>CM071574.1:37817197-37965827 GCA_036426205.1 Ascaphus truei
AGGTTGTGGGAAGTATAAGATACCATTTGATATTATTATGAGTTCTTCATATATATGCAACAAAGTATTCAGTATTTTAAGTAATTAGAGTTCATCTTGCGATAGCGATCGTTGCCTGTAGTTAATCTGATCGTAAATCAAGTTTACAATCTAATTAAGTTTGAAGGTTCACTCGCATCTTAAAAAACAATATTTTTCTCATTGTTGAACATTTGCAGTGTTTCAAATATTAGTTCGGATTAACTATTTTTATAGGCAAATAAGTGGACTTTGAACAATTGGCAGTTTAACTATAAAAGACTGATATATGACAAATTAGAGCAATTTCAAAAAAGGTATAAATAACCACTGGGACTGATCATCTGCACCACCCCTGAGGAAGAGATGTCCTGAAATGCGTAGGGTTAAAGTTTTGGAGGACTCACGAGGACTCCGTATCTGAGAACAGCGGAGAGCGGTGACGTCATTTAGAGAGGCCGGCCAGAGACGAGATCGAGGAGACCGAGATGAGCAACTGATCCGGGACGCTTGCCGCTACATTGAGCAACCTGCCGGGGAGACGCTAACAGCCAAGAGTTCCTAACTACTAGGCGTATGTCCTAGTGACTTGGAGTAAGTAGGATTCCAATTTTACACTGACGGAGAGAGGATCATTCAGCCGACGCTTATGGTGTGGCACACTTTCATGATTTTTATGTTGATTGCATGTGCAATCAATCTTATTAAATCTTATGTGCAGTATTAAAATGTAAGAATTTTTCAAAAATCCTACACAGAGCGATTTACTGATACCTTCAGTTTTCAACATATTGTCTCCCATACATGTGACGGCAACATTGGTCAACATCGCTATAAGTCTTCGGAGAAGTTCCAACAGCGGAGCTGAACCAGACGGACATTTATCAAACGGGGTTGGTTTTAAAAAAACAATTCTTTTTCAGTTTACCCAGGCCCCATGTACAATAAGCCTTGTTTTCCACCACCTCCACAGATATGGTAGATACTCAGACGCTGACATCTTTGAATGACTGATACCACTAACAGTAGTGGATATATTAGCTGACCTCAAAAGGAAGAGTACACATAGTCCACCCTGTATGAACCATCTAGTCGAATCATATATGTAGCTTACTTTAGGTGAAGTGGACAAATTTAGAAGGAAGGGGCCCACCACACTGTATGTCAATTGCTAGAATAACTTCTCTAGAAACTAACAAATGGCTTTAGAAAGCTTGGGTAGGAACAAATCTATAGTTATCAAGCCAGCGTTCAAAGGAGGTGCCATTGGAGGAGTGGCTCAGTGAGTAAAGACACAGCCTTTGTAAACAATGACTCTAAGTTTGAAACAGGGGAACCTGGTTTAATTACCGGTGTCGGCTCCTTGTGACCTTGGGCAAGTCACTTTATCACCATGTGTTTTAAGCACCAAAATATATTTTGTAAACTCATCTATGTAGGGACTGTGTCTGTAAAAATCCTATGTGCTGCGTATCGCGCACTATACTGTAATTGTGAAGCACTTTGAGTCCTGTTGGGAGAAAAGTGAATATGAAATACAGTTATTATTATCATCATGATGGACAAATCAATGTATAGTGGCCCAAATATCCGATGTTGACTATTACATGCTGTTGACTGCGGACCCTACACCTCGTATTAGGAATATGAGCCAGGATATTTTGGGCGAGCTGAAACACAGGGACTCATTACTAAACAACTTTGATTGTATCTCATGCCTGAGGAGCATGTTATCCCTGTTTTTTATACCCTCCTCAAGATACACAAAATGTTGGAGAACCCACCTGGACATCTGATTGTGGCAGGCTCCAGCTCCATCTTCGAACCCATAGCTGTCTTTTTGGACAGGATGATATGTTCTTTGGTGGTGATTGGTTAGTCTCATATTCCGAACACTACACACTTTTTGCTTAAATTAAAGACACTGGAGTCACTCACACTTGACATTCTTTTGGTGACCATGGATGTCAACAGCCACTACATCCCCATTACTCATTTATATGGAGTGGGAGCTGTTGAGTTCTACATGGGATGGTCCTCATCTATGACAACACAGGAGCAGAGTTTTCTCCTTACTCTCTTGAAGTTGGTCCCGAATGAAAAAGATTTCCTATTTAAGGATGATTTTTATAATCAGATGAGGGGCACAGCCATGGGGTCAAATGTTGCCCTGTCCTATGCCAATATCTTTATTGATTACTTCGAGGAATTGTATGTGTACAATAATCCTCTGTACATTATGACAGAGTCATGCATTCTGCATGCTAGAGTGAGGTGCAGTATATGTGCTTTCCAGCATGCAGAAGGTTAAACTCCTCTGGAGAGGCAAGCTGCAAGAACTGCGTATGCTTCTGCAGGAGACAAAGGAGAAACAGACGGATGATGAGGAGAAGCAGCAAATTCTGCAGGAAGACATTTTCCAGGCTGCTAATGAAGTAGAAGTGCTGCAGGAGCGTCTGAGTAGCGAGTGTCCCCCCACAGAGCAGTATGAGGAGGCGAAGGCCATGCTGAACATCACTCCACAAGACAATGTTACGCTGGGGAGGGGGATATGTGAGTCATGGATTCTGTATGTTAGAGTGAGGTGCAGTATGTGTGCTTTCCAGCATGCAGGCGGTTAAACTCCACGGGAGAGGCAAGCTGCAGGTGCATCAAATTAAGGAAGACTGAACTCCTGACTGCAAAGGGGTTTAAAAGGCAGTCAGCAAGCAGCCAGGACTGAGAGACTTTCCCCAACAAGTAAGGACGCTGGTTGGTGTGGTTCCCCACGTCTGCTGTATGCAGGGCCTCCTGGGGCTGGCTGTGGCCCGCACCCAGCCACGGAACCTTCACAGCCTGCTAAGGTAGCAGAACTGCCCTTTCTGCATGGTTTCAGTTCCAGAGGGATTTGCTGGAAACTCATGGGTTGGATTCCCAGCACCACAATTAAGGACTTTTGTATTTTGGTATTAAGGTATAATGTTTAGATTGGAACTAGCCTAGCTAGACAGTCAGTTATGTAGACTCTGGTATGTCTAGTAAGCCTCTGTAATGTGGAATAGGCTTTTGTTTTATGATTGTGTTGTTGACATGAAGAATTAAACCACACAAGAGTTTGTTAAAGCCTAAAATGCATTGTGTGGTCTCTTTCTGACCATATCGCATGGCTATACTGCCACAACACACAGTCAGTACGCCAGTGTTTGGTTAAGATATATCGCTAACATTTTTTGGTATGGATAGGGCAGGTTGGATCATTATTACAGTTCTTTGAGTAACTGAATGCATCAGTTACTACCATCTCTTTTACCTTACACCTTGATAAACCAGAAGTGTGTTTTCGAGACACCAGAGTGTATAAACAGGGCAATATCTTACAGATGATTTGTAGTTAGAGGCTACTGACAGGAACACACCACAATATTTTCCATCCCCTTATCACAGTACATTCACTTCCTATGAGCCAACTTTACAGAGATTAGAGGATTGTCAGTGAGAATGAGAAAGTAAGTGCTAGACTTAGGCAGATGACAAAGAGGTTTTAGACCAGGGGGTATCCCGAGGCTGAATTGAGTACTGAACTTGAGAGTATCAACTGTGTAGAGCGGGAGATCTTGTTGAAACCCAAAGTGATAGGCCCAAAGTCCAAACTGATTTGTTTTGACACCACATACAGCACTGCTAGCATCATTATTATTTGAAAACATTGGCACCTGATTGAAACCGACCCCCTCTGATGGTTTATAGGAGAGCCTCAAGTGTGATCTGGGTCCTGTTAGATCTATACGGACACGTTTCAAGGGGACACCAATATGGGGGACGTTCCCTTACCTATCATGTGCACAATGTGGGAATGTTCAGAAGTGTAAAACCTTTACACACCTACACACAGGTCGCAAAAACACCATTAAGGATTACACTAATTCTGACTTTGTGGTTTATTGCATTAAATGTCCTTGCGGCTTAGTCTATAAGGGTGAAACCCCATAAAGCTAAGGAGCGGATAAGAAAAACAAGTCCACCATCACGTGCAAGGTGCGGGATCAACCAGTGGATCATTTCCTACAAGCAGGGAACAATGTAATCAACTCTGGTTTCAATTAATTGAAATGATCCTCAAACCCCACAGGGGCGGTAATATGCTACAACTCCTGAAAAAAAGGCAGGCATACTGGATCCGCTACACCTACACAGTCTAAGTAGACAGTATGACCTTACTAACCTACTCTAGATGTCCCTACAGGTGGACCTGCTGGCTGATTTATCTACAATACTCCGATTGGACACATTGACTTCACATGCGCTGAGTAGCAAGCATTGAAGGGCACTGCACACATCTTTTGCTTTGTTTATATTAGTGTTCTGTTTTATGTTCTTCACCTGTATATACATCTCTGCGCAATATGTCCTCCCTCTCATCTCTCTGAGAAGTGCTATTACCAGATAAGTGTGAGTTGCTCCCCCCTCCACCCTTTTGTTTGAAAAGTGCGGATGAGCTGCATTGACATATCCACCCTCATGTATACTTTTTTGGTTGATGTGGATCTATTTTTCGTGTGAATTGTGCTCTGATATTTTTGATATTCTTTAAGTACGTCCTTGACTTATACTCAGGTATCAGTGCCTTCTGGGACTTTTTACTAGAGTTAACCTCGGATCTGTGTAGCTACTATTTCTCAAAATGTTCTCTCCAAGTACAAGTTGCAATTATTGTCTTTTGATGTGCATTTTGTGACAACCGCTGATAACACTGTTTATACCTGTCTGTACATTTTATTGATATCGTAAACTGAGCTTCTTTTTTCTGCATATATACAGTGTATACTTGTATGCTGTTTGTTTCAGTAGATTTAGGCATGAACTGAACATATACATGCAAAAACAGAAAGGCCTACGTAACAATACAAAATGACACAACATATAGTACAATACTTCAGTGCTTATCTGCTCATGAGTAAGGGTCATTTAGTTAAACCCTTTGGCCAAAAGTTTTTTAAGCCTGCCGCCAACGTCACGGCATGACCAATCTGCAGGTCCTAACACTACCTGGCATAATTCTCATGTACCTCTTAGAACATATACATGATGTCAGAAGGATTATCTGCATCCTCCATTAATGACTATCAAGATGGTGCAGGCGGACTATATGGTGCTCTGTATCCCTGAGTCTTTCTTCACCATTCATTGAGGTGTGTTACCCTATTTTGGGTTGTTCCTTTCTGTCTGTAGTTCAGCATTATCTTGATCTGTAAAATAACATATACGTATAGATTCGTATCTTTTTGTACTTTGCCCTTTCTTTGTTCTTCGTTACTATGTTTCTTCATAAATAGTTTCTGTTCTGTACTGGCCTCCGGGGCAGACACGTAGGCTGTTGGCAACTACAGCCAAGAACGTCATCAAGGATGCTGTCGGCCGCCGGAGAGGAGTCACAGGATAGCCAACTATTTCCCTCCACTGTGATGAGATGCGGACACCGATAGCAACGGTTGTAATTCGGGTTGCTGGGGACACTGTTATCCCAGTGGGTTTGGAGAATGGACTGAAACAGCTGATCAGTTGCTCTGGGCCACCGGAAGAAATGTGCTCTGGGGCCAAACTGAACTCCTGCGTCCTCTATAAAAAGGCAGTGTAGGCTACACTAAGTTAGGAGCTTGACAAAGGACCGTGTTGTGACGTCGACCATTTTTACTAATTTTTATATTTGATGGAATACGTTTATATTATTATTGATCATTCAGAGAGTGCTGTGTATTTTACTTTTCCTGTATATATGTGTGTGTGTATATATATATACACACACATATATACACACAGATATATATATATATCTGTGTGTATGTATACATATCTATATCTGTGTGTGTGTGTTGTGGCAGGACAGCCTCGCGCAAGGTCAGTAAGACGCTTAGGCAGATGTTTAAGCTGAACCAGGTTGGTTTATTAACCAGCAGACAAATGAACATAATGGGGACTGTTCCTTTAAATCATAATAAAGCTTAGGAAATAAACACCTATTCCCTTTAGGGAAAGCTAACTACACCATAGCTTTCGCACTCACTAACTGCATGGCCAGCTAAGCTGGTCCCCAAGCCAAAACATGTGCTCCACATACAAAATATAATAAGAAAGACTTATCTATACTGCAGCTCCAACAGTAAACAGGAACGCCGGTTCCGGGGAGCAGCTCGTATCAGTCTTTATCCTGGGTTGGGGTCCCAGCAACAGAGCTCCTCGCAGGGCTGGGGGACCAGAGCAACAGCCAGGGGCTTAATAGCTGGGAAAAGCCTCTCTACCCACCTGGGTAAAAACTAGCTTTTTTTGTGTAGGCTACTTTCTGCCTTTTAAACCCTCATTCTCTCAGGAGTTCTTCCTGCTTAATTAGCTGCAGGTGCATGCCTTTCCAGGAGGAGTTTAACAGCTTGTATGCTGGAAGCTCACATATGCTCCTCACTCCAGCATACTGAGTCAGTGACTCTGTCACAGTGTGTGTGTGTGTATGTATGTGTGTGTGTGTGTGTGTACATTATATATACAGTATATATATATATATATATATATATATATATATATAGAGAGAGAGGAGACCGCCTTCGATGAACACTTGAGCGTTTCACCCGCTCGCCTTACGAGCCATGGGCATGACAACTACGTGCATTATCATTGGGAGAACGGGTCCCGATAGAGAGCGTGTTTTCACATAGGAGACGCTTAGGCTGACTTCCCTTGTTGCGATTGGACCGTAACACATGTATTACTCTACGCCTCTCTCGGAACGCAGTTCAGCAGCCGGGGTGGACCCTGCCTGCCCCGCACACCTATAGTGGGGTTGAATCCGCTCGGTACTGTATTTGAAGCGAGACCAGGAGGCTTCCGTCATCGAGCCGTTCTCCCAGGGGCTAATGAGAAACCGCGAAGAGGACACCGCCCTGTTGCCAGAGCCCGTGACAAACCTGCCTGCCTCTGACCATGTCACCCCCAAGAGGTTCGCATTCCGGGGGTGATGAGTCAGATTCCGGTTCTGAGGGAATGACCAGCCCGTCGAACTCGTACGACGGCATTAATCTCCTTTTGGCATCTTCCCGCCCGCAGTTTCCCCGCTTACCGCTCGACACCTAGACTGATCAAGTTGTCCAACGGTACCTGGAGTACCGAGAGAGACCGATCTGCACGAGATCAGAGCACACAAAACTATGCCCCTGGGTTCCTACCCCTTATGTCTGTAGCGGACTTTCCCGCGTCCAGCACGTCCAGACGCTGGTTACTCCCCTCGTGATCACATGCCCCCTCCGGCAAAGCACGACCCTGCGTTCGGTAGTCTACGCGCTCGCTGGAGTTCCCCCTCGCCTGTCATTAGATACCCACCGACTGATGACCCGAACCCTATAGCTAATACTCCCTTTGGGGAGATTTCGTGGTTGGAACGGCCCCACTTCTCCGGCAAGCCTGTCTCCCGAGATCTTCGGCTCTATCATTACCGCGTGGGACTAGGGCAGAGAAGAGTCGAGCATCCCGGGTGGGAAGCGGAGGGGGGGTAGCTCAAGAGGGATTTGGAGGACGAGGACTGCTGAGAAGATTTCGCGACCGCTCATTTCCTATGAGCCATCGTCGATACCCCTTCTGTTTTGTCACTAATGAGCATGTATATTTCCGTCACCGGCTGTGGTGAGTAGTTGTGATGTAAGATGAGGACCCATTCCTCTTGGAATTTGTATAGGCATCCATGCTTTGGCATGAGCGCCGGCGGACCGCACCTTTTGAGTCGTTCTTTCGAGTCTCACTCGTTCCTTAGGGGTAACGGGCGGGGTGGAGAGAGTACTTTGGCTACTGAGAGAACTATGGCTGACGAACGGAGCAGAGAGAGAGAGAGAGAGAGAGAGAGAGAGAGAGAGAGAGATAGCATGACTTAATGTCTGTTGCAGCACTGATGGATTAACGCTCCAGGGTTCCCATTGAGATTGAAACAAACACTAGGACGCCAATGCATATGCACACAGTACGCGTGCACATGCGCTACAGGGTGACTGGCGCTTTTGAGATACAAACAAGTTTATATTTCCCGCGCGACGCCGGGTCACATGAGTAGTTCGCCCAATGAGGGCGAACCATCTCCGTGATGTCACGGCTGCGCCCCCCGACGAGCCTCCCTGTCGCCTCTGTCTGCAGGACAGGAAATATCTCCTGCTGTAGGTAAGCGTGCGCTGCGCCGAGGAGCGCGGAAGCTAGCGCATTGTACTATGGACGCAGCCTTAGGAGCATGGACCTCCCGCAGCGTGACTGCAGTAGACACTGTCCACAGCGACTTTTGCTTGTTTGTCCGCGGCACTGGGCACAGTAACTGTTACTACATCTATAGATGTACTATCCGTATATATAGATGCTGCACTATCTGTGTATATATATATATATGCAGCATTATCAATGTACAAGTGCTGCCCTCTCAGTATATAGACGTTGTACTATCAGTATGTAGATCTTGCTGTAAGATGGTAGCAATTGGGTGAGACTTTAAAGCAGGGAAAATATCCAGGGAAACAGATGACAGCTTAAACAGATAAAACATTAACGAGACAGGCAGACTTAGTTGTACAGGAGAAACAGGAAGGATTAGGAAAATAAGTAACCAAAACCTTCAGGCAATCAGTACAAATGCTCATAGCTTGTGAAACAAAATACCAGAACTAATTGCGATAATGACAAGAGATGACTTGCTTATTGTGGCTTTTACTGAGTCACGGCACAAGGAAAATCAGGACTGGGACGTTGCTATACCAAGCAACTCTATATTTAGAGAGGAAAGCATAGGAAAGAAGGGCGTAGGAGTTTCCCTCTATGTGAAGAATAATATCTTGGCTTCAGTACAAGGCACTGCAGAAAATACACTTTGGATAACCCATACAAACTGGTGGGAAGGTTGCAATTCACACTGAGGTTGTCTACAGATCTTCAGGACGAGAGGGAATTGGATAGGTTGTTATTAGAGGACATCACTAAGATGGGAATTAAAGGATAGGTAATTACAGACATACCCCGCATTAACATACTCAATGGGACCGGAGCATGTATGTAAAACGAAAATTTACTTAAAGTGAAGCACTACCTTTTTCCCACTTATCGATGCATGTTCTGTACTGCAATCATCATATATGTGCATAACTCATGTAAATAACGCATTTGTAACAGGCTCTATAGTATCCCCGCTTGCGCACAGCTTCGGTACAGGTAGGGAGCGGGTATTGCTGTTCAGGACGTGCTGACAGGCGCATGCGTGAGCTGCCGTTTGCCTATTGGGCGATATGTCCTTACTCGCGAGTGTACTTAAAGTGAGTGTCCTTAAACCGGGGTATGCCTGTAATATTAGTGGAGATTACCCAGATGTGGACTGGCACACAGTATATCCCTGTTATAGGTTCAACCAGAAGCAGGGATAACCTAGATTCCTGTGCAAGGGGAATACCTCAAGCAATTAGTGAGGGAGCCTACTGGCATGGAAGCAATACTGGAATTAATACTTACAAATGGAGAGTATCAGATATATTTGTGGGTGAGGACTTGGGTTCCAGGGATCATCAATCAATCAGTGTGGGTTAGTAGAAAGACAGAGGCATACATACCACACAAAAACGGAGGTGTTAGATTTTACGAGGGCTGACTGTTCAGAGATGGGAAATTACTTAAAGGATTCTTTGGCACGGTGTGGGGTATATGAGTGGAGTGCAGCAGCAGTGGGGGAAATGAAAAGATTCCATACTGAAAGCAACAGACCGTTGTGTCAGGCAGGTTAGTAAGAATACCAGGACAAGTAAGATTATACAGTTCTCACACAACTAGGAGGATAGAGAACTATATCAGGCTAGGTAGAAGGAGGCTAAGCAAATAATCAAAGGTACAAAGGCCCAAGCACAAGAGGAAATAGCCCAGTCAGTAAAGAAGGGAGACTACATCTTTTTTCGGTATATAAGTGAAAGGAGAAAAAACAAAAGCAGGCATAGGAAGTCTAGAGACAGAAGAGGACAGTCATGTTGAGGGAGACACAGGTATAACATACCACTGTAACCATTCCTTTTTATTCCAGTCTTCACAGCTGAAGGCGAAGGGGAGAGACCACAGTTGGGACAATGAATATATATGTAAAGGAGTTAGACACAAGTCCATTTACAGATGATAAAGTCCTATTGGAACTTTCAAGATTGAAAGTGGACAAGTCAATGGGGCCACATCGGAAACATCCAAGGATATTAAAAGAGCATAGGGGTGAGCTGACAAAACCATTAACATAATTAGTTAACCTGTCACTATGGACATGTTCAGTGGATAAGCACAAGGGCTTGCAGATCATGAAACGAGCAAAACAGAGAAGGGAAAAAACATAGCGTATAACTGCTGTGTAACGTCAGCCTACACTAAAGACAAAACATACAAACTCTTAGTAACTGACTAAAAAATACATTTAATAAAAATAATGAACTAGGTCATTAAAACAAAGACCACAGAACTGACAATGGAGGACAGCTGGTCATCTGGAGTTGGTAAAATCAAAACCCTACTTACAAGAAGCAGGGTGACAACGAGCAGCTCTGTTGGAACATTTCCTGATGTCGGTTGGACATTTACCTCTATCCACCTCCGCTCGTTGTCACCCTGCTTCTTGTAAGTAGGGTTTTGATTTTATCAACTCCGGATGACCAGCTGTCCTCCATTGTCAGTTCTGTGGTCTTTGTTTTAATGACATAGTTCATTATTTTTATTACATTTATTTTTTAGTCAGTTACTAAGAGTGTGTATGTTTTGTCCTTAGTGTAGGCTGACGTTACCCAGCAGTTATACGCTATGTTTTATTCCTTTTCTGTTTTTCTTGTTTCATGATCTGCAAGCCCTTGTGCTTATCCACTGAACATCTCGGGACCGATCATCATTGGACATTATTTGGCGCCAGGTTATTTTGTTGTTTGTTCTGATTCTGTCTGTACAGGGCAGTAATTACCAGGCAGCCTATTCTTATGTAAGAGTTTATCACTGTTTAAACACTAATTTAGCGCTTTTTCACAGTATTTTTTCGACTGTCACTATGGACATATATAGTTCCAGATGACTGGAAAATCACAAAAGTAGTCTCACTTCACAAAAGTTGAAGGATGGAAAATGCAGGTAAGTACAGGCTGTTGAGACGTACTTCTGTAGTGGAGAAGTTCATGGAAACAGCTGAAATAAAAAAAAAATCTAAAGTCCAGCAACTTACAAGACCCCAGGCAGCATGAATTTACTGGGGGAAGATTATGTCAAACAAACATGAATGATTTTTGCCACCGGGTGATCAAGGTAAAATAGTATTGCCAGTAACACTGTCCCACATAGATGACTGATAAACAAGTTGCTATGCTTGGGATTGGATTCTGGTTAAAGGCTACAAAGAACTGTGGTAAATTGAGTACATTTATGGGAAGGAAAGGTGACTAGTGGATCTGTACTGGGACCAGTGGTCTTTAATATCTTTTCGTAACCCTCCTTGCCTGGCTCTAAAAGTGTTTACATTGAGTTGAACAATATGCATGGCAATGCTCGGTCTTAAACCTGTTCAGGGAGCAGGCTGGGTGCGGCTATGCAGATAGAATAAGGATGGGCGCCAGGAACGTTTATAGTACAAAAAGAGCTTTATTCACATCCGTTTTATGAGGCTCGCCATACAAGGACATACTTCACGTTAGACACTGGTGTCAAATCATAAACGTACTCTGTGCTTCTGCCCCTGGTAGCTCTCACTCCTATGCTGGGGAGGTACTTATGCTTGTTTCCCTTAGAATTGGTTAGATTGGTAATCTCCTGCATAGCATCAATAGTGCCCCATCTCAAGTGGGCCCCTGTTAGGAACACACTCTGCATTCTGGGATCGGTATCCCATCACTGTGTACTGCAAACTTCGTCTATGCATACTGGGATCGGTATCCCATCACTGTGTACTGCAAACTTCGTCTATGCATACTGGATGGGGAGTTTACTAAGGAAATTTCTGGGAATTTGATCCGATTATGCTCCAGAGCTACTACTCTGAGAACTCCTGCTAAGCACATGCTCACTCCTTTTTCCGCATGAGAACAATCTTAGGCCATTACTATAGGCAGAGCCGCAGAATTTTGGGGACCCAGGACAAACTTGAAGAATGGGGTCCCTGCAGATGGTACAACATAATTACATTCGGTCCACTTTGCCCCGTCATTTCTCTTTGTTCCCCCCGGTGTCCATCGTCTCCCCTCTAGTGTCTCTCTCTCTCACACACTTTGTCATTCCATCTTCTCTGCTTCTGTCTCTGTTCTCCCCTTTTGTCATGTTACTCTTCTTTCCCACCAAATGTCTCTCTCCTCTCCCCCCCAGCATGTCTTTCTCCCCCCCAGCATATCTCTCTCCCCCCAGCATGTCTCTCTTCTGACTCTTCATCTTATTCTTTCTCTCTTCACCCCTTATGTATTTATCTTATTTCCTCCCGATTCTCTCCTCTTACACCTGCCATTCTCTTTATTAAATCCCCATGTATTTTCCCTGTCATCCTCATTCTAACAATCTGATGTATGTTTTCCCAGCATCTTTTTCTCTTTTCCTTTCCCTCTCTGACTCTTTCCCCTCATGTCAGTCTCTTTTCCCTCCTGCATGTCTCCCTCTTTTCTCCCCAGCATGTCTCTCATCCCCCCCCATGTCTGTCTCTCTTCCCCCCGATGTCTCTTTTCTCCCCCTCATGACTTTATCTCGTTTCTCCCCTCATATCTCTCTTTTCTCCCCCTCATATTCCTCTCTTTTCTCCCCCTCATGTCTCTCTCTCTCTTCTCCCCCTGCTTCTTTTCTCCTCCACATGTCTTTCTTTTTCTTTTCTTATTATTTCTCTCTCTCTTCTCCCACTAGTGTTTCTTTTCTCCCCCTCATGTATCGCTCTCTCCCCCTTGTGTCTCTTTTCTCCCCCTCGTGCCGTGACTAAAATACCATCAGCGTTCCTTCACAGCGACATTTCACTGCTGCAATGTCCACTCCTGTGCCCAACCCGCCAAGCTATGTCTGCCGCGCCGGACCGCCCACTCTGACAACTACATGTTTAAATGTCCCGCGTGGGACCACTACACAGCCTTGACAGGCCGCTCCTGCACATCATCTTTAAATGTCCGCAGGACAGGAGGGGTCTGCCTAGGTTGTGTAGCGGTCCCACGCGGGACATTTAAACATGTAGTTGTCAGAGCGGGCGGTCGGGCGCGGCAGACTGTGTAGCGGTCCCACGCGGGACATTTAAACATGCAGATGTTGGAGTGGCAGACCTGGCTTGGCTTGTCAGGTCAGGTGCGAAGTGTCCCCGGCGGCAGAACGCCTGCGGCATTTGGTCGTGGCCAAATGGCAGCGGCGAAACGTCCCATTCCGGCAGCTCCAGCCCCATGCTGCTCTACTGGAGACCCCGCCCCCTGACCTAGGCCCCGCCCATGTACAGAGACTCTGCAGAGGAAGGGATTTCCCCTCTGTGCTTCCTGCATCTCAGAGCCCCACAGGGAATTAATGTGTGGGCAGGTCACAGGGCCCCTAAACACACCGGGTCCGAGACAGCAGTCCTGACTCTCCCCCTCTGTCGGCGACTCAGACTATAGGCGCTAACTATACAGCACGTTCCTTAACTGAAAACAATAAACAGGGACAGGACACTCTTAATATACATAACTATACACTTAAACATATTTACAGGACTCACAGTGAGGCCCTCTGCCAGAACTCTGAGGAACCTGATTCTAAAACATTGGGTGGAGCTATATATACCATTCTATCAACCAATGGTGACATCACTGGTCACAAGGCCTGCAAGGGAGAGGCAATCCATTCTGCACCGTCATTCTACATCACATGATGGGGAGGGGCAATACCAGAGTGATCCCACTCGGTTAACCCATTAAGCCCGTTAACCCCTTACATCACTTAGTAGTCCCCAGAGGATGAGCTACATTTATTAGTGACATTACATATGGTCTGGAAGGGAAAGTATGCCAAACACAAATATCTCCACATGGTTAACATTCCAGGGGGCGGTGGGGTGAACAAAATAAATACAGATTTAGGTAGATCAGAAGCATGGTCAATAGTGTGGCAACAGCAATTTAATGCCCAAAAGTACAAAATAATGCCCTTGGGTTGCAAACATCCCAAAGCAGAATACAGGATTAATGGCTCTATAGTGTCAACTACTATAGAGAAAAGAATCTGGGAGTCATTATTTCAGCAGACTTAAAAGTAGGCGAGCAATGTAACAAGGCTGTGCAGAAAGCCAGCACCGGGTGTTAAGTTGTACAGGGAGAGATATTAGCAGCAGAAAGAGAGAGCGGTGATGCCACTTTATAGATCATTGGTGAGACATCGCCTAGTGAACGGTGTTCAATTCTGGAGAGCAAATCTCCGTAAGGACGTAAATTCATTGGGAATTGTGCAAAAAAGAAGGACAACTAAAATGGTGCATGATCTACAGCACAAGACTTACCAGGAAAAACGAAGGCCCCGGGCATGGTGTGGGAGACAGCGCTGAGCCGCGCTGAGCCGCGCTGAGCCTCCTGTCTTACCCCCTGCATCGGCACGGTGGGCGGCTTTAGTGTATGCCGCCGCATGCTTCCGCAGCCATGCGGAGCCGTGCTGAGTTGAAGCCGACATCATGTTTTAAGTTTCGGCGCGGAGGGCTCATCACGTGGCCGGGAACCAGCAAATAGGAAGGAAGCACCAAGTTTCTACAAGTAGCTGCAGAGAATCGTGAGTATATTGATTTTGCAGACTGGTAAAGATAAAATGGATCCTGCACTTATTGAACTACTGATTTCAGAGGTCTCAGTGAGGGATTCATCATACAACCAGCGTGCAAAATTATACCATGACAGGATGGTGCATGACAAGCTCTGGAAGGAGATAGGGCTCAATCTGAACATTTCACGTAAGTATTTTCCATACCCCTTACAGCGTCCGCACCCCCCTGTGGTAACAGATTTTCCATACCCCCTAGAGCGTCCACACCCCCCTGTGGTAACAGATTTTCCATACCCCCTAGAGCGTCCGCACCCCCCTGTGGTAACAGATTTTCCATACCCCCTACAGCGTCCGCACCCCCCTGTGGTAACAGATTTTCCATACCCCCTACAGCGTCCGCACCCCCATGTGGTAACAGATTTTCCATACCCCCTACAGCGTCCGCACCCCCATGTGGTAACAGATTTTCCATACCCCCTACAGCGTCCCCCCCCCCCCCTGTGGTAACAGATTTTTCCCTCCCCCCTAAGCGTCCCGCCCCCCCCTGTGGTAACATATTTTCCATACCCCCCTACAGCAATAATATAATATGTTATATGTATTCCAATAAAATATTTTTTTTTTATTTCTATTTATAGCGGATGTTGCCAAAAATAAATGGAAGAATTTAAGAGATGCTTTCAGAAGAGAGTTAAAGAAAGTGAAGCCACCACGATCAGCGGACCCCGGTCCAAGCACCGCCACGGAATATACATCAACGTGGCCTTACTTTGCTAATATGATGTTTCTGAAAGAACAAATGCTCCCAGCAAGAACCGAGTCAAACCTGGAGGAAACTAGTACACAGGATGACAGCTTCGTTGAGATGACCTTCGTTGAAGACGAGGTAGTTCCTGTGTGTGTGGCGGCTGCTGAACCAGTCGCCAAAAAATCCAGGAGCACTAACGATTTATGTTGTAAAATGATTAATATCGAGGAACAGAAATTTGGACTTCTACATGAAATGATGGCGGACAGCAATGAGGACATGGATTTTTTTTTAAGTTTTTTACAGTACATCACGCCACTGGACAAAATGTCAAAACTTTGTTTCAGATGAAAGTTTCAGGAACTTGTTCATGATACTGTGGAGGAATTTGACGTCTCCCAGTAGAAATGTATTGGCATGAAGTAATTTGAAATACGTTGGGAATCTTTATTATTTTACAGTTTAAAGAAAAAGTTATTTAAAAGTTTACTTATATGTTGTGTTTTCAATTGTTAATAAATTTTTTACTGGTTTATAAAATTGCCTGATTCTCTTCTTAATATATATTTGACTTGTAACATGAAAAATATATAAGGACATAGATATCGACAAAATGACATACAGATACACACACACACACACACTTGCACACACTGATATACGCACACACACACACATATACACCGACACACACACATATATACACCGACACACACACACACACACACATATACACCGACACCGACACACACACACACACATATACACCGACACCGACACGACACACACACACATATATACACCGACACACACACAAGTCGGTTCCTGATTCCCCCTAAGGGTGACATAGTGGGGGACCCGGGGGTCTGTTCCTGATTCCCCCTAAGGGTGACATAGCGGGGGACCCGGGAGTCGGTTCTTGATTCCCCCTAAGGGTGACATAGTGGGGGACCCGGGAGTCGGTTCCTGATTCCCCCTAAGGGTGACATAGTGGGGGACCCGGGGGTCTGTTCCTGATTCCCCCTAAGGGTGACATAGCGGGGGACCCGGGAGTCGGTTCCTGATTCCCCCTAAGGGTGACATAGTGGGGGACCCGGGAGTCGGTTCCTGATTCCCCCTAAGGGTGACATAGTGGGGGACCCGGGGGTCTGTTCCTGATTCCCCCTAAGGGTGACATAGGGGGGACCCGGGAGTCGGTTCCTGATTCCCCAAGGGTGACATAGTGGGGGACCCGGGGGTCGGTTCCTGATTCCCCCGAAGGGTGACATAGTGGGGGACCCGGGAGTCTGTTCTTCACTTCCCACAGGGGGACAGAGACAAAAGGGACCCGCAAGCCAGTTCTTTACCCCTCCCTCACCCCATCAGTTGAGACAGATGGAGGGCACTTGGGAGTCTTTCCCTCCCCCTCCCCCCAGTAGGGTGAAAGTGACATGTGCTCACCGTGCACTTTCCCACACGGCTGTATTCCCGTCCTTCTTCCGTCACCTTGTAGACGTAAATAAAGTTGTCATGTGACCCGACCGCCAGATACTGACCGTCTGTGACAGGAAGAGCGGGACAGGGTGAGAGTGGGGCAGAGAGAGAGCGTAGACAGGGAGAGAGATACAGAGGTCAATAGTGATACTGAAAGAGAGGGACAGGGTGAGAGTGAGGCAGAGAGAGAGTGTAGACAGGGAGAGAGACACAGAGGTCAATAGTGATACTGAAAGAGAGGGACAGGGTGAGAGTGAGGCAGAGAGAGAGCGTAGACAGGGAGAGAGACACAGAGGTCAATAGTGATACTGAAAGAGGGACAGGGTGAAAGTGAGGCAGAGAGAGAGCGTAGACAGGGAGAGAGGACCACAGAAGGTCATATGATACTGAAAGAGTGGACAGGGTGAAAGTGAGGCAGAGAGAGAGCGTAGACAGGGAGAGAGACACAGAGGTCAATAGTGATACTGAAGGAGAGGGACAGGGTGATAGGAACGCAGAGTAGACACGGAGAGAGAGTAATACAACTAAACAGTAGATGGCGCTCTGACTCTCTTAAAGCCTCCCAGTGGAAAAACAATGAATGTAAATTGACCCACTGGTGCTAGATAAACATGAAATACATCAATAAGTGCAATAGTGAATAATATGTGCACAAAGTGATAGGCTAGGACCTCCACTCAACCCTTTAAAAAGACTCTTCCAAGGTCTTGAGAAGCGATTTCTTCCTAAGACGTAAGGGGAGCGGTGATTAACACCGTGTGAAAGAGAACAATAACATAGGGCAATATTGGAGGCTAAACATAAAAACTGAACAAAAACCTCCCAAATTCCTTCTCACAATGGAGCAGAAAATAACGGCGATGTCCCAAACAGCGGCAAATCGTCTCTTGCTTGGATGTGATGTCGGGTGGTTCAGCGCATCTCAAAGAGGGAAACAAACCATAGTGCAGATAAGCGGCTTTGCCCGATATCCTCCTTGTAAGTGTGAGTCTCCATTGTGAGACATGTATCAAGCATTGTTAGGCTTATCTGCACTATGGTTTGTTTCCCTCTTTGAGATGCGCTGAACCACCCGACATCACATCCAAGCAAGAGCTGATTTGCCGCTGTTTGGGACATCGCCGTTATTTTCTGCGTTATTGAGTAGTTTTTACGTTTAGCCTCCAATATTGCACTGTTATTGTTCTCTTTCACACGGCGTTAATCACTGCTCCCCTTACGTCTTTGGGAGAAAGGGAGAGAGAGGGAGGTCAATCTGAGAAAGATAGAGAGGGACAAGGTGACAGGGACACATGGAAAAGTGTCACCCACAGGATGACAGTTCAGAAGCAGTATGACACACCCAAAGCAAGACAGTGACACTGTGTAATGGTGGCAAAGTGATAGTGTGTGACGGCACTGTACCAGGGCTATAGCTGGTGACACTGATCTGCTCTGTGGCCTCAGAGAGGCTGGTCACAATCACATGAGACTGCGAGTCCAGGACCAGGAACCTGTGAGAGAGGGAAGAGCGAGTGGGAAAGGGGGGGGGGGGGGGGGGGACACATATACAACGATACCACAACACAATGAAGTACAGTGAAAAAGCATGGTGGAGCACTGCCTGGAATAAAACAAAGGGCTGGAGGCGGGTAGCAAATAGATTTAAAGAAGAGATAATGCTTTATTACTAGGGAAAAGGTAGAACAAGCCTACAAAAAACAGGTTCTCTACGACGTTCGCCGCTGTGTAGGCGCTTTGTCAAAGAGGAACCTGTTCAGAGAAATGTCCGTATTTATGGTGATGATTTGAATGAGAAGTGAATCGCAGGCACCCAACAACTCACCCCTAACCATGTCCGATATGCGTCGGATAAAAAACTACGGTGCCTCAGCCCGAACCACCACTCCAATTCAAGCACACACAAAGTGTAAAACAACATATTTGATAAAAAACGTAAAACACCAAAAAGACTTCACTGAAGGTCGTTATAGTGATCTTGGCAAGCAAGAGGCAGTTGTTGCACCGGAGGTTCCTCCCGTACTGAAACCAAAATGTGGCGATCGGGGCAATGGATTACGGAAGCCCAAGGAGGACAAAAGTCGCGCAACTGAAGACAAAACAGAAACAACAAAACAAATGAAACAGTACTTTATCAACAAGAAATAACAAAAACACAATCATAAAGAAAGAAAAAGAAAAGATATACACTTTGTGGTTGTGACTTGAGATTTGGAGTAGGGTTATTGTTGGGGCTGAGGCACATACGTAGTTTATCGACAATCGTGGAGCGGTGAGGGAATGTTTTTTTGGCGCGAATCAGCATGTCCTCATATCAGAGACTATTCCATGAAATTAGGACATTTATCTGATCAACTGCGTTACTCTTTGACAAAGTCGCTATCGCGACAGCTGCGGGACACGACGTTAGAGAACTGTTTTTTGTAGCTTGGTCTACTTATGCCTAGAAAAAGGCATTTTAATTATTTGCTACACCGACACGCTCAATCCGCACCCCATATTGTTTGTCCAGGCAGGGGCGGACGAACACACAGTTCTTTTTCTACTGCTGATTGTACCTATTAGAGTGGGAAAGGAGGCACGATCTTCTGTTTGTCAGTACTTTCCAGGCTTTACCAACCGTGAGTGAATTCTTTTCTTCAAATGCTATGCAGTTTTTCCAAGCAGTCAGGCTATTCATTGCTCTAGTGGGGATCAGTAGGTAGTGCACCTGCGCTTCCCCCTATATATATATATATATACACACACACACATAAGGACACACACCTCTTTTTCTGTTTCCATACACACATATACATACACGTCGAGACACACACAGAAATATATACGGACACACACACACAGATGCATATGTGTATGTATATATATATATACATACACCTATATACACATACATATATATGTATATCTATACAGACACACACACACACACACATATATATATATATATATATATAACTATATATCAATATATATATAGGCATTTGGACATATATTAACACATTGACATCATTATATCAGTACATATTCAACGTACAACTTACCGCAAAGTCAACATCAATCTCTCCTCGGCACGAATGATGTGGCAGAAATTTGTTTGGACTGGTGTAATCATTCCCTCAACATTTTGCAATATATAGTCGAAAGTTTTTATAGACATTCTCATGTACTCAAAAAATGTATTTTCATGCAAACGAAGCATTGCATATAAGGTGGCAAATTTGCCTTGTGTCTCGCGCTGGCGATTCATCTCATGGACACCTGTTGTCCTCCCGCCCAAAAGTTCAGTTTTCAGGTACACATTTTCCAATAAAAAAAACATACAGAGTTTTTTTGACATTGACATAATCAAATGATAATATAATAATAATAATAATAATATATAAAGACACTAGTAGTACATGTATATGTACTACTTTGAACTAGTTACTTTAAGGTTGTGATTGTATTTTACTGTATATATAAATATATATAAATACTTGATATATTTATATAGTTAATATATATATATATATATATATATATATATATATTATATGTATAAATAATTAAAATATTTAAATAGCTAATATATATTATTAAATATATATAAATATTTAAAATATTTATATAGTTAATATATTAATAAAATATTTATTATTATATATATTTTATATTTATATCATAATATGTTTCTACCAATGTACCTATGTACCTATCTATTATTATTATAACTTCATATATATATATATATATATTGATTAAATCTTTCTATTAGATCACACAATGCCTGCCGCTGTGTTGGGGATGGCAGTGTGTTTTGGCGCCGGCAACATACAATGACGTTGCCGGCGCTGTCATGATGTTTCCCTTTGCGCTGTGACGTCAACGCCGTGATGCGTGTGACGCGGATCGCAAACCATGCCTACGGACCGCCCGCAAAGTACGCTTGATGCCTCGCCTGCAAGGACAGGTAAAAGCACCCGCTTTAGCAGGTGAGGCTGAGCACGAGCGCTGCTCCGCACGGCCCGAGGCACCATGCCCGCGGCCTAAGGCTTAGTCCCCGCTGGCTGCTGCAGCGCTCGCTATGGCGGGCGCTGCGGGGACAAGAGCCGCCCCTCAATGGAGCCGGGCCCGCTACGAGGGGCGGCCACCGTGCTGCGCAGCGAGTTTTTCAGGCAGACCCGAAAATTGTAATTAACACTACCGACATAGCGCTAGGCCACACACCCCCAGCAGTTCAGCCAATGAGGACGAACCTGCCGGGTGACGTCATGGCCGCGGCCCCGTCACTCCCCTGTCCCGCCCCCCCTGTCTTTTCCCCTGCAGCTCAGTGCAGACCGGGGAACTCGGCTGCACGCGCCTCCAGCCTGACAGGCGCACGTGTAGCGCAGGCAGTGGGGCCTTAGCCTAAAGCACCTTAACATGCACCGCTTTAGAAGGGAGAGGGAGGATGGGATGGAAACATTAACATTCATAAAGGGTTTCAAAAAAGTACAAGTGGGAAAGCATATCTCAGAGAAAGAAAAGTGCTAGAACAAAAGCTCATGCTCCGACGCTGGAGGGGGGCAGGCTAAGGGGGAATGTGAGGCAGGGCTGGATCAAGGCTTGGGGGGGGGGAGCCCTCGTTGTCTTGTCCACATGGCCAGCACATACAATTAAGATCATGGTTTTATATATATACATATATACATATATATATTTCTTTTGTGCACACAATAATGAAAACAAAAGAAAGGGCGTTCCTTCAATTGGGGTACAAAAATGGTGACATTCGTGTGTATAATTACTCAATCTGTGAATATTTACGTGATCCTTATTTAGAATAACATGATCATTAATAACTACTGTGATTAACTGGGACAAAATGCAGGGATTAACTGTGACACAATATAGTAACTATGTTATATCTTAAAGTGAAATGTGTCATTAAAGGAGAAAGAATGGAAGAGATGCCGCTCTGATAGAACCCAATGCAACTGTCTGACTGGTTCCTCTCAACGAATATGCTCTCAGAAAATAGAGCGCTGATTTTTCAACTCAGGTGCATAATATGAAAGGGAGAATATATATCTAGTGTAATCCAGTACATATACCTCTTATTATTCGTTATGTAAAACTTCAGTCATTCCACTCACATGGCCCCAGTGGGGTCAAAAGCATGTTTGAAGATTTCCAAACTATATCAGCAGGGTAACTCTTAAGAGGGTGGGGAGACCCCTCTGTTAAATGGCTAACTCCTAAAACCCTCTACGCCAATATCGCCATTCAGGGATACTCTGTTTCTAGGAAAGATAGGTCAAAGAGAGGAGGAGGGGTGTTACTTTATATTGAAGACATCTTACAATTGCCCCCCCAAGCCCACCCACTCTTGAAATTCTAGTTGGAAAAATTTGCCTCCCCTTTTCTAAGCCCATTCTTATTGCTAGCATCTACCACCCCCAAAAGCCCCTCTGCAGTCCCTGACTGATATCACCCAGTTTCTTGGCTCAATTTCCTCTCTGAACGAGAAGAGTGAGCTGCTAGTTCTTGGGGATTTCGACTACAATTGGCTTGACCCTGAAAACAACAAAATCCAGATACAACTCAAGTCACTTAACCTAACGCAACTCATTTCCCAACCCACACGGACAAACCTGATATCGCACAAATATTCCTTGCTAGACTGGAGTCTCTCCTCTAGTCCCAGCAGAATCCAATCCTCTGGCATCCTTCCTGACATTTTCACTAACCATGCAATAGTGTGCTGTTAGAAAAAAAAGGTGGTGTAATCTGGCGCTCCTGAACCAAATGATATACAGGCATACCCCGGTTTAAGGACACTCACTTTAAGTACACTCGCGAGTAAGTACATATCGCCCAATAGGCAAACGGCAGCTCACGCATGCGCCTGTCAGCACGTTCTGAACGGCAATACCAGCTCCCTACATGTACCGAAGCTGTGCGCAAGCGGGGAGACTATAGAGCCTGTTACACATGTGTTATTTACATCAGTTATGCACGTATATGATGATTGCAGAACAGTACATGCATCGATAAGTGGGAAGAAGGTAGTGCTTCACTTTAAGTACATTTTCACGTTACATACATGCTGTGGTCCCATTGCGTACGTTAATGCGGGGTATGCCTGTAGTGACTAAATACATATAAAGTGATGTGAATCTAAAAGTGAATAAATTGTGAACTCTAAGTGAACAAATGATATCACATGTGAATATATAAGTGAATAAATTCAAACAATATATGAACCAAATCTCCACCATAAATATTGCAAGTGATCAATTTTATTTTTCATATATGCTGTGAACATTTCTGCGCTCCTCTCACCTTTAAGAAAATCAATAGTGTACTGTGTAAGGAAAATCTGACCATGCCAATCGAGCCCTAAAGTACTACTCACTAGAAAATGTAGCAACTTGAACCCACAACAGTTTCTGGCTTATTTTACCAACTGCCCTTGGTACAGAATCAATGTAATGCCTGATCCCGATTCTGCGCTCGATTATTTCCAAACAGAGTTGTTAAAACTCTGTGATACCCATGCTCCACTACGCAGAATGAGAGTATGGGGAGCCCACCTTCCGTGGGTTACAACTGACCTTATAGCGCTCTACCATTTCAGGGATGCCTTGTGGAAAAGTTACAGAGATCTGAATAACTGCAGGTGCCTGCAGAATACATGCACAAAGCATGGCGCCGCGTTTCCAAATCAACAGGAACGCTACGTGACTGAATCACATGGGCCCGTTGCTATGACAACGTAATGCTACGTGACGCGGCATCCGGTTGTCATGACGTCACGTGACACCGCACGGCCATATTGAAAAGATTTGCGGAGGAAAGATGCCAGGCGGGTGTTCTCGCTAAGCCGGGCACACTCGGGGCGCTCAGATGGGGACCCCGCGCCTCCTCTATCGCCCACCCATGCCCCTTCGAGCTGCAGCGGCTCCACGTTCTCCGCCACCACTACCCCGGAGTGCAGGCCGGAGGCGAGAGCGGGGTGCTGGGCAGACTCGGGGTGCGGGGTAACTCCTGCCACACGCTCACCTGGTGGCCGGGTGTAAGAGGGGTCCAAAAGCAAAGTGCTGGCTGTCTGTCCTCTACACTGAATCCTTCCCCTCGCTGACTGCCACAGGTAGGGAGACACACCGCAGGTTAATGTGATTGGCACCATACCAAAGTCATAAACTAGTTCCAGAGGAACCGGTCTCCCCCTCCTTGGCTCCAGAGGAAGGGTACTGGGAAACTGGAGAATCTGAGGCGCTCCCTATATGATTGAAAACTCTAAATTAGAGTGAAGTGAAGAACATAGGGTGAACAGAGGAGAAGGACCAATTGATGTAACACAAAAAGAGAGGAATTATTGAATGTACTGGCCCGAAACTTCTGCTGCAGCTCAGCTGCAAGGGGATCCTCCCTGGATCCTCATATGGTAAATGGAGACAAAGTGACAGCGAGCGCACAAGGAGAGAAACAGAAGATTCAACTCAGTGAATTGTGAATGAATCTAAACTAAATTCTGACAAACATATGCATACAATCTGAGCAATGGGGAAAAGGGTAATAGTAATGAGTAATAGTGTGAGTGATTTATTTGATTACTATTACCCTTTTCCCCATCGCTCACATTGTATTCATATGTTTGTCAGAATTTACTTTAGATTCATTCACAATTCACTGATTTGAATCTTCTGTTTCTCTCCTTGTGCGCTCGCTGACACCTTGTCTCCAGAGGAAGGGGTCTCCTCCCCACTCCAGCTCCATCTGATCCTTCTCTAACTCATCATCCTCGTCCTCCTCTTCCCTGAGGGGAAGGTATGAGGGGTGGTTTGTGTGGGTATGAGGGGATGGCTGTGTGGGTATGAGCGGGAGGGGGGGGGTCTGTGTGGGTATGACGGGGAGTCTGTATGAGGGGGGGTCTGTGTGGGTATGAGGGGATGGCTGTGTGGGTATGAGGGGGGTCTGTGTGGGTATGAGCGGGAGGGGGGGGTCTGTGTGGGTATGAAGGGGAGTCTGTATGAGGGGGGACCTATATTGTAAAACCTGAGGGAATCCGCTGCCCTGTTTAAAACGTTCCCTGCCCGGAACTAAATGCACTTGCTGTGTGTTGCCGGAGGACTGTCTGATAGCTGAAACCATTGGGAGTTCCTGCTGGACGGGAGCTCGTGACGGCCGGTTAAGACTGTGGGAGCAGAGGAGCAGAGCCGCGTCAGCTCGTTTGGGGCATGAGCATTGATCTCATAAAACGCCTAAATATACTCTTTGTTTGTGAGTTTTAAATTGTGATCAATGGAATTTATTAAATTTTTTTTAGTGATAATGCGCTAGGATCGGGCGCTTTTTTCTTTTCTTTTTCTATGCAGGTTGTGAGGGGCGGTCGTTGAACCCATAGAGAAGGCTGCCAGTATCCTCTTAAGTGCGTCAAGTGAAAACAATTGGGATCATTTATCCCGTGGACTTTAATTCGTATGGTTTTTTTTTTTTTTTTTAATATTTTTTATATTATATATTTTTTTTATCAATTTCTGTAATAATAGTTCACTCACATATTGTTATTATTTATATCAGCGGTGTGCAAACTGGGGGGCGTGCCCCCGAGGGGGGGCGGGAGAATTTTCAGGGGGGGGCGCGGGCTGTTACAGAGGCCTCGCGCTCTTCCCCGAGGCATTTAATTTAATGCCGGGGAAGGCGTTAGGCTCCTGTAACCTCACTTACCTACTGGCAGTCGGGTCTTCGCCATGGCAACGCGCGTCATATGACGCGGTGGGGTCACGTGACCCGCAACGTCATTTGAAGCCGTGCCTTCGGGGGAGGGGGGGCGCCAACGCTGTGGCTCCCAGGAAGGAGGCCGCAGCTGGAAAAGTTTGCGCAGCGCTGATTTATAGAATTTTTTTACTCATATTTTTTGATTCACAACATACAATGATACTTTGATATCAGCAACACTCTAATACATTTGTATTCATTTACATCATATATTTATCAATCAGTGGGTGATTGATGACTCAATTTTTATACGATTATTGTACAATTAAAGCTGCAGTTCAGTCTTTTTTTTTTTTTAATTTTTTTTTATTTTTACTTCAATAGTTTCATGTGGGCAATCTCTAATTACCTAAAGAACTGTATAGCTGCAGGTCAATTCGTTCTCCATGTATTGATAGGTCGAAATTTGGTGACATAATTAGTGATGGGATCTGTTTTTCTTCTGCTTCTGTCTCTCAGTGGAAGCTCATGAATATTCATGAGCACTCCTGCACTGACATGTGCTAGAGGGAGGGCAGGGCTGACAAAGGGGTGTGCCAGGGCTTGTGACAGGACATGAAGGGGCAGTGCCTTAGCAAATGGCTGTTAAAATAGAATACAAGAAAATTGGTCTTTCAAAGTTGTTGTTTTTTAAAACAGAAAATGCTAAAAGTATTTTTTCTTACTACAGAACTGATTTATTAAAAAAAAAACACATGCAGGATATTGACTGAACTGCAGCTTTAATGAGCCTATATAAAGGGGCTTTAGATTATCATCACACCATTAATCATACAATACCACTACACATACAGGCGCAGTCTTTTTATATTATATTGATATATTAGTGTTCCTCTAATAAAGCTGTCAAGTGCTATTTAAAATATATTCAGTGCTTAAAGTATAAATGTGAAGTGTAAATACAAATATCAAAACACTGAAATGTTTCAATCTAAAAGTGAAACAAAAGGTGTAATACTTGCGAATAACCATTTAAAAGTCCACAATGAAGATACAAGACAAATATAGTATCAAATAGAGCAAATGGAGTCATATACTGCCACCCGGAGGCGAGGGCTGCTTCTCCAACAGGTGAACCACACCAGGGAAAATGTCTAGAAATCCGACTCGAGAAGTACACGCTCCATAGTGCAATAAGGTACATTAAAAAAAACTAGGATTCCATAAAACGCTTCGGACAAATGCCCACTCACATGATCTATATAAAATCCTTGCATGGAATGTATAAACACAGAGAGAAGAAAATGCACACCCAGCGCACCACCAAACAATATTAAAATATGTGACCATTTTAATATCTGGTCAAATGATCACACAATATTCAGTAACTGAATAATACAATTACAAAAACAGCAACACTTACAATCAATATAAATGAAAACACAATATAACAATTACATTAGATACCAGAGCACTCCCACGCAGGGATACTAAACTAGCACGTGCTTCTATGAAGCTTACACCATGAATCAAATTAATCTATAGAAAAAACACTCATAATAGTTCAATCTAGCAACACGATTCAATGCCACACTGAGGGGGACAGACACTGACCACAAGCGACAGCGGGTAGCCGTGGTTGGCGCCGATGATGCGTCCGGACTGCAACAGCACTCGGCAGAACTTCCCTCCGCTCGCGCTTCCTGGCCCCTTTGTCCCAGCCAATGGGCGAGCGCATTGAGCAGCCTCTCGCGAGCTCTACGCGTACACAGCTACAAGCGGATAATTTAGCTGATTTTAAAGGACAGCTCGAGCGTAGGTTCCTTGCTTTTCACTTTAGTGTATAAACACAGGCAGGATTTTTACCAAGCACCATCGCAGGTCCAGTGATGTCGAGGACGCTGCATAGAGCAGGAACAGAACCCACAATGCTGCTGTAGTCAGGAATACCGACGTAATGAAAACTGGAACAAACACTCCAATGCTGCAATCATCTGGACTAACCGCTCCAAACGCACAAAACTCAAATGGTGTCCATTGCTACAATGAGCTGGTGTAAGCCTGTTCGTCACGAAATGGCATGAGAGCTCAGTCTTGACCCGAATGCGTGGAGACGTAAGACATCAGTGACGATACCCTACACGTTTCGTCACCCCTGAAGGAGGACGTTTTCTCTTGGGCACACTGTGTGACTTCTATGCACAGCTTTCACTGTGCGAACTCGGATTACACTGCTTCATCTATATCCCAGACCAGCAGGGGCAGTGTGGGTCTTTGCTAGGAGTGGAGAACTGATCTCAACTCCCCCACTGCCTCCGCATCAGCTGTGGATCAGACTGCTGCATTGGTGTGACAGCAGTCGCTCAAGTGGACCTCCCAGAATTTAATCTATACCTGGGACTGGACCTTTCTATAGTCCCTATCTGGATGTTGTTAACAGCACTGGTTTTGCTGAGATTGCGCATTCACATCTGACATCTCGTGAGTGAGCAATTGTCGTTTTAAACTGATTTATTGTATTCAATTTACTGCACTAAGGAGCGTGCACTTCTTCCTTTTTGTTTTGTATATATGTATTGCTGGCCGTGTGTATGGCACTATATACACACACACACGTTTGCAGAAGTATTCACTCCCTAACCATAATGTCACATTTTGTTGAATTACAAATAATGTATACACAGTTTTTGAAACAAATGTTTTTTTATTCTAAGATAGACAGCTGTAGTGGTTAAACTGGACATTGTTATATGAGGAGGTTAAATGTCAGCAAAGGAAATGTACCAAATTAAATTTACTGGGTATATAAGTATTCCGTCATTTAAGTCAGTACTCGGTAGAAGCAACTTTCGCAGCAATTACTGCTGAGGCTTTTTTGATTGGTGTCTACTAGCTTTGAACGGTAGGATGGTGAAATGTTTCACTGGAAAATTGATCCAGTTCTGACAAGTTTATTGGGGATCGTCGATGTGTGTGTGTGTGTGTGTGTGTGTGTGTTTGCACCTCTTGCACTGAAATGGTAGCTAACTTATCTGTGTGGATGAATGTCAGACTAGGTTTGCGAAATTTTGCGTTTTTATAATATGGGACGCCGAAATTCAGTTGCAAAATTACCTTTAAAGCCATACATTTCCTATAAGTTTTTAGTGACAAAAACATCCATCGTTTCTCCCCCCCCATCTTTCTCCCTTATCATTCTCTATCTTCCCTCTCCCCTCCATCTATTCATTTCCCCCCCCCCTCCCATCTACAGTCTTCATTTATCACCCCTCCATCTATTCATTCCCCCCTTCCATCTAGAGTATTCATTTCTTCTCCCCCCTCCATCTATTCATTTCCCCCCTCCAAACTACAGTATTCCTTTCTTTCCCCCATCTCTCAGCCCACTCCTCCCTCCTTCTCTCAGCCTTCGTCCTTGCTAAAAGTGCCCAGTCGCAGTCCACAGCTCCCACCTGTGGAGCGGAGACTGTCCTGACACAGACACTGGAATTTGTCATTTGCATCCGGGTCGGACCGCTGGGGCGGGCTCCATCCCTGCCCTCTGCCACTATCATCCATAGCAGCCACCACCTGTGTCTTCTGCCACCGCCCACCGCCATCCTTCTCCTCCTGTCACTGCTGGCCAGACCTGCGTGCACCCCTGAATTGTCCCAATGCCCCCTGAAATACGTTACAATTATGCATCCCCCACAGACCTTCCAGAGACAACTCATTGGAAAAAGGGACAATCCCAAATGTACGGGACATCTGGCAATCCTACATATGTCAGGTGGTCGTTGGCCAATTCGGCCAACCAGAGGTCTCTGCAGCAAGAAAACATACAGAGATTCAGAAGTTGTGGCACGTCTCCATGGCAACGCGGCATAAAATGATGACGTGATGATGTGATGTCACAGGCGTCAAATGTCACCGCGGGTCACGTGACCAGACGTCACGTAACCCCAGGGCGTCATCTGACGCAGCGACAGGGAGGAGGGGGGGCGCAAATCTAAAGCAGGCCAGATAGGGGGGCACAGCAGGAAAAGTTTGCGCTCCCCTGCTGTAGCATATAGGATCTAAAAAAGGTTCCCCAAAGCACTCCAATTGTGTTGAAAAATGTAAGTTCTTCATGGTTAAGGAACATTTGTTTGTAAACAAATTTCAAGTGCTGTGGGCAACCTTTCTTTGAAAAGTGTGTGTATGTATGTATATATATATTGTATGTGTGTATATATAATATATATTTTCTCTTAATAATATGTTGATCCTGCAAATAACGCACTATATATTTTGACTTTGTGTGTGCTGGACCCTGTTCAACTATACAATGTTGCTGCCCCTCGCTAGTACCCAAATTGTTGTGTGTGATGCCGTGATAGAAAAAAACAAAATCTGTGTGTGTATGTGATGCTGTTTTTGTATATATGTGTGTGGGTGTAGCTCTGGTTATACAATACTGGGTGTGACAGTCCTGAGGACATGCTGTCCCCAATCCTACACAGTGTCACACAGACACACACATATATATCTCCATGCACACACATACACACATACATACATACACATACTGTATATAGACACATGCACACGATCTGTCTCTCTCTCACACACACACACACAAGGATGTCATTCTCCGACTGTACACAGTTGTGTGACGTCTTGTATTAGCACATAGCCACCCACCCCTCTCCTTCCACGGGGGTATCACAGGGGGATAATTATCCCCCACCCAGGTGCAGCTCCAGGGTTTACACAGGAGACAGAGCCTCTCTGTCACATTCCTGGGAGCTGTCTCACACTCTCATGGTCTGTCTCTCTTTGTCTTTTTTTTTTTTTTAAATCTCTCTATCTCTCACCCTTTCTCTAACTTTGTCTAACTCCCCCTCTCCTCTTCCACTCCCTCTCTCTGACTCACCTTCCCCCTTCCCTCCCTCTCGCACTGCTCGTTTCAGAACTCTTCCCCTTACACACCCTTCTCCCTCCTATCTGATAAATGCATTCCCTCCTCCCCTGCTGTCAGTTTTCTCTCTCTGTTCCAGCCTGCACACATTCTCCCCGACCCCCGTTAAATCTTGCCCTAGGTTAAATATCAGGTTATGAATGGAAGTTCTTTTCCTCCCAAGGACCAAACTAATCGGTTGGCGAGACGCCATTCGCAAGATGGCAGGAGACCAGGTCAACACCAAGCAGTCTTTCATGGATCTCAACTTTCAGTGTAAGTGTTTCTAGTGTAAGTAGGGGCAGACGCAAGAGATATCTATATACTGACATATCAATATATGATCAATATAATTAGTGACGTCATCGATATATCAACAGATCAGTGACATGATTAATATATTCATAGATCACCGCTGTAACGCACTTAGATTATATTAATAAATCATCTCTTTAGCCTTATGTTTGTCATTTACCTGTTGAACTTATTCCCATTGTTTTAAATGTACATGATTTACCTCTTATTGTAATGTAAGGTGCTGCATACATGGTTGGCGTTATATAAATAAAATGATACATGCGTCACTATAATGCAGTGACATCATCAATATAGTATTAATATTGGTATATCAGTATATTATATTGGTATATCAGTATATTATATTGGTATATCAGTATATCACATTGGTATATCAATATATTGTCAATAGATCCTATAAAAGTATTGTTGTGTAAATGGGATATACACTACGTCGGAGGCTCTGTCCTATAAACTTAGACTCAGGCCCTATAACAGTCCTATAGTATAAATAGTACTGTATATACGAGAGAGGCTTCGTCTTATAAACTAGAGACACTGACCGTATAAAATGGCTATTGTATAAATGGGATACACGATGGGAGTCCATCTTAAAAACTCAAAAAACGACCCTATGAAAAATATATATATATATATAGATATATATTATTATTATTTTATTTATTATTATTATTATTTATATTTTTTTGGGACCGGGTAACAGGAAGTTGTATTAATTATTGCTTTTATAGGGTGGAGACAGAATATGGGACACATAAATAATAACTTGTATAAGACAGGAACTGCATGAACTTTCTTCTGTAAGGAAAAATGCCATATATGCAACATTACTTTTATAGGGGCTGCATTTGTGTGTAAGACACAGCCTTCTTTTGTATGTTCCATTTATACAATAGGACTTGGTAGGGTCTGTGAGCCAGTTTAAAAGACGGACCTTCCCTTGTATATCCTATAGGATATATATAGGATTCGTGCATCAGTTTGTTGGACGTAACCTCCTTTGTATATCCTCCTATTTATACAACTGTTTTTTTTTATGGGGTCCACATCTTGGTTTATAGAACGGAACCCCTGTTGTATATATCATTTATACTATGGAACTTTTATAGGGTCTGTGTCTCCGCTTATAGATTGGAGCCTCCCTCACATAACAGATTTATATATAGTAGGACTTTTATAGGGTCGTTGTCTTCGTTTTTATGACTGAGCTTCTCTTGTATATTTCATTTATACAACAGGATTTTTATAAGATCTGTGTTTCAGTTTATATGATGGATACTCCATTCAATATATTCCAATATGACTGTTATAGGGTATGTGTCTCCGTTTATAGGACAGAGCCTGTCGTATATCCCATTTATACTATAGGACTTTTATAGGGTTTATGTCTGTTTATATGATGGAATTTAACTTATAAAAACTATTGTAATAAACTGATACAGACCTTGTATATCCTATTATTATCTAATTTTTACAATAAGTAGGGTGACCAGACATCCCGGTTTAGCCGGCTCTGTCCCTACTATTTCCTGCTCTGCCCCGGTTTTCAGTGCCGCTGGCGCGATTGGCACTTGCCGGCTGTCTTTTGCGCATGCACGATTGGCAAGCACTGATTGCGCATGAGCGACCGGCAAAAGCCGTTAGCACTTGCGCAGGTGGCAAATGCCGATCACACATAAGAACGTGCAGCTTGGACGTGCCGATCGTGCATGTGTGGTCAAGTGCTCTTCGCACATGCGCAGTTGACGAGCGCCGACTGCACATGCGTGAGATTATCGGGACAAATCTGGTCACCCTAACAATAAGACTCTCTTATAGGGCCATTATTTCAGTTTTTAGAGCCTCCCTTCTATATCCCATTTATACAATAGAACTTTTAGAGGGTCTTCCTCTATTTATTGCCATTTATAGAAAATGTTTAATGGGGTCTCTGCCATGGCAATACTTCTAGTCTGGTTTCTGGGTCTAGCCTTGAATAGTAGAATAGTAGTCTTTAAATTCTCCTCTTGGAGCAGTTTAACTCCGTCCCTTGGCAGCAGCGCCACCCCCACCTTTAATGGTTTGCAATACTAGTAGATGGGCTTTGGCCTACAAATCTTTTCACTACTAGTCCATATTTCGGGCCTATTATTAAGCAGTAGTCTGAGGCCCTTAATTACCAACTCCAGGTCTGTACGTTAGTGTGCTGGATAATGTAAGATGTCCTCTTCTCTTGGCAGCGCTGGCCTCCCAGGAGTTGGACATCAAGCAGATGGAGCTGGACTTGGCTTCGGCCAAACTGGATAAGCTGAGGAGGGAGTTAGAGGACAGGAGAGCGGTGGGTAGACCTGGAAAGGGAGGGTGTGTGTGTGTGTATACGCGCTCGCACAGACGTTTTCCTCAAGGATTCACCTGTACTTTGCACCATTCATTCTCCCCTCTATACTGACAAACTTCTGAGTCCCTGCTGAAAACAATCATCCCCATAACATGATGTTGCCACCACCATGCTTGTCAGTTGGGATGGTGTTAACTGGGTGATGTGCAGTGTTGAGTTTGCACCAGGTGTAACGCTTGGAATTTAGACCAAAAAGTAAAATTTATCTCGTCTGACCACAAAACCTTTTCCCACATGTTTGCAGTATCATCTATATGCTTTTTCGCAAACCTCACACGTTATTTAAGTTGAGTCGTTTTGAGAAATGGTTTCTTTCTTGCCACCCGTCCTGTGACGTAGCCAGACATGCACGGTCCCCCGGGCAACATATTTTTTCAGAGCCCCAGTATGAGTGAACATATTCCGTAGATTCAGGAGTTTCCATCAGGCCCATAACCCCCCCCCCCCCCCACACACACACATGCGTGTTGGCGGCACTGTGAGCCCCCCTCTTTTACACCTCGTCACTCTGGTATTTATCTCCCCTCTCTTCTACCCCCTCCGTAACTCCCCCCCCTTTTCCTCGCACACTCTTTCCCCCCCCCTCCGCTATCACCCAGTAACACCCCCCCCCCTTCACACTCAATCCAGCTCCCTCAATCCTCCTCCTCCTCCTCACATTCATTTCCTTCTGCCCCCCACGCCCCCCGGCCACACACACAATTTCCCCACACACACATACAAATTCCCCCGATACAATACAGTACCCCCCACAATACACAAAAGAAGAAATAATCAACTGTACGTACATTACAAAACTCCCCCACACAAAAACCTAAAAAGAACTAACCAACAACAAACAAACTACAAGAACTTTCCAACAAACAAAAACACATTACACAAATTAAACACCCACACACAACAAATACAAATAACCTTAATCCCACCAAACACATACTACAATAACCTCCACCCACACATACATAACAATAAATCCCACACACATAGCAATAAAATAACTCCCCCCCCACACTACAATAACCTCCCCCACACACTACGATAACCTCGCCCCCCCACACCACACACACACACTACGATAAACCTCCACCACACCTCCCTACACACACACATACGATAACCTCCCACACACCACACACATATGATAACCCCCCCCCACACACACACTACGATAACCCCCCCCCACACACTAGGATACCTCCCCACACAACCATACGATAACCTCCCACCACACACACACTACGACTAACCTTCACACACACACACTACGATAACCTCCACACACACACACACACACTATGATAACCTCCCCCCACACACACACTACGATAACCTCCCCACAACCACACACTACCGATAACCTCCCAGTCCCACACCACCAAACACCCAAACTACACTAACCCTCCCACACCCCACACACACACACTACGATAACCTCCCCACCCACACACACATACGATAACCTCCCCCCCCACACACACACACTAAGATAAAATCCCCTCCCACACACACTACGATAACCTCACCCACCACACACACACTACGAAACATCCACCCCACACACACTACGATAACTTCCCTCCCACACACACACTACGATAACCTCCCCTCCCACACACACACACTACGATAACCTCCCCTCCCACACACACACACACACTACGATAACCTCCCCCCCCACCACACACACACTACGATAACCTCCCCCCCACACACACACACACTACGATAACCTCCCACACACACACACACATACGATAACACTCCCCCCCCCACACACACACACACTACGATAACCTCCCCCCCCCCCATACACTACAATAACCCCCCATACACACACACACTGCAATAGCCCCCTGAGGATGGGATGGGGGGGGTCTGAATGGAAGGATGAGGAGCGGGGAGGAGGAGGGTCTGACTGGAAGGATGAGGAGCGAGGAGGGTGGGGGGAGCGGAGGGGGCCTCTGACAGGGCGTTTGAGGAGTGGAGGTCTGACCATGCAGCTGTTGAAGTGTCTGATCATGTAAATATGCGTAAACGCAGGGGAGTTACTTGGTGTTTTTGCACCCTGGGCAAGTTTCACCAGCTGCGTTCCCCCCCAGCACAACTGACAGACACTGACGAAGGTCCCTTTGGGGACCGAAATGTCGGGTAACCGTGTGTTATGGGTCAATGCACACCCTTTATTTAGCTCATACTTTGTCCGGTGCTGATATTGTGTGTGTGGTGTGTGGTGTGTGGTGTGTGGTGTGTGGTGTGTGGTGTGTGGTGCGTGGTGCGTGGTGCGTGGTGCGTGGTGTGTGGTGTGTGTCGTGTGGTGTGTGTCTTGATAGAACTGAAACTTTGTTTTTTTGTGTGTTTTGCATGAAAGTTTATTTTCTTCACTTGTTAAGACCTGTGAGTGCTTTGTTTATTCTGTGTGTCTCTAACTCTCTCTGTTTGCCTCATTTCCAGGGTCCCCCTGAGGCTCAGCCCACTCAAGGATTCACCACCACCCTCTCCCCTTCCCTCGCCCGCCGGCACCACTCCTCACAAGCCCCTTCCACCCTTGCACCACTCCTCACTCGCAGGCCCCCACCATTCGATGCTCCACTTTCCCTTAGCCCGGTCCCTGTGATTCACTCCCCCTCCCTCTCCCGCAGACCCCTCCCATCCGACGGCGGGGACTCCTATCTCCTCTCCCCATCCTGGGCCAGTCTCCAACCCGTAGCACCCAGGGGTCGCCCCACCTCTCCCCGCCCACTCAGCTTCTCTTATGACTCTGTGGGCCGTTCCCCCTCCCCCCGTCTGCCTCCGGGCTCCTACGATTTCCCCCTGGGGGTCCGAAGTGCTTCCCCAGGCCCAGAGGGGCTCCCTGGAGGGGCTTATACAGACTGGAGTTACCTACCACGCCAGGCTCCATCCTACGAGGGGTCCCAGGAATTCACAACCTGGAGGGTCTCAGGTGATTATTGATTATCCCCTAGGTAATTATTGTTCATTCCCTACAGATTACTGATTATCCCTTTATAGGTGAATTGCCCTAAAGATGGTTGATTATTCCCTGTGGGTTGTTCGGTATCATTTATAGATTATTGGGTTTCTTTATAGATTATTACACTTTATAGGTTATTCCTTGTATTATTTATCCGCTTTAGATTGATTGTCCCTTATAGATTATTGATCAACAATCATTCATTGATCCTTGGTCTCCCCCACCACTCCAGATGATGTCACCTCTCTGCGCCGTCGCACTCCGCGCAACTGGAACGAGTCTGATCTAGATGCGAGGTACGAGAAGAAGATGCCCCAGGAGAGTAAGTGACCTCTAGGGAGGGGGGAGATAAAGAACTGTTGTGAGACCTAGCCTCTTACTCACCACCCTCCCCCTCACTCCATCCCCAGGGACAGATCGAGTGCCTGTCGGGGGAGTGCCTCTGGTGGGGCCCTGGAGGGAGAGCAGCCTGGACCACAATCCAGGGAAGAGCAAGGTGGGTGTGCGGGTCATCTGAGACTAGGCGACCTACTAACCAGCAAACTAACCTATCAACCTACTAACTGACCTGCTAATCACTAATTGGCCTAACTAACAAACCAATTAACATACTAACTAATAACTTACTAACCTAACTTCAAGTAATTAACCAACTAATTGAGAACTCATTAGCCTACTGATCTAATTAACCTACTACCATCCTTAACCAACCTACTAAGTAACCTATAAACCAATAACCAAATAATTGACTGACGAGCATCCTAAACTAACCAACTAAATATATAGTTAAGTACTAACTTACCTACTAACTTTTTAACCGATCTACTAACAACGAAATAACCGACTAACTGATGTACTAACTGACTTACTAACCAGCTAGTAACCTATTAGGCTAGCACCTATCCAACTAACTGACAACCTGACATTCTACGTAACAAACGTACTTACCTACTGACTAACTTAATATCCGACTAAATAACTATCCTATTAACTAACCAGCTGAGTAATCCACCGACTAACCTATTGACTGACTTACTTACTAATCGACTGACTTACTAATATTTTATTTAATCTACAAACCAGCCTAGTAATTAAACTACAAATGTATTAGTCTACTGTCATCTTGTGTCCTTGTGTTGTTCTGTGTCCTTGTGCTATTATGTCATTGTGTGTCACCGTGTCCCACTCTATCTCTTCCCTCCATCCCCACCTCCCTTTGCAGGTTGACACCAACGCTCCCGCTTCCACCCTCCCCCGGGGCTATAAGTTCTCCTCAGGGGCAGGAGAGCGCGGGCCTGAGGGGGGAGGGCATGGCTGGAGAGTGGGAACTGGGACCCTGCCCCGCTCCCTGCCCTCCCAACAGCCCATATCCCGCATCCCGGTCCCACCCGCCGAGAGGAAGAGCCAGGAACACCGGCCCCTTCCCCTCTCCATGATCTTCCGCCTGCAGAATGCATTTTGGGAGCGACAGGGTCTCCCGATGCAAGCCATGTCTCTGCAGCAGGCCACACCTCCTCAACAGGCTCCACCCACATGGAGCACCTCTTCTGCTGAGGGTGAGATACATAGTTCTTTCTCTCTGCATAACAAACAGTTTTTTCTCTGTGTATAATGCGCGCAGCCGTCTCTCGCTGTGCACAACGCGTGCAGCTCTCACTCCTGTTACACGTGCTGCTCGTTCTCTCTCTGTGTAACACACACTTCTCTCTCTCTCGTTTGTAACGCACGCTGCTCTCTGTGTAACGCGCACACTTTTCTCGCGCTCTGTATAACGCGGACGCGCATGTTTCGCCGCGTCTGTAAACGCGACCGCCTTCCTTCTGCGATCTGTATAAGAGGGACGCCTCTTTTCTCACGCTCTGTAGACGCGGAAGCATCTTCTCGGGCTCCTGCTATATGCGGGCGGCCTCTGTTCTAGCGCTCTGGATAACGCGGACGCCTCGTTTCGCGCGATCTGTATAAAGGGGGGAGAAATATTTCTCGAGCTCGGTGATGGCGGGCGCATATTCACGACGCTATGATAACGCGGACGATCTTCTCGCGCTCGATAACTGACGGGGGGGCGACCTAGTTGGCTCGCGATCTGTATAACGCGGAGGACGGACCTCTTCTCTGCGCTCGGTAGAATCGCGGTGGCCTCTTTCTTCGCGCTCATGTATAACTGCGGCGACCTCTGTCTCGCGTCTATGTATACAGGAGGGAGCCTCTTTCTCGCGCTACGTATAACGAGGGCGCTCTTTCTAGCGATCTGTTAAACGCGGACGCATCTTGCTCGCTGCTCTGTATAACGAGGGGGAGGGTTGGGCGCCTCTTTCTCGCGCTATGTATAAAGGCGGACGCTCTTTCTACGCGCTCTGTATAAGCGCCGGAGCCTCTTTCTCGCGATACTGTATGTGGATGTTGCGGACTGTAGTAACGCGGACGCCTCCTTTCTCGCGGCGCTCTGATAAAGCGGGGCATCGTTTTTCGCTCTGTATAACGCGGGCGCCTTTTCTCGGCTCTGTATAACGCGGGGTGCTTGTCTCGCGCTTTATAACAGCGGACGCCTCTTTCTCGCGCTTATGTATAACGCGGGCTCTTTCTCGCGCTCGTATATAACGAGGGCGCGCCTTTCTCGCCGCCTGTCTTAACGCGGGCAGCCATCTTTCTCGCGCTTGTATACGCGGGGCGCTTTCTCGCGCTTGTATAACGCGGACGCCTCTTCTCGCGATCTGTATAACAGTGCGAAGAGGCTCGTGTGTCTTTATCGAGCTCTGGAGCAACCGCGGAAAGCCTATTTTCCTCGAGATATGTATAAACTGCTCCTGCGGGGGGGAGACTCTTGATAGCGCCTGGATACGGTGGGCGCCTCTTTCTAGCGCTCTGTAACGCGGTGGGCGCCTATTTCTTCGCGATCTGTATAACGAACTGGGAGCCAGTTTATCGCGATTGTATAAGAAGTGGGGGGGCGCTCTATTTCTCGCGCTCTGTTATAACGCGGACTGCATTTTCGCGCGCTCTGTATACGAGGAGCCTCTTTTCTCGCGGATGTATTAACGGGGCGCATCTTTCTCGCGGCTCCTGTATAAAGCGGATGGGCGACTCTTCCACCGGGGTCTGTATACGCGGGCGCCTTTTCTAGCGCTCTGTAACGCGGACGCCTATTCTCGCGCTCTGATAACGCTGGAAGCGCATCTTTTAACACGAGCTATTAAACGGAGGAGCCTATTATCGCGCTCTGTATAAAGGAGGGTTATAGGGCGACTCTTCTCGCGCTCGGATAACGCGGGCGGCCTCTTCTCGAGATAGATAAAGCGGTGGCGCCGGTTTCTCGCGATCGGTATAAAGAGGGCGCCTATTTATCGCGCTATTTGTATACGCATAAGGGCGCACTTCTCGCGCTCGTGTATAAAGAGGGGGGCGCTATTTACTCGCGCTCGTATAACGCGTTGGGCGCCTATTTCTCGCGTATTAGTAAAGGCGGGCGCCTACTTTCTCGCGACTGTATACGCGGGAGAGCCTCTCTTATCAGATATGTATACGCGGGGGGCGCCTCTTTCTCGCGCTCATGTTTATAACGCGGGAGGCTCTTTCTAGCGCCTATGTATAAGCGGGCGTCCTCTTTCTAGGCTCGTATAACGCCGGACGCATATTTCTCCGCCCTAATATGTATAACGCGGGCGCCTCTTTTCTAGCGTATGTATATACGCGAGGGCGCCCAGTTCTCGCGCTTCTGTAGAACTGCGGGCGCCTCTTCTCGCGCCCTGGATACAGCGGATCCAGGACCCGCTCTCTTTCTTCGCGCTCTGTATAATGGGGTGGGGGGCGCATATTGCTCGCGCTCTGTATAAACGAGGACGCAGCTTTCTCGCGATCTGGTACTAAAGAGGACGCATCAATTACTTTCCTCGCGAATACTGGATAATCGATGGGTAACGTTAAGATTGTGCTCGTCTTTGTTTGTGGTTAGGCGCCCGTCGGGCCAGGGCTGGGGGCGACTATTTCTCGCGAATGTATAACGCGGACGCACTTTTCGCGCTCTGTATTAACGAGGTGGGGCTCTCACTTTCTTCTGCGCTCTGTATAACGCCGGGCGCCTCTTCTCGTGATCTGTATAATGCGGGCGCCTCTTTCTCGCGCTGTAGAAACGGCGGACGGGCCTCTTTGCTCCTCCCGCTATGTATAACTGCGGCGCCTCTTTCGTTCGTAGTCTGTAGTAACAGGACGTTTTCTGCGTGGACTCGGGCGCCGTTCTCTACGTTGGTATAACGCGGAGCGACTCTTTCTGCCTATTCTGATGATACCGCTGGGACGCCTCTTTCCCTCGAGCTCGTTATAATAGCGCGGGCGCGCCTCTCTCTTCTCGCGCTCTGTAAGACGCGCGAGCCTGGTCTCTTTTTCTCGGCATCTGTATAAACGCGGTGCTCCTCTTTCTCGACGCTCTGGTGATACAGCTGCGGGGGCGTTTCTTCTTCTAGCGGCTTGTATAACGCGGGGTGGGCGCCTCTTTTCGCGCTCTGTATAAACGAGGGCGCCTTGTTCTCGCTGTCTCGGTATAAAGCGGGTGTTGCCCGTTCTCGCGATCTGTATACACTCGCGGGGCGTCTCTTTCTCGGCGCTATGGATACAACGCGCGGCGCCTTTTCTTCGCGCTCTGTATACGGGGGCGCCTCTTTCTCGCGATGGTATAACGCGGTCTGGGGACTCTTTCAATCCCGATATGAAACAGGACGCATCTTATCGCGATCTGTATAACGAGGGGCGATTTTCTCGCGCTCTGTATAACGCGGGCGCCTGTTTCTCGCGATCTGTATAACGCGGGCGCCTCTTTCTCGCGCTCTGTATAACGCGGGCGTCTCTTTCTCACGCTCTGTATAACGCGGGCGCCTCTTTCTCTTTCTACAGGCTTGCCCCTTCCACCCACTGCCTTGGCACCGTCCACTGGTGAGGAATTGCCCCGCCCCCTTAGCCCTACCCGCCTTCAGCCCAACCTCCCCCCTTCCCTGGCCGAGGTGCAGCGGGTGTTAGAGGATATGCCCCGCCCTCTACGAAGACGGGGCTCTCAGGAGCACACCACCCCACCCCTACCCTCCCACCACCGCCAGTACCAGCAAATCATGGGCCGGCTCTTTGGGAGGCCCGCCCCCAAGCAGAGCCCTGAGCCACTGAGAGCAGAGGAAAAACTGTTGGGCTCTACTCCCGAGGAGTTTAGAAGAGAGGAGAAGCTGCTAGACTCCATCCACAGGCTTGGTCCCACCCCTGAGGAGCAGGGACCAGAGGATGAGCCAATAAGCACCGCTCCTGAACAGCTGCGGGCTGAGGAGAAGCTGATAATACCCGCACCAAAGCTAAGCCTTACCCCAGAGGAGCCACTGTGTGTGATCATAGATGGGACGGAGTCCAGGGTGGGGTTGTCAGCCCCAGTGACTGTGGAGGCGGAGTTTCGGGTCCCCGTGGTGACAGGCAATGTTCAGACGCTGGTGAGAGTGACAGAGAAAAGAGGGAGAGGGGGTGGGCATGGGGGACAGATGAATGGATGAGGTCATTGGTGTCTTTTTCCCCTTTTAGGAGCGTCGCTCGGCCTTAAAGGGGCGGAGTTCCCCTCGCAGGAACCGACCCCAGCGCGCCCGGATGAACCCCCTGGTTTTACTTTTGGACGCTGCGCTGACAGGAGAGCTGGACATAGTGACCCAGGCACTTAAAGAGGTATAAACCCCACTGCTCTGCAGAGGAGGGGCTCCGCGCTCTGCAGATCTTTCTCTCTTTCCAAACTTTTATTGTATTTCTCATGACACAAGCATCGTGGAGATATCAAGTCAATTCACACAGGAGTATTTTACATCATGTTTTTCCTTGACATTACAAAGAGTCAGAAATCCAAATCATGGAGAATCTAGGGGATTTTAAAATTATGTATAAGTAGCTGAGATCTATGTATACTCCCTTAATTTAACTTAGGGGTTCGACTTCTCCCTATTCATCCACACTTACTCCAAGAAAAAAGGGATAGATGGAGATAAGGATAGTAAGAGAAAGAGGGAAGGGGAGAGAAGAAGGGGGGGGGGGGTAAGGGGAGGGAGGAAACCCCATAAGGAGAAAGGGGGGGGGGGGGGCGGGCCCCCCCCCCCCACCCCCCTTTGTTCTGGTATAAACCCTTTCCGCGCAGCTTCTCAAAATTTGTTAGCTTTGTGAATTTTGACCTTTGAGAGATCGTTGTTAGAAAGTGTCCGATCTGAAGAAAGCCGAATATCGGAAGATTCTGGGTTAAATATTTCTTTTGAATATCTTGATATGACAGGATCATCCCTTTATCCACCATATCTGCTACTGTTTTAATGTTTAAATCTTTAAAAAAAAAAAAAAAGTCTTTTTGGGAGCATCCCGGGGGGAACTCTGGGTTTCCAAATATTGGGGTCAGTAAGGACGGGGAGGAAGTCAGATTATATTTTTCTTTATTTTTTAGACCATATCTTCCAGGTACACCTCATTGCACCCAGGCCAGGCTCGCCCATTAGCGTCTCCCCTCCTTTCTGTGACCAAAGAATCGACGAAAGGGCGATAGGGGCCAAATAATAAGACTCGATCTCCAACCAGCAGCAAGACGCTGGGTTGTTGCTCCACATTACTGCTTGTTTTAGTTGGGCTGCGTAGGAATATTTAATATCTGGGACTCCCAGGCCTCCGCATTCCTTTGGTACTAGCATTATGGATCTAGCTACCCTTGGCCTCTTGTCATTCCATATAAATTGGAAGATCCGATTTTGTATATTTTTAAGTTCTAAAAGAGGGACGTTGTGGCAGGACGGCCTGTAGCCGAGGTCAGGGAACAGTCCACGCGTGTAGTTTCAAGATAATGAAAACGTTCAGTGGCTTTATTTCTCCACAGCATAACATAACATGTGGGTACACTGTCCCTTTAAACCAAAACAAAACCTGCTCCACATTGGGAGAACTGACTAACACTCCAGGCCTATCTAGCAGGCTGGCTGGCTAAACCATTTACCAAACCGTAAGTGTATATTTAGCAGTCAGTAAAACAAATTAACAATTCTTACTTTGGTTGTATTCTTCTGGCTAGCAGCTCACCTAGCAGAGTTCTCTGGTCTAAGGCAGCCAGCTACTGCCAGTAACAACATCATTTTATACCTTGCTGGTTATCAGGTGTCAGCTTACATCCTGATTACCTAGCTTCCTCCTGAGTTAACCTTCTGAGTGCTGGATGAAGCACTCAGACATATGTTTCCCAGGCATAACTGATAGGGGTTGACTTCACCCTGTCACAGACGTGTATCGGTAGAGTCTGGAAATGATACAGAAGCCTTGGCAGAATATTCATTTTTACTGATGTTATCCTACCTAGCCAAGATATCTGGTAATCATTTCATCTCTGAAGGTCTTTTTTAGTTTTTGCGGAAAGTTACTTTTATATAGGGATCGGTAGGTGTTCGTTATTCGGATTCCCAGATATTTGATATCTGAAGAACTCTACTTGTGGTTGAAATTTGTTTATAACAATTTAACTTCTGGAGCCAAAAGAGTTAAGTTCAGGGCCTCTGACTTATCATTATTGATTTTATCCCCCGAGATTTTTCCAAATTTGTCTAATTGGGATTGTAGATTCGGGAGGGATGCCAACGTTAATATAATGTCATCTGCGAATAGGGAACTTTTATACTGTGTCCCTCCAATTTCGATTCCTTTTTCATTTATATCGTCTCTAATTGTTGCTGAAAGGGGTTCTATCGACAATGCGAAGAGAAGCGGAGACAAAGGGCAGCCCTGTCTCGTGCCATTGTTAATTTTTATGGGACTTGAGTCTCCTCCTGGGAGTTTGACATATGCCGTGGGCGTCTTGTAAAGGGCTCGAACACCCTGCAAGAACAGGCCCCTAAATCCAAATTTAGTCATAGTTTGGTCTAAAAAAAGCCCACTTTATTCGGTCGAATGCTTTTTCTGCGTCTAGACTTAGTAGAATGCCTTTTGCTCCTGTTAGGTGTACATGGTCGATAATATTTATAATCTTTCGAGTATTATCAGAGGCCTGTCTTCCAGAGACAAAACCCACTTGATCTATATGGATCAAACTCGGTAGAATTGGATTCAGCCTATTTGCCAGAATTTAGCTATACATTTTAAAGTCTGAATTAAGAAGGGAACTAGGCCGATAACTACAACATTGCAGTGGATCCCTACCCTCCTTATGTATAATAGCCAGATTGGCCATAGACATAGATGTCGGGATATCCCCTCCTTCCAGGAATGAATTAAAGACCTCGAGCATAAACGGGGACAGCACCGTCTTAAATTTCTTACAATGCTGATTGGAGAAGCCATCTGGGCCTGGTGTTTTATTTATTTTCAATTGTTTGATCAAATCTCAGAGTTCCTCCTGAGTTATTCTCTCATTTAATCTTTGGGAAGCTTCTTCTGATAGGGCAGGAAGATTACACTTCTCCAGGTATTCTGATATAGCCGCCAACCCAGTGTGAGAATTTTGAGGAGGACCTAGATTGTATAATTTAGTCTAATAATCCGGAAATTCTTGAGCCATTTCTTTTTCGTTAAATGTTTTTTTTACCTAGCTTAGTTCGAATTGTAGGAATTTGGGATTTAACCCGAAGACCTCTTAGTTTATTGGTCAATAGCTGATCTGCTTTGTTTCCTTTGTCATAATAGCGTTGATTAGCCCATCTTGGGGCTCTCTCTACCTCTTCGAGTTGGACCTGTTTGAGTTCAGTCCTGGTTTTGTCTAAAAGTTTGATATTTTTTTGGAGGGTTTACTTTTGTGTTCCTGTTCTAACAGGCTCAGTTTTTCAGAGAGATGTTTATATAATTTTTGTTTAATTATTTTCTTATACGACGCTATGGATTTAAGATAATTAATACCTTATGGGCTTCCCATAGTGTAGTCGGGGACTCAACTGAGCCTTTGTTTATTGAAAATATTCCAAAAGTTTTTCCTTTATTGTACCCTCCACATCTGGCGAATTTAGTAGGGAGTCATTTAATTTCCAATTGTATTGGGTATTTCTGCCGAAGGGGGGAGAGAGCACCAATTCGATAGGAGCATGATCTGACCAGGATATTGAGCCAATATTCGACTGGGAGGATGCCTGGAGAATATCTTTGGTACCCAGAAAATAATCAATCCTCGAGTAGGTCTGACGAGGAGCTGAAAAGAACGTATAATCCCGCTGACCCTGAGCCCTCAATATATCCGTCAGAGAAATATTTTAGTATCTCCTTAAATTTTTTAGCATTTAACCGAGTCGACCTAGGATGGTCGGTACCCAATATACTTGATCTGTCTTGGTCAGGGACGCTTACTGTATTCATATCTCCTGCCATAATTATTGTAGGGGTATATTGTTGTCCTACCATCTATAGACCTCTCTCAGAAAATGTGCTTGGCCCTCATTCGGGGCGTATACGTTCACCAGGGATACTGGGACTCCTGATAGGGATCCTTGCAGTACTAAAAATCTCCCTTCTGGATCTGAAACGGATTTCTCCAGGGCAAACGGAGTATTGTTCCTTTGGTTACTCCTCTTCTTTTTAACTGTGCATGAGGCATAATATGCCTGGGGGTAAATTGTTCCCTCTTCTTAACCATTCTTTTACCTCCAGGTGAATGACCCCAGTCAGCCTAACGAGGAGGGCATCACCGCTCTGCACAACGCCATCTGTGGAGCTAATTATCACATCGTTACCCTGCTAATTAGCAGCGGAGCCAACGTTAATGCAGCGGACAGTCATGGATGGTGAGGGGGGCGGGAAGGGGAGGGAGTAGAATGTGCGATATACAAGGATATTGAGCTGTGAGGTAATTATCTGCCCCTGTTGTTGTTAATTTTTGTTGCCCCTCTCTTCCCCTCCCCCACCAGGACCCCCCTGCACTGCGCTGCCTCCTGTAATGACCTGCAGTTATGCGCGACTCTGGTGCGGCATGGAGCGGCCATCTTAAGTACCACCTATAGCGATGGCAGCCTGGCCGTGGAGAAGTGTGATCAATATAGGGAGGGATATAGGGAGTGTCTCGCCTACCTGACCGGTAACGTTACCTTTCCCCCCTCCACACTGCCCATATAGCCTGTCCCTTATATGTGTGCCCATATACATATAATTATTTCTATAGTTCACCCTTTTTATATATAATATCACAACGGTGACCCCTCATATATAGTATCCTGTAGATAACATATCCATCCTTCCATGGGTGACACTTGATCTATATCCTATAGGTGGTCCCTTATTTATAACATCCTGTGAATCCCCTTTTATAAAAAAGCTTATATAATTACCCTTATCATATATCATAGATTGTAAGCTCCTCGGGGCAGGGGCTCCTTTTCCTAGTGTTACTTCTATTTCTGAAGTGCTTATTCCCATTATGTGTTATATTATGTCACGTGTATTACTGCTGTGAAGCGCTATGTAAATAAAGATATGCATGCATACATACATACATACATACATGCATACATACATACATACATGCATACATGCAGGGCAGGGGTGGCCAACTCTGATCCTGTAAGGGCCACCAACACATCAGGTTTTAAGGATATCCCTGCTTCAGCACAGGTTGCTCAATCAGTGGCTCGGTCATTGATTGAGTCACCTGTGCTGAAGCAGGGATATCCTTAAAACCTGACCTGTTGGTGGCCCTCGAGGACTGCAGTTGGCCAACCCTGACATAGGGGGACCCTGTAATAAATATGTATGTATTTTCCCTTGTGTGTGTGTGTATATACAGTATAATCTTAAATTGATTTTACATATATTTATTCATATAATTCTATAGGTAACCCCTTGTATACAATATCCTATAAGTATACTATTTCATATAGCATCCTGTAGGTAAACCCATATTTATAAACTGTCCTATATGTAATCCCTTATATTTAACATCCTATAGATAACTGTCTATCTCCCCATGTGTCTGTCCCTCCTCCCCCCCTTCTGTCTCTCTTCCCCCCATATGACTCTCTTCCTCCCCCATCTGGCATCTCTCTCTTTCTCCCCCCCATCTGACTCTCTATTTCTCCCCCCCCCCCCCACCCAATCCGTCTCTCTCTCTCTTCCCCATCATCTCTCTCTCTCTTCTCCCCCCCCCTCTCTAGCTCTCCATTCTCTCCCCCCCCCTGCTCTCTCTCTTTCCCCCCCCCACCCCATCTGCCTCTCTTCTCCTCCCCCCCCCAAAAAAATGTCTTTCACTCCCGCCCCCTCACCCCCCATCTAGCTCTCTCTCTTTCCTCCCCCGGTCCCATCTGGCATCTCTCTTCCCCCCTCCCCCGACCCCCCGCCCCATCTGCCTCTCTTCTCTCCTCCGCCCTCCCCCCAAAAAAATGTCTTTCACTCCGCCCCCCCCCGCCCCCCCCCCCTCTCCCATCTGGCTCCTCTCTTCCTTCCCTCTCCCTTGCCCCCCCCCATCTGGTCTCTCTCTCACCTTCCCCCCCCCCCCCCGGTCTGGTTCTCTCCCTTTCATCTATCTCCCACCCCCCATCTGTCCCTCTCCCCTCATTCCTCCCTTCTCTGATTGCCCCTCTCTGCCTCTTTCCCCCAGAGGTGGAGCAGTGCATGGGAGAGGCCCAGAGTGGGGTCGTGTACGCCCTGTGGGATTACCCGGCAGAGTTTGCTGACGAGCTGTCTCTGCGGGAGGGCGACCCGGTCACAGTCCTGCGGAAGGACGGGGAAGAGGGCACTTGGTGGTGGGCATCGCTGTGTGGACGGGAGGGCTACGTACCCCGCAACTATTTTGGGGTAAGTACCACACTCCATTGCTGACTTTATCCCCCACCACCACTTTATCTGCCCCGATAAACTATTTGCCCTCAGACTCTGTCAGCGCCTCTCCTCTGTTGTCTGTTCTCCCCCATGACTGAATCTGAAATCTACCCCAGGTGTCTACCCGTTCCCCCCTCCCTCACAGAACTCTGCTTCCTCCAGAGCCTCTCTGCCCCCTGCCCCCCCCCCCCCCCGCTATGTCTATCTACGCTCCTGTGCCAGATCTTTTCACTGATTTTACTCCCCTCTTTTCTCTTACAGCTGTTCCCGCGGGTCCGCCCCCAGCGGAGCCCCCTGTGATGTCATGCTGGAAGGGAGTGACAACATTGGCACACAATGACATAATCAGCTCACTGTGATATCGGCAACACGCAGAGGAGGAAGGCTGATACTGCTCTGTGTGTGTCTATATTGTGTATCTGTGTGCATGTGTATATTATGTGTGGCTGGCAAATCAATGTGTGTTGTGTATGGAATGTGTGTCTGTATGTGTGTATATTAATGTGTGGCTGACAGCAGCGCGTGTATACAATATCTGTGTGCCATGGGTTGTGTATCTGGAACAGCTGTGTGTATGATGTGTTGTGTGTTTGGTACACTGTGTGTGCCAGGTTTGTTGTGTGTACATTGTGTTTGTGTGTCAGGTGTGTTGTGTATCTGACAAAGCAGTGTGTTGGTTTGGGGGATGCTGGCATAACAGGGTGTTTGTGTCTTGTGTAGTTTTGTAGCAGTCACCCTTTCCCCTTCCCCTTTGTACAAAAAAAAATTGGTTTTGTAATAAAATAATTAGCAATAAACTGTGTGTTTGTGTTTGTATCTGACACAACTACACAATAAGACAGTTGCACAGTGACACACAATGACACAACTACACATTGAGACAAAGATATACAGTAAGGACATAGCAAGCCAATGGCGTAGTTCGCATGACCTAGTGCCCGCTTGGGCTTAGAGGGGCAGGAACTAAGGTGATAAAGGTGCTGCCTGGAAGAGCGTTGTCTAGGCTTGGGCTGCAGGGAAGTGTCGGAAGTCCTAGTGGGTCTTTTTAGAAGGCCTGCCACCTTGTGTAGCAGGAGAAGATGTAGGGCCGGCCTCAAGACGAGGTCGGAACAAAGGTACATGGGAGCAGGTGACAGCATCGGAGGCCAGGATGCAGAACAGTGGGAGGTACAGGAAGCAGACCTGATCAGCAAGTGTGGTCTGGGAAAAGGCTTTAGTGATCCTGAGGTGTGAGGCCTATGAGGAATAGGGGAGGCAGCTGGCACGTCTTCTGAGGTAGAGGTCGCGGAGAGCTCCAGGCCAGAAGTGAACGGGAGAGGCACCCCAGGGGATCTTGAAGGGCCTATGATGGTTTGGTAAGCAGGTCCTCCTTGTTAGGCTCTTGGTTACGATAGGGGGTTGCCATGCTGGGAGGTTTGATGTGTGCTCCTTTGGATAAAGCATCTCAATGGGTAGGATAACCCCTGGTTCTTTCCGGTTTGGCAGACATACCGGTGTAGGGGGCTTTGGAGTTTGTGCGGGCACGAAGGGTGCAATTGTCAGGCAGGGTGTATCTTGTTCTGCAAGGTAATGAGGCATGGACTTTTCAGAGGCAGGAGAGATGATTGTAGGAGGGCATGCAGGCAAGGCAACAGGCGCAGGAAGGAGAGGTCCACAGGGAAGGCCAGGAGGAGTCTGATAGCACAGGCACTATGGTGGCAACCAGGAAACCTGTTAAAGGGGGGATGTGCTATGGCGATGGCAGCAAATGTCGCGGTTCAGAGAAGTGGCTACCTGACCAGCACAGGGTATATCCAGTGGCAGGAGGACAAAAACAATAGAAAACAGAATAAAAGGCGACCTAGAATGTTGGAACAGGTATCAAATATTGTGGCTGGGGAGAGTAGCATCGGTTAAAATGAATATTCTCCCTAGACTCCGTTACTTCTTTCAAACTCTTCCAGTCAATGTACCCTTGACGGAACAAATTTTTTTTACAAAATAACATTTTCCAATTTATATGGAAAAATAAAAAGACCAAGAGTGGCAAGGTCGGTAATGTTATCATCTAAGGCGTGTGGAGGTCTGGGAGTACCAGATATTATTAAATACTATTACTCAGCCCACTTAAAACAAGCGGTGGTTTGGTGTAACAATCCAGTGTCGTGTTGCTGGTTGGAGATTGAGTTCTCCTATGTCTCTCCCCTCACTCTCGCAGCGATTCTATGGTCCCGAAGGGGAGGGGAGGAGAGATGGTTCTGGGCAAGACAGGCCTGGGAGCAATGAGGTGTACGTGGAAGATATGGACCAAGAATAAAGAAAAACACAAATTGACAACCTCTCCTTCCATGTTGACTCCTATTTTTGGTAACCCGGATTTCCCTCCGGGTTGCGACCCTAATGATTTTAAACATTTTAAAGAGGCCAATATCCAAAAGGTGGCGGACTTAATAGATAAAGACTCAATAATATCATTCCAAGATCTTCAACAGAAATTCCACCCCCATCACTTTCCGCTATTTAGCTTTCTCCAGATCAGACATTTTATATTAACTATACCCCAAAAAACTAAATTTACAGAACCAACAAAATTTGAAAAGTTATGTGCAAGCGGTATATATAAGAAGGGTCTGATATCGGAGATCTACTCGGGAATATCACTGCTAATAGTAGCCGTCAATCATAGATACATGAAAAAATGGTCTGAAGATCTCAATATGGAAATAGATAAAGATGACTGGGAGGATATCTGGGAATCGGCAGCAAAAACTTCAATTTGTACTACTATAAAAGAAAATATATATATATAAAATACTATTTCACTGCTACCTAACCCCGAGTAGGCTGAGCCAAATCTCCCCCGGACTTCCCGACCTCTGCTGGAGAGGATGTGGCCAGAAAGGAGATCTGGTCCATATCTGGTGATTTTGTCCCCAGATATAGATTTTCTGGAACATGATTAGAAATATGATCCAAGATGTTACTGGGGAAAGCATAGAGATGGACCCGCTGTCCTTTCAACTAGCCAAACCCATAGAAGGACTCCTGACACCTCAAAGGAAATTGGCGACATTCATTCTCACTGCAGCACGCTGCTCAATAGCAGCTGCATGGAAAAAATTGAAAGCCTCATCAAAGCAAACGGTTATCCGCAGAACTAAGGAGGTCAGAATGATGGAGCTCCCCTCGGCCCTCCTAAGCCAGAAAACAGACCAGCATTATAAAGTATGGGACGCATGGCCTGAGAACTAGAAAAATAGAGCCTAGGAATCTATCTCAACCAAAGGGAAAACCTAATACCGGAGCCGACGCTGGGGAGATCAAGGGGACGAGCTCCTTCCCTTATCTTCCTTCCCCCCTCCCTTCTTACCCTTTCCTCTCCCCCGCCCCCCTCTCTCTTCTATTCTTTTTCACATCTTTCAAGTAATAAAGCACTTTAAAACGTTGAAGGTAGCTGCCTCCCGATTGGAGGCCCAGAAGTATTTAAATGTTCTAAAGATAAGATGGAGTTTCTGTTGGCTTAAATGAAATGTCTTATTACCTTATGGTCAGAATATATGTTTAAATGCCAAAAAAAGATAGTTCTATTGTTCAGATGAAATTTATGTACATTGTTCTTCCTGTTTCAAAATTTTGATGTGATACCATAAAAACAATAAAAAACGTTTGAAAAAAAAAGAGAAAACAGGATTGCCCCAAAAAGTATAAAGTAGAGCTCTACCTGCAAAGGTCTTTTTTCAGCCATTACCATTTATTAACACTGATGAAAGGTCCGTGTTAGACCTGAAACGTTGCACTCTTCACTGTTCCTAAATAAATGGAAATTACTGCAAAAAGACTTTTGCAAGTGGAGCTCTACGTTGTACTTTTTGGGGGAATCCTGCTGTGAGAGAAGGGGACCCGAGAACCAGCATAATAAATGTTAAGCCCGGTCTCTGGCCCATGTCTGTCTACCCCTGTGGCTCACCTGACCCCAAAGACCCCAGTGCTACCCTGTTAAAATGTACTCTAGCCCCTTACATACCCTGAAGCTGTGAGTTCTTTATTCCTGAGCGATGCCCTATGTTAAAAAGTATAAAAATATGCCTGCTGTGTTCCCTGGACATGCTGAGCTGATATTCCCTTTTTTCAGCCTGCATGTCCAGGAAACCGGGGTTCTGCCCGGCAAGCAGGGGCTGTATGATGTAGGCAGTAGAGGGGAGAGGGGGAATGGTCGGCCCTCGTGTCTGGGAGATGCTGGTCCAGAAAGCGGACAAAAAATGGACACGGTGCAACACTAATTAGTATACTTAGTGTAGCCAGATCCCCCTCTGTGTCGGCATCCCACCCCCCCCCTGTACTCACCTCCGCGGCGCTCGGGTAAGAGCAGCCGGTTGCGGGGTCGCGGGGGGAGGTGCGGGCGCGTGTGCGCGTCTTCGGCAATGCAGGCGGATGCCGGTGCGGCGTCGGGGAGGCGATTAGGTCGCCATGGACTCCCGGTGGCTCCCTCTGCAGGGCGCCGCCATTTGCTTTTTGGTCGCACATGCGCAGTGAGATGCTGATAGTAGCGGCGGCCATTACACAGAGGCTGCATGGGGAACTACAAGCTCCATAGTGCATAGGGGCAAGAAACACATGACGCCAGGGAGCCAATAGCGCGGCCCGTTTCCCCTGCACAGAGATAGATACATTTAGCGTGCTGTGAGGAGCACGCCAGTCGGAAGAGGGACAGCAGTGAGTCAGGTAGTGTCCAGGGAGTGGTGCTCCTCTGGGCTAGGCCAGACTGTGTTCCCCAAGGCCCCAGTTAGGCCCTGACTCACCAGTAAAGCAGTGATTGCTTTAGGGACAGGCCCTTAGATAGGGACTCTGCCCCAGTAGCTATTTGATAGTCAGGGACACAGTGCGACGCAGCGCTGCCCTGCAAGGTGGGTTCTGAGATCAGAATGCCACCAAGGACATAGAGACTACACGGTGATACTATCCACGCCGGAATTCACCCCACGCGGTGGCGGATGAAGATGTCGGACCGGACGGAGTCCCTGTCGTATTCTGCGGAACTCGGGCACAGGAGCCCCGGGCAGGTATCGTTCCACAAGTGTACAAACACTGTACAGCAACACACGGATTACGCCTAAAGGGTGGGGATACCACTTGGGACATTTATGTGGGAGAGTGGCCAAGGGCCCCGTACAGTATTAGGGACACGGTGTGGGGACACGGTGGTGGGTTGCGCCCTGCGAGGTGCGTTGGCCAGTTGTACTTCTAGAGGGAAGGGGTATTTCACATCGGTAACCCTGTTACAGTATAGGACTGTTTGCATATCGTATTAGTAAAGGTTATTGTTATATGTTGTGTGATACTATTATTTGTTCCTGCACGGGGTCATCCCCAACACTAGGGATCCCGTACAGGTGGAGGCGCTGTCACCTAGTAGCTAAGGTGTATCCCAGGCTCTCAGTGGCGGAGGCTCAGGTCTCTGTGAGCCAGCAGGTAATATCACCACCAGTAGACTCTTCCCATAAAGGGGTAAGAGGGCTACATTAAAATACACGTGTGGATATCCATCTTGATTGGATTAATTCTTTGTTTGAGAGACAAACGAGAAGATAGGATGATTTCAAACCTAAATATTAATTATGCTATATTCTCTATATAGATATATAATCTGCATGTAACTGGTTAATTTCCTATTAAGTTGTTAGAATTATACTGAAGAATGATTAGCTGCAATGATAAGAAGTTAAATACAGGCAGATGTGGAAATGTTTACAGATATGTTGTAAGCGTTTGAATACAAAGGGTAGTTAAATAATAGGTTAGTTAGTAAAAGACCATACAATGGAGAGATGTATTAAAGGATTAAGAACAAAGTTAATTCTATAGTTCTTGGTGGCAGACCAAAGGGTTTCTTCTATGTCACAGTAAATATTGCCAAATGAAGAAAACCGTGTTCTAAGATTGATAATTACCCAGTATTTTGAGCTCAGAGTGAGAAAAACAAGTGAGACTGAGAGAAAAGTATAAAGATTGCATTTGAATTTATAAAATTCAGAATCACTTTACCACCAAGCAAAGAACAAGCTAAGATTCTCCACTCTATAACGATATGCCTGACTGATGCAAACCTGATGATAACTGAAATTATGTTGTAAAAGATGTATTCTATCTTGTCCCTGATTAAATTAAGGAAAGAACCATGCCGTGGACTATTTGATATATGTTGAATTTAATGAGAAAACCTTAATTTGGCGAACCAGCAAAGTCCAGCAAGACTAATCTTCTTTAAATCGGATATCTGCCCTTTGCACCCTCACAATCATGGATTGTTTAGCATCATTTAATTCGTCACATCGCAAGTGTTATAAAGGTATATTTATAATTCTAGTGACTAATATCAGATCTGTGATATTTTGTATTTAGTGAACTTAACAAACATTTCGACTGTCTTCCTGACAACGCCCTCTGGCGTTCTCCAGACCCTCGAAATCTGTTTTAAGATGCATTAAAATGGGTTTTGCGTTTTTTCCACTGTCAGAAAGCGTTATGACTCCAGGTTTCAATCACCCTATTTTCCAAAAACAGGCGTGCCCCCAGATAACCTCGATTCTAGACATACACAGAAAACCAGACTGAGGTCAGGTTAGCTTGACCCCAATAAAAACAATACATTTATTTTTAAGTTGTAACTTGTAACTCAAGTTTACTACTTGTGTGTCAGTTTATTCAAATACTGAATATTTTTATGGCCATATCATGACAGGTGTGGGCACTAGCAGAGAGCAAGGCAGCTCCCAGCACCCGATGGACAGAGAGACAGTGCTCTGAACATATCTCCACAGGATACAGGGTTTGCTGATGCCACCCCTGGTGAGTGGCAGCAACTAGTGCAGGTGGGAGAGTTGAGGTCAATACCATCAATATGGGAAGATAGTTTATAGATGTAACCCCTCATTATCCACAGTCTATATGTGCTATGTCAGGGCCTGAGTCCGTCGTCCATTAGTACCCCACAATGGGACCCACTACACCAATAAACAAGACGAGACTTGGATATATATTAACCGGTACTTTATGGCAACCTTTACCCGGCGGTCCTCATCCTTAGATCCACCTGCAAACTCAAACACAATATACATATATTATATATATATATATATATATATATATATATATAGATTACACAGTATATTATGACACTGTGCTATTTCCCCTTATATAGTCCCAGCGTTAAATCTAGAAGCCCAATAAGCCAATATTAATGCTGGCACGGTGTTGGAGCTCTTATTTTATTTTTATAATTCAAGCACAAGTATTCCATTTGTGGGGGAACCATTGAACGTTGCATAGCTTTGGGAAGGACAGAGCTGGGGGAGGGAAGTCGGCTATAGTGGTTGGGATAGGGAAGGGCAGCAGTGCTGTTAACTTGGATGAGGAGCTGGTTGTAGAGGTATCCTAGAAGGGTCATGCCCAAGTTATTGCTGGAGTCTATCACTTGGGGGTTTTAAACACAGTTTGTTGGAGAATGGAAGCCTTTGTTGGCGGATAACTTGGTGTCAGACAGTATCAGTGGGGAGTGTGGGAAAAGTTGGTGAAGGAGTCGAGGTTGGGCTGGATGGCTGGATTGCCTCCCATTAAGGGGCTGAGGATTTTGTCATCGGGTGTGGTTCCCAAGAAGGAACCTGAGTCTTTCTGGTTATTCAACATCTTTCATTCCCACAGGGTGTCTCTGTTAATGATCATAAAGATAAGGAGTTGAATTAGGTTATTTGTGCTTCCTTTGATAGGGATTTAGATTTGTTGAGGGGTTGTGCGCAAAGGGCATTACTTACAAAGCCTGACATTGTCTGCATTTAATTTATACAGATCGTTTCAACTTGTTGGGTTGCCAGTTCTGACGAAGTATATTTTTAGACAAAAGCTTACCCAAGGGTTGTTTTATCTCCTGTGGATGATAAGCAGTACGGTGCTTACTCATTTAGACTAGTGACTATGATCAAGGCGGCCGGTTGGGTTTCAGTGAGTGCAGAATAAATAGGATTAGGCGTTGAGGTTCTGAAAGGTAAAAAAAAAAGTGACGTCAAACCGCATTTGGTAGGGGATTTAAGAAATAATACTTGTGTGGTTGTGTTTTAGGTTCAAAAGAAGTGGAGTGTGTAGATTTGGGGGGGAACCATATGAAACGCACCTTGGATTCTGGGGTGAGGAAGTTGAGATTTCAGTGGGGCATGCGCATGTATTAGTTGCTTTCAGACGTCCTGATTGCGAGGCGGAGAGAACAGCCAACAGACATTACAGTATGTGGGTGCACTTGGGTGATAATGATATTTTCTTATTTAAGGCAGTGGAGTTAATTCATAGGTTGAAGAGCACGTTATCTCAGTTGTTGGTAGTTTCTCATGGTTTGTTATTAGTGTGGTCTGAGATGGTACCAAAGGTATTTTTGAGGGGTGCGCGTAGACAAAAGGTGGTGGACTAGAGTAGGGGAATAAGGTTAATAAGGCAGTTTCGACGATAGGCCCTATGTAGATTCAGTACTTGACCACTTCGGCACACAGGTTAATTTGAGTTACAAGTTTCCTCTTAAAAATACATGTTTTTGGTTTATTATCTTGAAACTATTTCTGTGGACAGGCTAGACTGAGCTCAGCATGTTTTATATGTTTGTCTAGAAGTGGGGTTATTAAAGAGCACTTTGATCTGTAAATTGTCAACAAGAGCTTAACCTGGGGTTATCATTCATGGCCCCCTAAAATGATGTGTATATTATGGAGGTCTGGTGACAGTACCCAGATCTACCAGAGGCCCAGGGTGTCATCCTCAAAGGGGACCTACATTCTTGAATTCCCCCTTCCCCCTTTGAGAAGCAGAGAGAGGTGAAAAACGGTCACCATTCATTCTAAGGTTTTGTCCCCGCTGGCGCTGAGCGCGCTCATGCTTAGAGCATGAGCGCTGGGTGTCCTGCAACTTGCGGACGCGCGCGCGGGGGGGAGGAGGGAGGGGGCGCATTGCGGGCTATCGAGCAAGCGGGAAAGTTTAGAAAAGGTGTTTATTAAAGCGGCAAGCGTGTGTGCCCGCGTATTTGCACGCGCGCATCGCGTGAGCGGGAACATGCATATATATATATATATATGCATGTAACCGCAGCGAGCTCAGCGCCAGCGGGGACTCAGCCTAAGGTCTTTACTAAAAATAAAAGATATCTTGGATCTGATGTGATATTTCTGATGACATATTTCTAACCAGCATGTTCAGCTGTTTGGATTGAGTGCAACGATGCTGGACTAGGTAGGCGTATCTGATATCCATTTGTCCATCAAAGATGGACATGGGTGTATCAAGATAGATATATAAATGTACATTTTGATCAGCCGAACACATTAATATGAGTCCCAACATTCTAGAGGCTATCGAAATAAAGTTATGGGGTATTTTTATACTCAGGCATTTTTCAATTCTAAACACGCTTTTCTCTCCCCAAGCCCCAAAAATGTCATTATAGATTGATTAGGGGCATTAAGGACATGTCCAGGTGGGCTTCTTCAGTTTAATATGCAGGGAGTTTTAGAATAAAAACCATGTATTTGGAATATGAATTTAGAATTCAACAGAGGGACTGTTTTATGCCAACAAGATACGTGAATTCTCATCTTCCCAACTCCAGACCCTCTGAGAAGCCTAATACATGTACATGTATGCTTAGACTTTCTGTTTGTTTTACCCCATTATTGTTATGAAACCTTCTGCATGTTTCTTGCAACATTATTATCTGTAACTAAGAACTGTACTACTTTTGTATATTAAATCTAAAATTTAATAAGTATTGTTTTGGGCTCTAATCGAACGCTGCACGTTTTTGAAGAGTAACTGCATTTTTGGACACATTTTGCTACAATAGCTTTTGTGTGTTAATCATATTTTTCCCTAGTAAACAGGAACCAAAAACTCTTAAGGTGAATACTGCCTTCGGCGAGGGCAGAAATTTTAAGGTTATATTTGTGACGGATTGTGGGGAGATAGTACTCATTGTAGGGGCCCTGCGGGGAGATTAGTTAGTCAGCTAGATAGTCCTATGTATTAACCTTTGTCACATGCTCACAGGTGTGCTGTTCATGAGAGCCAGTCTCGGCTTTTGTGAAATAAGTCAGTGAAAGGGTATTGAGGTATATGGTACTCTACCTACTGGGTGAGAATGAACGCCACTGGAGTGACAGCTTAAAGTAATGAGACGTAAAATATACATACATATACCTTTTAATAAATCAACTAAAATCCTGTAAGTGAAGCACTTTGAATAAAGTAAAAAATATAAACTTAAACCAGTGAATGGAGGAAGGGGGTGGTGATGATACCCTTCAGTGTACATATGCATCACCCCAAAGGCGCATGCCTGATGGGGCTCCCCAAGAGCTGCTCCCCTCTGCACAGGACCAGCGTGCTAAGGGTTAACATTTGCTTGTACTTTGTGGAACATCAACCCCACCCACTAGAATGTTAATGAGCCAAGAGGACAAAAAACGTATTCACAGCTGCATTCAACCTGAACCCCTTCAGTGTATATCTGCATCGCCCAAAGGCAGACAGCCTTTGACGCAGCCAAAGGGTGTGAGACGTTTACTGCCGTTTGGTGATGTTAAAGCTTCTCTATTTCAATCTGAAACTCACCAGCCCATTTATCCCCTGTACCCAATATTCCAACTCTATCTGTTCTTGAAATGTCTGTGAATTGACTGTATAACCTCTGTTCTTTTAATGTAACCACGTATTGTTATAACTCTGTGCCCGGGACATACTTGAAAACGAGAGGTAACTCTCAATGTATTACTTCCTGGTAAAACATTTTTATAAATAAAATAAAAATGCACAGAGAGAAGAGCGAAAACATTCCAGTAGTGTTAGTGGTGCTATATACGCAGTCACTGGTGTGCTAAATGCATTAGTAATAACCACTGACACTAATCTGTATGCAACCTAATACGAGTGGTCATCCCTGGAGCAACGCGCAGGCTGAACACTGCTAAAGTTTCAATAAGTGGGTGAACCTAAATATAGGTAAGCTATGAATTAAGGATCAGACTCTGAATACTGATGTCACACCAAGAAAACATTTTTTTTTAAATGTATTTAGTTATAAAATGTTTTACCAGGAAGTAATACATTGAGACATACCTCTCGTTTCCAGGTATGTTCTGGGCACAGAGTTATGATAATACATGGTTGCATTAAGTGAACGGATAATACTTGGTCTTTGAGCGCTCGTAGCTTGCGTTGTGAGCATTCTTAAATATACGTACTTCACCATATTGGCTCATCTTTCTTCATTTTAGGTTTCCAGCCCCCCCCCCCCCCCTTATTACTGGACTTTCAAAGTTTGTATCCACTTGTGTGTTTTTATTGTAAGCACAGTATATAGGTTTGCGCCTTTTGCTATATTTTCTATATAATCTTGGTTTTGTGTGTATCCTACACATTGTGGCAGCGTCCTATACACTCTAATTCAACAGTTTGTTATATCATTTTTGTGCACTTTTTCATATATATATTTGTGTGTGTGTATAGATATATGTGTGTGTGTGTGTGTGTGTGAGTGTGTGTGTGTATAGGGCATGAGGCCCTATATCTGTGCTTGGGATAGAGGGAATACCGTTACATATGATAATTGCTACTTGATAATATATCAGAAATAGTTCTCCAAGGCTCAAAATTGGAGAAATCCAAACACCTACCAGTATTCGTGTACCAATAATCTCCACTATATATATACACACACACACACACAGACGCACACTACACACCACGACAACACTACACATACATATACATATATATATATATATATATATACCTATTATATTAAATATATATATATATATATATACATACATATATCATAAACACACACACGACACACCACACACACAATACATTATATATATAATGTAATGTGTGTGTGTGTGTGTATATATATATATATCGTAAGTATGATATATATATATATTAATATATATATTATTATACTATTATGTGTGTGTGTGTATATAATAGTGGAGATTCTTGGTACACGAAATACTGGTCGGTGTTTGGATTTCTCCAATTTTGAGCCTTGGAGACTATTTTCTGATATATTTATCAAGTAGCAATTACATATGTATAACGGTATTCCCTCTATTCCTGCAAAAGCCAGATATAGGGCTCTCATGCGAGCGAGCAGCGCTATTAAGCTAATTCTCGGCATTTTTCCGGCGAAAATCGCGCTAAAACAGGCGAAAATGGCGAGGTAATAAAAAAGCGCCATTTTTTTTTATTTGAAAATCGTGCTCGCCGCGCGGCTGGCTGGCGGTTAGGAAACTACTATCTCGCCAGTCTGAAAAATATCCGAATTCAGAAAGGCGCGCGTCAGCCATCTAGCGGCTGTTTTTGGCGTCGATTCTTGTAGCAATTTTCTCTCCAATTTTCCGCCAACTAAAGTTGGCAAGAAGCAGGAGCTCGCCGGCTATAGGGAAAGAAAAAAAAATGCGCGATTTTTTTTTTCCTCCCTTTCAGCTGCGCGCATCTCCTCATTTGCAATTCTCCACAATGCAGTAAGCTAAAAATAGCGGATTTCGCCCATTTCTGCATATGGAGAATAAAACTCTCCATTAAAGCTACTTTTTCTTAAACTCTCCATTTATTCTAAGCGCTGCTCTCTGCAATAGGCCCCATAGTGTGTGTGGGTGGAAACCTATGTGTTACCAGGTGCGGTGCATATACCTGTAGTTTCACAGGGGCCTGAGCCTCCGCGTGTTGGGAAACCTGGGGTGAGTCTTCAGCTCGAACTGGTTCACAGCGCCTCCACCTGTGTAGGTTCTAGGAATGTAGAAGTTGTGCCTAACCAGGACCCACATATATAATAGTCACTACACGGAGATGTATATAACCAGTTTATATGATTGCAGGAATAACACACTTTAATAATACTACCCCTCCTAGGGGCAACTTCACAATCTTTAAACGCAGTCCCAAGTGTCTTTCACTCTATGAGGATGTACCTTCCACCCACCACCGTGTATAACCACACACAGCCTGTCCACAGTTAACAGCGCTTTTCCGCGTGTGTCAGCGCTGCCTATGTGAGAATATGAATATGAATAGGTATTTGTTGGTGCCTTATGGGGGTACCTACGGCCGAGCGCTTCCTCGACTCGGGCCTGCAAGCAACTTCGAAGGATCTGGCGCTTGGTGATCTCCCGTCTGATCGCGTGTTTCCTTCCTCACACGGGGGTCCGCCAGATGGCGATCCTCACCCTGGATATAGTCTCTGTCTCGTTTGGCACAGACTTGAGCCCAAGTCTCTTCTCGGGGCGCAGGGCAGCGTCCGTCTGTGTCCCTTCTATCACTGGTACTAGCTGTGACAGGGTCCCTAACCTAGGCCCTTGTCCTATAGCACCACAAGCTGGGGGGAGTTCAGAACCTATCTGGGGCCTGAGGGGGGTTCTGGCCTTAATGCAGTGGGTCACAGACCCCTGCACTCACCTCCTACCCCTAGCTCTCCTGGTCCAGAACTGCTAGCGTGGGTCTTCAGCTCGCGGCATGTATCTATTCCCTGCAAGCAGGGAGCTCCCGCAGCCCTATTGACTCCCTGGCATCATGGGGTGCCTCTCGAGGCTCATGGGACCTTTTAGTCCCGTTTATAGAGCCTTCCCTGGTAGGCTAGCGTCGCAGCGCGTCCTTCCTTCCTGCGCCATGCCAACTCTGGGCAAGTCCGATCAGGACTCACTGCGCATGCGCGATCTACCACAAGATGGCGGGCGGTCCTGCTCGGGAGCCGGCCGGGATACCCGTCCGTCCGGCGAATGCTAAAAACGCTCCGTCTGCGCTGGACCCCTCACCCTCATGAGTGCCGTGTCGGTCATCATCGTAGTGACTGCCAACGGCAGCGGAAGAAATGAGGTGGGGGGGGTCGGCGGGGGTCAGTGCAGGCACGCAAAGGGAACCTGGCTACACATATAGTCAGCTAACACTATTAATCATTATTAAATGAACATTTCATAATACTTGAAAATGAGAGTTAACTCTCAATGTATTACTTCCTGGTAAAACATTTGTATAAATAAATACATTCAGTTTACAGCCATTTCATGGACAGATTAGAGATAATATATGATTATGGGAGTATGGCAGGAGCATTACAGACAATTTTAAAATTGTGTTAGAACGAGGTGGATAGCCTGCCGTTCGGCTGTGCGCCTTTGGGGTGAGGCATATGTAGGCTTAAGGGGTTCTTTATAATTCAGCTGGGCTTTGAAATTCCTTGTCCGAAGTCATAAACACTCCTCCAGTGGTATGAGTGCCTGACACTCACAGCTGAGACTATGCTCCAGTTCCTGGTCTACTGTGCTGCGCCGGTTTATAAGAGACAAATACATGAGATCTCATTATCATTGCTGTGTGTGCCTCCAAAACTGTCGTCTCACTCTGCAGACTGCTCTCTTTAACTAGATTGTCTCACTAGGCAGCTTGTAGCCACACGGAGCACACGGACACGACGGGGAGGCGTCCCACCTAGCTGCGATATAGTAGGCACAACGTGTCGTGCGATTTGTCGTGTGCTGCGAAACAAAGTGCAGCAGCTAGTTAGGGCCGGCCATAGTTCGCGCGGGCGTGATGCAGAGCGACCGTGCAGGCAGTATTTTTCTTAAAAGACAATCATTTTTGTTTTTTTCGCGTCATGTGAGGCGTGATACACATCCAATGAGAACAAGAGCCCTGGTGAACACGCGTCCTTCACGCCTCCCCAATCGCTGGCATGCTCAGTTCACGGCCCATACGCATCGTCTCACCTACTATAATCTTAGTCTTAATTCGCAATTAAGGTAGCTCTTTAAACTTCCTATATTTTAGTTTCAATCCACTTATTGAAACTTAGCAGTGCAGCTTCAGGCTCGCTCGTTGCCCCATGGGATGACCACCTCGTGACGAGGTTGCATACAGATTAGTGTTGTGGTTTTACTAATGCATTTAGCACACTAGTGACTGTGTACGTATATAGCACCACTAACACTTAGTTGGACCGTTTTGGTCTCTCTCTCTCCCTGTGTATAATCACCACCCCACTCCCATCCCCCCCCACATCACTGAGTTTTAGATTATATTTAACTTTATTTCAAAGTGCTCCCACTTACAGGATTAAAGTTGAGTTTATTAAAAGGTATTTTTAGGTGTCATTACTCTGAGCTGTCACTGTCCGTTGAGTGCACCTCAACCCATAGGTATCTTTTCTTCTATATTTTTTTGCACCTTTAGTTTGGTTATCCTAACAAGACTGCACCTAGTCTCGCCTCTCACACCTCGTGACTAGAAGTGAAATTAACAATTAATTACCACAGCATTACGGATACTTATATATTGCTTATGAGTTAAGGATCCTAGAGCCTTGTTCGGCAGGATGTGGGGGTCCACCTGTCTGATATATGAATGCAACATTTGAAATTGTCTTTGAGGTGGTCGTGGGCAAGGAACATTTAGAACCTAAATGTGCGCTCCTGTGCCCTTTGGTGGCATGGGCTTGGTTGTGGGTAGTTATTGGCTGATTATTATGAGATAACTTGATTCAGAGTTCACTACTTAAAACCAGGGTGGGCGCAAACGTTCGCTCCCTGGCGCACCCTCTGGGCCGTCCTCTCCTCGGTGCCCTATGTCGCGCCGACTCCCACCCCTCCTCTATCGACGCCTGGCGTCAATGACGCCGCGGGGTCATGTGAGCTTAGGATCTGACACTCACCATGGTAAGAGTGATGTCTCATGCGTTACCTCCGCTGCATCATTTGATGCCAGGTTCCCAGGATAACGCGTCGCTGAAGGTTAGTGTATTATGAGAGGCCTCACATGGACCCCCGGCGGCCTTAAATTTAAATGCCGTGGGGTGAGAGCGCGGGACCTTCTATTACTGCCATGCCCCCGCGCCCCCCCCAAAATCTCAGAAGAGCACCCCCCATGTTTGTGCATCCCTGACTTAGAACTATAGCGTCAGTACGCCCATATCTTAGACGACAGGATTTAGAGTAAACACTCCTATGGGTAGTTGATTGGGAAGGTCCCCCTGGGAGTGAAAAGAACCAACCATAGAAGACAAATGGAGAGTAGGGAAATTCGCTTTTGGGTGGGTGCACGCTCTAATCAAATCCGTTTTAATACGACTGTACTTTGGTATAATATTGTGTGCACAGTGATACCTTTACAAGTACAGATTCGTAAAGACTATCTGGAGTCTCATACAAGCTAGGAGAGACCTTCTAGCGATAGCCACACACATTGGCCTATACTGTATAATATGAACTCTGTCCATTACTGTAATAATAATCAATGGCCGGCTGATTTTTGATTGCCAGCCTAAGGCTGTGATTATACCAAGTGCTGCTCGGCGGCAGCGGTATTCTGTGACGTCACCCCCACCCGCAGCGCTCCGCCGAGCACGCATCTTGATTTATATAGTCGGTCCGGGGAGACAGGGCGATAGTAGTACCGTGGAGGCGTGGCCGCGCCGGCGACAGTCGCCATCTGTCATTAGCACTTTATAGTATTTATTATACTTGTTTTAGAGTATAATTAGGTGTAATCACTGCCTTCCGTGGGGTATAACACGGACGCTGTAGCCTGATAACAGGTAATAAGCGCTGTAAGTCGTGGCAGTATACTTTATAGAAATGGTAACTGAAAAGGAAATATAAAATGACTACTATTAATACATAAAGTGAAAAACACTCAAATGATCAAATGGGGGTCACAACAGACTGCATGCGGCTGCCCTCAATACACACAGAGGTTTGCTAGTGAGAAAGTATTCTGCTGCTTGTGGTGAAGATGATGAAATTGTATCCAATCTACTGTAGCACATACTGTACTCAAATCTCTGCTGCTAAGGAGTTGATTGTAACACTGGTATCGGCTGTCTATACAAATGTAGCCATTTACTGTCTGGCTTGTCAGTAGCAATACGAGAAAGGGATGGGGAGCACTGGTGGAAGGTTAAATGGATACAGTCTGGTTCAGGTGTGTTAGACTCTGAAGCATAAAGTGGAGTTTTTAGGTGTATAATAATTCTTAACACTGCACACGGTCCTTGTGCAAATAGCTGCGTCGCATCAAGGTATCTTTTAGGTGTTCCTCTCTTCTCTGTTTTGTAGATTCGTTCACACCGCTTTGCGTCTGCGCGTCTTTCTTCTTCTCTCTTCTTTGGTGTAGTCTCCCCTTCGGGATAATGAATAGACATATTGAACAGTAAATGTATTCACAATATGATGATGTTTCCAGGGATGATAAACATGGTTAGAATTATACATACAAAACCACTCACACGGGCTTATGTGTGTGGTGCACTTTATGGGGGGTTTTCTGGTCTCCAGGGGCTAGTCCCACTTCTCCAATAGAGATTATTAAGTCTCTCCGGTCAAACACAACTCAGTATCAAGTGATGGAAATAGATAAATCAAGGTATTGCTACTCACCACCAACAGATCATTAGAGTGCACACATTTATCGTTTGTACGCTCCGCGACAGCGACTTCAGTTAGTGCCACTGGAAGTATCTTTTTGTTGCTCCGTCCTTCGTCCGTATAGGAATTAAAGCGGGGTGGGGGATGGTGATTTTTCACTCACAAGTGATAAAGGAAAGTTCTAAGCCCCAGAAGGTCAAGGCCAAGGTCTTTATTTCAAACAATAAAACAAAAAAAAACCGCTAACTCAACCAGTGAGCTGGCGCTGTGGATAAAGTAAAAAGCCAGTCTTAGGTAATATAATGCAGACATCGTGGTATTGCAAGCAAACTCTCTGCGCGTCCGATGTATCGCTGCCTTCCGTGTCCCACTTCCCGTACGGTCGGCTGCAAAGGGTAAAACATCTAGGGATTTTGAGCTACGCGTTTCGCCCTTTGTGTTTTTTTGTTGTTTATTTTGTTGAAATAAGACCTTGGTCCTTGACCTTCTGGGCTTAGAACTTTCTTTATCACTTGTAGTGAGAAATCACCATCCACCCCTCTTTAATTTCCTATCCGGGGACAGACAGGAGCAACAAAAGATACTCTTTCCAATTGTGCACTCACACTTGGCCGTGTAGTAGCAATACCTTGTTATTTATCTATTTTCCTTCACTTGATACTGAGTTGTGTTTTGACCGTAAACTTAATACCTCTATTGGAGAAGTGGGACTGCCCTTACCTGGAGACTCAAAGCAACCACCCCATAGAGTGCGACGCACACTGTCCTGTGAGTTGTTTTTTGTATACTTCTAACCCTGTTTTTTATCCCTGGAACATCATCATATTGTGAATACATCTGTTTCATATGTCTATTCATTATCCGCGAGGTGGAGACTACACCAAGAAGAAGGAGAAGAAGAGGCGCAGACGCAAGCGGTGAACGAATCTACAAAACAGAGAAGAGAGGACCTAAGATACCTTGATGCGACAGCATTTGCAGCAGGCGTGTGAGTGTTAAGAATTATTATACACCTAAAAACTCCACTTTTATTGCTTCATGAGTCTAACACACCTGAACCAGACTGTATTCCATTTCACCCTTCCACCAGTGCTCCCCCATCCCTTTCTCTTGTCTCCTTCAGTTTTAAGGATCCTGGATAGATCCTTTTGTGGGGTCGTTTGAGTCACAGGAGGAAAAGAGCAGAGGGAAACCTTGTCTACTACCAAGGTTGTTATTATACCTATATCCCGCACTTACTATACACAAAGGTAGCGCCCAGGTATTTTGTTTTTTAGAAATGTCAGTAGCAATAGGCAGAGAAAAGTTGAGCATATCTCCATATAGGAACAGTATCTGGAGCTCAGGCACCTGATGGTTACAGTGAAGAGGTGCTATGATAAACCTGCACAGTGTGTGGATGGTTGTACTTTGTTTAATGCAGTACCTGGGCTGATTGCCTCCTTCACAACACAGCATAGATATCTGTGTATTATAACATTTCCTTTTTACAAGAGTCCTTATTCACCTCATAAATATCATAATATATATATATATTAATATATATATATATATATATATATATATATATATATATATCTACCCCCCCCCACCCCCTGACCGCATTCCAGGGTAATGGCAGATTTGCAGAGACCAGTAGTGTCTATATTGCATATTGCTGCACACCCTTAAAACTTTTCTTATAATACTCAGGCTGTGATGTATGGTATTGCTGCTACCCTTGCTGCTCAACCCTAAGGCTAAGGACCTGCGGCGGTTGGCGGCGTGCGCGGCCACGGGCACCATCCCTTCCTCCTTCCGTCTCTCTCCAGTCCTGGAGTCACCGCTGGCTTCCTTCCGACGTGGGCTGAACTGCGTGATGTGGCGGTCACCAGTACGATGCTGCAAGCTTCTGGTGATCAGAAGCGCTGACGCGTCACGTGGTGCATGAGTCAGCCAATGAGAGAAGGAGGGGAGGGTGAAGGAGGTACGGGAGAGAGGCGGCTTGGCAGGGAAGTCTGTGAGGCAGCCGTATATGGCTCTCCCTCCCTCTCTCCCCTCCCCCCCCCTCCCGTGCACAACTCGGACGGACGGGACACGTAATAATTGTGCATAGATGCATATGTAATGGTATTTCTGGCCCGGCCTGACCCACCCAATCTCACATTGGCCCCTGTGGTCTAACCGGCCCCCATTACAGTGTGGTAGTGTGTCTGGTGGTGCACCTGTTGCAACAGACTCTGATCCTGAGTCTCTCCCGCATGATGTGTGTGGGGAGGACCCTCCAGACAGGCAGCTGAGGTAGTGTCTGAGTCTCACCTAGTTCCAGTGCGAGCGCCTCCACCTCATCAGGTCCCTGCGTCCGCAAGGGGATGATCCTGTTGAGGACTCCTTCCTTGGTGCGCTCCTCTCTGTATCATTCGCGCTCCACATGTACACGAGTAGGTTTGTGAATGAGAGACATCTTTATTTGGTATGTGGGCTAGCTGCCCCTCGGCAGTAGAGTCTTAGCCACTCATTCTGTAGTCTTGCTCCTTTAAAGGTGTCTCTCTCTCCCTTGATGGGATTCCGCTTTCCCCCAGGGACACTGCCCTGTGCCAGGTCCCTGGACACAGTCTCCTCTGGGTCAACTACAACATAACCCCAGTCTCTTGGCTAGTACTTGACACTTGGATGCAGATTCTGACAGAACTCCTGCAGAGCTCCTGCAGAACTCTGGCTGAACTGAACGTAGATCTGTCAGAAACTAAACTTTAGGGCTCAGTGCTGTGGCCTTATGTATACTCTGGAAGCTGACCTACAACACCTCTGACATCACATAACCCATGAGTCAGAGCATGTTGACCACTCCCATCCATTACAAGGGCACTCCACACTAGGAACAAACCTCCATACTTACTGCTGGCATGCCTACAACTTACCGAGCCTTAACTGTCACAGAGAGTTATTGACTGGTAGCCATTTTAAAGACATGTACGCTACATTCTCCCCCTGGTGAATCCCATCGTCCTCGCTGGGACCTAAATTTGTATACCCTTTTCCAGGAAGCACTGAAATACAACACATAATTGGTTAACTTTTCATACAAATCTTCATGGTGTATAACAAAAATGGCTACAGTACATTCCGCCAAGCCCGCCCCGACCAGCAGCCACGAACCCGCGTAATGTATCAGTACCTCCTAAAAATAGTGATTCGGGTCAGGCTTCTTGACCTCTCTTCCGCCCATATCTATGACCGTGACGTGATAATGCCTAGGCAGTCCCCTCTCAGGCCTATATGTCACCCGGTGCTTATAGATGTTTCGGCCAATGCCCCATACCCGCACTAAGTGCTATGCGCTCCTCGGCCTTCTTCCCTATCACGGAACTCCCTCTTCCCACTAGGTGCATTTCTATGGCCTCTCTAAGCCACCTATCCCGGTTGTCCTCTATCTCATCCATGAGAGGCTCAGGGACATACGGGTACTCCAACCCGTGGGAAGATTTATACCGAGCCATTATGGTTCTCTCGGCCCTACTAATTCTAGTCAGGTCAGCCTTACCTGCCCTCCCAGGCAACACCCATGATAGGGGCTCATCAGGGTCCACGGGGTCTGATAGTATGCTAGGACCCATGGGCTCTATTTCCCTATTCTCAATCTGCAGCCACCGCTCCTGCAGCTCTCTGTCCCTCTGTTCTGGGGTAAACTCTCCCACAGCCCACCAGTAGTCCACTACATCCTCTCGCCGGATGAGGAACCGAGTGCGGTCCATCCAGGCGGAGTACCCTTCAAATAATGGGGCCCACCAACGGCTCTCCTTAAATCTATCTGACCTCCCTGACTCCCTATCATCGTCTATGGAAAATATCCCCGATGACCGTGCGGATCGCGGCAGGAACCACCTGGACGACCCCGGGGCCCTTATCGCTGGCTCCGGTGCTGCCGTGACCACCCTCAATTCTCCCCCTCCCCGAGAGTCACCTTCCGTAGCGCCACTGCGCTGTCTTTCCCCAGTCCGTCTCCCTTCTCCCCCTGATGATATGTCCACGGACTCCAGACTAGGCGGGGAACCCGGGGACCGTGTGATTGGGGCAGGGGTTTTAGCTAGGGCGGGGTATTGGGCGGATGGGCAAGGAATGGGACCCCACGGGGTTACGACCCGTTCCTGGCTGTCCGTAGACTGGTCCAATGAGGACACCTCACCCTCCTCAGTCCTTGGATCGCCCCTCCAACTCCTGGGCCTTGTAGGTGATCGGGGACCTTCCCCCGATCGCCGAAGCGTCGCTGCACTCTTCCTTTGGGTTCCGCTGTCGCCACCGGAAGTGATGTCCTCCCCGGAACCGGAAACACCGTCATCGCGGGTTGGACCACCATTCGGGATCTCTTCCTCTATGACGACATCCGGAAGCTCCGCCATCGTCCTCACCGGAAGTGATGCCGTCTCTCCACGTGCGCCTGCGGCCTGGCATGGCCTCTCCGCTCCTACACCGTCTGCTGGGGCAAGGTAAGTGAAGGGACTCCTCTTACCCGTCCGCAGGGGTGCCGGCGTCTCTCGTCCGTCGCCGCCACGTTCTGAGGCGGAGGGACTCCGTCTCTCGGCTCGCCGATCTGCGGGGGACGTCCTGTCTTTCTGACAGCTGCTAGTACCACGGGGTGTCGTCCTCCCCGGTTCTATCCTGGGCCTCGCTGCTACCTCCGCAAGTTCCCGGAGATCCTCGTCCGAGTATTCTCCCTTCTCGGTGCGGTCAGGAGGTGACCCGACTGCTGCGGTTGCGGCCGACCCAGCCGACTTGACCGGCTCCAGTCCCCTTTCTCCGGGACTCGCACGTCCTATCCACAGTGCGCCAGGGGACTCGGCAGTTCGCTTAGCCTGGTCGCCCGGGGGGTCAGCCGATTGTATTGGAATAAACGTTGGCATAGGCCATAAGTACAGTGTCCCGCAAATGGGGCAATGTGCCGCCGTGTTGACCGTGCCTCCGGGCAGCCCGCATTGTAGGCAGAGCCCGACCACCGTCTCGGTGTTAGCCACCCTTACTACCAGTAGCCCGCCGGGTACTGAGTAGGGCTGAGTGGAGACCATAGTTCCCACAGCGGAGGGGCAGGCCATTCTTTTGGTAGGGACCACTTTCAATGTGGGTCTCTCCAGGTCAGTGGTTCCTCGCAACTGACCGGTAGAAGCTTCTGGGCCAGCCACTTCCTGCCTCGGCTCCTCCTTTCGCTGACATAGCTGGAACCCGCCCCCAGGGGTTGCAATTATGGGCGGGTCCCACAGGGGAATATCATGCCCCTTAATTAAGGCCGCGCCTCTCTCAGTCCTGGTGGGCGCGGTCTGCGTTTTCGCACCAGTTTCCTCCTCAGAGCTGGATTCTTTTCCCGCGGTTAGTTCCCGCCTTCTCCTTGCAGCAGCTTTGCGTGCAAAATATCCCTCTTTCTTGCAAATCATTTCCGCGGCCGGAACTACCTTGGGTAGTGGCGCCGTTTGGATATCAGTCCCTGGGCCCAGTGGGTGCATTCCCACAGGCCATAGTTGAAAGTCACTCCCCCTGGTGGAAATCAGTGGAGGGTCCCATAGACTAAGCGGTTGACTCAGCACAGGGGCTGAGTTAGTCACTGTCCATGCAGGCGCAGCCATAGCTTTCGCACCATGCCCCCCATCAGGGCGGGGCTCTGCTGTTCGCGCCATTCCCGGCCAGCTCTTTGCAAGTCCTGTATCAGCCACATTTTCTGTGACTGGCCCATGCGGTTTCCCTAGCAAGCGGGAACCGCCATTTTGTTTGGCTTTTAAGCCCAAAAAGTCATTTTGTTTGTTCTCCTCGCGGGGTTCTCCCCCAATTATTACAATTTCCTCACACTCTTCAAGGGTGGCCCCTCGGTGTCCCAGACAGGATAAAAACGGGGCAGCCACGGCCTTCGCTCCGCTCCAGAGCAGACTGGTTAACGATAGCTCGGCGACAGTTTGCTCTTCAGTGGGGTGCACGCCACGGGTGCCCTCCCCATCAGCCTCTGGTCGCCATTTTGGGTTCTCCGCACCACGCGGGTCCTCCATTCTTTGGGTTGTCACACTCTCGTACCAATTATCGTACATGGGGCTCCGCTCTGCGGGGCAGCCTCCACATCAGTACAATAAAGAGTTGCTCAGATGCACCACCACATGTGTACCTGAACTAGGCTGGACTCATGTTGCACTACCTCAGGCTAGGCTCACTCTCTCAGTGTCTGCTGTGACTCCTTCCTCCCAGTCTGTGCTCTCTATGGTAAGTGTCTGGAATGGGCTAGGTACTCTGGCTCTGCCATGCAGTACTTGGGGCGTCTACCTCTCTTGGTCAGCCTAGCGCAGACCCTCTCCAGGATTCCTGACCAAGTTACAGGCTATCCCTTCTGGCGTCCTACCAACTAGCACTGCCTCAAGGTGACTCGGTCAGCTATAGCCCGGCTCCAGACCCCTCACTCCTTTCAGGCCCCTAGGTTGTCCCTGCGAACTGACAATATCCCGTCAGCCCCCTGACCACCCCTAGGTCCGTCCCTACGCAGCACAGAGTGGCAGCAGACTCTCTCCCTGTTTCCCAGTGTGCCTAGCTAGAGCCTGTCCTGATGACAGATCTGATCTCAGCAGCTCGCCTCCAAATGTAACGGTATTTCTGGCCCGGCCTGACCCACCCAATCTCACATTGGCCCCTGTGGTCTAACCGGCCCCCATTACAGTGTGGTAGTGTCTGGTGGTGCACCTGTTGGCAACAGGACTCCTGAGTCTCCCGCATGATGGTGTGTGGGGAGGACCCGTCCAGACAGGCAGCTGAGGTAGTGTGCTGAGTCTCACCTAGTTCCAGTGCAGCGCCTCCACCTCATCAGGGTCCCTGCGTCCGCAAGGGGATGATCCTGTTGAGGAACTCCTCCGTGGTGCTCCTCTCTGTACATTCGCTCCACACATGTACACGAGAGGGTTTGTGAATGAGAACATCTTTATTGGTGATGTGGGCTAGCTGCCCCTCGCAGTAGAGTCTTAGCCACTCATTCTGTAGTCAGTGCCTCCCTTTAAAAGGTGTCTCTCTCCTTAGATAGGGATTCCCTATCCCCGCAGGGATCACTGCCCTGTGCCAGGTCCCTGGACACAGTCTCCTCTGGGTCACTACAACATAACCCCCAGTCTCTTAGGCTAGTACTTGAACTTGGATGCAGATCTCTGACAGAACTCCTGCAGAGCTCCTGCAGAACTCTGGCTGAACTGAACGTAGATCTGTGCAGAACTAACTTTAGGCTCAGTGCTGTGCCTTATGTATACTCTGGAAGCTGACACACCTCTGACATCACTAACCATGGAGTCAGAGCATGTGACCACTCCAATCCATACATAGGGCACCTCACCAGGGTGTGAGGGCAAACCTCCATAATTACTGCTGGCATGCCCACAACTTACCAGGCCTTACTGTCAGCAGGAGAGATGACTGTAGCCATTTTACATGTCCGCTACACATACATGTATTGTGACATGGGGTCATGTTCTCGCTCTGTACACACATGGCCGTGCCCCCCCTCATCATTGCCCCCGCCCACCCGACCCATTTGGCAACGCCCCCCAGCGCGCATCACAGTTCACTGCAGACCGCAAATTGCGGTGCAGTGAGTTGCACGCGCCGGTGGCAAGCAAGGCAGCCGTGCGGATGCATGCAGCGGGGCCTTAGAAGGTGTTTGTAATGCTGAATCCAGGAGCCTATCTCATATCTCTCTGCTGTGTGCACAGACCACACAGGTATTCAAAGACCACTGTAACTTTAGCTAATTATCGATGAGTGGTGAGAAATAGCCGTATAGCTGAGGGAGACCGCGTAGTGATAGCACTCACCCCTGACAAATTGGTCTGTACTTAAAGGTTCTCTTTGGGCTTAGTAACAATCCCCACTTGGTATTTTAGCATTTAGATGTTAATGAGTTCCCTTATAGCCTAAAACGCGTGGCATTCTCCAGAGGTGACATTGAGCGCCTGTGCTCCCCCTGCTGGCCGAAGCCGTCATTGCGGGTTTACAAAGCTCCAGCTGGGGGACTATTCCGTAACTAGCGGCTGTGCGTTCAAACCGCCGAGGTGCTGCAGGTGAGCCGCGTATCAGAGGGAGACTGCGTCCTACCGGCACGCTGAATCCATCCCCCCTGATAACGCCGGGCCCTCCTGCAGGCGGCCTGCCCTGCAGCTGTTTCTTCTTCCGGTGCGGTACCCGTGGCTGGGTGTCTCACTTGGTCGGACTCAGAAAGGCTATTTGTCTTTTTTTTTTTAATTTCAAATAGTTTTATTCGTTTTCCGCATAGTATAAATCACAGACATTGAAGCTCCAACAATACTCCCGAGCGCACATTCTTATACATTGAGTATACAGCGAGGCGAGGAGCGCGCGATCCGGGAGGAGCAAGGAGAGGACCCCAGGTAACGAAAAGTATAAATGTATTGAGTCATCAAGACATCAAACGATTTGTATGTCTTGATGACTCAATAAGTTTATACTTTTTGTTACCTGAGTGTTACGCCGGTGCTGCCCGCAGACCAGACCAGTCCCTATTACTGAGGTGGGGACGTATATGAGCACGCACCCGCAGCAAAAGGAGCGTGTCCGGAGTGTGGTGTTTTAGGCGTTGCCAGGCCAGGTGGGGATAGCTATAGCAATAATTGCCGGCTCCGGTAAAGAAGAGTCGTAGTCGTTGCCGTTAGCCAAGGTCGGGGATAGGAGAATTCCGGAAGGTCGGTGTCCAAGCAGGGGTCGTGAGCCAGACATTGCCGTCCGCCAAGCCGACTCGTGACCTGAGTGAATGAAGAGAGAAAGTGCCAGAGTAGACATCCGCAAGCGGAGACTATGTCGAGCAATGAGTGAGTGGCAGGACAGGCAATATAAAGTGCGGCTGACCAATCAGAAGCGGGGGCAGACCTGGAGGAGTGCGTGGAGCTGTCTTGGATAGGTCCCCTTGATTGGCAGGCAGGTGAGTAAGTTTGGTCTGGGGAAATAGCCTGTACGTCAGTTGGGGGTGTGGTTTCACTGCTAGTGCAGTGAATAAATTATCTTCACCCGGCGCGTGCTGCCCACGCGCGTGCCCGGGACAAATGGCAGCCGCATGAGAGGCGGACCGCCGGAGACGGCAGGGAACCCCCAGGGCAGCGGGAGACGACCGGCGCTGGCGAGGGGGACGCACCACGGCAGCAGCAGGAGGCAAAGGAGGTGAGGAGGGGTCGCGCTATGAACGCCGCGATCCCCGAATCCTCACACTTGGGTCCTCTCCTTGCTCCTACCGGATCGTGTGCTCCTCACATCGCTGTATACCAACAATCTCATCTTGGAAGCCGCACATCCATCCAGCCCCAGCAGGAGTCGTGAGTAATTATTGGTTCTTGCTACAGGGGTATCCTCCAATGAGATCGATGGTGGGGGCTTTTCTTGCTTCCTACTACCCGCCCTCAGGGTAATTGCTGGCTATATTACAATAAGCTTTATTAATCTTCAATTACATTATTCTCCCTGGATTGTGGTTTTGGTATTATTGGATACTTTACCTGGTATTGAGCGCTCCTCACACCTCTATCTACCTATTATACATTGAGTAGGAATAATATCAGAGGAATACTATAGAATAATCATACAAACACTCATAGCTATGTACTATATTCTTGTTATGCTTAACTTGCAGATGATTAGACATTATATTCGCTTCAATACGGCTACTGTTGGAGGCTCAGTTCTAACAGGGTGATTAAGGCTATTTGTTTTAATCATGCGTGAATTTGTTACTCGTGGCTTGGTAAATAAAAGCTGTGGCGTGTTTGCTGCCATTTTTTTAAGTCTGAGTGTGTATTCCAGTTGGGTGTGGGTGGGGCGACCAGCCTGAGGCCAAGCTGCGGCTTACTAGTGAGACAGATATACAAAAAAAAAAAAGGTAAAAATATAAGCTCATATTGAACCCCCAAAGTAACCACAATTTTTTTGTGGTTACTTTGGGGGTTCAGTATGAGCTTATAGGGGTCCTGTATGTTTTGTAATTCTTGTTCAGCTGGTCCTGGCTGAGTTGGAGGGTGGCTCCTCCTTCCCTAGTTTGAAGCTCACCCCCTCCCACTTTTAAATACTCCATTCCACCTTCCACACCCATGGGAACTTGCGTGCAGTTTGATTGCGACAAATCTAATACAGAGTGCTTTTCCTGGTATTGTACAGGTTAATAAGAGCTTCAATCAGACTTAGAACTATGCAACTAATTTTGACAGATTTATTTAAATCATTCTCCTGTTAATGTACAGTTATTAAGATTTATTTTAGTGGTTAGGACCCTTGAGATGTGGTCTGCCTTGGAGGGGCTCAAGGGCTTACAACACTTTGGCCAAGAGTTAAACTAAAAGAACCATTTTATTCAAAAGATAATATATAATATAATATATATATATATATATATATATATATATATTATATATATATATCCATGTAGAGGTATCAGTACCGTGTTAGCCGAGCTTCAATAATCAAAAAATAATATATGATACCGTTCTGTGGCTAACGAAATGCTTTTATTTGTGCGAGCTTTCGAATACACACTGTGATCTCGAAAGCTCGCACAAATAAAAGCATTTCGTTAGCCACAGAACGGTATCATCTATTTATTTTTTGATTTTTATATATATATACATACATACATACATACATACATGCACTGTGTATTTGTGTCATTTGGATGTAGCACTGGCCTCTGTCTGTGTGTCATGTTCTGTCTCTGGTTTTAAATATATAGTGAGACAGATACAATGATACACTGAGCTACACACACAATTACACAATTACACAATTCCTGACAAGTACACACATGTTCTCAATTCTAGTTCCATTTATTATTAATTCATTATTACTTCACCTTAATTATTATTATTAACACTGCATTGTCATTAATATGCAAAAACATGAAGGCAGTTCATAGCCACGAAGCCTGCCTATTAACAATGGGGGAGAATGAGGACTTAATCATGTTTTATTAAACAGATGTCCAACCAATCGATGTTTTCTGTCGTCGGGCGCCTCTTGCTCGGGTGGATCGGCGGTCGATTACTCTGCCCTGCAGGAGGAAGGGCGGGCGCTGCTTTAGCCTCCCCCCGATTGCGTCACATCACCCCAACCCCTCGTACTCACAGCAGCCTATCAATGGTCAAGAGCAACGCACGCGCGGAGTTTCGCGTCCCAGTCGCCCTGACCTTCCCACCTTCATTTCCTCTTATTGGCTGCGCTGTCCAGGAGCAATGATGGCGGCCGCGGACTCACCGCCTGTACAGAGTCACGTGACCGGACCGGAGTGGGGTGGGAGTTCAGCCAATTGGGAGGCCCGAAAGCTCGAGTTCCGAGCCTAGTTAACTTATTCATTCTCATTTGCATAATTGTGGGAGGAATTCGAGGAGGAGGCGGAGCCAGATGCGACCATGAAGTGAGCGATCAGCAGGACTGCACATTTGTCTATATACCGTCTACTATCTATATGCACCTACCATATATACACACACTATATACCGTATACTATCTATATACACACCTATATTATATATATATATATATATGTATATATATACACACACACACTATATATCGTCTACTATCTATATGCACCTACCATATATACACACACTATATATCGTCTACTATCTATATACACCTACTATATATATACACACATACTATATACCGTTTTTCTATGTATATACATACACTGCATCTTTTTAATGTACATACATTGTCTATATACACCTCTCTTTGTTATCATCTATATGCTATGTATGTCTGTCTGTCTTTATTTATATAGCGCCATTAATGTACATAGCGCGTCACAGTAGTAATACACGTGACAATTATATAAATAACAGATCATGGGAATAGTGTTTCAGACTTAAAAATTAACATTTAGGAAGAGGTGTTCCTGCTCTGAAGAGCTTACAATCTAATTGCTATATATACACTTACTATATACTTGCTAATATATGATATGTGTGGTAGGCTGCGGTCCCAGTAATGTCTGTGACACGCGCGCCCGGCGAGGGGGGGGCGGCGCGTGCACAGCGCTAACCGCGGTCTGGAAGGAGAGGAGAATCTTGCGACGGGAGGGGGCGTGGTCTGGGATTTGCGGGGGCATGGCCATTACGTCACACGGCTGGTTCGCCCTCATTGGGTGAACCGCCGGTGGGGGCGTGGCCACGCCTCCGTCGCTAGGAGTAAACTCAATTTGATTGAGTTGGGAAAAACCCTGCAGCACAGCGCGGCTGCACCTTCAGCGTCACGGTGCGTACTGGGCCCAGCCCCATTGAGGGGCGGTGCTTACACGCACAGTGCACGCCGCGCCGTGCGCACAGGCTGTTTCTGGGACCGCAGCCTTATGTAGAAACAGTATATAGGTGATATATCTGGGGCACTCAACCAATCTAGACAAAACAATCTAGAGAATCAAAATGCTCAAGGTTAGTTTGCTTGGTAGGCTGCACGTAGATGGGACGGGATCACCGCCTAGCTCAGAATCACATGTACGGGAAAAAGGAATCCAGGAATCAAACTTGATAAAGGAACGTGTTCCGAAACGTCACCCATTTTTAACCCATTTTTGCGGAAGATGGAATACATTTGAACTTTTACTGACAAACTGAACGAGTGCGGTGGATTATATATATATATATATATATATATATATATATATATACACACACACTAAAAAAGCCATGCTCGATAGTGTCACACCTTTAATAAAAATGGAAAGGCGGGGCTTTAAAGAATCGCACTCGCAAACAGTCGAAAATGTGCATTGGTATAAACACCTGATAGTGGGTATACACAGCAGTCGATCCTCTGTAGCAGGCCACGGAGGAGCAGATGATGCTGTCTCAAAGCAAGATACAGTCTGCTAACAGTATAATACAGAGATGTTCTCCCCCAGCAGCAACGATGTCCTATAACTCCACTCATGAAAAAGAGAGAGCAGCTGTACCAAAGACACCGCGATGAGCAATCAATCGATCTATGCTCCCCTAGGATCGTCTCCACCACGTCAGCGTCTCAGGGAAAACGTTTCCCAGCACTGTGAGCGGAACTACGGGATGGTGCTGCTATAAACGGCCCTTCTTTTAGGCCCTGCCATTTCATTTTTTATTAAATGATGTTACACTATGGAGCATGCACCTCTTTGTTTTGTAGACGGCATTTTGTATGTGGTTAGTGTAGAAGCTGCTACGTCTCCGATTGCCAACTCCGTTTTCCATATCTTGTGATATCCTTTTTGGAGCCAATATATATTTCTTGATGTTTAGCCATTTATATGAGACTTCCTATCATCACTTTATTGAAATCACTTTTGTGTTAGTAAGATGAATTGTCATTAACATATTTAGCTAGGTGTTGATTAGTTACATCCCCATTTGGGTTAACACAGTATGTAATATAATAAATATATTTATTCTTTAATTATTGATTATTTATTAGATCTAGCACTGATATCTCTTTTTCTAATATATAATATACATATGTATAAAACAAAGAAGCGCTCACCCCAGAGTGTAAAAATGTATTTACATTTAGTCACACAGCTATGACAATAGCTCACTTATAGAATAATCAGCATTTTGTGCAAGACCGTGTGTTTTACAAACCGCCCTGGGAATGTATAAAGTTGTTAGCGAAGTATCCTCAGAGGCAGGTCACTTCTATTTAGAATTGTTTGTTTTTAATCAATATTTTTAGTATCTATGCATTAATATCATATGTATTATGATAGTCACCACTGCTTAAATTGGATCCTCCTTTTACTTTTTCTTTGAGAAATTGGAAAGAAGGAATTTGCTCATTTGATTAAGCGTTCATTTGTTGAAGAGCTATAAAGGGACCCCAATTAGAGTGATGACTATTACCCATGATGAAGTCACGTCATTGGTGGCGAAACGCGTTGAATGTGAGGTTCGTTCCAGTGCTGCCGACGTCATGCCGTTGACGTATTGTACTTGCTAGAGCACCTCAAGGAGGAAAGATATCTGGCCAACTGACAACAGCAAGCCACTTTGTTCAAACGGGAGCTCATGGAAGATCCACGTATAGCCCAACGGGTGACCTGCCACTGAGGATACTAATCAACTCTACACTTTCCTGGGATGGCTGGTAAAATGCACGGTCTTGCACGAAATGCCAAGTATTCTCTTAATTTCTGTAAGTGAGCTATTGTCGTAGCTGTGTTATTAAATGAAAATACATTTTTACACTATGGAGGGCGCGCTTTCCCCCTTTGTTTTACAGTCTTCGTTTTGGATCCGGTCACATCCTTTAAGAAGCTACCATATACTCCATACTTCAGATCGCTTGTAATCAATGAAGGACACTAGTTTCTTGTGGTTGAAACTCATGGACATATACATATCCTTCCTCTACAAAAATATTCACTTTTTTTTGTTGTTGCACATGGAACACTAAATGCATTGTTTTTACAGTATACACGCACGTGCGCACGCTCGCTCACACACATTTTTGCCCATTTATCACAGGAAAATTGATCCAGTTCTGATGTGTTCTAACTGAACACAATGCACGTGCCTCCCCTCTCATTCGTTATATATTTTGATTGGGACTTCATTTTTATCGTGATTATTTCTATGTTTCTTCCTGCATGGCTTTCCTAATAGGTAGTGGCAGTTTACCAGCCGAGCTGGGTAAATAATGGATTTATTCATCGTTATTTAACAGGCAGCATAATAATTAAAAGAGTTGTGTTAGCCCAACCATAACCCCAATGTGCCAGCTTAACCCTAATGTTCCAGCCTATTCTAAGGGGAGAAGGAAATTATAGAGCCGGGTAAATACATACATATAAAAAAAATTATTACGCAAAAGAAAGAACCCAAAACTTCACTGTGTTTTACTATTTTTTTTTTAAGGGATTTGATGGATTAAATAAATACACCTTTCATCTTCACCTGTGAGTGCTGTGGGTCTCTCTCTCTCATCACACAGTATTAATGGCTGGAAAAAAACAAACACTCGTGTTAAAATGCATTAAAATACATTAGGGGACGACAACTACAAGGGATAAAAACTCCAGATATAGTCACCATACACTATGTGAGGAATGACTTAAATCCCAAAAAGTTGTGCAAAACTATCTGTAGACAGCGTGGACAAATGGAAATGTGGAGGATAATAGGCTGTATTGATGCTGAAAATACCAGTGTCTATTCCACTCAGATTGCTGACTAGCTTGTGCAGGGAGAAAGTTTGGAAACAACAAGGGCTTGTAAGTTCCACAAGGTAGCGAATAATAAGGCAGATGGATAACTAGCCTTGCATCCACCTTGTGAACATTTGTGTGCCCGATTATTTATATATATATATATATACTGTGGGCTCTCCATTCATTTTTATTCACACTGATACACATACACACTCTTTCTTCACTTGCTTTCAGTAACCTTTTGACACCTCTAGCCATAAAACACATCCACACCGGGGGAAGGACCAGCACAGATAACATTCCAAGAGACACTGTTTTTAAGTAATCCTTGCTTCATTCATTGTAACATCGCCGGAAGAAGAGATCAGTGTATCTCGAAAGCTCGCACAAATAAAAGCATTTCGTTAGCCACAGAACGGTATCATCTATTTATTTTTTGATTATTGAAGCTCGGCTAACACGGTACTGATACCTCTACATGTATATATATATATAATATTTTTTTATATTGCATTTCACTATTCCACTGGTCATATAATCACTTTATGTTTATCTGTTATAACACACCTCATTATTTTCTGTCTCTGGCGCAGATCTTTATTTTTTTTAATATATATATATATATATGTGTGTGTTACTCTCACTCAGGCTGAATATAGAAGGGCTGCTGGTATATTTCCCCTATGAGTATATATACCCGGAGCAATACTCCTACATGTTGGAGCTCAAGAGGACGCTGGATGCCAAGGTAACGTGTCTTAGCGTGTGGTGTGTGAATTTCATGTGTGGAAATGTCTTTTTTTTTTTTTAAACGTGTTTTGATGCCTCTTGACCTCTCTTGACGTGTTTTGTGTGTGGTCTCCATGTCACAGGGTCACGGGGTCCTGGAGATGCCGTCTGGGACGGGGAAGACTGTCTCGTTGCTATCTCTAATCGTGGCCTATCAGAGGGTAAGAAACTCTCCCTTCCCCACCCTCTCTCTCCGCCTTTCCTTTCTGTCCCCCTCTCTCACCATCCCCCTCTCTCTCACATCCCCCTCTCTCACCATCCCCTTCTCTCTCACCATCCCCTTCTCTCTCACCGTCCCCTTCTCTCTCACCATCCCCTTCTCTCTCACCATCCCCTTCTCTCTCACCATCCCCTTCTCTCTCACCATCCCCCTCTCTCGCATACTCTCTACCTCCCCGCTTGTCTCTCATCCCCCTTGCGCTCTCACCCATCCCTCTCTCTCACTCATCCCTCTCTCTCCCCCCCACCCTCTCTCTCCCCCTCCCCCTTTCCTCGTTCCTCCCCATCTCTCCTCTCCCCCATCCCCCTCTCTCCCTCCATCCCCTCTCTCCTCCCCACCCCCTCCTCTCTCCACCATTCAACCCCCTCTCTCTCCCCCATCCCCCCTCTCTTCCCCCCACCCCCCTCTTCTCTCCCCCATCCCCCCTGGGTCCTGTACCGCTTGAATCCTTGTACCCAGTGTGCTCCCGTAGACTGGTATTAAGCAGAGAGTAGGAGGACCCTGCTCACAACACCAAATTTTTAAGGGGTAATACCGATAGTAATATGGTCACAACTCCTCCCCTACACACAATAAACAGACTAATACAATCAAATAACTTTAATTTAAAAATATATATATATATATATTTTTATGTATATGTAACAAATTAGTACAGGGGATAAGTAAATGTAAGTAAAGTTTAAATGACTACTCTAAATATTAAATGAAAGAAAATCAATACAACGATAAATTAAAAGCTATACTAATAAATAATCAATACACTAACTTTGATCTCTATCAGGGATAGATCTCACTTTTTTGTTTCAATCTTTTTTATTGGTTTTCACAGAGTTTTACAATTTGGAGTTACAATAACATTTTGGAAAGGGTAACTCTACAGCCATTTTTCTACATAGAGACAGAAGTTTACCGATTTGATATAACATATTATATATTTTCGTATTGTGACATCTCTAAAATCGAGGACCCTTTCTCCTTCTTTCTTATAAAGTGATAGATCTCACTTTAATAAATTAAAATCTATATCATGTTTACATTTCCCACTGCATCCCCTTATAGCCCTCTCCCTCGTTCTCCCCCGCCTTTATCTACCCCCCATTCCTCTTTTCCTCATCTCTCTCCCCCCTTCTCTCTCCTCATCCACCCTCTCCTCTCTTTCACCCCCTTAACTCCCTTTCTCCACCTCTGCTCCCTTTCATCCCACTACCCCTTCCCCCCTTCCTTCTTTCTCTCACCCTTCTCCCCCTTCCCACCTCCCTCCTCACCTCGCTTCCCCCTCGGTTCACTCCCCTTTCCCCTCTCTCCTCCCCCCCTTTCCTCTACCTCACTTCCCCCCCCCCCCACTTCGTCTTCCTCCTCTTTGCTCTCTCCCTCTCCCTCCCATCCCTCTCCACCACCATCTCCACTTAACCCCTTCTCCTCCCCTTCACCCCCCTCTTCACCCCCTTCACCCCCCTCTTCACCCCCCTCTACTCCCCTTCATCCCTCTTCCCCCCTTCCTTCTTGCCCTCCCCTCTTCTCCCTCCCCCTCTTCTCCCCCCTTCCCTACTTTGTCCCCCCCTTCCCCTCTTCTCCCCGGGTCCTCTCCCCCCCTTCCCCTCTTCTCCCCCCCTTCCCCTCTTCTCCCCCCTTCCCCTCTTCTCCCCCCTTCCCCTCTTCTCCCCCTTCCCCTCTTCCTTCCTGCCCTCAACTTCTACCTGCCCTTTCCCCCTCTCCTCCCTACTCCCCATTTCCTCCCTCTTCCCCTCCTCTCCTCCTGCTCCTGCTCCTCCTTTCCACCCCTCTCCTCCTCTACCTCACCCCTCTTTCTCTCACCCTCCCTCTCTTCCAGATGTACCCTCTCGAAGTCACCAAATTAATTTACTGCTCCCGAACCGTTCCAGAGATAGAAAAGGTGAGGCGCTCATTATCCCAATTACGGCTTCATTAATTAACACGTATTAACTATGTATTTAATGATTGTGGAGGGAGGGGAGGGGTAGATAGCTGGTCATTTCTGTTACCATCACTAATTAATGGTAATTAACGTTAACAAGGTGGTGGAGGAGCTGAGGAAGCTGATTGACTACACTCAGACTCAGACCGGGGAGACACTAAACTTCCTGGCTCTCGCTCTGAGTTCCAGGCGCAACTTGTGTGTGAATCCGGAGGTGAGCAGTCTCTGTCTGGTGGTCTGTCTATGTCTATCACGGAGTCCCTCCTTCTTTTGCCCTCTCTATCTTTATCCTTCTATCCGTCTCTATGTATCTATATATATCTGTGTATTAGTCTGTTTACCTGTTTATCGTGAGTGTCTGTGTGTGTGTGTGTCTGTGTGTGTGTGTGTTTGTGTATCTTTCTATTACACTCCCTCTGTGTGCCTAGTTACTGTTCTCTCCCTCCTTCTTTCCCTTACTCAGGTCAGCGCTTTACGCTTTGGTAAGGAGATAGACGGGCGCTGTCACAGTCTCACTGCCTCCTTTGTGCGGTCTCAGCGGCAAACAGACCCCAGCGTTCCCTCCTGTCACTTCTACGAGGTATCGTTAGAATCGGCTGGGCTTCTATAATTATTACTAATTAATATTCTTCATTCATTAATTGGGATATTCAAAACCAGATTGGGGGTTAACTAACTGCACACACGCGTGCACCGAACACACACACTCTGTATGGTATAGAGACTGCACTATATACATGCAGCTACTACAGACACACTATACACACACCCTCCCTCCCTGGGTCTCGCCGGCTGAGCTGACACTCTGCCCACTGTAGGAGTTTGAATCTGTGGGCCGGCAGACTCCTCTCCCCCCCGGTGTCTACAATCTGGACGACCTCAGGACTTTGGGAAAACAACGAGGGTGGTGTCCATATTACCTCGCCCGCCACGCAGTGAGTGTCACACAACCCCTTCCGTCTCACCCCCATCTTGTGTATAGGTGTGCGTGTGTAACATTGTTCAGTGTCAGTGTGTAATTATGTATCTTGTCATTTGGTAACGTTGTGCCGGTGTGCCCATTGAGTAATGTATGTAACATAGTCGTGTGGTGTAGCACTCTGCGCTGTGACTTCATTGTGTATCATTATGTGGTTGTGTAGCGCTTGCACTGCAGTGGGGTTGTGTAGCGCTTGCACTGCAGTGGGGTTGTGTATCATAGTGCTGTGTAATTTTGTAGTTGTTGCAGTGCAGTGTGGTTGTATACAGTTATCATTACCTCCTGGATCCTAAGATCGCTGATCTCGTCTCCCGGGAACTCGCGAAGAAATCAGTTGTGGTCTTTGACGAAGCTCATAATATTGGTGAGATATATTCCTTTGTCTGCCCGTAGGTACCATTCCCTCCATCGATCTATCTATCGATCTGTATACCTAACTATCTGTCTATCTGGGTATCTATCTATATTTATCTAACTATCGATGTATTGGTCGGTCTGTTATTTATCTGTGTATCTATTTCTCTCGCTCCCAATCTCTCTTTCTCTGTCTCTCTCTTTCTCTCTGACTCTTTTCTGCTGTCTCTTTAGATAATGTTTGCATTGACTCAATGAGTGTTACCATCACACGCCGTACATTAGAGCGCTGTCAGAACAACATTGAGACACTCAACAATACTATACAGAGGTGAGCATGAGGGCGAGATAAAGGGAGGGTAAGAGAGAGAGTGGGGAGATGTATGTAGTCTAGAGGTTCAGTGTCTCATCCTCAGAATTAAAGAGACAGACGCCCAGAAGCTGAAGGAGGAATACAGCCGTATGGTCGAGGGACTGAGGGAGGCGAATGTTGCCCGGGAAACTGACGTGTATCTGTCCAATCCGGTGTTACCTGATGAGATTCTACAAGGTGAGATAGGTGGAGAGATGAGGTATATACGCAGTGTGATAGAGGAGTGTGTGTGTATATGTACGATGATTTGAAAATATAACCACCATCATCATTTTCAGCCCTTGTCGATCCACTGCTGGATGAAGGCCTCCCCAATGATCTTTCAGACACTGCGGTTACAGCTTCTCTTCTCTACTTTGCTCCAAACATATTCTAATTTCATGCTCCCATCTTACTTTTGGTCATAGTCTTGGTCTTTTAATCTCTCTTGGAATCCAGTCGAGTACCATCTTTGTCCAACACTGGTAATTTCTTCTTACGATACGTGCGACCCACTGCCCTTTTAATTTCTTCACCCGTGTGATGATGTCGCTGACTTTTGTTTGCTCTCGCACCATTTCATTCTTTTCCCTGTCTCTTCGGGTAATACCCAGCATACATCTCTCCATACGTCTGTGAGTTGTCTGAAGCTTCTGAATTATCTTTGCATTTAGGGTCCAGGTTTCACATCCACATGTGAGCACAAAACACACAGGTCGAAAACTTTACTCTTGAGGCACAGTGGAGGGTTCTCTTACATGGAATTCTTTCTTACAAATGCGCTCCATCCCATATTCGTTCTTCTGTTGATTTCATTCGAAAGGTTCCTATCCATCTTTGCAGACTTGACACATTTGTTGAACATTACTTTGGTCTTGCAGAGATTCATATGCAGGCTCTCTTTCTTACTTACTTTGGTGAGTTCTCTGATTTGTTGGAGGTCTTCTAAACTTGTGGCAAAAATAACAATGTCATCAGCAAATCGTAGGTGACTCAAGTATTCACCGTTGATTTGAATTCTTTTTCCTTCCCAATGCAATGCAAAGAAAGGTGAACAAAGACCGTAGCAGCACACCAATTGTAATGTGAAAAAGAATATCGCTTGCAGCAGTGGGGAATAAAAATATCTGTGTAAACCCAAAACGTGATGGTTTGACAGAAATTTACAATAGCGTGTCAGCTCTGAAAAGGGCTGATGCAGTGATGAGAAGCGATAACAAAAATCCATATGGAAAAAGTGAAAATTACAAAACCTTATCTAAAAGGCTAAGACTAAGGGAGTGCTGCTATAAAGATGGCTCGTCATCTCGAAAGCTATAAAAAAAACAGAAGGACAAGCGCACGACTCTCATAGAGTAGTAGGTTAAAAATGCTATGTATTTTGATTAAGGTGAGTTTCACATGTACAAAATAGCAGATCTTTTAAGCTTTTCATGTAACACAATGATATGGGTTACCGCGAGCTCCGATCAGGGGAACAAGGTGACCATTGCAGGGTGAGTAGTAGAACTTCTGAACAGTGCACTTGAGGTCTCTTGCTCTACAGTGGGACTGCAACCAGCACTTGGGGAGTGTTTCTCCAAGAGCAGTGGCTGATGATGTCCCCGATGCGTCACTAGAGCGACCATGTAGCGAGTCGGCAAATGCCGAAGATGTTACAATCAAGTGAACCGCACTAAATAAAAGTCCAGAGACAGTCCAATGACAGTCCGTAAACCACAGAATAAACGTTCCAACGCGTTTCGTGGTATGATGGTACTTCATCAGGGACTAGAATAGCAATAAACATGCTAACATTTAAACCCATCTTTCTCTTACAATTGGACGAGAATGGGGGGTGTTAGATGACTCAGATTGAGATAGGTAGCTCACATAGCTGAACCTAATCAGCAATCAACAGAGAGAAAAAAAACACATACATTCATTAATCTTTAAAAACATGTAAAAATACATATCGTATAAAAATATACAGGAAAATAACAGCTGAAACGAAAAAGATGATGTTCCCCTGATCGTAGGTCGGTAGTGCAAGATATCCACGTCGCTCGTGAGGACCAGTTATGGATGGTGTTGCGGTAACCCATGTCATTGTGTTACATGAAAAGCTTAAAAGTTCTGCTATTTTTTAAGTATGGTACTCGCCTTGTTCAAAATATATACAATTTTTTAACCTACAATATGAGAGTCGATCGCTTCTCCTCCTGTTTTTTTTTATAGCTTTCCCAATGTAATGTCTTGAACAATTCTTCCAAGGGTTACTGTGAAAAGCTTTGGTGACATGATGTCTCCCTTTCGCACTCCCTTTTTGATGCTTATCCTGCTTGTATCCCCTTTGTAATCTAATGGTTGATGTGGCATTCTCGTAAATATTCTTTAAAATGTACGCTTCTACAACATTTTGTCTTCTTAATGCATTTAGAAACGCTGAAGTGTAGACCAAATCAAATGCTTTTTCGTATCTACCAATTATAAGCGGAGTGGTTGGACGTATTAATGACTTGGGGAAATCACTTCTTGTACGACTTGGATGTGGTCCATCGTGTTGAATCCACTGGGAAAACCTGCTTGCTCTCTAGGCTGGGCAAAGTCCAGGGTCTGTTGTAGGCAATTAGTGAGTATCTTCGTAGAAATACGTAGATACACACCTCTAAGTTTAAAGAAGACGTAGCAGCGACTTATCATGGGGATAAAATCCATGAAGAATGGGAAGGCCCCTGGGGAAGATGGAACAACAACTGAAATCTTCAAAGTAACTGTGGAACAAGTAGACTTCTTTACATGCTGCTTGTAGAACAGGGACATTCCAGAACACTGGAGCAATGCCATAGCTTTCCTCATTCACAGGAAAGGAGACAAAGAAGACATTAAGAACTACAAAGCAATCAATTTATTTCCAATCACTTACAAGATTTTTACAACAATACTCGCTTGTCGGCTACAACAGACCCTTGGCTTCACAGTGGATTTAACACAATGGACCACATCCTGGTTTTACAAGAAGTGAAATCTCAAAGTAATTCATACAATCTACTACTCATTTTAGGATTCATAGGTTATGAAAAAGCATTTGATTCTGTCTACCCCCCAGCTGGTCTAAATGCATTAAGAAGACAGAGTTGATGAAGCGTACACTGATGTTTTAAGGAACGTTTTATGAGAATGCCACATCAACCGTTGGATTACATGAAGGTAAAAGCAAGATAAGGATCAGTAAGGGAGTGTGACAGGGAGACACCATGTCACCAAAGTTTGTTTACAGCAACACTTGAAGAATTGTTCAAGACATTAAATTGGGAAGAAAAAGGAATCAAAATCAACAGTAAATACTTGAGTTTAGGAGTACGTAGGAGCAGGGTTAGCTCCGTGTATGCGCTACACAAGATATTGAGATAGGTAATCACCTACCATTTGCAGACAGTTCTTTTTGCCACAAGTCCAGAAGACCTCCGTCAACAAATTGGAGACCTTATGGAAGCAAGTAGGAAGAAACAAGACAATTTGTCAAGGGAACCTTCCACTGTGCCTCAAGCGGAAAGTGTTCAACCAGCGTATCCTGCCTGTGCTCACGTACGTATGGATGTGAATCGTGGATCCTAAATTGGAAAGCAAACAAGTCAGTAACATCCTCACAAGGGTGAATAAATTAAACTGACAGTGGGTCGGACATAACACAAGAAGAAATGACCAAAGTTGGACACAGATGGTACTCAACTGGATTCCAAGAGAGATTAAAAGACCAAGACGACGACCAAAAGTTAGAAGGGAGGATGAGATCAGTAAATGTGTTGGAGCAATTTGGAGAAGACAGGCTGCAACCGCAGTGAAAGAAGATGATTAAACATGTATTATTTATTTATCAAACGTTTTACCAGGAAGTAATACATTGAGAGATACCTCTCGTTTTCAAGTATGTCCTGGGCATAGTTAATATGACAAATAATACATGGTTAAAAATACAGTTACATAAATGAACAGGGTATACATTATATACAATACATTGCATGCACAGTTAGAGAATATGTATATTATAGGCTTATGTAACAGTTACAGACCAGATTAAAATGTGAGCAAGCCTTAGTTTTGAAAGAATTTAGACTGGTGGTGGCTGTGAGAATCTCTGGTAGGTTGTTCCAGTTTTGGGGTGCACGGTAAGAGAAGGAGGAGCGTCCGGATACTTTGTTGAGCCATGGGACTATGAACAGTCTTTTGGAGTCAGATCTCAGATGATAAATGCTGCATGTGGTAGGGGTGAGGACCTTGTTTAGATAGGTGGGTAGCTTGCCCAGAAAGTATTTGAAGGCAAGACAGGAAAGGTGAACTTTGTGCCTAGACTCGAGTGATGACCAATCTAGTTCTTTGAGCATACGCAGTGATGTGTGTTGTAGTTGCATTGGAGAATGAAACGACAAATTGAATTGTAGAGGGTGTCAAGTTTGCTAAGGTGGGTTTGGGGTTCCGAGCCATATACTATATCTCCATAGTCTATAATTGGCATTAGCATCTGCTGTGCGATACGCTTTCTGACCAGCAGGCTTAGGGAGGATTTGTTCATGTAAAGTACCCCTAGTTTGGCATAGGTTTTGGATGTCCGGGTATCAATGTGCATTCCGAATGTTAAGTGGGAGTCAAACCATATGCCCAGGTATTTCAAACTAGTAACAGGAGTTAGAGTGGTGTTAGCGTTGGTTCTGATCTGGAGCTCAGTCACTGGAAGCTTTAAAAATTTAGTCTTGGTCCCAAATACCATTATTACAGTCTTGTCAGTGTTTAAAAACAGTTTGTTTTGCAAAATCCAGTTTTCGAGTCTCAAAAAGTCAGACTGAAGTATGTGTTGAAGGTCAGAGAGGCTATGGCTGTGTGCATATAGGATTGTGTCATCTGCATACATGTGTATTGAGTGTGTGTGCAGATCTGAGATTAGCACAGAATACTGTGTGTGTGTGCGCAGAGCTGGGATTAGCACAGAATACTGTGTGTGCAGAGCTGGGATTAGCACAGAATACTGTGTGTGTGTGTGCAGAGCTGGGATTAGCACAGAATACTGTGTGTGTGCAGAGCTGGGATTAGCACAGAATACTGTGTGTGTGTGTGTGTGTGTGTGTGTGTGTGTGTGCAGAGATGGGATTAGCACAGAATACTGTGTGTGTGCAGAGCTGGGATTAGCACAGAATACTGTGTGTGTGCAGAGATGGGATTAGCACAGAATACGCTGTGTGTGTATGCAGAGATGGGATTAGCACAGAATACTGTGTGGGTGCAGAGATGGGATTAGCACAGAATACGCTGTGTGTGTATGCAGAGATGGGATTAGCACAGAATACTGTGTGGGTGCAGAGATGGGATTAGCACAGAATACTGTGTGTTTGGATTAGCAGAGTACTGTGTGTGCAGATCTTGGATTAGCACAGAATGCTGTGTATGCAAAAATGGGATTAGTATGATGGTGGGATAAATGCAGATCTGAGAATAGCACATGTTACTGTGTGTACAGAGCAGGTTTAGTACAGGATGGTGTATGAATGCAGAATTTAGATTAGCAATGTTTGGATTAACATATGATATTGTGTGGACAAACTAGTGACTAGCACAGGATACTGTGTGTTTAGATCCGATTAGCACAGGGTACTCTGTAAGTGTGATTAGTAAAGGATGTTGTCTGTGTGCAGAGACTAGGGTTTAGTACAGGATGGTGTATGAATGAAGAACTGGGATTAGCACAAAATGCTGTGTGTGTGTGCAGAGCTGGGATTAGCACTGGATAAAGTGTGTGTGTGCAGAGCAGGGTTTAGTATAGGATGGTGTATGAATGTATAACTGGGATTAGTACAAAATGCTGTGTGTGAAGAGCTGGGATTAGCACCAGATAAAGTATGAGTAGTGATTAATGCAGGATGCTGTGTGTGTTTAGAGTTGATTAGTACAGGATACTGTATGTGCAGAGTAGTGATTAGCACAGGATGTGGTGTTAAAATATTAGTACATGATACTGTGTGTGAGTAGAGCTGGGATTGGCACAGGATACGGTGTGTGAGTAGAGCTGGAATTAACACAGAATACTGTGTGCACAGTGTGAGCCTAGCACAGGATACTGTGTGTACAGTGTGAGCCTAGCACAGGATACTGTGTGTAGGGCTGAGATTTTTACACGTGTGTGTGTGTGTGTGTGTGTGTGTGTGTGTGTGTGTGTGTGTGTGTGTGTGTGTGTGTGTGTGTGTGTGTGTGTGTGTGTGATTAGCACAGAGTACGGTGTGTGCAGAGCTAGGATTAGCGCAGGATACTGTGTGTTAAACTGTAATTTACACACGTTACTGTGTGTGGATCTGTGCTTAGTACAGTATACTGTATGTGTAGAGTAGTGTGTAGTACAGGATGCTGTGTGTGCAGAGGTTAGTAACTGTATCTCACCCGTCCGCCGCCTCTGTTGCTCCTCCCCTTCCACTTCCTCTCTCCCCTCCCTTTGCATTGCAGAGCATCACTACAATACCCTGCAAAGGATTCTGGGGAAGAGAGAGTTTAATCCCCCCCCCCAGACTGAATGTTGTTATTCTGTATATTGGTCACATGGTGGCAGTGCTGCTCCATAAAGACATATAGGCCCATCTGCAATACAGCGTGCTAAATTTTAGCACACCCAATCTCCTATTCAAATGAATGGGGAAAGTAGCAGTCCAAACTGCCGTTTTTCATTCACACAATGATAAGTAATTAGCGAAGTTGCCGATCGATCCGTTCTCTTGTGATCGATCAGTGAAGATTCGGCTCAGGAGTTCACTAACTGGCTGTCAGTGCAGCAGAAGAGGACCAAAGATGCAAAGTTCTTTGTGGAAGATCATGTGACCAGGCAGTCACTAGATACAATTGGTGCAATGCTACAGAGAGGACAGGGCTCAAAAAGGGGTGTGCCAGAGCCTGTTTCAGAAGAGGAAGGGGATGTAACTTTGTAAATGGTTGCTATAGAAACAAAAAATGCTTGTTACATTATCATACGTTAAAAATGTAATTCTCCAAGAACTGAGAGAAGGAATGGGACTGCCTCAAACACATCACTTCCCTTAGATACAAGTAATGCATTATTGCAAGAGTATGGAAAGCTATACATCAGATCTGTAGGGATTAGATGTTTTTTTATGTCTTTTTTTTTAAGGATGCTAATAGTACCAAATATTCTATCTCAGATTTACATGATTTTATTATGGACAAGGACTATGAGAAAGATCTAAGAAAAATGTTCACTGGATGGAAAAAAGATTTCCCAGAAATTGAAGGAGTTGATCTGTTACTCGAAGGGTTAACTCGGGCTAGGAAAATGATCATTTCTGAGGAGTGGAGAGAGATGCAATATAAGATACTGCATAGGGACTATTTTGCGTTTGATATCAATTATAAGGGGATAGAGAAATCTAAAAAATAAGTGGCCCAAGTCCTCCCTGGAAAGAGCAGATTTAACACACTGTTTGTGGGATTGTCTGGTTATTTCTGTTATTTGGGATAAAGTGCTGCAGTATGTACAAGAAGTTATTGGGGTAACTGCAATAAAAGAGCCCTTAGCCTTGCTGCTTGGAAATATGGAAAGTTGGAAAGAAGTTAATGTAAGGAACAATGTCCCAAGGCTAGCAGAGATTGTCTCACTTGCAGCAAGGAAAACAGTGATGGGGAAATGGATACAGCATGAACCCCCCACTTTAGATATTTTAATAGATTATCTGAATACATTGATGATAATGGACAAATTAGAAGCTGAGACAAATTAAGAACCGAGAATTGTTTTTAAAAATGGGGAAAGTTTATTGATACAGTACTATGTTGCAACAAGATAGGGATTCAATCATAGACATTTGAGCATACCTCTTGGGATCTCCTCAAACTGGTTGTGATGAGACACAGATAATTTTGCCTTTGAGGAGATATGATAGTATATTGTTGATGGGGGAGATGGTGAATGGGGAGGATTATTTAAGATTCTGTTAGGCGGATGTGTGGTGATAGCTTTGATGTCAATCTTTGAAAATACTATTATCTGTTTTTTCTTTTTATTATTATTTGTGTTAATGTGTTGAATTTTGCGATCATAAGTATGATGACCGATACTAAAAACAATTTTGTGCGCGAACGTGACACATTTTCGTCTCCATGAAGGAGTTCTAGCCCTATGAAAATGTAGGTAGGTGCAGGAAAGAAGTTTCACTTCAAAAAAATGCTACAATATTTTCTCATAGTACAGAACAGATTATTTAAAAAAAAAAAACACACGTACTGTACAATATTGCTTAGTCTGCAGCTTTAAGATGTGCTAAAGTTTAGAAAATATAGGCCATATAGTGCTGACATACTAATGGGCGAGTTGGCTGTACACTACCTTTTATTTTTGAAATCCCTATACAAATGGATATAGCGACGGTGTTATTGCACCGACTGGCGCGTTATTATAGTAATATATTGTGTGTTCTCATTGCCATTGAATCCTATGGAAAATCTGTGATATCCTGCGTTATAACACGATATTCTTTGTTATAATACGATATTCTGTGCTATCACTGCTTGCAATAAAGCTTGCTGTGTCTACAAGCGCTCCTAAATCTTTCTCCATCAAGGATTTACCTCACTGTGCCCCATTTCATTTGTAAATAGCCTGTTTATTATCTGTGTTAAATCTCATCTGCCATTTGCCTGCCAAGTTTCCAGGTCCTTCAAGCAATTTCAATGATACAGCGGGTTTTACAGGACATAAACACACGCAGTGTACCTGTTAAATGGGTACGGTTGAATGGTATGCATGTGTTGCCAGTAGGTATGAGATGCTGAGGCCTATGTGCTAACATTTTTTTCAAATTTGTGTTACGTCAAAAATATCAGTACTAAAAAGTATTATAAATCTTCAAAACATGTCTCACTTGTTTGAAGACCTCACACGTATGACGTATAATTTGTTGTTTGAAAGAGATTTTTGACGCATCCCTCATGTGGAAGATCACCTTCAGTTTCCTGGAGCCTACGGCAGATGGAGGCGCTGCACTGCTAAAGAGATATGTGGGGGATGAACCCCCACTTTTAACGTTTTACGCTCTTCTGCTCCTCCTTACATCTCAGCCCTAATTTCTCGCTATACACCATCCCTACCCCTTTTGTATCTAAAGCCCTCTCCCGCCTTAATCCTTTCTCACTGACTGCATCACACCTCTGGAATGCCTTCCCTTAATTTCCAACTAGCACCCTCTCTATCCACCTTTAGACCCACATAAAAACACACTTGCTTAAATAAGCATATGTGTTGCGCCGTGGTTGATACTTTACACCTCATACATAAACCTTATTCCCTTGCAGACGCACTTACCTACTGTCTCTGTACATTCTTCCTACTTACCAAGTAGATTGTAAGCTCATCGGAGCAGGGAGTCCTTTTCCTAAATGTTACTTTTCTGTCTGAAGCACTTCTTCCTATCATGTGCTATTTGTATTATTTGTTATTTATATGATTGCCACGTGTATTACTGCTGAAAAGAACATGGCAGCACGGCTTAGGTTTGCAAAGTTGCATCTGAACAAACCACAAGACTTCTGGAACAATGTCCTTTGGACAGACGAGTCCAAAGTGGAGATGTTTGGCCATAATGCACAGCTCCATGTTTGGCGAAAACACTTCATACCAACTGTCAAGCACGGTGGTGGAGGGGTGATGATTTGGGCTTGGTTTTGCAGCCGCAGGACCTGGGAACCGTGCAGTCATTGAGTCGACCATGAACTCCTCTGTATAGTCAAATGTGAGGCCATCTGTCCTACACCTAAAGCTTGGCCGAAATTGTGTCATGCAACAGGTCAATGATCCAAGCACACCAGCAAATCTACAACAGAATGGCTGAAAAAGAAAATAATCAAGGTGTTGCTATGGCCCAGTCAAAGTCCAGACCTCAACCCGATTGAAATGCTGTGGCTGGACCTTAAGAGAGCTGTGCATAAACAAATGCCCACAAAACTCAATGAACTGAAGCAACGTTGTAAAGAAGAGTGGGACAAAATTCCTCCACAACGATGTGAGAGACTGATAAAATCATACAGAAAACGCTTACTTCAAGTTATTGCTGCTAAAGGTGGTTCTACAAGCTATTGAATCATAAGGTGTACTTAGTTTTTCACACATGGCTTCTCCATTTTGGCTTTATTTGTGTTAAATACATCATGACACGGTGTAATATGTCATGTGTTGTTGTTCATCCGAGGTTGTATTTACCTAATTTTTAGACCTGCTAAGGAACAGATGATTGTCCTGATATGTAAAACCATGGAATTCAAAGAGGGTGTACTTCCTTTTTCACACGACTGTATGTGCTGGAGAACCACCCGGGAGTCAACTCCCGCTTCCAGGTGCATCTGCTTAAGAGGACGCTGCAAAAATGTGATGAGAACAGCTGGATGAAGCAGATCTCCGGAAGGGCTTCAACGGCACATACCAGCTCTACTTTCCTTATTACCCTAGCCCTTATATGCTCTTCACAGAGAAGGAAAAGGAGGAAGATGAGGAATCCGAAGACGAGTCAGAGGTGGAGGAAGACGAGTCTGAGGAGGATGAGCCCCTCCAAAGTGGAGGATGCAGAAGAAGGCTCCAGCCAAAGCCAGATCTAGAGCTCCCCCTCCCAAATCCAGATCTAGAGCTCCCCCTCCCAAATCCAGAGCTCCCCCTCCCAAATCCAGAGCTCCCCCTCCCAAATCGAGAGCTCCCCCTCCCAAATCCAGATCTCCCCCACCTAAATCCAGATCTAGAGCTCCCCCACCTGCCCCTGCAAAGGCTAAGAAAGGCAAACCTGCCCCGCCTCCATCCACTCCGCCTCTGTCTGCTAAAAAAACAACCAGCCGATCCCCCCAGAAAGCCGGCAGCGGGAAGAAGGAAGCGAAACCTGCGCCGCGGGGCAAGTCCAGCCAGCGGAAATCCCTGCGGACAAAGAAGTGAAAGGAAAACGTGGAAATAAAAGCGACTCGAAACGACGACGTGAAGAAGAAACCCGAGTCCAAGTGGTAACATTTGCAATTTATTTGAAAAAAAAAAAACACAAAAAAGAAAAAACATTTTTATATGGTAATGGTGCGTTCCGTTTTATCCTTTTTCGAGGCTGAAACCTATCATTAAACTAATTTTGCACCGTATATTATATATATATTAATATATATATATATATATTTATATATATATTATATATAAAACAACACAAAAAAAAAATATGTTTTTTGGTATAGATGTAGCCACTGGTATCCTAAATTTCCTCCCGTCCATTCCAGAAAAAGAAACCAGCATATGTTAATCTTTAGTTCCTTTTATCACTTTGTTCCTTGGTTGTGAACACTCTTTATCCATTTGTGTTTTAACCTCTTTATTTATTTTCAATTTTAAGATGTTGGCTTTGATGCTAAAGTTTAGGTTTTTGATAGTGACTGGGAGCTTGAGGAGCTAATCTGGGGCGGCTATCCCTGCCCTTTGAGCGGTCTCCCTGCCCTTTGCTGCGGTCTCTCCCTGGGGGCCCTTCGCTAGCGGTCTCCCTGCCCTTTGCAGCGGTATTCCCTGCCCCTTATGATACGGTCTCCCTGCCCTTCTGCTAGCGGTCTCCCTGCCCTTCCACCTCCAAATAAAAAAGCCTCTTGTAACCTTTTACTTTACTGGCCTCAGTGTATTTTTAACTCCATTGCCCCTTTGCAGCATTACACGTAATCAGTAGATATCGCTCAACCTTTAAGTTGGTCAGATAAACGTTGACTGCATCGGAAATTGATAGAGGGAGAAAACCAAATCCCTCTATCACTGTTGTCCAGTAACCATCTGAAACGCAAAATACCATAAACAACTTTTGGCTTCGGCAAGATTTGATATTTACAGAAATAGGAAGTTGTGTGCACTGTCGTCACTGGGTGAAAAGAAATGAATAATATAGTTGCCACATTTTTCTATTTCTGCCTTCATTGCTCTAACAGAAAAAGTGCTACAAGGAGAAGTGACCTGACAGGTTTTTTTGGTGAAAGAGGTTTCCCATCAAATAAAATAAAAGAATATATACAGCAGGGCCCCGCTCATACGGCGGGATCTGTTCCAGGCCGCCGCCCTGAAGCGGAAATCGCCGTAAAGCGAGGCCCTACTGTACTGTATTGTACCTTTGAAAACAGAGATGCAGAGCTGTAAACTGACTGTTTTGCTGACAAATGGCATCTGACAAGGAGTTGCGCACGCAGTAAAACTGTTGTTTAGTGACAGCCGGATACTTTGCTGCTGTGCGCGTCATGCCGAAAATCGCTGGAAAAACGGAACAAACGCTGCACCTAATGAATATGGGTATACATTGGGGAACGCTGTAAAGCGGGACCCTACTGTATATCACATTTTAAGTTATGGTGGGTGAAAAAGGTCCAAAAAAACCTCCACCTTTTTCACCCACCATAACTTAAAATGTGATATGGTAAACCTACCTAGCCTAGAAATATTTCAAAGCAAGTGTAACAGATGGGTATGTCCCATCTTACCTGTTTTTCCTCACATAGAATAACTACTACATAAGCCCTAAATTCCAGGCCGTAGTGGGTTAATCTATGGGCAATGACCCCCCTTTTCTTTCCTAGAAGAGGAAGGAAGGTGGTGTCTCATGGCCTGTATACAGCCCCTTGAAGGTGGGTACAGTCCATGAGCCCGCCCCTTCTAGATTCTTCTGGGGAGGATCTAAAGTCAGTCTGACTCTACCCTCCAAAGGGTGAGGAAGCAAAGGAGTCTGGAGCTAACCTCTGAAGAGAGAGGAAGCAGAGGTCTTGCTCTACCCTCCGGAGGGAGAGAGTGTGAGGTGAGGAAATGATGAAGTCTGGCTCTTCTCACTAATGGGAGTAAGAGGGCTATGAGCCTTCCCCATCACGGGGCAAGCATGCCATTCTAAGCCGGCTGGCTTAGACAATACCCAGACGGAGTGCCCTAAGAGATGGAGCCTGCACCATCCAGAATGTCCTGTACTGCGAGAGACTAAGAGGAGGAGTGTGGAGAGTGACAATAAAAGCTGCTTATTCATCAGACCTGGGTGTTGGTTACTGGGCAGGATGATTAAAGGGTGCAGTGATGGGAGCTGACATCCCACAGCCTGGGATCCTGTCACAGCTGGAGGCGCTGTACACCGAAGATCAAACCACAAAATGTCCTCAAACTTGTTTTATGCCCCTTACTACCGCAGCCACTCAGCCCTCCTGGAACCAGCAGGTATGCTAGCACCACACAACGAGTAGTAGCCAGAGAAGTTTTCCCCAAAGGAGCCCTAGATGAGATGGGGGGTGGGGGGGACAAGGTTTACACAAGTGTAACGGACTTTCTGACTTGGCTGACCACCCCAATCTCACATTGGCCCCTATGGTCTAACCAGTCCCCATTGCATGGTCGTGTCTGGTGGTGCACCTGTTGGCAACAGGACTCCCGAGTCTCCCGCATGATGGTGTTTGGGGAATGCCAACCCAGACAGGCAGCTGAGGTAGTGTGCTAGAGTCCTACCTACATACAGTGCAGCGCCTCCACCTCATCAGGATCTCTGCGTCCGCAAGGAGATGGTTCTGATGAGGAACTCCTTCTAGGTGGTGCCTTCCGCTGTGGAGTAACTTCGCACTCACACAGTGGGGTTTTTGTGAACAAGGGCATCTTTATTGACGTATAGGCAGACTGCCCCTCGCAGCAAACAGCTTAGCCGCTCATCTTCTTCAGTACTCTCCCTTCAGAAGATCTGCCCTCCCAATGGAGTTGGATCACCTCTCCCCTCAGGGAGATCACCACCTGTGCCAGGTCCCTGGACACAGTGTAGGCCCTGCCAGCCTTACGGCTGCAGGCCAGACTAATTGCTGTAGAATCACACTTGACCTTCAACTTAACCAATACCAGTTGACACACCTAACTTTGGGCAGTGCTGTGTCTTATATACCAAGGAAATGGCTCCACCTCCTGTGTCACTAACAATGGACACCAGGTCTGTTACCACTCCCCTCATGTACATATGACACCTCACCAGGATGTGAGGGCAAACCTCCATGATTGATGCTGGCAATCCTGTATACTTACCAGGCTTACTGCCAGCATGAGAGAGAACTGTATACCATTTTTAACACCAGGCTACATTCTCCCCCTGGTGAATCCCAACGACCCGTCTGGGACCTAAATTTGTTAGACCTTCTTCCAGGAAGAACTGCAAAACATAACAACATAATTATCTTACAAATTTGCATTATACAGTTCTCATGATAAATTAACAGCTACAATGCCTGCTGTCCAGCAGAGGGCACTGTTTCTAAAGCGGACCCCATTATCCTCTGTACCTAATAGTAGTGCCTAGGGTCTGGCTTCTTCACCTCCCGGCCAGCATTGTCCTTAACTGTCACGCTGTACTCCCGGGGTAACCCATTCTCCGGGCGGTACTCTACCTTATGCATATGTACATTGCGCCCAATGCTCCATACCCTCATCAATTGAGAAATTCGCTCTTCTGCTCTATGCCCAATGCATTCTCCACCCTTGGACCGGATGTACTCCTCTATGGTCTCTCTCAACCACCCATGCCTTTGGTCCTCTATCTCCTGCATAAGAGGTTCAGGAACGTAAGGGTACTCCAACCCGTGGGATCTCTTGTACCTTGTCACTATGGCCCTTTCAGCCCGACTTGTCCTAATTAACCTGGCGTTGCCTGCTTTACCTGGCAGCACCCATGATAAGGGCTCAGCGGGTTCTACGGGGTCCCGTAACCTGTCTGGTCCCTTGGGATCCACCACCCCTGAACTGATATCATACCACCTCAATCTCAGTTCCTCCTGACGAGCCTCCTCCGTGAATTCTCCTGGTGCCCACCAGTAATCCACAACCCCATCTTGTCTTAAGATAAACCTGGTACGATCTAGTCATGCCTCATACCCTTCAAAATTGGGCGCCCACCACCTAGTCTCCTTAACCTCCTCGGGTACTGCTACGGTGCCCTCGCCTTCCTCTAACTCTCCCCCTGAGGATATCCCTGAAGTACCGGTCGATATTGAGTGGGACCCCAACCTTTTGGGCCTACTAGTAACCTTAACGCTAATAGAGCTAGGGCAATCACTTGAAACAGATACCTGTCGCATATATCTTCCCCCACCCGACCCGTCATCTGATGTGAAACATTCCCCATAGTCCAAGTTCTCCCCAGTCCTTTCATCGGAGGTGGCTCGGGACTCCCCAGACAACCCTTGGCTCGATGGTGACCCGTAGGAAAAGGTGATAGGGGTCGGGGCTTTAACTATGGCCGGGGGTTGGGCATATGGGAATACGGCAGGCATCCGCGGGACTACGACCCGCATCTCTCCGCTACCTGGCCCGGTGCCATCGGACTGGCCTTCCGGTTCTCCCGTCTCGCTGCTCCCAGGCTTCCGTAGTGCCTGCCAGCTTCTCCCGGATCCCGGCGATTTGGTACAGCTACTCGGTTGCGAGGACGCCGCCATCTTCCATCCGGCTCCGCTGTGCCCACCGGAAGTGATGTCCTGGATCTCGCGGGACTCGCCACCGCCATCTTGCGTTGGGTTCCCAACCGGAACCTCTTCCTCCAGAACGACATCCGCCGCCGGAAGTGATGGTTCTGCTCCCCGCTCCGCTCGGGCCCGGACTAGGCCTCTCTCCGCCGTTGCCACAACCGGCGCCTGGGGAGGGCAAGGATGTCACTTACCACTCCGTCGGCTCGGGACGGTTCCTTCTCCGGCGTCCGCTCCGCCAGTCACCACAGCCATGGTACTCCGCCTCTTGGGTTGCATCTGCACCGTCAACACGAGGCTCCGCCGCGACACAGGTAAGTGCCGGTTCTTTCGCAGCACCGCCGGTTGGCGCGTCACCACCGGGGTTTGGGTCGCTAGCTCCTCGTCCAAGGAGTCGAGCTCCGACTCAGGGAGTGGCACTCCCGTTGGGGACCGCTGGTGAGGCTCTCGGCTTCCGCCTATTTTACAGGCCCCTTTCTCCTCCGGCTCCGTCTTTATATGCTGCTAACCCAGAAAGTAGGGAACATCCCCACCCCAGTCGAAGGCTTCCACTCTAAGGATATGTACAAACGACAGTGGAGACAGGTGCAGCGCTTGGCCAACACATTTTGGGATCGCTGGAGACGTGAGTATCTGTGACACTCCAAGAACGCCATAAATGGCAAACGGTTAAACCAGATATTCAAGTGGGAGATGTGGTTCTGTTGAAAGATAAACAGGTGGCAAGAAACGAATGGCCCATGGGACTTATAATCAGAACCATCCCAAGCGAAGACGAAAGGGTTCGCAAGGTAGAAGTTCGGGTGACCCAGAATGGGATCGTTAAAACCTTTTTAAGACCTATCACAGAGACTCTCCTCCTAATGCCCAAATCGGACTATGATAGGGAAGAACTGAGTACCAGTTCTATGGACTCTGAGAGACATTGTGGTGCATCAAGCTGACCTAGAGCTGTGCATCCACCTACCTTACCGAGATGGCAAAGGACGTCAAGCTGGTGGTACCGGCCGGTATCCCATCGTTATGTGGACATGAAGTTGCTATGTCATGTTATATTGCACATATGTTCCACATACACCTTAAATAGTGGTATCTCCAGATACCAGACGGGGAGTGTCATGGAACAGAAATACCCCTGTCTGCCTTTTCTGTTCAGCCCCCCTCTCCCTTGGCAGTTCTGCTTGCTAGCTGTACGTGGATTTACTTTCCTTGCAGTTTACTCCTAGTGCAGATGGAATGGATACATTAACCTGCCATCACCCCCTTTTTTTGCTGTGCGTTGCACCAACCCATATATTATTATTATTATACAAGAAGTAATTTTATGAAGTACTGAATAAAATCTATCACTCTGTTTGGGATTCATTGATTACAAAAAAAGCATTTGATTCTTTCTACATCACAGAGGTTCAAATTGTATTAAGAACACAGTGTTGAAGTGTATATTGATATTATTAAAAACATTTACGAGAATGCCACATCAACCTTTAGATGACATGAACATACAAGAAGGATAAGGATCAGTACGGGAGTGTGACAGGAAGACACCATGTCACCAAAGCTTTTCACAGCAACCCTGGAACAATTGTTCAAGACATTGCATTGGGAAGTAAAATAAATCAAAAGCAATGGTGATTACTTGAATCACCTACGATTTGCAGGTGACATTATTATGTTTGTCACAAGTCCAGAAGACCTCCAACAACAAATCGGAGAACTTGCCGAAGCAAGTAGGAAGGTGGGCCAACATAGGAATATCAGCAAGACCAAAATGTTGCTCTTTTTCTCCCCTAAAAGTGTTTTCACCTCTTATAAATAGGCATAAATCGAACTCACACCACCTCTTCTCTGTCCCTAACACCCGTCTTCAACCTCCTCCCCACCATACTCCACTCCTTCCATTACACCCCAAGACTTCGCTGATTATTTCAAGTGCAAGGTGGAAGCTATCGGCAACAAAATCCCGTCCCTTCCACACCCATCCTTCCTAACTCTCCTCCATATACCTTTGTCTCCTTCTCTACAGAAACCAGACTCACCAAAGTATCTAATGACCTCCATATTGCCAAATCTCAAGGAAACGACTCCATTCTGATGCTTCTTGACCTCTCCTCCGCTTTCAATACTGTTAATTATTCTCTTCTCCTACACATTCTTAACTCTCTTGGCATCCGTAGCACAGACTTCTCTTTACTGTTCCTTCAGTGTTTCTTATGTCAACTCCTCAATCTCTGGAGCTCTCTGTAGGTGTACCTCAAGGCTCAGTTTTAGGCTCCTTACTGTTCTCTCTATATACTCGCTGAGTGATCCCATTTGACTCCTTTGGATTCACCTATCATCTCTATGCCAATGAAACACAACTATATTTATCTATCCCTGACCTTACACCCACAGTCCAGTCAAAAATTACAGAGTACCTATCAGCTATCTCTGCCTGGATGGCCCTTTGTCACCTCAAGCTTATCATGGCTAAGACAGAACTTCTCAGATTTCCTCCCAAACCTGGTCCCATTGTTCCCTTCTCTGTTACAGTCAATAACACTATTCACGCAGTCTCACAAGTACGCTGCCTACGGGTCACAGTCGACTCCTCCCTTTCCATCAACCCAAATATAAATGCTGTTACTGTATCTTGCCGCTTTAACCTTCGCTACATTGCTTGGATACGCCGCCTCCTATGTTCCACTACCACTAAAACACGAATGCATGCCCTTATTCTCTCCCGTATTGATTACTGTAACATTCCTTTATCTGGCCTCCCTGTCTCACATCTCTCTCCTTTACAGTCCATTCAAAATGCTGCTGTCTAAATAATCTCCTGCTCTTCTAGGCATGTATCGGTTTCCAACTTCCGGAACGCTCTCTGCTGGTTTCCTGTTCATTTCCGTATAAACAACACATTTCTCCTCACTTGTAAGGCTCTACACTCCTCTGTACTGCCGTATATCTCAACTCTCATCATGTTACACACCTACTCGACTGCTACGCTCAACTCAAGATTGTCTCACCTATGCCCCATTTACCCCTATGGGACACTCTTCCACTCAATATTCATTATACCCCTTCACTTTCCACATTCAAAGCCTAGCTGCAAATCTACCTCTTTAAAAAACCATCTCATTAAACATTTTCCGCCTCTGCTACGAGCTCGATGCACTTGATCTCCCGAGTGCACTTGAAATAATGCACTCTTCACTCCTAATGTATCGGTAAGCCTCCCAACATAACACTTAGATTGTAAGCTCTCTGGGGCAGTGTCACAGGGACTTATCACTGTTTGAGAGAAACTGCCTCTAAATCCAGCAGTGTGCTGGTTTAATGCACACAGGCAGTCAACCAGATTCCACCTGGCTGATTAGGCCTCTTAGAAAACAGGAGATTCCTTAGCTCACATTTGGGCTGACAGAAGGACAGCAGAGAAGCCTGCACACAGACAGTCTTGAGAACAAAGGCTGTGCTGAGATCAAGACACCCAGAGACCTATATTTCCTGGACACAGAGGACCCAGGAACCTGCCAGAGACTGACATGGAGGGCCACCTGCTTAAGGTACTATCTCAGACTTTGGGGTGATAGGCTGGTAATGGGAATATCCCTCCAGTCCTACAGATAGGGTCTGGGTTAGTAGGTTAGCCCTTACAAAGGGATAGGGGTTTGTTATTTTTGTATGTTTTGCCTGGATAAAAGAGCAGGTTCAATAAAGCCAAGATATAATTGCACCCAAATCGGTCTCCATTATATGTACCTCTGCACACATCTCTTACAGGCAGGGTCTCCTTTAGGCTTGTTATAATTCACCCGTTCCACTTATTCCCATGGTTTGTTTTGCATTTGCCTACTATTGTAATGTTGCAAATCGCTGCGTACATTGTTGGTGCTATATAAATACAATTATACATACAGTATTATACATTCAAGTGATGTTTAACATATGTGTATACTCTGCAAAGATCAAAATAAATGCAATAGAAGTATAAGTCGAAGACTATGTCTACCTTGACCGGGAAGTAGCAATGTATGGGAACTCTTTTAATTAAATCAATAAGAGAATGTGATGGAACGCAATTGGAAGAAACAAGACAAACTTTCAAGGTTTTCCACTGTGCCTCAAGAGGAAAGTTTGTGACCAGCGTATTCTGCCCGTGCTCACGTATGGATGTGAAACTTGCACCCTAAATGTGAAAATAATTCAGAAGCTTCAGACAACTCAAAAAAGCACAGAGAGATGTATGCTGTGTATTACCCAAAGCAACAAAATAAAGAATGAATGGTTTCGCAACCACACAATAGTCTGTGACATCACCGCAAAAGTGAAGAAATTTAAATGGCAGTGGGCCCGACATCGCAAGAAGAAATGACCATCGTTGGACACGGATGGAACTCGATTGGAATCCATGAGAAATTAGAAGACCAAGACGATGACCAAAAGTAAGATGGGAGGATGAAATCAGAAAATAGGCAAAGATACTCTATGTACAGTGTGTATGTATGTGTGTATATATATATATATATATATATACACACACACACACATGTATGCTGTATATACATATATATATGGGAAGGGAAAGGCAGCTACATAGCCAGACTCGCTTCCCTGCAGCCCAGGGAAAGAACGGCATATTGCCCCAGCTAAAGGGAAGATGAGAGCCATGGGCTGCCTCAGGCAGTCAGTGTTTGCATATGGGCTGCTCCTTGTCGGGCTCCTGTGGCCTTCCCTGGCAGCGGATGTCTGACAACATCTGCATTCAGTGTGGCGAGAAATGTATAATAAAAGAACGGTAATTCACTACAAAAATTCAGTTAAAGGAACTCTATGCATGAGAAATCAAACAATTAAAAGCCGGGACATCCCCAGTTAGGGGCCCTGGGTCTGTAACTCCGCCCACTTTTGCTCTGCATATCATTGATTACATCGTAAATTTAATTTCATGACAATCTATAATTATGCAAATAAACAATTTGTTAAATAATAAATGATAAGAGTGACATCCTTGTTTTAGCAAAGAAACTAAACATATAAAATTACATATTTATGTTAAATACTTATGTTTATCTGCATCAACCGAATGTATTTACATTCTTATATCCATATACATACACTTTTCTCTCTACAGCATATGGGCTTCTTCCAAAAAGGACAATAGTGCAGATTTGGTATTACCGCACGAAAAGTTCCTTTCAACGTAATGCCAAATCGACACTATGGCATTTTATTGAAGTGGCCCTATATATCTGTGTGTGTGTCTCTCTCTCTCTCTATATATATATATAAAATTAAAATATAAACTTCTAAATACGTGTTATATATTTCTGTAGGTGATCTTGTTGTTCGAATGACCTAAATACAGACTACAAAATTGCCAAATGTTATGCAAAACCATCCAGCCAATTTTCTCTGATATATTGTAATATTTTATTATTTTATTTAAAAAAACTGTCAAATATGCATACTTACAGATGATGTCATCAGATAAAATGTGTAATGACATCATTCCTGTCATGCAGAGAAAGAGGCGCCTGGGGCCTGTAACTGAATTTCACAACTTTTGCTAGTTTGATTTCTCATCCATAACATTCAGCAATACTACAGTACTTTCCAGCTTTTTTTTTTGTAGATTATTTTTATATATAAAGCACGTGACAATGTATAATTGTACATTCTTACTTAAGCTGGCAATCGTTTGGTGCTCCTGTTATAAATCTGTCAAAATCCTGATTGTGTGGCTAACATAATGTCTGCTTCAGTCCGTGTAACTCAGCAGCTAGTGTATCCTTATATCACTAAGGTAACATTATCTATTGTTACAGTTCACAGCTCAAACGGCTGGGAACATTGGCAGCAAATGATCACAAATAGGAAAGTGTTGCAAAGATATTGCACTGCTTGGGAGGTGGGATAAAGCCTGCTATAGAAATCAAAGGCTGCTTTAAAACTCATTAAAAATGGTGTTAAGAGTTGGAAAACAAAAACAGTCACTATTATCTACTACTACAGAACTGATTTAAAAATAAAAAAAACATAAGATTTCACATCTTGCTGCTTTTACAAAGTTCTTGTAGTGCATGTTTCGTGTGTGTGTGTATATATATATATATATATACACACACCAGACATATAAAGAGTCTAGTACAGCCCCCCCGATGGTACAACAGGGGAGTAGTTCGAGGTTTCGACCACCAGTGTAGATGATGAGGGAAGGCGGAAGGGTCTTGGTATTGGGGTACACTCCTGGGCTGGTAGGGGCAGTGTGGAATGAGGTATGGGGAGAGAGGAGTCTTGGGATACGGGGAGACTCCAGCGCTGGTGCGGGTGATATCCAGACAGGGAGACACGCTGCGTAGGACCACAGCTGAGGGTTGCTGTAGTCGGTGATTATATTCCAACACTGTCTGGGGAAGTGAGGGGAAACTGCCCATGTAAGCACAGGCCTTAGGTATGAACAATAAAACAAACATTTAGCCTATAATATTAATGATCCACAAAGAACAGGGCATTACAGGCCTTGGGCCCTCATCTTCTCCAGCCAGGCTATTATTGGGTAGTAATACCCTGCTCATCAGGGATTATTACTTATATTACTCTCTATACATATACTTGTGTGTATATGTATATATGTGTGTGTATATATATATATACACATATATATATATACACACACACACACACACATATATTTATAAAGTATCGATGTTTCAGTTCACAATAGGGACTTCTCCCAAGCGAAAACACTATATATATATATATATATATATATATATATATATATATATATATATATATACATATACATACACACACACACAGTGTAGTGATAGTCAAATACATAAATTAAATACAATATATAGATAAATCAGAGAGATCATAAAGAGAAAGTGGAGAGAAAGAAAGAGGAGGAAAGAGAGGTAGACGAGAGTGAAACGGGGATGGAGAAAGGAAGAGAGAGAGGTAATGGGTGTGACTAAACAGTGTATGTATATACAGAACCCCTTTTATTTACTGCACTCTTCTAGTAGCCAGCTCTACCTAGTGGCTGCGATACTTCCCACAGCTCCATAGTGCAGCATGGCCCCGACATGAGAGGGATTGTGGGATGAGCTGGAGAAGGGATGTGACCTCATCTGTGTTTCTCTAATCTGTCACCCCCACCCCCCCCCCCCCCCCATATCCTCTGTTACAGACAGATGACACGCACAGCTTTCATGCCAGTGCACGGGCCATGGTTCTGCCCTCTCCCGTCCAATCGGCACAGGCCGCTATGACAGAATGAAATGACAACAGACCAGTGGAAGCGCGTGAACGAGACAAGGAAAATAAAGGAATATTTATAACGAGTCAAAAACAGCAACAAAACTACTCAAAATTCCCCCCAAATCCATCATTTTTTCCCCCACCTTTTATTCGTTTTTTTGAACATTTTTTTTCATTCTTTTTTTCCCTGCCGAAAGCGTCAAAATAAATACTCCTCCTTTTGCCGTTTTCACCGTCCGTTCTCCTCTGTCGGAGTCCTTTATTGTTTTTCCCCCGGCATGTGCTCCTCCGTCTGCAGTTTCCACCCTGCTTTTTTTTTGTTGTTTTTTTTTGCATGCTTTATTCCTCCTCTGCCGGTTTGTCAGGCTTCCTACATTCAGTTTCTCAAACCGTTCCACGTTTCACTCCTCCTTTTGCAGCTGCTACTATCATTTTCGCGTCTCTATTCCTCTATTCAGTTTTCACTATCAATGTTCCCTTTCATTCCTCCTTCCTATCCAGACTATTCATCGGTCTCTCGTTATCCCTCCTCTGCTTGGAGTGTTTCATTTGTTCTTCTTTGCCCCTTCAGGGGGCTTTTAACCCAAAGCGTTTGGGTCCCAAAAATGTCCTATAAATGCGTATCTGCCTTCGGCCGACACACACGGGGATCATACATATTCTGTCGATCTTATTAACGGAGACACAGACCCTATAACAGTCCTGTTGTTTAAAGGGAATGATACGGTGCAGACTATGTGGATATGTTTGTTCCCTCACTATGCAGTGTCTTTACATATACAGTATTTAAATAAATAAATGAGTCCCAAACTAATCATTGTATCATTACTTTTGTACCCTGCGCCGGTACTATGTGCTTATTGTTCCTAAAGCCACACGTACCTTCTTCAGAGTGAAGAAGAAGGCCCCTCCTCTGGGGACCGAAACGTCGGGTGACCTTTTGTGTTATGGAACAATAAACAGTATCATTACTTGTGTGTTCTACGCCGGTACTATGATTACTTTTGTACTCATTTATATCAATCTCTTTTTTAACTGAAAAATGTAGCCCAACGCAGATATCAACAAACAGTACATTGTGTGTGCATGCAATAAAACAACGTTTGGGTCCTTGCAGTGACCTGTCGGCAGAGTAAACGTTGTGTTTTGTATGGACACATAATATACACGGTTTGTTGATACCTGCGTCTGACTCAAAGATTTTGCGGTCACGGTAGCTGCTCTGGGATGATGTGATGTGTGTGTATGTATGTATGTATGTATGTATGTATGTATACAAATGCATATATACATACATATATTTATTTTATAACACACAGAGAAATATGTAAGTTACATACATATAGCCACGTGTGTGTATATATCTATAGATATATCTACAGACACACACACATATGTACAATATATATATATGTATATATACGTATGTACAGTATATATATATATACTTGTATGAATGCAAATATATATATACACACACATATATTTTACATACGTATAACCGTTTGTGTTTCTATATATATATTCATATATAGATATATACATGTTCATATATATGTGTGGATATATATATATATCCATACACAAAAGTACCAATAGCTATCTATATGGAGACCTAGTAGGAATATATGTGGTGTGTGTGTACATATATATATATATATGTATACACACACATATACATACAGACACACACACGCACCCAGTAGTGATCTATATGGATATATATATATTTTTTGCTGTTTTACACCCCGATATAACCCAGGCAATGTTTGGCACAGACAGTAAATATGATGCCGTGGTGCTATACAGAGAGGTGTGTGTGTGTGCTCTTGCTCAGCGCCGGAATAGCAGAGAGTCCCCTGCTCTAAATATTATTACAACCCCTTTATACTGTATACTCTAACACGGCAATGACTAAATCTCCTCTATTCCGGGTAAGCTCACATGCACAGAGGAAGCTATGCGAAACTTAGTGATCACCTTTCCCTCACTGGTAACCTAAAAAAATTCTGGGAGACCCCAATTTCCCTACTAAAAATGCTATTTACGCCCTAAAAAAAATGTATTCTCCTAATCTAGGACAAATTTCCTCAACATTTCATGTTTTTGCCCCAAAGATACACATTTGAGTAATTTTGGCCCTAATTTGGCTAATTTGAATTAGGGCCTAAAGCCGGGACTTAGCCCTGATTTCTTTCAACCTTTACGCTAATCCAATTAATAACCCCCAATTATGGTTTTGGGGGTTATTGGACCCCAAAATACTGGCATTAAGGGCTAAAATTAAGTAAAAATAGCCATTTTTCATAGTAGTCCTAAAGGTATCTTCTATAGCTTGGGCGGGGGACTTTTTAATGCCCCCCATTGAATTGGGGGCAAAGTTGATGTTTTTGGCACTGACTTGGGGTTTTGGCACAATTGCATGAGTTTAAAAGGAGTGAGGACATGGGAGGCGTGTTGAAGATTACATAGGGGCTTGGGAGATTGGGAGATTCTCAGCTCCCCCTCTGTCTGTCACCTCCTGGGGGGGAGGGACAGCATGCCTGGTCCCGTCTGCCTGTGTCCCTGTATCACCCTGAAGGGAGGGGAGGAACAGACCCAGGTCCCCTATATCTGTCACCCTGCAGGAGGTGTGGGGGGGGGGGGGGAGAGAGGGACAGACTCCCAGGTTCCCTTTGTGTCACCCTGCGGGCGGAGGGGACTGATTATTCACATTTTTTGTGTGCAAAATTTGCCCTTATTGCTATTTTGTCTTAAAAATTTGAAATTTCACATTTTTGGGGGTAAAAACAATATCTATTAATCCCTCCCCCCCCCCCTTCCTTCAGCCCTAGAGGTGACAGCTGTCTCTCTCCAGCCCTAAAAGGTGCCAGTCTCTATTTACCTCTTTCCCTTTCAACCCTATAGGTGTTAGGCTTTGACTCCCTCTCCCCCTCCAGCTCTAAAGGTGCCAGGCTCTGCTCCCTCCCCCTAGTCCAAAAGATGCCAGACTTTTTCTCCCCCCCCCACCCCACACTCACCAGCCCTAGAGGTGTCAGACTGTCTCCCACTCACGCCAACTACTTCCCACTTACACCAATGCCTGCCCCCTCCTCACCTAGCCCACCTTCTGCGGGTTGCTAGCCCTCACTCCCTGCTCGTACGCCACCCTTTGCCCGATGAGATACTGGGCAGCCTGCGTGGCCCCTGGCGGCCCAGTGATGGTCACACGCCGGCTCCTGGTGCCTGGCACAAACTCGCCCTTCTTGGAGATCTGGATGCGTGCACCTGTCAGCTCCTGGTACTCCACCAGTGTCTTTCCCCCTTTTCCCAAGATAGCGCCCACCAAGGTCTCGGGCACCGCCATCTCCAGCATTTCCTTGCCTCCCCCACTCTCCGCCAGCTTATCCACCAGGATCCCTCCCAGCCCAAGAGGCCCTCCCATCCCTGCCATCCCCGCCATCCCCTCGCCTGCGTACGATGCCAATAGGCTAACGGCAGGGTTGACACTGCCCACCAGGGTGTTGAAGCCCAAGCCAGTGTTGTAGCCATAGCTGGCCAGCGTGTTGAGGGCGCTGGAGATGGCCAGGAGGTCACCACCCGTCATGGCGGGGGCGGGCATGGCCGAAGGGAAGGGGGTGAGTGCTGGCTCTGGTGCTCCGCCCGCGTAGGGAGAGCCAGTCGGGTTGGAGTTGGCAACGGGTCCCGCGGTGTTGATGTAGCTGATGTTGAGGTGGGCGCTGTTCTGTGGGGGGTCGTCCCGAGCCTTGTGTAGAATCCTGCGCAGTGCTCGCTGCACCTGCCCTGCCTCACCGCTCACCGTCACCACGCGCTCCTGCAGGTTGGGCCCTGCGGGCTTCTGGGAGAGCTGCACCCAGGCACCAGACTCCTCCATGATGCCCCGCACTGTGGCTCCCCCCTTGCCGATAATCAGGCCGGCCGTGGTGTTGGGCACGATCAGCTTGGCCTGAGAAGGGAGAGAGAGAGAGGACAGGATGTTGTGTGTGCAAAGGAAGTAGTGTAGGAGGGGGGTGGGGGCAGGATACTCTGAGTGTATGTGTATAGATAGGTTTAGTAAAGGGTACTGTGTATGCAGAGGTATCTGTGTAGAGTGAGCAGAGGATAGTGTGTGTGCAGAGTGAGCGCTGCAGGTCACGAAGAGGATACATTGTGTGCAGAGGGAGCAGCGCAGGTTGAGCAAAGATTATAGTGTGTGCGTGTGTATAGAGATTGGGTTAGTACAGGATGCTGTGTGTGTAGAGAGATGAGGTTAACAGAAGATGCTCTGTGTGTGTGTAGAGAGATTAGGTTAATAAAGGATGCTGTGTGGTGCAGATGAGTACTGTGTGTGCAGTGCAGGGCAGGGATTAGCACAGAATGTACTGTGAGCACAAGATATAGAGCATACGGTGGTTAGCAGAGGACACCGTGCAAGCAGAGTAGTAGAGGATTCAGTGCAAGCAGAGCTGTGATAGCACAGGAGGTAGTATAGGCAAAGCAGTGATTAGTACAGGCTACAGCACAAGATAGAGCGTAAGCAGCGGTTAGCAGATCATTTAGCGCAAGTAGTGGTTAGCACAGGATGCAGAGTAGTGAATAGCAGATGTAGTAATTAGCACGAGCACCGAAGTGATTAGCGCAGGACGCATTGCGAATGTATGCAGAGCTGTGAATAGTACAGAATGCAGTGCAAGCAGAGTACTGGTTAGTTGAAGATACAGTGTAAGCATAGTAGTGATTAGCACAAGATGATGTGCATTCTGAGCAGTGATTAGTAGAAGAAGTAGTGTGTGTAGTATAGTAATTAGCAGAGAATGATGTGCATGCCGCGCAGTGATTAGTACAGGATGCAGTGTGTGTAGTGGCAGAGGATGCTGTGCGCACCTGCTTGGCACGCTCAGGGTTCATGGTGGTCTGGGGGGATATGATGCCGATACCCTCGTTCTTGACTGCTCCCTGTGGTATCTCGCGCACCTTCTCAGCAATAAAGCTGTGCACAGTGAGCAGCGCCTCTGCTGATCCTTGCACCAGACAAACGCGTTCTGTCGTCCCTGCGAGGAGAGAGAAGAGGGTTATAGCAGAGGTGTGCATATACACTGAGGGTTGTATTGGTGTGAGGGGTAGGCTGACGATGTAGCAGAGTAAGCACTACTACCTCCATTTTCAAACCCTAGCCCTGCAAAGTCTGACTAGCGGTGAGCAATCACTACAGCAATCTGGGACTAAAATGGCTCAGGGAGAGGCGTACACGAGCCTAGCAGTCTTTGTGGCAGCGAGCCGTCTCCATGGCAACCTGGGCTTACACAGCCTTGTGAAGCCTGTCAGACTGTGAGCCATTTCCGTGGCAACCCACTTCCTATTACGGCTCAGGCTGAAGCCTAAGCGAGGAGTTTACTGAGCCTGTGTCGCAGTGAGCTGTCTCCACGGCAACGTGGGAGTACAATGGCTCAAGCTGCGGCCTACTGAGGCCTACAGAGCTTGGGTGGCAATGAACCATTTCCATGGCAACCTGGTGCCTTTATGGCTCAGGCTGCAGCCTACAGTGGCTTCAAAAGCCTTCCGGCAGTGAGCCGTTACTGTGGCAACCCAGGGTCTACTGTGGCCTGCATGAGCCAAAGGAGCCCGTTCAGGAGTGAGCCTTGCTAAGCAATATGGAGTCAAAGATTTCAAACTCCTCCCTTGTGGCACTGCAGCCATCTCTAAAGCGCCTGCTCTTACCTGGGTAGAAGTCCTTGGACTTGGAGAGTTTGATAGTAGCGCCCGTCTCCCGCTGCAGCTGCACAATGGTCTGACCCCCCTTCCCGATAATGGAACCGGCCGCATAGCTGGGGATCAATACTTTCAGAAAGAGCTCACCATCCTCTGCGGAGGGAAACACAGGATCAATGGTAACCCAAACACCCCTCATTTCCTATAATGGAACAGGTCATGTGACTGGGGATTAGCCCCTATTGGAAGATCTAACTGTGGGAGAAGGCAGAGGGTTAGGTACAGATCATATAGTTAACTCTTAACACAAAGGTAATAAGAACCCCCTACTGCCCATGCTGGATTCCTGAATTGGATATATGTAAAAGGATTGGAGCATCCAGGGCGTTCTGGAGAAATAGGGAATGTAGATGTGGATTTATACACTATAAGCACAAAAATAATAAATTGATCCAATCGTTATCAATCAATATTAAGACTCTGGAAAGTGTCTATAAAATAATCTATAGCTGGTATTACACCCCGGTGTGGCTGAAAACAATGTATCCTAATACATCTGATAGGTGCTGGAGGGATTGTGGTCTATAGTGCCCGCGACCGAAAACAAAACAATTGACTCCGTCGCCAGCGCTTATAGTAAGCGCGACGGAGCGACGTCGCGCCTGGAAAATTGGTAGCCGGGTCTATTTGATTTTTTAGAGATAGTCACCACATGTAACTAACTGTTTCTAAACCAATCAAATTGCACGGCCCGCCCCCTTTAGTGACGTCACTGGCGACCGTCGCTAAAAAACTAATTACAACTATCGTGGGAGGCGACGGCAACGGGTGACGTCAGCGGTCGCTTCGCCGTCGCCAGCACTATAAGCGCGGCCTAAAGGGCACATTATTGCATATCTGGTGGGAATGTCCATATATTAGAAATGATTGGAAGTTGGTATTGGACAACATCTGGTACCAGATGGTCCATGGATAGTCAGGGTTGCCACCTTCTACTGAAGGCCAACCCGGAGGGAAAAAAAAATCTTACCTGCAGCAGCGTGGTGCGGTTGCGTCTCCCGGCATTCTCCTGTATGTCCCCCCCCAAACTCCAGTGAACATGGCATCGTGACGCCACGTAGCGTCCCACTGCCATGGCAACGCGGCGTCACTTGATGCCGTGCAGCCATGTTCACTGGAGCATCTGGAGAATGCCGGAGACACCGCCGCACCACGCCGCCACCCGAAGATTAAGAAGCTGAACCCGTAGCCTGGAGGTAACTGCCCAAAACCTGTAGTTTCCGGGTCAAACTCAGAGTGGTGGCAACCCTGTGGATAGTCCTTCTTAATAGAGTTATCATTCCTAATCACAGACTCCAAAAATCTCTTATCTTCTGAACGCAGCGAGAAGTCCTATTACCTTTTTGGAAATAACTACTTCCAACCTAGAGGTATGGTGGACAAGAAGGGTCTGGGACATATATACGATGGAACGTCTGGCACACATCTAACAGGACACAATGGTGAGATTTGAGTCGGTATGGGACCCATGGCTAAGATGTAAAGAATGGTTTGGTTTATGATAATGATATGGGAAGGATATGGGATAGGCTGGACTATTATAGAAAAGGGAGCAATATTAACTCGTGGTTAATTCATTATCTTGTCTCACCACATTATACCAACTTAAACTAGAATAAACCAGACTAAAGTCCAGTCTTTGGACAACCACGTAGGGACGGGTACATATTTAGGTATGTCGGAGTCCTTTGGGGAGAGGTGCATGTTACCTGCATATATATTATATAATGTTTATACATAATGCTGGGGATATGCTATAAGCCTTTGATCTCAACACTTATTTTCAAGTTTTACGTTTAGGTTCATCGTTCTTATTTTGTTTATTTATTTTTATTTCATTCCCCTATGCTGTGTTATGTAATAATTATGTTTAGATTTCATTTTTTTGGATTGTGTAGCTATGAAAATGTGATATATCCACTTGGTAAGGTTGAGATCCATGCAGATCCTAGAATATGTGTAATTGATTAAAAAAAAAAAAAAATTGTTCTGTCAAAATCATCTGGACAGACGATTGTATTTCTTCAATAAAAAGAGAATTTACACACACGAAAAAATGAATGAACAGTGGCAGAAGCAATAAATGCTAACTGATATGAATAGTAATGATAACAGCTGAACAAAATAGGAATAAAAGATTATAGTATGAATAATAATGCTAATAACTATTAATATTTGGAGTACAAACTATAATACATGATGATAATGTGAATATTAATGATAATAACTGTTAATAATATGAATAATAATGATAGGGCTATATGAGGAGCTCAGTGCTAATAACACTGCCTTTGAAGTAGGGGAACCTACAGTAGTTTAAATTCCGATGTCGGCTCCTTGTGACCTTGGCAAGTCACTTTATCCCACTCAAGCCTCAATGCCTCAAGCACTACAATTAGATTGTAAGCCTTACAGGGCAGGGACTCGGTGTGTCTGCAACATTCTATATACAGCCAGCGCTGCATATATACGCTGTCAGCACTGGAAGAAAAAAAATATTATTATAAAAGGATACTCTTAGAAGAGATGAAATATGGGGAACACCTACATGAAGAGCTCATCTTCTGCTGGGGTAAATAATAAGGTACAGCTCATATAGGTAACCCTAATTCTCTCCGCCCTCCCCCCCATACCCAGTAATGGAACAAGCCATGTGAATGGGGAGCACCTACAGGAAGAGCTCCTCTTCTCCTACGGGGGGCAGGGGGGAATAAGGTCCAGTTCATATAGGTAACCCTACCCCCTTCCTGGAGTAGGGAAGCACAATGTCAGGTACAGATGACACCCTTTCTATGCTGTTCCTAGATGTAACAGTCTGGGGTCTGATACTCTGGAGCATAGTATTCCTAGAGGTTACCGTTTCGGGTCTGATACTCTGCACTATTGTATTCCTAGAGGTAGCAGTTTGGGGTCTGATATGCTTGACCCTCCAACTGTACTGATTCAGCCGGTACAGTACTGTTTTCGCAGATGGTGTACCTACTTGTACCTGCTTCCCGCTGCTGCACGCACACTCCTCACTGCCTCTCTATAACCACGGACCTATCAGAATCTTCAGCGACGCTGGTTGGCTGACCTTACTGCTCTCCATACACAGCCAGCCTATCCGCGTCGCCGAGTATTCCGATTGGTCTGTGGTCACAGCGAGGGGAGTGTGTGCAGTAGCAGGAACCCGCGGAGGCGAGGAGGCTGCAAATGGGGGTTTTATATGAGTGATGGGAGAAGAATATATGAGGGGTGTGGGGGTGTATATGGGAGGTAGGGGTGTGGAGTATATTGGAGATCTGTGGGGTGTATACGAGGCGTGTGGGGTATATATGATGGGTGTATATGAGAGGTGTGGGGTATATATAAGGGGGGTGGGGTATATATGAGGGGTGGGGGTGTATACAAGGTGTGGACTATATATGAGGGCTGAGGTGTAAAAGGAGTATATATGAGGGATGGGGGTATAAATAAAGGGGTGTGGGGTATATATGAGAGTTGAGGGTGTATAAGAGTGGTGTGAGCGTGTATACGAGGGGTGTAGGGGTGTGAGGGTGCAATAGACACGTGTACATATTTTCATCTGAGAAATGTTGGAGGGTCTGATACTCTGCTGTATAGTATTCCTAGAGGTATTATAAGCATTGCACTCAAAGCCTCTTAAAGTCACAGTGCAGCTTTAATTACATTTATTCAGTACCTTTTAATCCAGAGCGCTCTCTCCATCTTTCCCTTTCTCTCCCCCCTCTCCTCCTCCTTCTCTCTCTACACAAACACACGCGTACACACACACACACACACGCGTACACACACACACACACACACACACACAATCTACAGTACTGTATATAAATATATTTAATGTTAAAAATAATAAAAAATCAATTTAGAAAATGTGAATAGAATTGTTTATTTTCATGAGCTCAGATCACAGAACAAGAATAACCGCCCCCCCCCCCCCTCCACCTCCCCCCTCCACTGCAACATTTCTGTCGCTCACTAACAGCAAAATACATCTAGGAAACCATTATTCATTGTGATTATTTTTTATTAGCATTTATTATCATTATTGGTATTGATCTTATTATTCATTTGACCAGTTATTTATTATTCATATTATCATTTACCAATTACTAATATTATAATTTTCATTACATACACAAAAAATGTTGTGTATGTGTGTGGGTGTGTAATTATATATATTATATATATATATACACACACACCACACACACACACACAACACACACAACACACACACCACACACACACCCCACACACACACACACAAACACACACACATTTATATACATACACACACACTAATGATATAGATATATATACATTATCTATATAAAATATCTCATATATTTTACATAATATTCATTAGATCTATATTCTATAGGGCTGTAATACCCATATTGGGTATATGTGTATATATATATATATATATACATATATATTATTTTTTTTACACACACGTATAATGATTACGATTATGCTTATATGTGATAATATTCTATATACATGACTGAATATTCTGTATACACGATATACCCCTATACTGCAGAATTAAAAATTCATACATTCTGTAGGGTTAAAACTGGACGACATATATCCTAAAATATTTACAGGATTAAATACTACAGACCCTAATAGTATTAGAATGAGGCCCATAGGAAAAAACGCATGGGAATCTTACAGAGTCATGTATACTGTATCTAAAACCTTATCTATCTAAAGCATTAGGATGACCCTAACTGCCCAAATATTTGAAATCTCAAAAGAGTCATACAGGGTCATGTACATTCAAAACCCATAAAAAAATGTAAAAAAACATTAAAGTCTTATATGGCCACTAAATATCCCAAAAGTGTTAAGCTGATCCCAATAATGAAATGTAAAAATCCCATACAAATTTTTTTTTTGGGGGTCATAAATATACTCTATAACAACATTGAGCTGAATCCCAGATCCCTCTAATTGGGAGAAAAAAAACAAATCAGTTTGTTTTTCAAGAGTATCCCACTTTAATTATCCTAACCTTAAATATGTAAACATACATTCCCAATGAATTGTTTATAGGGGATCCCAGATCCTAAAAGAACTTTCTTCCACCCCTTATTGACCTAAAAATCCTATATGTTGTATAGGATCAAGGACCTTAAAAAGCAAGTGAGTAACCCCAAGAGCCAAGAATTATTTTAACAGCATCAGCATGTCCTAACACACTTATATTTTTATAAATCCTTTATACATGTTATGGGCTAATGGGTATTGTATACCCTAAAAGTACTGAGCCTATAATAAAAAAAATCATATAGCAGATGTGTAGGAAAAAAAACAATCATCCTAAAATCCTATATCAATCTTACATGATCAAATCAATTTTATAGGATGATGGATAAATATGGCTTTACAAATATTAAAAGTGTATACCATATGTTATCAAACGTATGCTATACCAGGCCTCAAATGCATCAGGGTCATTCTAAACCATAATAACCTTACAATCCTATAGCAGATGTATTGGATCAGTTTGTCTACAATAGTAGGTAGCCAAAACCACTGCACTACAGTAAATAAATGATATAGTTGTTGTTGGTTTTTTTTTCTCCCGTTTTATAGGATAATAGGCTTCCCACTACTATACATTTAAAAATCATTAACAAGCGTTTATGGCATTTTCGCTATCCAAAGCCTGAAAAACGTCAGGATTATTGTAAACCCTAATAGTCTAAAAATCCTATACGAATTGTATGGGGCCGACTCTCAATATACAACATAATAAGCATAACAAACCCAATTTATCTAAAAACCGTATAACAATTTGATCGCATCCGATCAGTTTCACAGGATAATGAGAATCCCTACCGAAATCTAGAAATCTTATGTCAGTGTCATATGCTTTCATCCGTTTTATAGGACAATGGGTATTCTAGAGCCTATAGATGTAAAAATCCTATATCAATGTTACAGGATTTTATAGAATGTATAATAGGCGTCCCTGAACCCACAAATCTTAAACTCCGTTAGGAAATGTATAGTATTTAATCAATGTTGTATAAATCTATCAATTGTATGGGATATTGGGCTCCCCAGACCATAGAAATGTTATATTTAGAAATCACATAGGATTTCCTCAGATTTTTATAGGATAGTAGGCATCCCAGACATTGAAATCATATAGGAGTTCAACAATGTTAAAGGGTAATATGCATTCCAGATCCGACAAATCTTACAATCATATAAAAACCTTATAGGATTTAATCAATTGTATAGAAATCTATCAATTTTATATAATAATGGGCATTTCAGACACAAAGCTTAAAATCCTTTAGAATTCGTATAGGATAATAGGCATTCGTGAACCCACAAATCTTAAAATCCTATGTTAATGTTACAAGATGTTATCAATTGTACAGAATAGGCATTCCAGAACAATCAAACCTTCAAATCCTAAAGAAATATCATAGGATTTTAGCAAATTTAGAGACATCAAACAATGCTATAGGATTATGGCTATCCAGATCCCTAATATTTAGAAACCCTATAGAAATCTTTATCGAATGTACGGATATTAGGTATCCCGGATCCCTATCTCAAAATCCTATATAAAGCTAATTAGATTTCATTAATACAGGTATAGGCAGCCGAGACGTCACAAATCTTTAAATTGCATATTAATGTTACAATATTTAATCACATTTATACGGTAATCGGCATCCCAGACCCCTGCGATCTAAAACTCCAAAAGAAACCTATAGGATTTAATCAATTCTATAAGATAGTATGCATCCTGGACCACATCAATCTCAAAATCCTATCTAAATCTGTTAGAATTTCATAAATGTTATAAGATAATAGGCATTCCGGACAGCACCAACCTTAACATCCTATAAAACACAATAGGATTTCATCCATTTTACAGGAATGTATCAATGTTATGGGTTAATAGGCAGTCCAGACCCCACAAACCTTAAAACCCTATTGAAATCGTATATGGTTTAATCAATTTTCCTAGAATGATAGGCATTTCAGACCCCTAATATCTCAAAACCCTATGGAAATCTTGTATAGGTATCTGTCAATTGTTTGGAGTAATTGGCATCCCAGACCCCACAAACTTTGAAACCCTATAGCATTCCCTCAATTCTATAGGATCTCCAGCCTCCCAGGCTCTAAATGCATCAAATCTCCCCCAAACTCACCTGCTGTATTTGACCTCTTCGTGCTGATCGCCTCTGTTGGGGTCTCTAGGGGTCTTTTTCTGGAGTCTGGATTGTCTGCCTCCATTTGTGAGGTCTGCTGCTGGTGTTGGGAAGGTGGATAGGAACCGTTTTGATTGAGGGAGCCTCCAGCCATCATTGCCAGGGCTGAGACACTGTCACACTGAGAGAGAAAGGCGAGGAGAAAAAGAGGGGGGGATGTGAGTGGGGTGGGGGGAAGGGGTCTGAGGGGGAGGAGAATCCTTTTATTTAAAGAAAATACGTTTTAATGCGTTTTGGGCCAGAAAAAAAACATTTTCTGTGCCCTAAAAATCACACAGATCGCCTTATTTCTATTTATACTTTCATCATCTTCCACCCCCACTCTTGGAAAAAAAAACGGATGGTGAAAATACAAAAGGAGGAAGGAAATGGGATTGAAAAATTGCAGGATGTATAGGGATTTGGGTAAAAGTAAAGGGGGAAGGGCATCAATGGCAAAGAAAGAGGAGATCCGTGGTTTGTGGTGTTAGAGAGAGAAGGGGTAGAGCAGGTTTTGGGGTCACTGGGGGGGCACACCCTAAAAAAATCAAATGGACAAAACCCCTAAGCCTTCAATAAAGGTTCAGAATTAGCATTGCTTTTCAAGGGGAGATGGGGTGACGTCATGCAGCCTGGTATCCCCACCCAACGCGGGCTCCCATTGGCCAGTTGCTGCCCCCCTCTGCACACACCCCCTGCTTGTGATTGGCTAAGAGGGGCTTTGCTTTATTCTAAGGCTTGGGCTTTTAATACAAGGAGTAGCAAGTGCATAAATATAGATAGAGGACTAGAGCTAGAGACACACACAATTCAGCATTTATATATACTATATCTATATACATCTATATATCTCATTATATATATATATATATATATTATATATAATATTTATAATCATATCTATATATATATATCTATGTGTGTGGTGTTGTGTGTGTGTTTGTGTGTGTGTTGTGTGTTGTGTGTACGCGCATAATATATATGTGCAGATAGATATATCTGTATATATAGACATGAATATGTGTGTGTACATACATGGGTGTGTACATACATGGGTGTGTACATACATGGGTGTGTACATACATGTAATATACATAGTCATATTACAGATACCTCTACACATATATATTTTTATATATATATATATAATATACAGTGTTCACAAACCTATACATTTGCTCGCTCGCCCGGGCGAGTGGATTTCACCCCGTGCGAGTAAATTTTGGCCCAATTAGCACACGTTAGTTACTAGGTGGCGAGTAGATTTTTTTGTGTGGCGAGTAGATTTTTTTGGTGTTTGTCAACCACTGTATATATATTAATTATATATATTTTTTTTTTATATATATTATATTATATATATATATATATATTACACACACACACACACACACACACACCTGTATTTCTCTCATACAGATATGGTAGAAAAAAACATCACTATCCGGTAGAAAAAAATAATACTGATTTATTGTGGATCGACTTGAGAAAGCTCCAGTTGGAGATCGAATCGTCGATACATAATAAATCAATAATCGTTCTTTGACCTGAGAGGGCCTTCAACTATATGATTATCTCTACTCATCCATCTCAATATATTCATTTGGACTAGGAGTGCAGTACTTTTTTATTATACCGGTATTGGTGTGTGTTGTGTGTATAATGTGTATATATATATATATATATAATATATATATACACTACATATATTAAATATATATATATCTCTACTCCTAATCGATCATATCTATACATATCTAGCATATATACAGCGATCATTATTCCCCCAGTATACATATATCCGAAATTAAAGTTGTGTATATGTGTGTGTGTGTGTATAATTTATATTTATATAGCGCCACAGTTTACGCAGAGGTTTACAATTACTATACAATGTACATCAAGTACGGACAAGACAGATAAGAGCAGCAAGTTAATGACAACCTACGGCAAAGGGAAGCCTTGCCCCAAAGAGCTTACAATCTAAGTGGTATGTTGGGAGACTTAGGTTCAGACACAGTGGGAGTACAAATGCATTATTGAAAGTGCAATCAGGGAGGTCAAGGGCATTTGGAGTCAGTTGCAAAGGCATAGAAAATTTAATGAGATGCTTCTTTTAAGAAGTACATTTTAACCTGGGCTTTAAATGTGGAAAGTGAAGGTGTAGCATATATTTATTTTGCTTTATGTATTATTCATATAATATATATATAAATATATATATATATATATACACATATGTAATAAAATTGTGTGTGTGTATATATATATATATATATATATATATCACTTAACTATATACAATGATACATTTGACCTATTTAATATTTTTATGGCTATTGAGGAGGAAAAGAGAGAGGGGAATAGAGAGGCAATCATAAGGAAAGTGAAAGTTTAAAGGATGGGGAGAAAGGGAGAGAGAAAGAAGCAGTCAAACAAAGAGAAGGAGAGTGTGTGGGAGGGGGAGGGAGAGACCCCTGCTGACGGGGAGGAGAGAGGGGGGGGGGCACGTCTCTTGAATGTTAAATTCCTGTCCCTTTGTGCCCTGTCCCATCTGTCCCTCTCCCCACTCCATTCACCTATTGTCCTAGGCTAGCAAATCACATCTGGGGATAGCAGGTGCAATACACTGCTGCTGACTCTGTGTGTCACACACACAGGAGAGGGGTTCCCTCAATCTGTCAGTGTCACACACAGGAGAGTGGCTCCCTCAGTATGTCGGTGTCACACACACAGGAGAGGGGCTCCCTCAGTCTGTCAGTGTCACACACACAGGAGAGGGGCTCCCTCAGTCTGTCAATGTCACACACATAGGAGAGGGGCTCCCTCAGTCTGTCAGTGTCACACACACAGGAGAGGGGCTCCCTCAGTCTGTCAGTGTCGCACACACACACGGGAGAGGTGTTCCCTCAATTTGTCAGTGTCACACACACACACACACACGGGAGAGATGCTCCCTCAATGTGTCAGTGTCACACACGCACAAACACACAGGAGAGAGGCTCCCTTAGTCTGTCGATGTAATACACACAGAAGAGGGGCTTCCTCATTCTCAGTGTCACACACACACATAGGAGAGGTGCTCCCTCAATCTGTCAGTGTTACACTCGCACACACACACACACACACACGAGAGAGGCTCCCTCAGACTGTCAATGTCACACACACAGAAGATGATCTCCCTTAATCTGTCAGTGACACACACACACACACACACACACACACACACACACACACACACACACACGAGGAGTTTCCTCATTCTCAGTGTCACACACACATAGGAGAGGTGCTCCCTCAATCTGTCAGTGTCACACACACACACACACACACACACACACACACAGGATAGGGGCTCCCTCAGTCATTCAGTGTCAATTCAGGGAGAGGAGTTCCCTAAGTCTGTTGGTGTCACACATGCACACACAGGAGAGGGGCTCCCTCATTCTGTCAGAGTAATGAATTAAAAAGCTTCATCATGCACCAAATAGAAAAAAAATAAAAATATTTATTCAGAACATGTTATATAAACCGACGTTTCGACCAACATAGGTCTTTCTCAAGGCACAGAATGCATGTGGGGGCACAGAATGCATATGTGGCATAAAATGCATGTGAGGGCTGTCACGTGAGACCAGGCAATTTACACCTTTTTATCCAGATCATACATTGCGCAAAACAAGATAATGAAATAAATTGTACATTTATTCACAAAAAAAGGCATACACACAATGATACACAAACTACAGGCAAAAAACACACTTACTTGGGACTGGGGAACAAAGCTAGACTCTTCTAGGTGCAGGGAATCTTAATAAGGATTTCCCCCTGATAACAGTTGCAAAAACAGGACAGAAAATATTCCAGGCAGCTTTAGCTGAAGCAGCCTTTTTCTTGCTGGAGATTTGAAACTTAGAATCCTAGCATCTGGAGAAAACTTTGAGAATCTTTAGAACCTTGAGAGAACCCCTGGAAAACACAACAACCCTCTATCTAACGGACACAAGTGGTTATAATATCTCTCACTTTCATTCAAAAAATACTATAGCCCAATCCAAAGCGTGAGAAATGTCTCCACCGCTATTCATAGCAGGGCTCATCTGGCTGATGATGTCAGAGAAAGGGGCATGGCTATCTGCAGGAAAGGCTCCACAGAGTGTAAAAGAACTGTTAGGACCTTTTCCTCTGCCCCTCCTTGTATTGTATGTCTTTATTTATATAGCGCCATTAATGTACATAGCGCTTCACAGTAGTAATACAAGTGGTAATCAAATAAATAACAGGTCATGGGAATAAGTGCTTCAGACATAAAAGTAACATTAAGGAAAAGGAGTCCCTGCTCAGAGGAGCTTACAGTCTAATAGGTAGGGAGAACGTACAGAAACAATAGGAGGGAGTTCTGGTAAGTGCGTCTGCAGGGGGCCAAGCTTTATGTATCATGTGTCCAGTATAATCCACAGTGCTATTCATATGCTTCTTTAAGCAAGTGTGTCTTAAGGTGGGTCTTAAAGGTGGATAGAGAGGGTGCTAGTCGGATATTGAGGGGAAGGTCATTCCAGGGGTGCGGGGCAGTAAGTGAGAAAGGTTTAAGGCGGGAGAGGGCTTTAGATACAAGGGGGGTAGAAAGAAGACATCCTTGAGAAGAACACAAGAGTCTGGATGGTGCATAACGAGAAATTAGGGCTGAGATGTAAGGAGGGGCAGAAAAGTGTAAAGCTTTAAAAGTGAGGAGGAGAATTGAGTGTGTGATGCGGTATTTGATCGGAAGCCAGGAGAGGGATTTCAGGAGGGGAGACGCAGAGACGGATTTAGGAAAGAGTAGAGTGATTCTGGCAGCAGCGTTTAGGATAGATTGTAGGGGAGACAGGTGAGAGGCAGAAAGGCCGGACAGCAGGAGGTTACAGTAATCAAGACGGGAGAGAATGAGGGCCTGAGTCAGAGTTTTAGCAGTCGAGCAACAGAGAAATGGGCGTATCTTTGTTATATTGCGGAGGAAAAAGCGACAAGTTTTAGAAACGTTCTGACTGTGAGAGAAGAGTCGAGTGTGACCCCTAGGCAGCGTGCTTGGGCTACTGGGTGAATGATCGTACTTCCAACAGTAATGTGGAAGGTGGTAGTAGGGCCAGGTTTGGGAGGAAGTATGAGGAGCTCTGTTTTTGCCATGTTGAGTTTAAGTCGGCGGAGGGCCATCCAGGGTGATATAGCAGAGAGACATTCAGAAACTTTGGTTTGTACAGCAGGTGTAAGGTCGGGTGTTGAAAAGTAAATTTGTGTGTCGTCAGCATAGAGGTGATATTAAACCCAAGAGATGTTATTAGGTCCCCAAGTGAGAGAGTGTACAGAGAAAAGAGAAGAGGTCCCAGGACAAAGCCCTGGGGTACCCCCACAGAGAGATCAATAGAGGAGGAGGAGGTGTTGGCAGAAGAAACAATGAAAGTACAATGGGAGAGGTAAGAGGAGATCAAGGATAAAGCTTTGTTACGAATACCAAGAGTATGGAGAATGTGAAGGAGAAGAGGGTGGTCCTTGCTACCAAATGGTCCGACACCTCTACATCCTGGATTCTCTTTGAGGCCAGATGGCTAGGCAGACATCATGTCTCCTATGCAAATGCTTAGGCTGACTGCATGGATTTTTATACATACAGGATAACACCATATGAACCATACTTTATTACAGCATACATTTGGGGTACCTCATATTCGGTTGGGGCACTCACACACCCAATACAGGACCTGGGTTATGGGAAATGGAATAAGACGCATGCACGTTATTTCTTACTAGCCATATTCCCCACACTCTATACAATAAACTTAGGGATGGACTTTTAAAAGTCCCCTCACAACCTTTTAGATGATTGGAGTACCCCCCAGAACCTCTATACTGGTTCTGGGTGACCTAGGCATTTATTGGGTATCTCCATTAACCTAGGGACCCCTTGACTGTTTCAGGGACACCTCACATCCCTATGCCCCATTTACCTTTCTGGGCTGTGCTGAAGCAGGGACCTCTAGTGGTGAGTTGCGCAATTACAGAGGACATAGAATGCATATGAGGGCATAGAATGCACATGGGGGGCATATAATGCACTTGGGGGGCATAGAATGCACGTGAGGGGCATAGAATGCACATGAGGGGCATAGAATGCACGTGAGGGCATATAATGCACGTGGTGGCATAGAATGCATGTGAGGGCATAGAATGCATGTGGTGGCATAGAATGCACGTGGTGGCATAGAATGCACGTGGTGGCATAGCATGCACGTAAGATTATAGCATGCACATGAGGGCATAGAATGCATTTGAGGGCAGCGAATGTATGAGAGTGCATGTGAGGGCATAGAATGCAAGAGATGCCATAGGATGCATGTGGTGACATAGAAATATAGAATGCATGTGGGGGCATAGCATGCACATGAGGGCATATAATGCATGCGAGGGCATAGAATGCATGTGGGGACATAGAATACATGTGAGGGCATAGAATGCACATGAGGGCATAGCACGCATGTGAGCGCATAGAATGCATGTGGGCAAGCTTCCAACAGAAATCTTGGGGCCCAGGACAAATGCAAGGAGCAGAACTTCCCACCCCCAAATACATACAAAAAAAATCTGTAACCCCCAAATATATACAACCCTCCGCACCTCCCCAAATATATACAAACCCCCCCAAATACATAAAATAAAAACCACCTCTCCAATACATATAAAAAAAGACCGCCAATAAATAACAAAAAAAATACATATTAAAAAAAAACATATATAAAAAAAATGCATATATATATATAAAAAAAACAATGCATATACACATACATATAACAAGACCCCCACTCCCTTAATACATATAAAAAGACCCCCACTCCCTCAATACATATAAAAAGACCCCCACTCCCCCAATACATATAACAAGACCCCCACTCCCCCCAATACCGCCTTTGCGCGTCCCGCTACGTCACTTCTGGTTTCTATTTCGGCCGTCCGGAAACGGAGGGCGGGATTGTACTCCTGAGGAAGCCGTTTCTGGCGAAACGCGCAGTTAGAAGCCTTAACGGTGATCACAGAGGACGCAGAGAAGATCCACAACAATCAACCCTGTGTTTACAGGCGTCCGAAATAGAAACCAGAAGGCGGCTGGTGTCCACGTAGCTGGAGTGGTGAGACTGCCGCCCACCCGGCTTTCGGGACACCCAATTATAAACGCTGCCCGTTGTACCTTATTTCCTGTAAGCCTTGCATTTGTAGGTTTTATACTTTGAAAAAGTAAATATAACTTTCTATCTGCACTATTGTTGTGCGCACGCATGTGTTTGTGATTGGTACAGGGCGCTGTGTGTGTGTGTGTGTGTGTGTGTGTGTGTGTGTGTGTGTGTGTGGTGTGTGCGCGGTACAGGGCGCTGTGTGTGTGTGTGCGTACGGTACAGGGCGCTGTGTGTGTGTGGTACTGTCATGGATGCTCACTACAATCTGGACTAGACCACGGGGCTGAGGTGTATAATCGCCGCCCTGCAAACACGGGGCCATGTCCGGATAGCAGAGTCAAGGTGGTATAGCTGGATCAGGGTAGGAGAGTGTAGGTAGGTCGTGGTACTTGCCGTGGTCCGGGGTTGGAGAGAGAAGAAAAGTCGTAGTCCGTTAGCCGAGGTCGAGGGGAGAGCGGGAATCCAAATACTAGCCGTTGTCCAGGGGTAGAGAAGAGGCAGGTCCAGGTACACGCCGGGGTCAACGGTAAACGGGCAAAGTCAGGATACAAGCAAGAACTCAGGCTGCAGTGAGCACGGTGCAAAAACAAAGGTTTATGCTTAGCAACAAGCAGGGGTCTGAATGGGTATAAGTAGGGAGAAGAGCCAATGGAAGGGAAGCAGAGGGGAGTGGTTAGATGAAGGAGGAGAGCTGATAGGAGGACGTTACCTGTGGCTCAGGTGTAGCCCAGCTGAGGGTAATCCACGAATTGTAGGCGGAGCGGCGGTCGCGCGTGTTTGAATGGACTGCCTGTTGCGGTGAGATGTGTGTGCCGGCGGGAGTCCCTGCGCGTCCCCTGATGGTTGGCGCGATGCGCCGGGGAGAGGTGGAGCAGGCGCGACCCAGGTGGTCCGGTTACGCTGCCTGTTGCGGCTGCGCGCGTCTTCGGACTGCTGGCGTGATGCGCCAAGGGGGCGTGGCCCAGGTGCGACCCTGACAGTACCCCATCTTCAGGGGAGGCCTCCGGACGACTCCGGGACGGTTTTGACGGATACCTGTGCTGAAAAATCCCGGGTAAGCCTGGTGACATGTACTTGCTCTTGAGGGATCCACTCACGCTCCTCAGGTCCGAATCCTCTCCAATTGACCAGGTACTGGAGTTTCCCTCTTGATACCCTAGAGTCGATGATAGCCTGGACCTCGAACTCCTGTTGGCCCTCTACTAAAACAGGTTGAGATGTTATGTCCTGGACGGAAGATTGGGGGTCAGGTAAGAATGGTTTCAAGAGTGACACGTGAAACACAGATGGGATTCTCATCGTCGGAGGTAGCTTCAGTCGGTAGGCGACAGGGTTGACTTTTTCTAGGATGGAAAACGGTCCGATGAATCTAGGCGCCAGTTTGGGCGAGGATCCTTTAAGGCGAATGTTTTTTTTTTTGTAGAAAGCCAGACCTTTTGACCAGGAGTGTAAGTAGGGATCTCCCGGCGATGACGATCGGCTTATTTTTTATGTAGGAAAACTGCATGCCTTAAATTACTTTGAATTTTCTCCCATGATTTCTGAAGGTATCGGATCCTGTTTTCCGCGGCAGGAACCCCTGAAGTGGGAACTGAGGAGGGGAGGGTGGAGGAATGAAATTCGTAGTTGATGAAGGGGGATTGTTGAGTAGATTCGTTGCGCAAGTTATTGTGTGCGATTTCTGCCCATGGGAGCAGGTCCGCCCAATTGTCCTAGGCGTCCGAGATAAAGCAGCGGATAAACTGCTTTAGTGACTGATTGGTCCTTCTCAGTCTGCCCGTCGGTCTGTGGGTGATAGCCCGAAGAAAACTGTAGTGTGATGCCTAATTTTTTGTAGAAAGCCCTCCAGAACTTGGAGGTGAACTGTGAGCCTCGGTCTGATACTATGGTTAATGGTGTCCCGTGAAGTCTGAATGTTATGAATGTTTCAGACAGTCTGGTGGCACCTGGTAGGCCCCGGAGTGGGATGAAGTGTGCCTGCTTAGAGAAGTGGTCTACTACCACTAGAATAGTATCCATCCCTTTTGGACTTGGGCAACTCACAATGAAGTCCAATGACAAATGGGCCCAAGGGCGATCCGGAATCGGAAGGGGTTGTAAGAGACCTGGAGGTCTATTGCGGTGTGTCTTGTTCTAGGCGCAAGTGGCACAAGACACGAAGTTCCTGATGTCCTTGTGCATGCCTGGCCACCAGAAGGTGCGCTGCAAGAGGTCGATAGTCCTTCTAGTACCAGGATGACCCGCCGTTTTGGATGAGTGACCCCATTACTTGTCTGTGGAAACTGGGTGGGGTGCATAGGCGGCCCTCTGGTACCCTAAGGCCCTCCTGGATGCAGCTCTGGGCCCTTGTGATGTCTGGTAGGGCGTTGAAGGTGTTGGCTGAGAGTATGCAGGACGAGGGGAGAATGGTCTCCAGGCGATCCTCTGATTTATCCTCCACTAGAAATTGCCGAGAGAGTGCGTCTGCTTTTACATTTTTGGAACCGGGAAGATAAGATCAAGTTGAACCTCGTGAAGAACAAGGACCATCGTGCCTGTCGTGACCCCAAGCGCATCGCACTTTCAATATATAATAGGTTCTTGTGGTCAGTTAGGTTGGTGATGGGAGTCTCTGTACCTTCGAGTAGGTGTCTCCACTTCCCCAACGCCATCTTGATAGCCAGGAGCTCCCGATTCCCCACATCGTAATTTTTCTCGGCGGAGGAGAATGTTTTGGGAAAAAATGCGCAGGGGTGAAGCCTGGTTTGAGGGTTTTTTCTCTGAGAGAGCACTGCTCCGACATCCGAGGTGTCCACTTCGAGAGTGAAGGGCAATGCCGGATCTGGATGTACCAGTGTGGGTGCGGAGATAAAGGCTTTCTTCAGTTTTTCAAAAGCTCTGACTGCGTCAGGAGACCACTGTGCTGGGTCAGCTCCCTTTTGGGTTAGGGCCGTAATGGGTGCTACCACCGAAGAAAACCCTTGGATAAACCTGTGGTAGTTGTTTGCGAACCCAAGGAATTTCTGCACAGCTTTGAAGGATAATGGCCGTGACGAATCAATGATAGCTTTAACCTTGTGGGATCCATAGCAAGACCTGTGTTGGATATGATGTATCCCAAGAAGGTAGTTGAGGTTTGGTGAAACTGGCATTTCTCCAGTTTGGCGAAAAGGTGGTTGGCTCTAAGTCTTTGGAGGACTTGCTTTACGTGTTCCGAGAGTTCAGATGTATTTTTAGAAAATATTAAGATGTCATCCAGATATACGACCTCGTGTTGGTCGAGTAAGTCCCTGAAAATCTCGTTCACGAAATCCTGAAAGACTGCAGGTGCGTTGCAGAGACCGAAGGGCATCACCAAATATTCATAGTGGCCGTCCCTAGTGTTGAAAGCTGTCTTCCATTCATCCCCCTGACGGATTCTTATCAAGTTGTATGCCCCCGTAGGTCCAACTTGGTAAACATGGTGGCCCCTTCAAGTCTCTCGAACAACTCAGAAATCAAGGGTAGCGGTTTTTAACCGTTATTTTGTTGAGCCACCGGTAGTTAATGCACGTCTAAGGGACCCATCCTTCTTCTTTACGAAAAAGAATCCTGCACCTGCGGGTGAAGAACATTTTCGGATGAAGCCCCGTTGCAAATTCTCTTGGATGTACTGACCCGGAATACAGAAAGGCCCGAGTAGCAACTCTGAAGATATCTCCGTACAGCACGACGGTAATGTAGACCCTGGATGAAAGTTTGGGAGGAGGAGAAGTGATGGTTGCCAGTGTGGTTCTCCCGGCACTTGCTGGGCAGAGGCTTATCCCGGCTTCACGGGGCAGTTGGCGACTAAATGGCCGCTGTTACCACAGTATAAACATAATCCGGAGCGGCGTCTACGCTGTGGTTCTCCAGTGGACAAACGTGTGAGGCCCAATTGCATGGGTTCGTCGGCAGGGGTACATGGAAAATTTCGGCCTGTGGCTGGCTGGGACACTGAGTGGGTACTCCGTTGACACCGTCCTCTCTCCATCCTTCTCTCTTGAAGACGTTGGTCCACATGTATGCAGAGGGCGACCAGGCTTTCCAATCCCGTGGGATGTTCTAGCGCTGCCAGTTCGTCCTTGAGGTTTATGGACAGTCCCTGCCAGAACGCCACCGTCAAGGCCTCGTCATTCCAGCCAGTCTCGGTGGCGACGGTGTGAAACTCGAGGGTGTAGTGGGCCACAGTACGATTCCCCTGTGAGATGTTAAGAAGCGTGGAAGCTGCGGTTACCTTCCGTCCCGGCGTGTCGAAGACTCTTCGGAACTCCGCGGTGAATCGGTCGAAATGGGAGGTTAGATGTGTCGTTGCTCTCAGATAGGTGAGGCCCAGGCCAGAGCGTCGTCCGTCAATAGAGAAATTATATACGCCACCTTAGAACGTTGGGAAGGGAAATGTGCAGGTAAAAGTTCGAAATTAATAGAATATTGGTTGAGGAAGCCCCGACATCCTAGTGGGTCGCCCCCATAATGATTAGGAGTAGGCAAGCGTGACTCTGAAGTCGGGTCAGGGGAGCGTTGGTACCCCTCCATACGCTGATTATTCAGATTGACACCCTTCTACCTGTCTAAACATGGTGCGGATCTCCATGTAGTTGTCGACCCACCACAGTGGGATCCAGGTTTGTATGGCTGAGCATAATGTCACGGATGCTCACTACAACCTGGACTAGACCGCGGGGCTGAGGTGGGGATGTGTATAACCGCCACCCTACAGCCACTGGGCCAGGTGCGGATAGCAGAGTCAAGGAGGTATAACCGGGTTAGGGTAGGAGAGTGTAGGTAGGTCGTGGTACTTGCCATGGTCTGGGGTTGGAGAGGGAAGAATAGTCGTAGTCCATTAGCTGAGGTCGAGGAGAGAGCGGGAATCCAAATACTAGCCGAAGTAGAGAAGAGGCAGGTCCAGGTACACGCCGGGGTCACAACGGTATACGGGCAAAGTCAGGATACAAGCAAGAACTCAGGCTGCAGTGAGCACGGGGCATTAACGAAGGTTTATGCTATGCAACAAGCAGGGGTCTGAATGGGTATAAGTAGGGAGAAGAGCCAATGGAAGGGAAGCAGAGGGGAGTGGTTAGATGTAGGAGGAGAGCTGATAGGACGTTACCTGTGGCTCAGGTGTAGCCCAACTGAGGGTAATCCATGAATTTCAGGCAGAGCGGCGGCCGCGCGTGTTTGAACAGACTGCCTGTTGCGGTGAGATGCGTACGCCGCCGGGAGTCCCTGCGTGTCCCGAGATGGTTGGCATGACGCGCCGGGGAGAGGTGGAGCAGGCGCGACCCAGGTGGGCCGGTTACGCTGCCTGTTGCGTCTTCGGACTGCTGGCGTGACACGCCAAGGGGGCATGGCCCAGGCGTGACCCTGACAGTTCCAGGGCGCAGTGTGTGGGGTACAGGGTGCCGTGTGTGTGGTACAGGGCGCAGTGTGTGTGTGATTGGTACAGGGCGCAGTGTGTGTGTGATTGGTACAGGGCGCCGTTTGTGTGTGATTGGTACAGGGCGCCGTGTGTGTGTGTGTGTGTGTGTGTGTGTGGTACAGGGCTCCGTGTGTGTGTGGTACAGGGTGCTGTGTGTGTGGTACAGGGCACCGTGTGTGTGGTACAGGGCGCCGTGTGTGTGTGTGTGGTACAGGGCGCCGTGTGTGTGTGGTACAGGGCGCCGTGCCTACGGAACCCCTGAGGCGTGCCTACGGAACCCCTGAGGCGTGCGTACGGAACCCCTGAGGCGTGCCAGCGGAACCCTGAGGCGTGCCTACGGAACCCCTGAGGCGTGCCTGCGGAACCCTGAGACATGCCTACGGAACCCTGTTTGAAAATGACTGTTCTAGGGTCTGAGACAGTGCTCCATAAACAAAGTGCCTGCTCTGTCACACCCTGATCTGAGAGAGTGCTTCATAAGATAAGAGTGCTCTATCTTGCTCTGAGCTGAGAGCGCCCTATAAGCAATGTGATTGCTCCGCCCTGCTTTAAGCTGTTAGTCCAATCTGTCTCAACCTCAGAAAAGAGACTGCTCGGTTTCACCCTGAACTCAGAGACGGCTCCATCTCACCACGAGCTGAAAAATGTCAGGCATATACACTCCTAATACAGAGACATCAGGGACATATACCTCTCACCACTCACCACTCCCAATACAGAGACATTATGACACATACCTCTCACCCTTGTAACAAAAAGACATACCTTTTGATCTAATATACAGACGTTACGGACACCTACTCCTACTATACAGATATCATGGACACCTACCTCTCATACACCACTTCTAATACACGTCCATCAGGGACACATCCTTCATCCCCTCCTATTACACGTCCATCAGGGACACAGACCTCTCCCCTCCTCCTAATACACAGAAATCGGGGTGAGGACATATACATATGACCTACAATACATACATCAGGGTCATATACCTCTCTCCTCATACCCAGACATCAGGAACACGTACCCCTCACCTCCCTCTAAGGCCGCGATTATAGTAGGGGCGTGCGATGGAGCGCGTCTGCCGTGGAATCGCTCTGCATGGCACCCGCACTCGTGCGCACTATGGCCGGCCCGATATGGCTGCTGCAGTTTGTTAGTGCAGCGCGTGAAATCGCATGCGCCATCGCCCCTACTATAATCGCGGCCTAATACACAGACATCAGGGCCATTTAACTGTCACCTTCCTTATACAGAGACATGAGGGACACATTTATTTCACCCCCTTCTAATATAGAGATCAGGGTCACCCACCCAGACCCTCCAACATTTTGTGGATATAAACAGTTGTTTCTATACTTGTGCTGGATGCAGGTACTTCTAAGCAATCCCTATGCAAGTGCCATAACCTATGCAGTTTACCACACACACAAACTTTCTGTGTAATAGTTACAGCTGGTTTTACAGGAGCCAAAAACATGTAATGTACCTGCTAAACGGGTACAGTTGGAGGGTATGCATACCTCTCGCCTTCTCCTTATACACAGACATCCGGGCCACATATAACTCTACTCCACCTAATACACAGACATCAGGGACACATACCTCTTAACTATTAATACACCAATATCATGGACACATACCTCTCACCCCTTCCTAATACACAGACATCAGGGACACATACCTCTTAATACACCAATATCATGGACACATACCTCTCACCCCTTCCTAATATACAGACATCAGGAACATATACCTGTCACCATCTACTTGGCCTTGCTTGTATAGAGAGTTGGAAGTTTTGTTTAAGGGGGGTAGAGAAAGGATGCGGGGATCCCAGTGTCCTTATGGCCGTATATCTGCTTGGGTGGGTAAGGATGATTACCTGCTGGGCAATGGGTCACTGAAGACCATGCAGACTTGTGCTATCCAGCAAGCCCAGGTTTTCCTTTTAATTTATAATGGCTGAACAATAGCTGTGACCTGTTGTTCCACATTGTTGTCAGTGGACTTGTTGGGGTTAATGGTTGGGTGTGGGATGGAGTGTACCCGGTCAAGGGGGAACATGGGCCCCAAGCTGGGGAGGGAGTCCTCTTGACAAGTGAGCTCCACTTGTAGCTTTGCGAGTTTGCGCATGGGAAGGTGTTGGCTTTGGAAGGCTCTTGGAGGGTTGATCAGAGGGAAGGTCCTCTTACCTCCTTTAAGTGGGGCCTCCCACCTGGGGGCATCAACACATTACTCGGTGGGAAGATATGAGCCCGTCCTGTGGGTATGCAATGTTTTGTGGGTCTTGTATTGTTGAGGTTGTTGGGTTTATGTCACAGCTTTGTGGTATAGCGACTTGGAACTGGAGGCTAAGGGGGAAAGTAGAGCGAGGGATCACAGTTTTCTTATGTCCGGAGGGGGCCCATACATCTGCTTGGGCGGGTTAGGAGTAATGCCTGCTGGGGGGTGGGACACAGAGGACCATGCTAGCCAGCTTTAGTGTTCGCGGTGCTGGCAGCGAGAAATTCTCTGTGGGCGGATCCTGTTAGGTAGAGCGGACCCCGCAGGGAGCCATAGCTTTCATTGTCCCCTAGGTGTTTTGCTTTTCTTCCTGCTGTTTCGGGGACCATAAGTCCAGCTAAATCTGTACTAGTTTGATGATGGGGATTGCTAGATCCAGCATGGCCGGGTTTTCCTGTTAATGTGTAATTGAATTAAAGCTGTGGAAAGAAATAGAAACCGCCTGGTAGCTCAAGGGTAAACACACTTGTAGGCTGTATAAGCACAAAAAGATATAAGGTATGCGGAGCATATGGAGATAGTGCCTAGATGGAGATGCGTGATGCGTGTGGGGTTAACTGAGTGCAGACCCGTGTCCAATGTATGGATGTTCGGCTGCATATAGCACAGTAAGTAAACCGTTATGGAGTATGATTACTCACGATAGATACCGTTCCCCTTCTCTCCTGGCGTGGCGATGCACCTAGATAGGTGAGGGACGTCCCTCCATTGCGTGACCACGATCAAGGCATAGCAGTGAAGAAAGAAGATCGATGCAACAGCTGCTCCAATGTTACTCAGACTCACTAGGAAAAATAAATAAAATCAAGGTTTTATTTAAACTACATAAAACAGATACTGTTACAAACAAGACTGAGAGACCTCCTCCCACGCGTTCCGAGCAAGACTGGTCCTCTGTAAGGTTATGCTTGCTGCATGGTCACAGCTTTGAGCACAGCCTGGGTTAAGATGCATAGCCAGTAACCCACCCACATACAGCCGTTTTGACCTTAATGGGTCTCATCAGTGTGGGGTTGGTTATATTGGCTTTGAGAATGAAGCTTAGGATACATTTCACCACACTTGTTATATAGTTTTGAAGCAAAAGGTGGCTCTGTGTGCTCATTTGCATGTCTTTCCCAGAATCCCTTGCTGCAGTGGAAGCGCTGTATGCTGGGTGATAATGGGGAAAGACAGGGTTGCAGACCTGTCTAAGACATGCAAAGGAGCACACAGTAATATTTCCATTTGCTATATGCTTTACTGTGTAGGGTTTTTGTCACTTTTTTTACCCACCACAACTTAACTAAGTTCTCACTCCAAATACTGCCACGGTGCACTGTCTTCCATGAGGATCACATGCAGGAACCGAAAGTGAGAAGACGCGCCACTGGCCTTGTGTGAATACTGGCCCTGGTTTATTGAATATGAGAATTAGGAGAAGAAAAAACATATAGTAATGAATGAAATAATTTGTTGAGATGGGTGTGCACTGGGGCTTCCTTGTTTATTATTGAGTAAATCAGCACTGTTACTCACACAGGTCCAGTGGAGCGGGGTCACATTTTCTGCCCCTACATCAATATGCATACACATAGCTACGTATACAGATGCATGGGTGTATATTTTAACATAGTGCCATGAATGTATATAGCGATTTACAAACGAGACAATAAAATACAGGGAATTATAATACAATAAGTGCAGCAAACAAACTCAGACAATAGGAAAGGAAATCCCTTTGTATAATTTACTTAACAGCATGTAATTAAACGTCTGCATGCATTACCCTTAAATGTCCACAAGGTGTCAGCAGATTTATATATATATATAATATATCTTATACTATATTAGTGAAAGCACTGTATGTTTGCCTGCCTGCCTGCATGCATGCCTGCCTGCTGGATGTCCGGTGTCCCTAGGGGAAATCTCATTGGTCCCTTGGGCCGCCCCCGCACACCTCTCATTGGCCTGAGGCGGAGTGACGGCCCAAAGGACACACAGGGACACACACACACACACACACACACACAGGGACACACACGGACACACACACACACACATGTGTGTATGTGTGTATGTGTGTATGTGTGTATGTGTGTATGTGTGTTATGGTGAGTAAAAAAAGTGACAAAAACCCTCCACAGCATAGCATATAGCAAATATTCCTGTATGCTCATTTGCAGTGGTTGACAAATCACCAAAAAATCTACTCGCCACACAAAAAAATTTACTCGCCACCTAGTACCAAACGTGTGCTGCTTGGGCCAATATTTACTCGCCCGGGGGTTAAATCCACTCGCCCGGGGCGGGCAAATGTATAGGTTTGTCGAACACTGCTCATTTGCATCTTAGGCAGGTCTGCAACCCCGCCTTTCACCATTATCACCCAGCACACAACACTTTCACTGCAGCAAGGAATTCTGGGAAATGACATGCAACTGGGCACACGTGTGATCATTTTTTATTTCATATTGAAAAAATATTGTTTATTATGAATATTGTTGTGCAGTTTATTGTATGTTTAAGCTTTAGGTGTTCTATATACATATATGCAGTCACTAACGTCATACAAACCAGCTATGGTACAACTTGTTTGGACCATTTTTGTGGTTTGTCTTTTTATTATTCTTTGTCAGTTTGTATTTTGAATATTTTTATATAAAGTTTTCTTTTATAAATATAGATCCCTCGCGCGCTCTTGATACACGCGCGCGGATCAGTGCGCACCGGGCCATCTGTCTGCTCTATGGGCATTCTCTGTATGACATTTCTCTGAGCAAGCCATTGCGCAAGCGCGGGCTCTCCGGGCAGGCGCTTATTGTTGTGTTGGGGGTGAGTGTCTATGGGCTGGGGCAGTGTGCACATATGGGGGCGCGCGCTTCGTGATATTGCAAATGGTGTCGAGCGCGAGGCGGATCACAGGTATGTGTTATGATTTGGTTAAGTTGTCTTATCATTTGCCTATAAATATACTTCTGACTTAGTGATATGTATACCTTGAGAAAGCGCTTAGGCGTGATACTCATTGGTGGGGCGATACATTCGCTATTCGTTTGTCCAATGACTAATAAATAATTTTTTTTATGGAATACGCACTTTTCCTAATTTCTCTTTAACTTTTGATGCCTGTGAGTAGTGCTCTGTTATCCCCTCCATTTTGTTCGTTCTTGATGTCAACCTAGCATGGTCGCTAGGGTAGAAATCAAATGACTCCAACCTACCCCCCTGACTTTTTAGGCATGGAAGAGAAAGGCCTTCTGTTTTGTAACGATTGTGATCTCAGCCTGGTCCACCGACTAGGGGCCAGGACTACAGGCTTGTTGAACGGGATAGTGTTGAAGAGCGGTCCGGTTCCTTCACCATGGAGTTAGGGGCCAGGTCAGCCAGCTAGCTGATTACATAAATTGGGCCCAACTTCTGATTGACCGTGCCCAACTTTTGGGATTGGACTGCTGCGCCCCTCTCCGCTCCCGGGCTAATTGTCCCAACTCTCCTCCACTATCAGCTGCTCCGTGAGAGCGGTGGTCATGTTCTCCTCTAGAAATGATCAAAACATCCCATCACGTTGTAACATTGTCTTAGGCTACCACCTGGTTGTCACTTAATTATGACATTAACCCTTCAAGTGCCCCTTGACTTTGGGACAATGTAAACTTTTTCATGGAAGGTAAAAAGACTTTGTGTGTTTTAATAGATTGAGAAACCTAAATATCAATATAATTAAACTAAATTATACCAAGTATATGGTGTTCCTCTATGTTGCCATGTTTAGTGTTCTGCATCTCTCTGCTGTCCTAATTGTCACGTCTTGTAATGTCATGATTGTTGCAGTCACAGAGAGAATTTTGGTAACCGCATGAGGGCTGAAAAGAGTGTGATTTTAACATCAAGTCTTCATGCGCGAGTTTCATGATCACTGATGTGTTACCAGTGTTGGAAGTATTTATCCTGCCCGATCATTTCGTTTCACTGTATCATCACGCTAGCCGTGGAGGGTTGAAGGTTATGTGACACTGCATTGATGCCTATGATACCGGTATCTTCCTGTACCATAAACATCACAAAAGTGGCAAAATGGGGTCTAAAATTCATAACTTCAATATCTTTTTTTTTTTTTTTTTTTTTACTGATGCATAAAGTAACCAGAAGAGTACTTGGCATTTATGGAGCGTAGCCTGCCTTTAATATATATATATATATATATCTTATACTATATTAGTGAAAGCACTGTATGTTTGCCTGCCTGCCTGCATGCATGCCTGCCTGCTGGATGTCCGGTGTCCCTAGGGGAAATCTCATTGGTCCCTTGGGCCGCCCCCGCACACCTCTCATTGGCCTGAGGTGGAGTGACGGCCCAAAGGACACACAGGGACACACACACACACACACACACAGACACACACACGGACACACACGGACACACACGGACACACAGACACACACACACACACACAGACACACACACACACGGACACACACACACATGTATACACACACACACGTGTATACACACACACGTGTATACACACACGTGTATACACACATGTGTGTATACACACACACACATGTACACATACACACACACACATGTATACACACACACACATACAATGTATACACACAAACATGTATACACACACACACCCCAGCACCACCACATCAGCACACCGGTATCCCATGCCCCCCCAGCACACTGGCATTCTCGGCTCCCCACCATTCCCAGCCCCCATCAACACCATCAGCACCCACACATCGCCACCTTTGCACCTCCCCCATCGGCACACCCACATCCGCACCCCCACATCAGCACCAAACCCTCCCAAATCAGCACACCAATACAATCACCATCAGTACAGCCACAGCAGCACTACCACCGCACATGGGCCGCGTGGACCACTCCCCACCCAAATGCCACACCCACACCACAAACATCCCGGGCAACGCCGGGGCTCTCAGCTAGTATATTCTATTTGGACTAGTAATTGATATTATAAAGCCGCGATTATACACCGTGCTGGCCTCGCGGACGCCTCTTGCCCAAGCGATGTGTGAATAGTGATGGAAGCGGTTGGCGAGTCAATGGGGAGGCGTGGCTGGGCGTGTCACGAGGCTGGTTCAACATGATTGGCTGAACCGCCGACGTGACGCGGCCGCGTAAAAAAGTTTGTCTGTTCAAAACGCGCTCGCACCATCATGCTCCATCGTGCACGCACTAGGGGACGGCCTCATAGGCATTCAGCAATTTGTGGTTGTTGCGCACACGCGCCAGCACCATCGCGCAGTGTATAATCGCGGCCTAAGACAAGCTTTCGGGAGCTCTCTGTCAGGTCAGTAATACTGATTTACGGAGATTCCATTAGCTTAACACAGACAGGGCAAATAAACAGACAGGGCAATACATGGATGAAAAGGTTACTGAGATATTTGGAGAGCATGTGGGACCATATATCCATGAGCAGTGTGCAGCGGGGGAGAAGGGTTTGAAATGAAAACTAAAGAGGCAGGGAGAAAGATGACAAACAATGATGATAGTGTGTAAGAAACCGCATGTCAGCATTGAGTTCTCCTGTCAAATTGTTACCTGTATTTTTTTCATCTGTGTTAAGCTCATGGAATCTCTGTAGATCAGTATTGCTGAGCTGAGAAAGAGCTCTCGAAAGCTTGTTCTATAATAGCAATTGTTAGTCCAAATTAAAAAGGTATCACCTATTACTTGGGTTGCCAGGTGTCCAGCATTGAACTGGACTGTCCTGTATTTGGACACTGTCCAGTTAAGTTAGAGGTAATACTGGACATTTGTGTCTGGCTTTAGCTCTCTGGCATAGTGATCTGATCGGCTTGGGGGGGGGGGGGGGGGGGTACTGGGATTTCCCCGAGCAGGGCTGTTGCTAGGGGGCTGGGCAGCTTCCTCCATCCTGATTGGCTGCTGCTCGGTACGGTGTCTGGAGCCTGGGGGTGGTGCCAAAGAGAGGAGGAAACAACATGGAGCGGAGAGAGGTGTGTGGGTGTCTTGAATGCATCGCACCTTTCACCATTGTGTCCAGTATTTTTAGAGAAGCCACCTGGCAACCCTACCTATTACTGATGAACACATTTATTTATAACAACATTTATATAGCGCCCTTATCCAGGGCGGTATACATTAGTAAAACAAATGTGTAGTTACATATAGATTTGATTAGATTCAAAATCTTGTTTCACAGCCAATCTAGACAAAGTAATAAAGCATCCGCAAACACAACAAGAGCAAGCAGTCAGCAGTGCTTCATCAGGGTCAGATTCCCTGCACCGAACATAACTCCTTTTTGCTTTATTGCTTTTTCTAGATTGTAAGTTGAGGGTGCGCGCGCACAGGCTGGGAGAGCGAGATGGCCCGCAGGGACCGGGAGGAGGATGTAGAAGGCGGACAGAGCCCGGAGGAGGAGCGTGTGCGCGCGCCCTGCGCGAGCAGAGGAGGGCGCGTGCGCAGGCCGCGTTACCAGGCGCTCGGAGCGCCGCGCTGCGGGAACCGTGCAGGAGGGAGGCAGAGGAGCGGACGGGACCGCCAAGGTTAGCAAGTTATTGCTCGTGGGCACAACGGGTGACTGGGAGCGGGGAGCACTATTGCAGGGGCTCGGGGATCGTGCGGATGCGCGAGGTCTGCGGGGCATGCGCTGAGGAAGTGGGAGAGAGGTAGAGGGAACGGGACAGGAGTGGGACAGGGTAGAAGGTTTAACAGGAGATGGGACAGGGGAGGATAAGGAAGGAGAAGGAATCTCCTGGATCGTCACAGTTTATGTGGAGGAATTAGGGTTCCTCTTTGTTCCCGTGCACCGGTTACTTCTCTTTTAGTTATCACCATTTTTTCATATTTCCAAATTTAGTGCTATTACCTATATTTTTACCATATAATACCAAAGCTGTGTCTCGTGGTTTTGGTAATTTTCCGAGTTACTAAGAGAGACTTAGCTTTGTATAACCAATATTAATAAATAAATCCCATCGATGCCTCCAATGTAATCCCTCTATTGCCACAGTATATATGTGCTCTGGAGTCCGTCCTCCCTTAGTCCATCCTCCATAATTGGACCCCTTGAATAAAACCAGACGAGACTAGTGTATATATTAACCGGTGCTTTATGACCCTTGGGCAACCTAATCCCGGTAACCCTTACTCTTAAAGAAAATGCTTTATACTTAACACACACACTACATGTGTGTGTGTGTGTGTATATATTTATATATATATATATATATACACACACACACACACACATATACAATACATGAGGACGATGCGCTATTGTCTCTTATATTAGTCCCAGTGTCCAATGTGGAAGCCACTCAAGACAATTTTATTGCCGGCACTGTGTTGGAGCTCTCATCTCAAAATGGCGTGTAGTCGCGTTGTAGGCCTGTTAAGGGTGAAACATTTGCGAGGTGTGTGTAATAATTTACTTTTTATTATATTATTTTTCTTATATTGTTTTTAGTGGGGGTATGTTGTTCTTTGATAGGGGGACATTATGTTGTCTTTGGACCACAGACTGTCACGGAAGTGCTATGTGATGGCAATTCTAAGGCTGGGGCCATGGTGATCGCCATGGTGATCGCGACGGCGTGCAGGAGGGCACGTGCGGCACGATCACATAGATGTGCCTCTATGAGGCGGTCTACAGAGCGCACAAACGCGCGTGGGAGCAGAGGCGCCGGCGCTCGCGATTCCGGAGGAAACAGAAAAATCTGTTTTAACGCGCGGCGGCTGGGTCACGTGAGCGGTTCGCCCAATGAGTGAGAACCAGCTCCGTGACGTCACGGCCACGCCCCCCCCCCGACCCCCCCCCCCCCCCCCCCCCCCCCGACACGCCTCCCGCGTCTCCTCTGCATGCAGGACACAGATATCTCCTGCTGCAGGCGGCGGGGAAGCCGAGTGAACGCTGGCGCACTCTCCAGCCTTCACCATGGCCGCAGCCTTAGGCCGCGCTTATAGTGCTGGCGACGCGACCGATGACGTCACCCGTCGCCATTAGCGAAAGTTGTAATCAGGTTTTTAGCGACGTCGCTGGCAACAAGGCCAGTGACGTCACTAAAGGGGCGGGCCACGCAATTTGATTGGTTTAGAGACAGTCACATGTGGCGACTGTCTCTAAAAAAATCAAATTTACCCGGCTTCAACATTTTTGGTTGCTCCGTCGTCGTCGCGCTTACGACGGCGTCAGTGTATTTGTTTTGGAGCGCCGTTGCCGTTGCAAGGCACTATAAGCGCAGCCTTAGGCTTGATGTAAGTACATTACTTTGTAACTGTTAATAAATTGTGAGGATCTACACTATGTCCGCATCTTTTCTCTGAGAGATCACTTGAGTGACACAGGAGAGAATGAAGACTACAACCTTAAAACTCGCCTCACAAATTAAGCATCCTAACAGCCTGCACTCATGGCTACTGTCCCACACCCACAGTTACTCCTAGCACCCATTGTGACCAAGCAGTGCCATCTACTGCACTTATTCCCTCACCTGCTGTCTCTGTAAGTCTCCCATCATACCTCTTAGGCCGCGCTTATAGTGCCGGCGACGCGATGTCGCCCCAAAACAAATGCATTGCCGCCGCCGCCGCGTGCACTAATAGTAAGCGCGACAGCGACAATGCGACGGAGCGACGTCGCCATCACGAAAACTGGTAGCCGGCAAAATTAGATTTTTCAAGGGCTGTCGCCTCATGTGACGGCCCTTGAACCAATCAAATGGCCGGACACCTGCGACGCAGCCGCCCAGCGAAATATAACTTTCGCCTGTGGCGACGGGTGACGTCAACCGTCGTATCGCCGTCGACGGCACTATACGCGCGGCCTTAGATTGTAAGCTCTTCGGGGCAGGGATTTCCTTTCCTATTGTCTGATTTTGCTGCACTTATTGTATTATTATAATTCCCTGTATTGTATTGTCTTTGTGAAGCGCTGAGTACACTTTTGGCGCTATATAAATAAAGATATACATACGTACATACTGTGTTGGTAGGGGTAAATATGGCTGCTGTTAATAAAGGTTAAATCTGCCATTACCCCTACCTGTCAGTAATACATTGGTATTGTATTATATGTTATGTATATATGTATGTCTTTGCTTGGTTCCAGCACCTCAGGAATCAGAGGTTGATATGTTTTTTTTTATTTTTATATAACATAAATTTTATTGGTTTACATGACAAGATATTAATGCAGCATACATCCATTATTTTCACCCTATTATCAATAACCAGTCTTCATTAACATCACTGGTAAACAAAAAATAACCTGAAAATATGTTTGCAGAAGAATTGTTGCCACTTGGTCTGTGACCTTTCCCTGTATCCTTGTTAAGTTGCAAATGTTAAGTTGCAGTTCTACCCACCAATCAGGGCCTGGGCATGTAGGCAGCACCTGGCCCTGAGTGTCGCAATATTAGGCTTTGTGTATTAAAAGGTGGGGAGGAAGACCCCTAGCAGACAGAGTTACAGAGGTGTTGCTGTGACAGGGAGAAACTGCAGTGTCCACTCCAGTGCTGGTCTTAGGCCTGAAAACCAGTCCTGTAGGCACTGGGCAAGAAGAGAGAACAGGGGAAATCTCTGATATAGGTCCCTGCAACTAGGTATGCAGGGTATCCCCCAGTTTCCCCAGTTGGGTATGTGTAATGTTTGTGTGTTTTGTATAGTTGCGGATATACTTTTCCAATAAATTATTTTGATAAACTCTCGTGTTCTGTCTGGCGATATTGATCCCTGGTATTAGTCCTGGTCTCCCGTGACACATACAACCTCCCGTATACACCAGTACCTGTCCTATAACCTGCAGTGCCATCGTATGGAGACATGTATAATACCTACCCCTAGATAGAGGGCGGTGTTTGCAGGGACGTCTATGTTCCTTCTTTTCTCGTCCTCCCTATATTTGTGCTTCGGTTGATTTGCTCGTGGACTTTCTATCTTTTCAGCATTTGTGGGGTTGAAGACCGATCGGCAGCATTAATAGGGAGAGCTTTAGTTAATGCCAGGTCACTGTTCACGGATTAATGTTATGTGTTTTTGTATGTCATTTATTTTTGTTGCGCTTTTTGAATTTCTCTATAGTGTATACATTAACCCAGGGGAGCGTAATGTTTTTTTCCCTGTGCCCCCTGCCGCCTTGTCCCTTCTCTTCGCACCCCCCCCCCTCCCTCTTACCTTGGCTCCGGCTGTGGCGTCATGACGTCGACAACGGGATGTCACATGACCTCGCGATCTCATTTGATGCCGCGTTGCCATGGCGACGCGTCTGCATGAGCAAGGTAAGTGCAGTTTACAGAGACCTCCGCTTCCCCGACACTTAATTTAAGTGCCTTTGGGAAGCGCGCGGGGCCTCTGTAAACCCCGCGCCCCCCGCTGACAATCTCGCGCCCCCCAGTTTGCGCACCGCTGTATTAACCTGTGCTTTATGACTCCTGGGCAACCTAAACCGGCAGCACTTACTCTTAAAGAAAACACTTTATATATACGCTGCGCTATTGTCTCATATTAGTCCTAGTGTCCAATATGGATACAACTTAGGCCAATATTATTACCAGGACTGCGTTGGAGCTCATCTCAAAATGCAGGGTAGTCGCGTTGCAGGCCTGTTAAGGTTGAAACATTTGTGATGGGTGTGTAACACATAAAGGACACTTGAAAGTTGCAGGAAAGGTGCAGGAAAGGGCCTCCCGGCTGTTGGTTATCCAGTTGCGTTTTAACAGTCCGGCAAGTATATGGATCTCTCTTGCTGTGGTCTCTACTCCTCTTTCTTTGTGTGTAGGGGATGTGTTTCTGCTACTGTCTCTCACTTTCTCTGTCCTTGGCTAGCAGACTCCTACAAGCCTCTTTCACCTCTGTGTCAGGCTGTCTCTCTTAGGAACCTCTCTCACTGACACCTGGGATTTCTCTCTGTGTGTCTCTCAGACTGTCACTATCTGTCTCTGTCTAAGGTGCGTTTATAGTGGGACGTCACGCACGCCTGTCGCTCGTGCGAAACCTGCACTGAGGTCTGAGGCGATGGGGATGCGTGGCTGTGATGTCATGTGAGCGGTTCGCCATCATTGGCTGATGCGCATGTGCTATGGACGACATAAAGAAGTGGTTTTTTGTTTGTGCCGCAAGCGCGGACCGTCGCAGCCACTATAAACGCGGCATAAGACTGTCAGTTGGTCTCCAGATTCTCTCCGTTTTTCTTATCTAACTGTATATAACCTGGGTCCCCCTGGTACCCTGTTTGTCCCCTTACCTTTCCATATGTAGCGGAGGCTGGGGAGAGTGCGGGGGGGATGCGCAGTAGCAACCGCAAGCGGTGGCCATTAGAAGTATAGCATAGCAGGGAAACTACAAGTCCCAGCAGCCTCAGGGGCTGCAGACCACATGTTGCCAGGCAACCAATAGGGCTGAGAGATGCATGGCAGTTAGAATTCTGACAATTGGGGTTCTGACAGTTAGGGGGACAGACGTTTGGAGCCAGGACACAGAAAGGGTCTGGGTGTCAGTGGCATCCAGACTAGGCCAGATTAACCCTTTAGGTCCAAGATAGGTCCCACTCACCTAATCAGACTGTGGCTGCTACAGGGAAACCCCTAGCTAGGGACATTTCACCTGTAGCTGTATACAGGTAGTGTATAGTGCCATTTGAAGACGCCGCACAGCGATTTGCGGACTGTGGTCTGAGGCAGGACCACCACCGCACTATCATAGACTATCAAAGGTGAGACCCTCCTACCGGAGTTCACCCCACGCAGAGGCGGAGACTTCGCTGACATCGACGTCGCTGGATCAGCGGATCCCTTTTGCTCTTTGGCCATACCCGGGTGCTGGAGCACCTGGGCAGGTACCTCACAACGTGCACTAACTATAACACTTTCAGTTACTGTGGGCAGCGCTGTCTCACACATTGGGTGGGTTGGCTCTTGTGGACACCAGGGAAGTTGGGTGCCCTGAGGCCCCTCAGTACTTTGGGGAAATCCCATCGGGGTGGACACTACGGTTGGAGGGCACGGTGGGGCTACGGCCGTGCAAGGCCTATATTGTATGTGGGTTAATTATATATCTAGTTGTACCTGTGTTCAGTAAACTGTTATTAAATACAAGCGTGTGATCTTATTGCATTGGGTCCTGTGAAGAGGTTATCCTGTGCTGTTAGGATCCCTCACAGGTGGAGGCGCTGTCACCAGATGGATCAGGTACACCCCGGGATTCCAGCAGCGGAGGTTCAGGCCTCAGTAGCCGTCACATTTCCCATAGGGTGGGGGAAACAGCGCTACATGTACATAGCTAATTAGGGAACAATTAAACTCTTGGTTTACACACACACACACACACACTTCTGTCACTGCACCTCCATCCTGCCCTGCACACACACACACACACACACACAGTTCTGTCACTGCACCTCCATCCTGCCCTGCACACACACACACACACACACACACACACACACACCTCTGTCACTAGACCTCCATCCTGCCCTACACAAACACAGTTCTGTCACTGCACCTCCATCCTGCCCTACACACACACAGCTCTGTCACTGCACCTCCATCCTGCCCTGCACCTCCATCCTGCCCTGCACACACACACAGCTCTGTTACTGCACCTCCATCCTGCCCTACACACACACACACACAGCTCTGTTACTGCACCTCCATCCTGCCCTACACATACACAGCTCTGTCACTGCACCTCCATCCTGCCCTACACACACACACACCTCTGTCACTAGACCTCCATCCTGCCCTACACACACAGTTCTGTCACTGCACCTCCATCCTGCCCTGCACACACACACACACACA
>CM071574.1:37967366-37995427 GCA_036426205.1 Ascaphus truei
AGTGACAGAGATGTGTGTGTGTGCAGAGCAGGGTGGAGGTGCAGTGACAGAGATGTGTGTGTGCGTGTGTAGGGCAGGATGGAGGTGTAGTGACAGAGGTGTGTGTGTGTGTGGACTGCTGGAATAGCCAAGACTCAAGTCCTTATCTGTCACATACTGTACTTCCTCTGTAGACGATTTCCTTCAGATCACCAAGGTTGTGGCACAGTAGAGAGGAAGAGCGCTCTGACTCTGCGGTGCCAAAACAGCCACCTACCCCTCTCTGCTGCAACATTAACCTTTGCAACACTGCAGGGGTAAAATAGGGACAATTACCAGTACCCTCTCCCCATTCTATCACCGCCCCCTCTCTCTCTATCACTGCCCCCTCTCCTCCTTCTCTGTCACTTTCTCCTCTCCTCCTTCTCTCTCTGTCACTTTCTCCTCTCCTCCTTTTCTCTATCACTGCCCCATCTCCTCCTTTTCTCTGTCACTTTCTCCTCTCCTTCTCTCTATCACTACCCCTATCCTCCTTCTGTCACTTTCTCCTCTCCTCCTTCTCCCTATCACTGCCCCTATCCTCCTCTCTATCACTGCCCCCTCTCCTCCTTCTCTATCACAGCCCCTATCCTCCTTCTCTCTGTCACCTTCTCCTCTCCTTCTTTTCTCTATCACTTTCTCTTCCCCTCCTTTTCTCTGTCACTGCCCATATCCTCCTTGTCTCTATTAGTGCCCTGTCTCCTCTTTCTCTATCTATCCTCTCCCCATGTTTCCCTTTGTCACTGTCCCCTCTCCCAATGTTTCTCTTTGTCACTGTCCCCTTCATCCTTTCTTTTCTGTCACTGTCCCCTCTCCTCCCTCTCTCTCTGCCACTGACCTCTCCCCCTTTTCACTCACTGTCCCCTCACTTCCGTCTTGCCACTGTTCCCTTTCCTCCATTTCTTTCTGTCACTGTCCCTCTCCTATTGTCCCCTCTCCCGCTTCTATCAGTCACTGTACCCTCTCCCCCTCACTGACCCCTCTCCTCCTTCTCACTGTCACTGACCCCTCTTCTACTCACTGTCACTGTCCCCTCTACTCCTTCTCACTGTCACTGTACCCTCTCCTCCTTCTCTGTAACAGCCTCCTCTGCCTCTCGTTTCTGTCACTGTACCCTCTCCTTCTTTTCTTTCACTGTACCCTGTTCTCCATCTCCCTGTCCCCTCTCCCCCTTCTGTCTCACTGTCCGCTCTTGTTTTCTCTGTCACTGCCCTCTCCTCCCCCCTTTTCTCTCTCATTGCTCCCTCTCGTCCTTCTCTCCATCACTGTACCGTCAGTCCCCTTCTCTTTGTCACTGTCCCCTCTCCCCCTTCTCTTGTCCCAAAATTAAAATGGCCGCTCTCTTGCACAATTCTTGCCATTAGTAGTAAGGATTTGAGGCCTATACATTTTCACAGATCTGTGTCACTGTATTACCCTGCGGAGCGGGAGGGACTGACTCCTAGGTCCCCTCTGCCTGTCACCCTCTAAGTGTAGGGACTGACTCCCAAGTCCCCTCTGTCTTTTGTGTCACCCTCCAGTGAAAGGAATAGGCTCCCAAGTCCCCTCTGTCTGTGTCACTCTGCCCCGTCTCTCAATAAATGAGTATTTTGTGGTTTCCAGGGAAATGGGAGTTGAAGGGGGGTGGGGGGCTCATGGTTGCTGTGGTAACGGATATATCAAAACACCATGTTCTTTTTGGGGTGGAAAAGCTAAATTTAGACAGATACACATAAATAGATCTATATTTATTACTTTCGTCTCTCTCGCAATCCCCCCCCCCCCTCTCTCTCTCTCTCTCTCTCTCTCTCTCCCCAAGACTGTCTGTCTCCCTTCCTGTCCAGACTGCCAGTGAGAAAGAATGAGGTGTGAACGGGAAATGGGGTATCTGTTAGTCTACCAGGAAAGAGAGGGAGAGGTCTCTCTCTAACAGGGGAGAGGTTAAGTGCTCTTCAGGTCTCTCTCTGGCACGGGAGGAGTTACGCACTCTGCAGGTCTCTGGCAGGGGAGATGAATGGTAAATGGTGCTCACAAACACATATATGCTCGATATAAACAGACAGCACTCTAAACAAAGTAAAAACTCAAAAAGGACAGGGTGCAAACGGAACGAAGTGGGCCCAAACAACCCCACTGAAGATCATAGAAAACCCCAAAAAGCTCCAGCACACACTGATTGATAGAGAAAACGAATAGAGTCTCGGAATAAGCCAAAATGTAATAGCGATAATAATAGAACAATAGGTATCACAAATGGGAATGCTTAACGACTATAATCACAGAATATATGGTTCTTAAAAAGCACAAGAGTAGGGGGGAAAACACAGGGGAGTGTGGGGAAAAAAGGGGGGAAACTGCTAACAAAAAACATAAAGTCAATGGGAGAGGGTAAGAGGGGCAACGTTACAGGGTAACGACCCTTTCCTCAGGCCCGTTCCCTTGGGTCCAACGGAACCACAAGGTACTTCCCTTAACCCCCCTACAAGACACAAAATAGCCAACTCAGAATAAGCTTAGAATAAAGTCCTGATCAAACTTCTGCAGTATAAGCAACAGTATATGTCAAACTCAACCCGTCCTTTTTCTATATGATTATCAGGCTGCTCTCTCTTCCTCTCTTCCAAAGTCTTTTGCTTTGCTTATACTGCAGATGTTTGACCAGGACTTGATTCTAAGCTTATTCTGAGTTGGCTATTTTGTGTCTTGTATGGGGGGTTAAGGGTTAAGGGAAGTACCTTGTGGTTCCGTTGGACCCATGGGAACGGGCCTGAGGAAAGGGTCGTTACCCTGTAACGTTGCCCCTCTTACCCTCCCCTATTATCTTTATATGTTTTTTTGTTAGCTGTTTCCCCCCTTTTTTTCCACACTCCCCTTCCCTGTGTTGTTCCCCCTTTTTAAGAACCAAATATTCTGCGATTATAGTCGTTAAGCATTCCCATTTGTGATACCTATTGTTCTATTATTATCGCTATGACATTTTGGCTTATTCCGAGACTCTTTTCGTTTTCTCTATCAATCAGTGTGTGCTGGAGCTTTTTGGGGTTTTCACGTATATGCTCTGTTCGTTATTTGAAAAAGGCTCAATAAATGTTCAGGGTGCTGCTGGAATGTCCATAATAAATTAATCCATATGAAAAACAATCCAAGGAAAATACAGACCTAATGGTGTCCACCTGACAACCACAATAATCGGCCCTTATGTATTTATTCCCTAAAGATTAGTAAATATAGAACAAACACTAGCTTGAGGTAGATATATCAGGGCTGTTGCCCATTACCTGCCAGTGTTGATCCGTGACTTGTCCAAGGTGTGCAGTCCTCGAGGATAGAAGCAGGAAATGCAGTGGAAAACAGGAGCACAGCCGAAATCCAAGCAAAATAAAGTATTCCAGGGCAACTCCGATTTAAATTGAAAAATGTATTACAGATCAGCTCACAATGGCGGTGAAGAAACGCATCTATGCGCTCGTCACGGAATTTATCAAGGTGTTAATAAAAGTCCCGTTGGACGAAACGCGTAGGTGCATTTTTTCACCGCTATTGTGAGCTGATCTGTATACATTTTTCAATTTAAATGAGTTGCCCTGGAATACTTTATTTGCTTGGATTTTGGCTGTGCTCCTGTTTTCTACTGATTTCCTCTGGCATGGGGTTTTTAAGTGCTCTGCAGGGCTCTCTGGCAGGGGTTAAGTGCTCTGCAGGTCTCTCTGGCAGGGGTTAAGTGCTCTGCAGGTCTCTCTGGCAGGGGTTAAGTGCTCTGCATTTCCTCTCTGGCAGGGGTTAAGTGCTCTGCAGGTCTCTCTGGCAGGGGTTAAGTGCTCTGCATTTCCTCTCTGGCAGGGGTTAAGTGCTCTGCAGGTCTCTCTGGCAGGGGTTAAGTGCTCTGCAGGTCTCTGGCACGGGAGGGGTTAAACGCTCTGCAGGTCTCTCTGGCTCATTCCTGGAATAGACTATTTCCCCTCCCCGGGGGTGATATAATTAGTACCGTTATTTACAATCCTTGCGCCAGAGGCGTTGATGGCGCATCCGCTCCGGAAGACGCCCCGCTTCTGTTTATATAGAGGGGGCAGTGGGCGACAGGGAGGGGGCATGCATGGGAAGTGCAAAGCGATCAGTCTGCCTCCCTCCCCCCCCCTCCTTCCCTCCTTGGACAAACCATGTATATCCCATTGACAGTTACATACAGTGACAAAGTCAGAGGGGACCTGGGAGTCTGTCCCTTCCCCCTGTAGGGTGACAGATATGAGGGCACCTGGGAGTCTGTCCCTCCTGCTGCAAGGTGACACAGTGACACATTTATAGTGACCAATAAATCGGTCATTCCCCACCCCCCTGCAGGGTGACACAATGACACAGAGGGGACCTGGGAACCTGTCCCTCCTGCTGCAGGGTGAAATGGGGACATAGACAGAGGGGACCTGGGAGTCTGTTCCTCCTACCGCAAGGTGACATGTGTCACCCTTTTAAAAGTAGATTTGTCACCCCAGCCCACAAGGTGTTAAGAAAGATTATGCTCCACCTCATGCGTTGAGGGGTTGAAAGTGTCACTTTTGTGACTATCGCCTTCCCCCAGCCGCCATCTAAACAGGATGTACTGGTGACCTCTGACCCGTCCTCTACTGTATCCTGTTTATATGGCTGTATCCCCTCTCGGATACCTCCCTCTCCCCCCGTCACCTCAGGGTCACAAGGAAAACATTCTGAGATGTCTCTGTGCCACCTCAAAGAGAGGTGATGAGTGGCTGTGCCAGAGCGGATTTGAAATATATAGTATTGGAGCACCCCATGAATTGCAGCTGCCTACTCTCCAGCGGTATATAGGAGGGTGACAGTACCCTGTCACTGTTCCCTCTCCTTCTCTATTACTGTCCCTTCTTTGTCCCTGTTCCCTCTCCTTCTCTGTCAGTCCCTGTCCATTCCTCTACTCTGTCGCTATCCCCTCTCCCTTATGTTACCGTCCCCTCCCTTCTTTGTCACTGTGCCCTCTGCCCCTTCTTTTTGGCACTGTCCTCTCGTCTCCTGTCACTGGCCCCTCTCCCCTTCTCTGTCACAATCCCCTCTCCCTCTCACTGTCCCCTCTCCTCTCCCTTACTGTACAGAGCGGCACAAAAATAAATTGTCACCAAGATGGTGTTAAATTAATATTTATTATAATACAATATTCAATATATAACAATTCACATACAGAGATCAGGGTGACGCAAACAGTGAGGACCGTGGAATAGAGATGGGCAATTTTTTTGGGGGGGGGGGGGGGGGGGGTGTTAATTTACATCCACAGCGAATTAGCCGGTTCCTTTGGTCCGCGGATTTCAGCGGATCAATCTGAAAAAGGGTGAATCGCATTTTCTGGATTTTTTATTATTATTACCAATACACCCCGCGTATTCCGCAACCCGTGGACGGCATTGTAGAATCCAATCCACAGATTCAGCGATCCAATGGCGGATTGTTAAGAATCCACCAACGGATTGCTAAATCCACGGATTAGATTCTACAAATCCATCCACGGGTTGTATCCAATGGCAGTTTTTGATGAATCCGCGTGGATTGAAACCGCTCAAATCCGTTGGTGGATTTTACACCTCGAAACGGATTTTGTGGTTTTACACCATCTCTACCTGGGAGTCCGTCCCTCCCCCGCAGGGTGACAGCGGGAGTGGACTTTAGAATCGGTCCCCTAACCCCGCACAGGGTCACGCAGGGATGAACCTGAACATGTTTTGCTGTCACAACGTGAATGCATTGCATCTTCTCCCCATTTTTGCAGCAATGTACTTCTGAGCTCTTCAAAGTATTCTCCCCCAAATTCTTCCTTGGAAAGGAAAGGGAAAGCAGAGAGCCCTTTCTTCTGATAATGGTGCTCATTTGCATGTCATTTCCCAGAATCCCTGGCTGCAGTGGAAGCACTGTATGCTAAGTGATAATGGGGGGAAGCACACCTGTCGGAGATGCAGTGGATATTTTTATTTACTGATAATGGTTAAGAAAGAGTGTAGATAACTGTCCTATTTTACATGTAGTTATAACTCTGCACCTCCATTAGCTGTATCATTAACCCACATTTCCTCCATGTGCCTCTCTTACGCAATGCCTCTGTCCCTAATACCCAACATCTCTCCTCCCCCCATGGGCCAGTTGAGGCATCTCTTCTCTCGCTATAGGATCTGTGTACCAAGGCAGTTTTGGGGCAAAACCGTGACACTGTCACCCCGCTCCTTGTACGGAAGTATTTTGCTGCGTCTGCCCAAGCTTGCGATTTAGAAAGAAGTAGGAGGTACTACATGGTGCACAAATTATTTTGAGCTGTATCATAATCTGTGCTTACATCTGCTGCAACTCTGCTTCAGAAGACGGAGCTGTGCGTCAAAACATGCTTTTCTCTAAGTTGAAACATAGACCCACATGTTTGAGTGCTGATTAGATGATGGGTTCATCCTACTCACACAGGGAAGGCAAATACTGGATGGATACTGGATGGATAGAATGTACAGTAGCTGTAGCCTGTCTCTGCCCCACATTGGGATGCTGCAACTCCCCTGGTTGAAAGCCAGGGGGCACCTCCACTGGTCCCGCTCAAACCAGGACTCTTGGGAGGTATTGTATTCCATATATCTGTCACTAAGGGGGACATTTTATATACTCTCGTTCGGGCCAATGTTGGACGAAAAATCACTGTTGACGTCAATGGATATTTTGGGCCCAAAAAGCTGCTTTGGAGTATAGAAAATGACCCCCAAAGTGTGTCATCCAGTGGCAGGGGCTGAGACATAACTTCCTGTTCCGTCAAGCAACAAAATGGCAGATGGCATGCTCACACAGCTGCCTCCCCACACAATATGGCCACCTGAAACAACTCGGCAGCCGCAATGACACATGGCTGCCCAAACCATGTAGCAGCCACCCTGCTCCAAAAAATGTCCACTCAACATGATAAGATGGGTGCCCAAATGTGATAGTGGCCAGAAATGACAAAATGGTTACCCAAGACGACAAAATGTCTGCCTATGTTGCCTTCTATTGACCCATAGCCGCCCTCTAGAGCTGTGAATCCTCCTCCTGGGACCCCAACCCGACCCCCACCTGGCTTTGGATTCCCCCTCCCCCACCCACGCAGCGAAGACGGCTCAAAGTCCAGCGGCCCAGCTGGGTTGCCCGGGAGATGCTGACATGGAGGCAGCGTGTGTCACGTGTGACGGGCACATCGGAGAAGAAGCCTTGGGCCCGGGAGATGAAGGGCATATCCGCACCCTCCATGTCATGAAGAACCCCCAGGATCTCCTGCCTGGGACCTTGATCCCACAGGCCTCGCACATCCAAGATGGCTGACAGGTGGCGCTTCCTGTGGAGTAGAGAGAAAGGAACCTCAAAGACTAGACACTGAACCTGGCACCTCTAGGACTGAAAGGGGAAACTGAGATTGGCACCACTATGACTGCAGGGAAGAGAGAGACAGTCTGGCACTTCAAGGGCTAAAAGAGGGGGTGGGAGGGCAACGACAGACAGAGTCTGGCACCTCTATGGTTGGAAACGGGCAGAGCGAGGCAGAGCATGGCACCTCTAGGACTAAACACTGACCTGAAGTCTGGGAAGTCCGTGACCAGCATCCCAACCTCCATCTGAATGGACGGTGTGTCCTCTAGGACTAGTATCTCTGCAATGCGTGGAACCACCAGATCCAGAGAGGGGTTGGGGGAGTCCTGGGTGGGGGGAAGGCCTATTAGTGTTTTATCTGCACCGGGAGGGGATGTGTTAGTTAGGGAGGGGTAAAAAGTGGTGGGAGTAATTAGTGGGGAGGGGAGTTGATGAGATTTGGGGGGTACGGCAGTCTGAGGGGAGTTGGGGTAGTTAGCAGAGGGTAGTTGGGCAGTTATTGGGGTTGTTGGGGTGTTAGTAGGGGTAGTTTGAAGGGTGGAGTAGTTAGTGGGGGCAGTTACCAACTTGCTGAAGATCTGCCCCAGCTGTTTCGCCTCCTCCCTCAGTTTGGCTGCCACCTTCCTCCTGGTCTTTGAAGTGGTGCAGACCATTCTTCCCTGAATCAGCGGTCGGACCAACTCCAGCAACACCCTGCGATGCAGCTCAGAGACCACAGCCTGGGGGGGAGAGGGGGGGAAATGGGGAGGCAGATATAATGCGTTCTATCAGTGTGACATCAGCAACACGTGGCAAGATTGTCATGTCAACTAAGGTTCCAATTGTGTAAGTGTCACAATTAAAAAGCAGACAGTGATGTCACCAATAATAAACACTGATGTCATCATGAGGCGTGACACATACCTGGTAGGGTCCTGAACTCATCTTGCGTAGCGCAGGCACACACTCTGCAAGCGCAGTAACCATCCCGTCACACGCCTCCGAACTGCTCAGCCAGCGTCGGCCCAGGAGTTTCCGGGTGCAGGGCTTAAGGGGGGTTAGACACACCGCCGGAGTATTAAAGTTGGTCAACGCCAGCAAAAGAGGCAAATAAGGTACTACTGGATGAAGAGGAAGCATAAGCTGCACTGGTGAGCGCCGGGACTACTTAACAAGGGTGGGAGGGGTTGGATAAGACAAGAGGGGCAGAGAGTATATTATGAGATGGAATAAGACATTACAGGGCCCCTATAATAGGGGAGGGGCTATAAGGATATCGGGACTAGTTTCTGAGGTGGTGTAGAAAATATATATAATCTTCAGCCCTTGTCGATTCACTGCTGGATGAAGGCCTCCCCAATGATCTCCCAGGTACTGTGCTTGCAGCCTCTCTTATACACAGACACACGTGAATTCCAATAGCATCCGATACGTAAGAAAACCAGCTTCCTCCCTCTTTTATGCCAGAAACTGCATTTGAAGTATTCAAAGTATTAATAACGCTCCTAACTGCAAAGAGCTGTATGAGCACAGGAGGGCCATGAATGGTAAGCAGAGGTGTGTCGCATAATTCCAGTCTTTTCCCCCCTGACCAGTGGTCAGGTTAAGGGGTTGGCACTTTTATTAAGGACAGTGGTCTGAGTGCCGGAACTACATTACCTGGGGGAAGGAGACATGAAGCGGTCAGTGCCTTTAATAGGGGGAGTGGTATTATATTACCAGGTGGAAGGAGATGTTGAGGACTGGACTACTCTATGCGACATCTCTTAAAGGGGGAGGGGCTCGGCTACATTTATTTACCAGACAGGTACTTGTTGAGGGGGGGAGGGATACCTTGAGGTCGCGCAGCATCAGGTCGCAGATCCCTCGCGTGCCAAGACTGGTGATGCGGTCCAGGGATCCCTCCGCCTGGTGCAGAGGCTCCGCCCCCTGTGCTGGGTCTAACTGCGCCAGTCGAGCAGCAAACTCCCTATAGGGGGGGAGAGAGAATAATCAGTATCTCTATAGGGGTATGAGAGATAGGTCAGTGTCTCTATAGGGGTATGAGAGATAGCTCAGTGTCTCTATAGGGGTATGAGAGATAGCTCAGTGTCTCTTTTGGGGGGAGGTACATGGTTAAGTGTCTATATAGGAGGGCGAGAGATAGCTCAGTGTCTATAATTGGGAAGAGATAGGGATGAGAGAAAGCGTTATGTCTCTATAGAGGGGCGAGAGAAATAGCTTGGTGTTTCCATAGGGGAAGAAAGATAGCGTAGTGTCTCTATAGGGGGCGAAAGATAGCTTGCTGTTTCTATAAGGGATGAGTGAAAGCTCTGTGTGCCTCACCTGAAAGGGGGGCAGCAGTTTACAATGCCAGTGACCCTGTAGATATAGGATTCTGAGGCCGCCGTCACCCCATCATGCTCTGCATGGAATCGCTCCACCACCTTCTTGAAGCTGCGAGGGGCAAGAGAGCGTCATGGGGACGCCCCTCTTACAGGGTAAGAGCAGCCCCACCCAGCAGGGAGACCCTATGGGGTCAGTTATAGAGTCAGTGCGACTGGTCCTACTACCTATAGGTAAGAACATTTCCTGATACATGGTATGGAGGGACCTATATACTGACCCCATTTAAGGACCTATGACCACGCCCAGTGTCCATAACACCTGAAGCCCTATAGGATCTTAACTAACAGGATCATTATATGTTCACCTACCTCTTATGGAATAAGATGTCCTAACACATTGTAATGAGGGACCTATAAACTGACACATATAAGGATATCTCATCCGACCCCATAAGACCTTAAACCCTATAGGATCTGGTTAATATGGTTACTACATGTAGATACCCCTTGGGATATTTGAGGCTCTTTATCTCGTACCCTACAACCCCCTGCCCCCGCTCCCTAATTCAGCTACCTGTGTAAGAACTCAGTGAAACAGGTTAGGCAGGATCGGGACATCGTGACCCCGAATCTTTCACTAATTCCAGGCGTGCGATCCACGTGTGGTCTCATTATCTGAGAGAGAGAAAAGGATAGGGTCAGGGAAGCTGAGCTCTTGTGGGATAAAGTGGGGGAAACCCTTGCTGATTTATAATATGGGGTTAGGGAGGCTGTGCTTCTATGGGATACGAGGGGTAATCGCAAACTCATAGGATAATACGGCGAGAGAGGCCAGACTTGTATGGGATACGGAGGAATGGCTTGGAGACAGATTTCACTGGAGGAAATTATGCTTGAAATGAGATTTCATCCACCACCAATGCATACTTTTCTACTACAAATCCACACTTTTCTCCTGCAACATTTCCCTTGCCTTGCCAAGCAAACCTGCTTCTCTTCTTTGATATCTCTGTCCTTTATCTTTAGCCCCCTTCTATGGCCAACGGCACCAGCACCCCCCTCTGCCTTCATGGCCCAAGACTTTGCCTCATACTGTACTTGGAAGATAAAATCAGACTTCACATCTTATGTCAGACTCTACATCCACCATCTACCTCCCTCTGTACACCCAAGTCCACCCTCAGCACGTTCTCCCCTGAGACTTATGAGGAGGTCCTCATGCTCCTCTCATCCTCTCGCCCAACAGCCTGCCCCCTTAACCCTATTCCCTCACGTCTTCCCTGCTCCCTCTTTGCCCCGCTAAGGCCTGGAGTCATCAAACTTTGTTATGGCAAAAATGCGGTATTATAGGCAACAGAAATGTGTTATTTTTATGGTGCCAAGTCATCAACGTTGTACCTCTAAAAATAACATTTTTTAACGCGGCCGATAAAAATATCGGGACCGGCATAAAAATGACTAAATACCACAAATGTTGTAACTTGGATGCCAGTCATCAGGTCTCTATATTTATCGGAACCAGGCTAATACACTTTTTTAAATCTCCTAGTCCAAGCTGGCGTTAGCTTTATTTTGCCTATGTATACAATGGCCATTATATACATAGGCAAGATAAGCTAAACCAACATGGAATGGGTGATCAAATTAAACAACATATTAACCCCTTAGTAGCCCAAGTGGTCGGCAAGTCATGGATTTCCACTGGACCACTAAGGGCTATAAAAGGATTAATACACAAATAAAATTACACAATTACAAATAAAAATCCCATTAGCTACCTAAGTGGCTAGTAAGGCCTTGTTTGCTTTTACTAACTGCCACCCCCCTCCCCTCAGGGCAACTACCCCCAGCACCCAGATCCCTGACCTCCACCACTCCCAATAAACATACCCCCCTGTTGAGTAATGTCCAATAGCCCTATTAGGCAAATTTGGCTAATAGGGCTTTTGTCCACTATAACAGAAACAATCACACAGTTCTAAAAAATGATAATACATCAATATTATTAATACAATATAAAAAATGGGAAAAAAATTACATTTCAAACATAAACTCATTGATTGGTTGCCTTGGCCCTCTCAATGGGAGCCTAGATAGCCACATTGGCAATAAATGGTAAACTGTCACAAAAGTTGGTAATTGACCCTATCCTGGAAGACGGCTGCCCTCATATTCAGGGCAATAGCCCCCTGGAACCAATCCAAAAAGGCCCAATGGCCACCAAAAAATGAAAATAAAAACATTAAAAAAAATGAATCCAGGCCTGATGGCCTATTTGTAATCCAGGGCCGATGGACTATTTGTTATCTATGGCCATCCATGGCCTGCAACAGGGGATCCTCAACTCGACACGAAGCCCTGGATGCTGATTTAAGAATCTCCATCTGTAAGTATCTTCTGTATATCTTCTTTTCTTCATAAAAGACGTCTACTTTCTTCTTGAGCCACCGGATGTGGCCCTCCTGACGACTTCAGGTGTTCTGCAAGTGCCCACGCCATTTATAGTTGCACTGGCCATCGCAGAAGGTGTGTCATAGGGGGACACAAGGCACATAAATCAATCAGATTGCTTAATGTACCATGTGCTTCCCATGGGTGGCAAAATCTGGTTGCTGTGCCAGGTGACACCTCTTCTGTGACGGCCCTAACCACTATTAAAGACCAGTGTCCTCGCCGATGACAGAAGTCTGAGGGGGCCACATCCGGTGGTTGAAGATGAAAGAAGTAGATGTCTCACAGATGAAGATTCTTCAATCAACAGAGGATCCAGGGCTTCATGTCCAATTGATGATCTCCAGTCGCAGACCATGGATGGCTATGGAGAACAAATAGTCCATTGGGCCTGGATTAATTTTTTTATGTTTTTTTTCATTATTGTATCTTGGTGGCCATCGGGTCATGGGTAGCTTTCTATGTTATTTTCATATTTGGTTTTTGATGGCCATCAGGTTTTTTTTACAATTGTTTTCAGGGGAAAGCAGCCCTGAAGATGAGCACAGCCTTCATCCAGGATGGAGTAAATTACCAATTTTTATTACAACTTCCCATTGATTGCCAATTTGGCTACCTAGGCTCCTATTGGGAGAAATTAGGTATCCACAGTGACAATCAATAAATTTATGTTTGAAATGTATTTTTTAAAATATTTGTTATTATTGTAATAATATTGTATGTGTATGTATGTATATATATATATGGACTGGACTAACACGGTTATCCCCAAACATCACTAATCAAAGTGTCCAAGTGTCACTTCAGGTTGGGCCCAACATCCTTGAGTGGCCGCCAAGCTGGGCACCTCTTCCACCGCTGGTACTGATGGCATGCTTCACCTCCCCCGCTCAACAGTTCTTCAGCACCAAACTCCCCCACCCAGCTGAACAACCCAGGGCCCAGGTCAGCACTATGTACTGGGTCCTGGGATAGCTGTTGGCTGGTCTGACACCCATATCTAACTCTCCTCCCCGGACCTCCCCCTTTCAGTCTCGTATCACCAAACCCGTTGGCTGGTCTGACACCCATATCTAACTCTCCTCCCCGGACCTCCCCCTTTCAGTCTCGTATCACCAAACCGTCTCTCTACTATCTCTTCCTGGATGTTCCACCACTACCCGAGGCATAACGTATCCGAAACAGAACTCCTAAAATTTCCTCTTTCCACTGTGACCACTACACATAAATCCTTAGTTACTGTAAATAACTCCGCAATCTTGTCAACTGCCTAGGGGTAATTTTTAACACTGCCCTCTGCTGCCACCACTATATTAAATGTTGCTGGAATTCGCCCTTTTCTCACTCAAAACATGATCAAAAATGTTATTCACTTACTCATAATGTACCGCTTTGACTACTGCAACCTCCTCCTGTTGGCATTTCCCTCATCGCCTATCCATACACCAATCCATCCAATGTTGCCAGGGCCGAACCAAGAGAGTACCGTGCCCCGGGCATGCTAAAAATGTGTTGCCCCTCCTCCTGCAGTATAATTCACGTGGTAACGCGTTGCTATGACAACACGTCACCACGTGACGTTGGGACGCTGAAAGAGGAGGCGGCAAAAAGGCAAGTGCAACATTCTTGACTTTTTGCTGCGCTTGCGCGAGGTCCAGCCCCGACGCCATCTTTAAATGTCTGAGTTCTGAGCAATCTCGTCAATGTCGAGGGACATTTAAAGATGATATGTCGGCACGGGACTTGGAGCGGCAGAAGTAGTAAGAGACATTGAATTGATGAGGGCGCTCTGCCACAAAGGACATTGACGGAGCAGCAGCGTGGGGGAGGTCCTACGCACCCTCTCCCACGTCGCCACTTCGGCAATGTTTTACTGCAATCTAAGTTCCTAAGACTTGGTGCCCCAGCCATTGCCAAACCAATTGCTTCCATAGTCAACTCTATCCTGTCTGCAGGCCATATCCCTAAGACCTGGAAAACTGGCAGAGTTGTCCCAATCTTAAAAAGTGGGGACATAAACACTGTCTCAAACTACAGGCCAATCTCTCCAATACTATCCAAAGTTATGGAAAAATGTGTTCACTCCCAACTAAGCGATTACTACACCAAGACAAATTTCCCTAGCTAATTCCAATCTGGCTTTCGCCCCAAACACTCCACGGTAACTAACCTGCTAAAAGTTTGCAATGAAATCCAGTGTGGAATGGAACGAGGACAACTCACTGGTGCAATATTCCTAGATTTTGCAAATGCTTTTGATACTGTTGATCATGCTATCCTGCTTAACAAACTCCAGAGCTCTGGAATAGGGAAACATGCTTTAAACTGGTTTCATTCAACCTATCAGGTAGATCCCAACGTGTCTATCTCAGGCTTTAACTCCAACCCCCTGGATATCACCTGTGGTGTCCCGCAAGGCTCTGTTCTGGGGCCCCCCTTCTCTTCTCAGTGTTCATTAATGATCTTCCCACAGCTTGCAAGGAAGCCTCAATACACATGTATGCAGATGACACAATCTTATATGCACACAGCCATAGCCTCTCTGACCTTCAACACATACTTCAGTCTGACTTTTTGAGACTTGAAAATTGGATTTCCCAAAACAAACTGTTTTTAAACACTGACAAGATTGTAACAATGGTATTTGGGACCCAGGCTATATATTTAAAGTTTCCAATGACCGAGCTCCAGATCAGAACCAACGCTAATACCACCCTAACTCCGGTTACTACTTTTAAATACTTGGGCATATGGTTTGACTCCCATTTAACATTTGGGATGCACATTGATACCCGGACATCCAAAACCTATGGCAAACTAGGTGTACTTTATATGAACAAATCCTCCCTAAGACTGCGCTTTTAGTGCCGGCGACGGCGATGTCAGGCTACGGTCGCTGGAAAAATCATATTGAGATGACCTCCAGCAATCGCGACCAAGCTAACGCTCCGTCGTGTTGCTGTCACTGGCACTATAAGCGCAGCCTAAGCCTGCTGGGCAGAAAGCGTGTCGCACAGCAGATTCTAATGCCAATTATTGACTATGGGGACATAGTATACAGCTCGGCACCCAAAACCCACCTTAGCAAACTTGATACCCTCTACAATTCAATATGCTGTTTTGTTCTCCAATGCAACTACAACACACATCACTGCAAAATGCTCAAAGAACTAGATTGGTCATCACTTGAGTCTAGTCGCAAGGTTCATCTCTCCTGTCTTGCCTTCAAATACTTTCTGGGCAAGCTACCCAGCTATCTGAACAAGATCCTCACCCCTACCACATGCAGCACTTATCATCTGAGATCTGACTCCAAAAGACTGTTCATGGTCCCAAGGTTCAACAAAGTATCCGGCCACTCCTCCGTCTCTTACCGTGCACCCCAAAACTGGAACAACCTACCGGAGACTCTCACATCCACCACCAGTTTAAGTTCTTTCAACACTAAAGCCGTCTCACATTTTAATCTGGTCTGTAACTGTTACATACGCCCATAATATATATTTTCTTTAACTGTGCATGCAATGTCTTGTATATAATGTATACCCTGTTCATTTATGTAACTGTGTTTGTAACCATGTATTATTTGTCTTAACTCTGTGCCCAGGACATACTTGAAAACGAGAGGTAACTCTCAATGTATTACTTCCTGGTAAAATATTTTATATATAAAAAAAATGTCCCGTGTGGCCGAGCACCCTCGTCAATGTCCCTTGCTGCTGCTGCCGCTGCCGCTGCTCCAAGTCCAGTGCGCGCCCACTACTCTGAGGACCCTTCTTTAAATGTTCTTCAACATTGACGAGGCTGCGCAGAACTCGGACATTTAAAGATGACGCCGGGGTAATTGCGCACGTCACCCTTTTCGGTTGACGCCCCGGGCAAGTGCCTGGCCAGCCCGCCTCTTAATCCGGCCCTAAATGTTGCTCACTGACTCATCTACTCACTCAGCACTCTTCATCTGATTCTCCACCATGCAAATCCCTACACTGGCTTCCCATATCAACTTCGCTAAAGTTGAAATCCTAGCTCTGTCAATCAAAGTCATCAACAATGCTGCCCCCCTTGCATCTCAGCCCTCATTTGCCAATGTTCCCCATTAATGCCCCATATGTTCTTCTCATGTCCTATGTCTGTCCTCCTCAATAACAACTCCCGCTTACTCTCGCCTGCAAGACTTCTCCCGTGCTGCTCCTGATATCTGGAATTGCCTACCATGCACCTTCAGACGCCTCTCCCAGCTTTTAGAATGGTAAAAGCTCCCCGAAAACTCATCCCTTTAAGAAAGAGTATGTGATCCCCACTCCTGACTTCCACACCCCCCAAACTCCATCCTGAGACATACTCAGGCTCACAATGAGCAGCCACTTATACCTTTTGTTTAATCTGTGCCTCTTATCAGTACCTATTGTATCAGTGGCATTCATTTGTTATTATTTTGTCTGTGATTCTGTTTATTTTATGTGTCCTTCTCTCACTGTTAACGCTGCGTAATATGCTGGCGCTTTATCACAAATTATAATCAGAAGAAGAGAATAGGGTCAGAGAGACCGGAGCTCTTACACAATTAAAGAGAGAATCGTTTGCAGATCTATAAGAGAATAGGGTCGGGGAGAGCAAAGCTTTTATGAGATAAGAGGAGAAATCTCTTACAGGCTTATAAGATGATAGGGGGAGGGAGACTGAGCTCTTTTGGGATAAGAGGGAAATCGCTTGCAGATTTATAAGATATTAGGGTCAGAGTGGCTGGGCATTTATGGGATAACAAGGAAGAGAGGGATGGGGTGGGGGTGAAGTGGGCATGGCCTCACCTGGATAACTCGCCCACTGAAAGCTGAATGGACGTCCTCATTTTTGGAATCCTGCTTCCAGCGCTCTTGCTCCGTCTTTAATTCCTCCTCTAATCGCTGGGACACACGGAGCTGAGGAAGAGGGGGTGAGAAATAGAGTCAAACATTATAAGGGTGCGAGACACACATTCTCACATTGAGCATGTTACCTGCACAGCGCTCACACAATGCTGTTCCAGCATCTTCTGAGTGTCGGAGTGTAGGAGAGGGCCCAGCTCCGCTGGGTTAATAAGGGGTGAGATCTCAGGCCGGGAAAGGACATCCCTACACAGAGAGAGAGGGAGACACTACTACATCCTCTGCTATTCCTGCATATGCACACAGCGCTGTCACTACTCCTCTATCCTGCCCTGCAGCCCCCACTTCTGTTCCTGTACTGACCCCACACACAGAGCTCGGTAACTGCACCTTCATCCTGCCCTGCTATCACTGTGCTGACCTGCAGTACACGTTGCTGTTCCAGTCCAGTATGAAGTAGATCTCGTTAGTCTCCAGGGTGCGCTGAGCGATCGTGCTGAGCCACTCCGCTATTCCGTGGTGATAGGCAGAGAGGTAGACACGGAAAACCTCAAAGTCTTTGGGGTAAGAACAGACCTGGGGAGCAGGAAGTGCAGTATTACCTACTGTTTCTGCCACTGTGTCACCCTGAAGGACTGGGGGGTAAGAAAGACTTGCAGGTCCGTCTGTCTGTCACCCTGTGGGGGAAGGTACAGACTCCCAGGTCCCCTTTGTCCATGTCACTGTGTCTGCAGAGGAGGGACTGACTCCCATGTCTCTTCAGTCGGTGTCCTAGTGTCACCCTGTGGGTGAAGGGATAGACTCCCAGGTCCCTTCAGTCTGTCACCCTGCAGTGAAAGAGACAGACTCCCTCATACCCTCTGTATGTTTAGCCCTGCGGGGGAAAGGAGATACTTTTAAACATCTTTCTATCTGTGTCACCCTATCATGGTGTGAGATGATAGAGATAGACTCTCAGTTATCCTCTGTCTGTGTCACCATTACCCCCTCACCAGATAGTTCTTCACTGCTGTCAGATCTTCCACCGCTGACCTCTTCACCCTCTCGGCCTGTGATGCTAATGATCCCATTTTCCCCTCCAAGTTGCCCCTCAGTCGCTGGTTCACGCTCTTCTCTACTGCCTCGGCCCAGCGGCCCCTCATGCCCCAGGCCCCTGGGGGCCCCACCCGAGCCTCCTCCTGTTGGATGACCCCAATGACCTCGTCCAGGGGTGGGTGGGCCCCCTTGACATTGAGTGACTCTTCCACCACTGCCCACATCTCCTTCATCAGGGCCTCATACAGAAGTGCCACATCTTTGGCCTGGCGCCCAGGGCTCCTGGGAGTCCCCTCTGGACCCGCCTCTCCCTCGCACTCTTCCTCCAGCTCAGTGATGTGCTGGTCGGCTGATCGCAGTTCCCGGTGCTGGATAAGGTGGAGGATCTCTAAGACTGTAGTGGAAAAAGAGGAGGAGGAAGTCAGATCTACCAGTTCTAGAGGTTTAGGGGCCATTAAGTAGGGTCTTTTGGTCGCAAAAGACCTTAGATAGTATAGAGATCCAGTGTGATCTTCACATTAATGGTATCCTAGAGGTGGTATCTCCAGAACTATTGAGATGGGAGAAGGCTGGGTGAATGGGCAAAGAACTCTTAGATCTACTAGTCCTAGAACATTTGGGGTCACCCAATAGGGTCTTTTGCTCTTTAAAATCCTTGAATCAACCTATAAAGACCCAGTGTGGTCACTTTATATTGATAGTGGACTTTTGGGGTGAAGAAAGTTGGTTAAATGGGTGACAATATAGCAGTCATAGATGTTTGGGGCCTATCTAGTAGCCTCCAAGGTCACATGGGATCTCTCATAGTAATGGTATGGACTTTGGACTTTGGGATCTACCAGTCCTAAAGGTTTAGGCACCACAAACTATGATCATCTCATCCCTAAAGACCTTGGATAAAGACGTTGTGTGGCTTCATTTCTATTATTGGTGTCCTAGAGGTATGGGATATCTAGCAATGTTGAGGTAGAGAAGGTTGAGTTATTTGGTGGAGAGCTCTTGGATCTCTCAATCCTAGAGGTTTTGGGGCCACCATTTGGAGTCTTCTTGACTCCTAAAGCCTTGGATGGTAAATCTTCAAGTGTAGCCCATTTATATTAAAGGTGTCCTAGAGGTATGGGATCGCAATGACTGCTGGGGGTAAAGAAGGTTGGGTCATTGAGTGGAGATCTATGAGTCCTAGAGGTATTTGGGCCACCCAATAGGGTCTTCTGGTCTCCAATGTCCCATGGAATCTACCATTTTAATGATATGGGCTCTGGAGTCTGGGATCTACAAGTCCTAGAGGATTAGGGGCCACCAACTTGGGTCATCTAGTCCCCAAATACCTAGGACCAATGACCTAGGATAGAGACCTCATGTAGCTACGTCATATCATTAGTAACCTAGAAGTATGGGATATCTAGGACTAGGACTGTTAAAGTGGAGGGTCATTGTTGGGTGGAAAATTTTCAGATCTATCAGTTCTAGAGGTTTACGGGCCACCAACTAGGGTCTTCTTATCTTCTAAGGCCGTGGACTTTCCAGTTCCCGAGGCCCAGTGTGCCCCCTGTATATTAATAGGGTACTAAAGCTGTAGGATCTCCAGGACTGTTTAAAGTGGAGATGATTGAGTCAATGGGAGGAGTACTCTTACATCTGCCAGTCCTAGAGATTTGAGGACACTCAGTACAGTGACTTCATGTGGCTACAACATATTATTGGTGTCCTAGAGGTATAGGATCTCAATTACTGTTGTGGTAAAGAAAGTTGGGTCAGTGGGTGTATATCTAGCAGCCCGAGAGGCCTATCCTATGGCCTCCGACTTCAAGAACGTGAATTGATGGAGTGACCATGATGCCTTGCAGCCCCACCCCACTTGGCCACCCCTTGCAAATGATTCTGGGTTGGGAGTCTCCATGGTTAATTTAACCACTTAACCCCTCCCGTACCAGAAAGAAAGCTGCACAATTCTTAACCCCTCCCCTGCCAGAGCGTGAGAGACTTGTAGATCGCTCACCCCTTCCACTCACCTGATAGTGGTTCCCTGATCTTCTCACCCACTCGTCCACCTTCATTCCCCTCCAGTAACTTGTCCACTATTGACTCCCTGTGAGGTCGGCCTCCCCCACCCCCTCCCAGCCACAGGAATGAGAGGCGCTTGACCCCTCCCCCCTCCTCCTCTCCCCCTCCTCCGCCATCTTTTCTGCGCACACGCAGCAGGCTGGCATCCTCCGACCTTCGACGGCCCCACCTTTTTTCAGGTGTTGCCCTCCCCAGCAGCATCCGCCCCCTCCAGAAGGGCGAAAGGCCAGTTATTTTCTCCAGGGTCCCTCGCCGACGGACATCTGGTCCAAGAGGTTCACCCCCCCCCTCCTCATGGAAGGGATTGCCCCCCTCGGGAGAGGGGCGAGCAGAGGGGGTCTCCTCTTCCTCCTCGTCAAAGGGGTTTGGGGCTCGGCTTGGCATGGTTGTAGTCCTAGATGTGCCAGAGTACATGTGTCACATATAAAACCCTTTCACTTCAATGTAATTTGAACTTCAGGAAATACACTGACACTACTACACCCACTCCTATTCCTGCACTGATCGCACACGCACACGCTTCACCCTACTGCCCATTTTGCTATTTCTGCACTGACCCCACACACACACACATAGGTCTGTCACTGCACTCCCATCTTGCACTGCATCCCTCTCTGCTATTCCTGTATTGCCCCACCCACCCACTCACACAGCTCTGTCCCTGAAGCCCTCTCTTCTTTTCTTATGCTGACCACAACCATAGGAGAAGCAGGGACAAACAACCATAGCAGAAGCAGGGACAAACAACCATAGCAGAAGCAGGGACAAACAACCATAGCAGAAGCAGGGACAAACAACCATAGGAGAAGCAGGGACAAACAACCATAGGAGAAGCAGGGACAAGCAACTATAGCAGAAGCAGGGACAAACAACCATAGCAGAAGCAGGGACCATGGGCGTCCGCAGAATTTTTTTAGGGGGGGGGGCATAATTTATAACCGCAGCGCAATGGCGGTCCCGGCTGCGACACAGATTGGTCCCGACTTGGGAGTGAGACGGCTTTCATTGGTAGGTAGTGTTACCAATGAGAGCCGCATCACTCCCGAGTGCTACCAATGACAGTGCGCTGCGCTTCCTCCTGCGTAGCAGCATAGGCTAGCCTACCACTATCTGCCTGCCGCGGCGCCAGGGGCACCCACCCACCTCCGTCCCGGTCCACCCACCTCCGTCCCGGTCCACCCAGAGTCTGTTTTTGGCGTTTATAGCGCCGTTAACGTACTGTACGGCGCCATAAATGCCAAAAACAGCCCAGTACTTCGAGTGATCCAGGCAGAGCCGCCAACAGAAATCATGGGGCCCAGGACAAATGAAAGGAGCAGGCCCCCCCCGAACCCATAGCGCCCCCCCCCCCCGAACCCATAGCGCACCTACCACGAAAAAATATCTTTTAGAGCGCAACTTTTACTTAACTTGTAATGAAGGTAGGTGGGTGGATGAATGATGGTGGGTGGATGAATGATGGTGGATGAATGATGGTGGGTGGTGGGTGAATGACAGTGAGTGAGTGGGTGAATGGGTGAATGACAGTGGGTGAATGACAGTGGGTGGGTGGGTGAATGTTGAATGTGGGTGGGTGAATGACGGTGGGAGAGAGTGACTGGGTGGGTAGGTGACAGTGACTGGGTGGGTGGGAGACAGTTACTGGGTGGGTGGAAGACAGTGGGTGGGTGGGAGACAGTGACTGGGTGACTGAGTGACAGTGACTGGGTGGGACAGTGACTTGACAGTGACTGGGTGGGTGACAGTGACTTGTAGAGTGACAGTCAGTGACTGGGTGGGTGACAGTGACAGTGGGTGACGGTGACAGTGGGTGATGGTGACAGTGGGTGACAGTGACTGGGTGGGGTGACTTACCTTGACCGGGTGGGTGCAGCTTGTCGCCGGACGCTTCCCCCTCCTGCCCCCGATATCCCCTTCTGCACCCGATATCCCCGCGGCAGCTGCCAGGGACGGGAGGTGGGCTTGGGGAGGGGGCGCGGGAGGAGGGCTCGGGGGGGGCACGGGAGGTGGGCTCGGGGGGGGGGGGCAGGGCCACGGGAGGTGAACCGGGGGGCACGTGGGAGTCCCTCTCCTGTGTGAGTGTGACACTGACAGACTGAGGGAGTCCCTCTCCTGTGTGAGTGTGACACTGACAGACTGAGGGAGTCCCTCTCCTGTGTGAGTGTGACACTGACAGACTGAGGGAGTCCCTCTACACTGACAGACTGAGGGAGTCCCTCTCCTGTGTGTGCGTGTGACACTGACAGACTGAGGGAGTCCCTCTCCTGTGTGTGCGTGTGTGACACTGACAGACTGAGGGAGTCCCTCTCCTGTGTGTGCGTGTCTGACAGACTGAGAGAGCCCCTCTCCTGTGTGTGCGTGTGTCACACTTACTGACTGAGGGAGCCCCTCTTCTGTGTGTGTGTGACACTGACAGACTGAGGGAGCCCCTCTCCTATATCTGTGTGTGACACTGACAGCCCACACCACAAACATCCCGGGCAACGCCGGGGCTCTCAGCTAGTATATATATATATATATATACCCTCTTTGAGGACCGAAACGTTGAGTCTCTGTGTGTGCCATTTTATACCAATATACTCATTTTGGATTACAACAGAGTGCTGTCTTTTCATTTCCTATACTAATGACGTACATGAAATAAATTGCACACTAACAATAAGTCCAAAAATCGTCCAGGAACAGTCTGCGAAAACCAACAAGAGTCACAAAAGGATATTAGATGGTGTAGAATCCAAATATAAGAAATGAATCGCAGGCAGCGAGATGGGGACAGAGGGCAGGTTCAGAGGATTGACCAAATCCAAAAGTACAATCCTTAAAACAGAGAAAAGAGAAGCCCGTGCCCCATAGCGTCATTTGGTTTAAATCAATCAATATGATCAAATCATCACACTCACAAATGTAGTAGGTATTAAAGCCCATGAAACGTCCAGTAGCTGTGGTCGCCGGCTTGTTCTGTGCTCCCTTGGATGAGAGATCGACTTTTATCGTTCTGATACAAGATCCAGTCAGCGACAATAAAGTGTGAAAACGTGGAATTATAGCATGAAGAATCCATTTCAGAACAAAGTAATACGTAAGTGGCACGTGTATGCAACCGCAGTACCGGGAAGGTAATTGGGGAGGCCTTCATCCAGCATTGGATCAACAATGGTGAATATAATGATGAAATATATATATATATATATATATAAATATAGAATAAATTCATGTTGCCCACCAGAGGCGGTCCCCGGGTGCATACGCAGCGCTGTGCACTTCATTGGCTTCCTGCGGCGGTTTGTGGGATACGTCAAGTCGCGGCTCCGTGGGGGTCACGTGACCCAGGAAGGCCCCGCCTCCTTCCTCCGGGATCTGTTCGAGAAGGTCTGCATTGAGAGAAAGCCTCTGAGGTGAGCCGGTCCTTTAAATTCCACCCCCCCATATGCAGGACCCTAAATGGGGGATATAGGGGCAGCTATATATATATATATATATATCTATATATATATCTGCACATCCCTCTGTGATAGGCTGAATGGCCTGTCACTCAACCAGAGACAGCCAGTGAGACTGCACATTGGCTGTGTAACATCTTAAGTGTCTGTGGAGTTCAAATTGGAGGTGCAGAATACAAGAACTGGACTTTGCACTTCGGCAGGGATTTCCTTTCCTATTGTCTGACTTTGCTGCACTTATTGTATAATTATAATTCCCTGTACTGTATTGTCTTTGCAAAGTGCTGAGTACACTGTCTATGCGGTATAAATAAAGATATACCTATATCCCTCTCTGTGATAGACTGAGCGGCCTCTCCTTGCTGTCTCCACTGCTATTAAAATCCCCTCACCTGGTGTTTCCTGGGTGAGTGAGAGGCCGCTCAGTCTATCACAGAGAGGGATATAGGTATATCTTTATATAGCGCCAATAGTGTACACCGCGCTTAAGAAAGACAATACAGTACAGGGAATTATAATTATACAATAAGTGCAGCAAAGTCAGACAATAGGAAAGGAAATCCCTGCCGAAGGGCAAAGTCCAGTTCTTGTATTCTGCACCTCCAATTTCAATGCCACAGACACTTCATAAGTAACACTTAAGATGTTACACAGGATGTTCAGTCTTATTGGCTGTCCCTGAGTGAGTGACAGGCCGCTTAGCCTATTACAGAGGGGGAGGGATGTGCATCCTCACTAGCTGTCTCTGGGTGAATGACAGGCCGTTCAGCCTACAACAGAGGGACGTGCTGACATCCTTAGAGAAATATATGAATACTAATCAGAGATAAAGATAATCTGATCAAACAAATGACACAAAAACTTGATATTTTTCAACCTTTATTTATCCACAAATGATTCCACATTCAATACCCATGTGTGAAAAAGTATGTGAACCTTTAGATTCAGAACCTGGTGGCGCCCCCTTAAGCAGCAATGACTTCAACTGTTTCCTGTAACTGATGGTCTCACATCGGTTTTGAGGAATTTTGGCCCATTCCTCCTTACAGAACTGCTTCAACTCATGACCCACTTTCGGTTCAGCTTCTGCTCACGAACGAATGTCCTAACATTCTCCTCTAGAATCTCCTGATACTATGCAGAATTCATGGTTGTGTCAATGATGGTAAGCCGTCCAACTCGTGAGGTAGCAAAGCAGCCCCAAACCATCACACTCCCACCACCATGCTTGATGGTTGGGATGAGGTTTTTCGGTTCGAGGCAGTGTTTGGTTTTCGCCAAACATAACGTTTCTCATTGAGGCCAAAAAGTTCTACCTTTGACTTGTCTGTCCAGAGAACACTGTTCCACAAGTCTTGTGGATCATCTATGTGATCTTTGGCGAACTTCAGAGAGGTTTTAATGTTATTTTTAGAGAGCAGTGATTTCCTCCTGGCTATCCTTTCATGAGCACCATTCTTGTTCAATCTTTTTCTGATAGTTGAGTCATGAACGGTCACATTAGCCAAGGCGAGAGTGGCCTGCAGATCCTTGGATGTTACTCTGGGGTTCTTTGTGACTTCCTGGATGATTTGCCAGTTTGACCTTGGAGAGATTTTGGTAGGACGATCGCTCTTGGTTAGAGTGACTTTGGTCTTGAACTTTGTCCGTTTGTAGACCATCTGTCTGACAGTGGATTGGTGGAGCCCCAAATGATGAGCATCAATAACTGCATTTCTGAGGTCCTCAGAGATTTCTTTTGATCCTGGCCTGACCTGTTTCCACACACCTGTATGGTGAAGACCAAACTCCCAAAGTTTCTGATCTTTATATAGGATGGGGCCTCCCAAACACACACTTTACGATCTAGCTAATTATTTAAATACCTGTTTCTAATTATCCCCTTTAATTTAGCTGATAAAAACAGGGTTTCACTTACTTTTGCACATACACGGACTATTAATTACTCAATGTTTCTCTAATTCATACATCATTTTGCTTCAAAAGACATGGAATTGGTTAATATAAACCCTATTGGATATTTAAGAAAACACCGCTGGTTTTGATTCTGAGAAGGTTATCATGGAAAAACTATGGAATTTCCGAAATTATCATTGGGGTGCACCCTGGTATACAAACATAATAATCACTTTATTTAATACAGTCGCTAAAAAGCATTTAAAGAAAGTCCCCATAACCTCAATAATAATAAAGAGCGTGGTCTGACATCAACATATCCAATCATTGCACAACAAACACCTAGTTGGTAAAGAATGTAATCGTAGGTTCTATCTCTTCAGCTTGCAAAGACAAGGACTGGACATATAGGCTTGTACTGCACAGGATGTACAAAGATCCGTATCAATCCCAGTGATCAAAAAAAGGGCCTAGGCAGTCCAATAAAACAGAGTATTTAAGGCCTTGTGAATACTTAGCAAGCCGAAGAGTCCCGGATATATTCAAAACTGAAGAGTTCTCCACAGTGTCCGACCGCAGCATTAATGCACCCAAATATCTCGAGGACAGATTTTTTTCTATCACTGTTGTTCTGCTCCCCACCATCTTGCTCTGACCGACCGGTCTAGGAGGTATGTTATAATCTTGTTGATTCCTCTCTCCATTTGTTACTTCATGAGGCAGAACCTACAATGACATTGTTTACCAATTAGGTGTTTGTTGTGCCATGATTGGATATGTTGATGTCAGACCACGCTCTTTATTATTATTGAGGTTACGAGGGACTTTCTTTGAATGTGGTTTTAGTGACTGTATTTAATAAAGTGATTATTATGATGTTTGTATACCAGAGTGCTTTGTTTTCGGGATACTTTTCTCTTGGTGGTAGTCATATTATACCCATCATCACTTTATATATAACAAAAAACGGCTCCTTGATCTCAGAAACCATCATGCACAATTTGGTAACAATATCTTAAGAGGTGTCCAAATGCATAGTGAGCCGGCAAAGAGGTTTCCAAAATATGCACCAGATCTTTGGGTTCTGTATATATGTATCCCTATATATAGACATACACACATTCACATCTCGTATATATATATTTCTGATATAAAGGCATTCCAAAATACACTCAGGAAGAAAAAAGAGTAATTCTAAAGTACTCAATAAATAGTATAAATATAAACTTCAAGTGACTATGAATAAACTTTTACTATAAAAAAAATATATATATATACACGAGATGTCAATGTGTGTATGTCTATATATAGGGATACATATATACAGAACCCAAAAATCTGCTATATATTTTGGAAACCTGTTTGCCGGCTCACAATGCGTTTGGACACCTCTTAAGATATCATAACCAAATTGTGCATGATGGTTTCTGAGCTCAAGGAGCACATTTTGTCTATGTTTGGATACAAAGTACAAATGACATCAACAATAACATAACTGATGACATCACAAATGACATGTTCCCATCACACAAGCCTCAAACTACCACTTAGTCTTGGTCACTCTGAAAATCCAATTTGCAACATTCGCAAAAATACAGGCGCAGCCAAAGTTCTTCCAGAGAGCGAGGTCACTGTTTGGGAGAACAGTACAATGTCCCACACCCATGCATTAGAGGCTCTCGATCGAAAAATTCAGGACCTCAGAGGCAACAATGAAACTATTATGGGTGGAGTTGTTGTTTTAGCAGGGATTTCACATTAACAAACAAAACAAATGTAATTATCCATCTATAAATGTCAGTATTTTCTATTTGATTAGAATTCCCGAGCAACGCCGGGTACTTTGGGCTCCCGGGGCGAGTGCATTTTGCCCGCTGTCGAGTGGTTTGGCGTCTCCCGGCATTTTCCTGTCTCCCCCTGCATCTCCCTTGAAAATGGCCACGCCACGTAGCCATGACGACGACACGCTACGTGACGTCATGACGTCAAGCCCAACACAGTGGCAGAGGAGCGGGCACCTGACCGCAGGGGCTAGTCTCCCCTCTCCCCCGGTCCACATCTTGCTTCTCCTCTCCTCCTTGGCATGCTGTTCCCCCCCCCCCTCCCCAGTCCGGCATGCCGGAGGAAGGAGGGGAGTTCCTCTGTGGGGAGGAAGCATGGTTGAGGGTTGTCAGGCAATTCCCGCGCGGTAGACTCCTGAGGTGCCAGTGGGGAGCTGCTGAGGTACTGTGACCAAACTGTGTCTCGGGTTTGGGGGGGTATGAGGAGATCAGAGGAGGATGCTGGCTGCCCTCAGCTGATCACAGAACAGCTGTAGCCGGTAGGAGGAGAGCAGGGCTGTCTGCAGCTTCTGGGCAGCAGGTGGCGCTGCAGAGCTCTCCATAACTGCTCCTCACTAGATCTCCCGGTTTCTCTGTGTTTCTGTTTTGGTAAGTGTGTGTCTGTGTGGGTAAGTGTGTCTGTAAGTGTGTGTGTCTGTGTGTGTGTGTGTCTGTGTGGGTAAGTGTGTGTGTTTGTGTCTGTGTGGGTAAGTGTGTGTGTGTGTGTGTTGTGTAAAAATTGCTGTTTAGGCGTCGAAGTTGATTGTGCTTCTGTTGAGGTAGCCGCTGTAGGAGTACTAGGTGGTCTCCGAC
>CM071574.1:37995599-38012696 GCA_036426205.1 Ascaphus truei
CAAGAATGTAACTGGTGCCATACCAAATGTGGGCAGAGTTTTGGGAAAATAAACGGGGAAAAGAATGTGCGTGAGAAGACGCAGGAGAATTTTTCTATGGGGAATTTATTCAACTTTTTTAAGTAATGGGGCCGCGAGGGGCGGTTGCGGTGCCGGGAGGCGAGTACTTTAGTGAGTAAACTTTTGTGGGTAATTTGTCAAGCCAGTTGTGTATGTGTTGAGTGTGTGATATATATAATGTTGTGGTGTAGTGTAGTAGTAATATATATATATATATTATATTATATATATATATTATACAGTATATATAGTATTAAGATTATTATATATATATATTTAAAAGACCAAATGGTTACAATACAAATATTTAAAATATATTGGTTGCCAAATCCATAAATGGAGAACAAGTTTTGGGGAAAAGAATCCCACGTGCAGAATACGTTTGTACAGGATCTATCTGACTGACCAATCGGATTCAGAATACTCGCAGTTAGTGCCAGCTGGATGAGTCATGTCGAGCTCCTTCACGTTGTTCGTCCGAGGTACTAGCGGAAAGCAGCCTGCCAGTCACAAAACGCCACGTCCGGGGACTAGGGATAATGGCGACGTGATTACACCACAGACGGCGTAGGAGTAACGGAAAGTGGTGGCACCCCAAATTCCCCACGCGGAGCTCCAGACCTGGGAGATTATTAGTATGCTGTATTTTTATTGACGGCAGGGAGTACAATACTTGCCCTTTGTGTATTTTGTATTGTGAATTCAAACGTGCTTCACAATTTAATCCTGGGCGCTTCTTCCATTTTGTTGTTCAAGGAAGACATAAGAGAGCGTGAGTTAAGAGGCGGGAAGGGGGTGGTGGAGAAGGGTGGGTGGGTAAGATGTGTGAAATAATGCGGAAGGGGGAGAGTAGGACGGGGAGGAAACTAGAAGGAGGGGACGCAGTGGGGGAGGGAGAAGGAGGGTGGGGTGAGAACGGGGGAGGGAAAAGTAGTGGGTAGGTTGAGAGGGCGAGAGGAGAAGAGATGATACTGTAGTTTAAGGTTTGTCGGAAGCCTACGCTCTCTAACAACACACTCGAGGATTCGCTAGAGCATCACAGATTCTCTCACAGATCACTTCTATGCGAAGATTCGCCACTCGCGTTAGCAGTACACAAAGGTTAGAGAGCTGCGTGGCACTATGTGTCTCGCTGTTCGCGCACCTTCACTCCACTGGCTTCTCTTTGTCACTATCATTCCTACTTAAGAATCTTGCCCCTTTACTCCCCAACACTCGACTTGTTCCCCAGCCCTCTTTATCCCCTTTTTCTTCCCCAACGCGTCTCTCCTCCGTATTCCAATATTTTCTCGCCCCCTCCCTCTCTCACATTCTCCCTCTTTGTCCCGCTCCTCGCTACACACTCTTGTCTCTTATTATATCAAGGGCGCAATTGGGAGAAATCAGTGATAATGATGAAGTCCCGGTTTAGCAGACGTCTAGAACACTGTTATTTAGGTGACGCTCTCCCCTCTCCTTTTGTTTTCTCGGTTCTCTTTGGAGAAAGATATTCACTCCTCGACGGATTGTTATCTAGACAGTCACGGTTAGAGAGTGTCGCTGTCCCCGATTTGTACACGTGTGCACTAGTTTACAGGGATGTGGTCAAGTTTCTGTTGTCCCCTGCGGTGCACCACTATGCATGCATATGTAGCAGGAGAGTGTGTCGGGTCTCGCTGTTCCCGCAGTGTCACACTGTGTGCACAGTACAGGTAGAATGGTCTGTTCTGTGTCCCCGGCGAGTCACACTAGGTGGCACAGTACAGGAGAGTGATGGTTGTCGCGTGGTTGTCCGACGCTTGGTCACCACAGTGGGACACATGTACCAGGAAGAATACTGGGTGCACATACAGGAGATGATGTCTGGACTCGTTCGCAGCGGCACACTTGTGCATAGTTACAGGAGAGGATGTGTCTGGTCTCTGTCTGCCACGGCTGGATAACTGTGCCACAGGTAAGGAGATTGTCTCTAGTGTCCCCACTGTCACACTGTGTGTACAGTACAGGAGATGTCACTGTGTCCCGCGTGTCAACACGTGTGCACCAGTAGAGGAGGTGTGTCTGTGTCCACGCTGTACACACTGTGTGCACAGTACAGATGTGTGTGTCTCTGTCCCCGCTGGCACACTGTGTTTACAGTACAGGAAGATGTCTGTCTTGTGTCCCACATATCAGGTTGACAGTACAGGAGATGTGTCTGTCTCTGGTCCCCGGTGCCACACTGGTTGCACAGTACAGGAGATGTGTCTGTCTCTGTGTCCCCGCGTCACACTGTGTGCACTATTACAGGAGAGTGTCTGTCTCTGTTTCCCCGTTGTCAACTGTGTGCCGACAGTACAGGTAGATATGTTGTATATGTTGTCGCACGCTGTCACACTGTGTGCACAGTACAGGAGATGTGTCTGTCTCTGTGCACTGTCTGGCTCCTCACAGTATATTTGACGTGGGTTTAGGTTTTGCTGCATACAGCAGACATATGATCTGACTCGTTGCGTGTCTTTCCTGGGGTGGGGGCTATCTCCAGCACTGTGTGCACAGGTCACTCATGTAGATGTTAAACAGTGTTGGATTGAGGCTGGCCCTTCCCTGCTTGAAGCTGTCTGTTTGCATGCTGTCTCTCTCTCATCCCACTTTCTTTAACACACTCACTCTTTCTCCCCTCTCTAACATCCTCTCACACTCTCCCCAGCTGTCTCGATGCGTCTCTCGCTATTAAACCGGTCTTCCAAAGATTTCAATCTGTCATCATCACATCTGGGGTAAGAGACACCTCAATTATCCCTGGTGACCCTGTCTACCCTTTCTCTTTCCTATCCACCCCCTTCACTCTATATACCCCCCCCTCTGCTCTATATACCTTCCTCATCTTCTCTATATACTCCCCTCCTCTGCTCTATATAGCCCCCTCAACACTTCTATATACCTCCCCTCCTCTCAATATACCACCCTTCCTCCTCTCTGTATTCCCCCTCCTCTGCTCTATATACCCCTCAACTCTGCTCTATATATGCTCCCCTCCTCCGCCCTATATACCCTTCCTCACCGCTCTATATACCCTTCCGCCTCCAGTTTATATACCCATCCTCCTCCGCTCTGTATCCCCTCCTCCTCTGCTCTGTATCCCCTCCTCCTCTGCTCTGTATCCCGTCTCCTCCACTCTATAAACCCCCCTCCGCTCTGTATCCCCCCTCTGCTCTATATACCTCCACCTTGACTCTAACCATGTAACATAATACCTCCCTCTTGTCATGTGACTCGCAGACCCTCTCCCCATTGGATATCTACCCCAAGATCCTGGACTTCCGCCCTGTTACCATGGCAACCTTCACCATGACCCTGTCCCGGGTCTGTCTGTGCCCCATGGTGAGACATCTAAAAGGCTACAATTATACCAGCTCCGGCTGGGCGTGCGCGCGATCTTGTGACGTCATCATGGCGATGCGTCCGAGCGGCATATGCACTGCAGGCAGGAGGCAGCCGGAGGAGACAGGGAGGCGTGGCCGTGAGCAGTTCGCCCTCATTGGCTGAACCACTCACGTGACGCGGCCGTCGCCTGAAGAAAACAAAATCCAAGGTCTGTTCTCCTGCCTGCCGCCCTGCGATTTCGTGTCTGCGCGAGGTATGTAAACGTGCATTGCATTGTAGCAATTTGTTATTGAGCCGTGCGGTGGCGCGAAGCATGGCGCGCGAAGCATGGCGCGCGAAGCATGGCGCGCTCTGCCGTTTCTCGATATAAGCCCGGCCTTAGTCTATTCGCACAGCCTAGCATCTCTAGGGAGACAGAGCCTCACTCCTCTAGGACTAAACTGGGAGAAGGAAAACCGAGCCTGGCACCTCTAGGGCTGGAGGGAGAGAAAGCCTGGCACCTCTAGGGCTGGAGGGAGAGAAGGGAGGGAGAGAAAGCCTGGCACCTCAGGGCTGGAGGGAGTGAAGCGTGATGATTAGGTGGAGGAGAAAAGCCTGGCACCTCTTGAGCTGAAGGGAGCAGGGAGATGAGGTGTTGCCCCTCTAGGGCTGGAGGAGGAAAGGGGGAGACACAGCCTTCCACATCTAGGGCTGGATTGGGTGACAGGAGACAAAGCATGGAAACCTCTAGGGGCTGAGGAGAAGGGGAAGAAAGCCTGCACTCTTGGATCTGAAGAGGAGCAGGGAGGTGGGTGTGCCCCTCTAGGGCTGGAGGAGGAAAGGGGGAGACACAGCCTTCCACATCTAGGGCTGGATTGGTGAAGGGAGACAAAGCATGGAACCTCTAGGGCTGGAGGGGAAGGCGACAGAGCCTGGCACCTCTAGGACTGGTAGGGGAGACGGATCCTAACACCTCTAGGGCTGGGTGGAGGGAAGGTGCAAGACAGAGACTTGCACCTGTACGGCTGGATGGGTGAAAGGAGACAGAGCATGGAACCTCTAGGACTTGAGGGGCGGGGGAGATGGATCCTCGCACCTTTAGGGCTGGAGGGGAAGGCAGAGAGAACTTGGCATATCTAGGACTATACACTGTGTCTCACAGGTCGTGGGTCGAGGGAACGATCAAGTAACGATGAGCTCCAAGTTCGAGACACGGGAAGATCTAGGTGAGACCTTAATCTCCTATTAATCCCTTATTAAAATCCTAATGATCTCCACTAACCTCTTATAAACATGTAATAAGACTATTGGCACCCTATACTTCTGGAACATCCCTTTTAACCAGAACAGTGCTATCATCTTACTAACAGCCGGTTAACGTCCCCTTAACCTGTAATATCCCTACCAACCTATTAACGTGTTCACAGACGGTTATGATCCTATTAATTCCCTGGTCACTGATAAGCGGCTCTGTTGAATCCCTATGATCTCCTATTAACATCCTATTACTGTGTAATAATCCCATTATCATCCCAAGAACTCTGTGTCTCAATTATTGACACATGACCATAGCCAGTAAGGTTCCGGGTCACCCTAACAGTATTGCCCCTGTGACGTCCTCGTTCCCCACACTCGATTTATTTATACAATGTTTTACCAGGAAGTAATGCAGTGAGAGTTACCGCTCGTTTTCACGTATGTCCTGGGCACAGAGTTTTGGTGACAGATACATGCTTACAAATACATAGTTACATTAAGTGAGGGCTGATTGCACCTCCCTCTCTGTGACATCACAGCCGTGATGCGTAATTACGGGAACCTTCTCCTGGAGATGTCCGCTGTGGTGCCCGACGGGATTGTGGGATTCTTCACAAGCTACCAGTATATGGAGAATATTGTGGCCTCGTGGTACGAGCAGGTAACTGAGCCCATAACTCGCCCTGTAACTGAGCCTATAACTGACCTGTAACTCGCCATATAACTTATGCTGTGACTGATGTGTAACTCGCCCTGTAACTTATGCTGTGACTGATGTGTAACTCGCCCTGTAACTTATGCTGTAACTGATGTGTAACTCGCCCTGTAACTGAGCCCGTAACTGGACCTATAACTGCGCCTGCAGCTCACTATATAACGTCCTGTAAATGCCCCCGTACCTCACCTTATAACTGACTCTCAAAATCTCCCTTCAACTCACCCCAGTTATAGATCAGCTATGGGGTAAATAATAGGGCCCTATAGATACCTAAACTCACCTCTGAACTGGTCTTTTGTAATGTACAAATTCATTTATATGGTCAATTTTATAATAATCATATTAAAGCTGCAGTTCAAGCTGCCGTTTAAAAAATATATATATATTTTTTTTTCCCCATTCAATATGTGCATGAATACAATCTGCACACGGACAAGTGATTAGCTAAGCTGCAGATCGATCTGTTCTCCTGTTATCAATCGCTTGCTCCGGTTATTTAATTCAGTTCTTGCACAGCATTCTGGGCAATGTAGTCCTGGAATATGATTGACTGTGCAGATACTAGATACAATTGGTGCACTGCTAGAGACAGGGCGGTGCTCAAGAGGCAGAGCCTATCCGAAGGGGAAGGGGGCTGTCACTTTGGAAATGCTTCCTACATTAGAAACATTAAAAATATCTTTAAAACATTCATTTTTTTTTTTTTTGAATGCTACAAGTATTTTTTTATAGTACAGAACTGATTTATTTAAAAAAAAAAATAAAAAAACACATGTAGGATATTGCTTGAACTGCTGCTTTAAGGGACTTGAGTAGGAATTCAATTAATTTCAAATCCTACATTTTATAGGGTCAGTCGTTTAACAACCTTATAAATGGAGTTATATTAGGGTCTCTTCTCTAATTACCACTCATACAGTTTATAGGACGGATCATATAATGATTTCATGACCCCAGTTATACTAGAGATTCCTTTTTAATTATTCATTCTACAATTTATAGGATATATCCCAAAATGGCTGTATAAAACAGAGTGTATAATAAAATCTCTTTTAATTACAAATCCAACAATGTATAGAGTCAATCCCATAATAACCGTATAAATCAGGTTGTAGGTACACCCTTTTAATGATTAGTCCTAGAATTTATAGGATTGGCTCTATAATCACCCCCTAGATTAAGGACTTCTCTTTAATTGCCACTTCTAGAATTTGTAGGATGTGCTTTGTTTAGCAGAGTACATAGTTACATAGTAGATGAGGTTGAAAAAAGACATGCGTCCATCAAGTTCAACCTATGCTAAATTTAGTAAACAGATACTTTATCCTATATCTATACTTACTTATTGATCCAGAGGAAGGCAAACAAAAAAACCCAATGTCATATCATCCAATGATATCTCATAAGGGGAAAAATACATTCCTTCCCGACTCCAAGAATTGACAATCGGATTACTCCTTGGATCAACATCTTTCCCATGTTTACTTATTTGGTATATCCCTGTATACCTTTCTTTCTAAAAAGATGTCCAACCATTTTTTGAACAAATCTATTGTATCTGCCATCACAGTCTCCAGGGGTAATAAATTCCACATTTTAACTGCCCTTGCTGTAAAGAACCCTTTCCTTTGTTGCTGGTGAAATCTCTTTTCCTCCAACCTTGGGGGATGACCCCGAGTCCTTTGTACTGCCCTTGGGATAAATAGATAATTTGAAAGCTACTTGTACTGTCCCCGAATATATTTGTATACTGTTATCATATCCCCAATTTTCTAATGTAAATAAATCTAATTTAGCTAGCCTCTCCTCATAAGTTAGATTGTCCATCCCCTTTATTAATTTGGTGGCTCTTCTCTGCACTCTCTCTAGTTCCATAATATCTTTTCTAAGTAGTGGTGCCCAAAATTGTACTCCATATTCAAGGTGTGGTCTTACTAGTGCTTTGTAAAGGGGCATAATTATGTTTCCTTCCCTTCCACCCATTGCCCGTTTAATGCAAGATAAGATCTTGTTTGCCTTTGCAGCTACTGCATGATTTTGGGCACTATTGCTAAGCCTGCTGTCTACAAGCACTCCTAAATCCTTCTCCATCAAGGATTCCCTCAATTTATCCCCATTTAATTTGTAAGTCGCCTATTTATTCTTGCATCCCAAATGCATAACCTTACATTTATCTGTATTAAACCTCATCTGCCATTTACCTGCCCAGGTTTCCAGTCTTTCCAAGTCCTTCTGGAGAGAAATTACATCCTGCTCTGATTCTATTACCTGACACAATTTAGTATCATCAGCAAAGATAGAGACTTTGCTCTCGATGCCAACCTCAAGGTCATTAATAAATGGTGGAGTAAATGGTGACATCCCTCTTAATAATTAATCCTACCGTTTGTAGGGCCGGCCTTATAACGATCCTGTTAATTATCTTGTTAGGGGATCTTGGAGAACATTCAGCGGAATAAACTCATCTTCATCGAGACGCAGGACGGGGCAGAGACCAGTGTGGCCCTAGAGAAGTATCAGGAGGTTAGTAGGGTCAGAGAGGAGAGGCAGGGGGGGAAGGGGGGAGCATTGTTATATGATCACACGTGCCCACCACGCTCTTTCCCTTTAAACCCCAGGCCTGCGAGAATGGACGGGGGGCAATCCTATTATCTGTCGCCCGTGGAAAAGTGTCAGAGGGAATTGATTTTGGTACGTATCCTTAAACCAGGGGAGCGCAATCTTTTTCCCCTGCGCCCCCCTGCCGGCTGTCCCCCTCTCCTCGCGCCCCGCCTGCTTACCTTGACTCAGACGTCATGACGCCACATTGCCATGGCAACATGACATCACATGACAACGCCGCGTTGCCATGGCGATGCGTCACCAGGAGCCGTCTGAATCAAGGTAAGGAGAAGTTTAGAGGCCCTGCAGCTCCCCCCGGCATTAATTTTAATGCCTTGGGGAAGCGCCCGGGACCTCTGTAAACCCCGCGCCCCCCGCAGCGAATCTCGGGCGCGCCCCCCACTTTGCGCACCGCTGCCTTAAACCACCCACAGAGTCCCATATACTGTAGGCCATTTAATAGGGTCTGTGTACTCCATGCATGGGACAGAGCTTTCTTCATACCTCCCATTTATACTATAGGACTTTTATAGGGTCGGTATCTCTATAGGATGGAGCCTCCATTGTATATTCATTTATATAATAGAATTTTTATAGGGTCTGTCTTTGTTTCCCCTCAGTGCATCATTATGGTCGTGCGGTTATAATGTTCGGAGTCCCCTATGTATATACACAGAGCCGTATACTCAAGGTAAGTGCTTCTATTCCTGCGCTCCCTCTCGCTGTACTATTCCTGCGCTCCTTCTCTCTGTACTATTCCTGCGCTCCCTCTCTCTGGACTATTCCTGCGCTCCCTCTCTCTGTACTATTCCTGCGCTCCCTCTCTCTCCTCTTCTCTTCTTCCTCTTCCTTCTCTCCCCTCTTCTGTTTCTCTCATTCCGTTCTCTCGCCTCTCTCTTTGTCCTCTTCCTTCTCTCCCCTCTCTCTTGTCCTCTTCCTTTCTGCGGATAACCTCGGTCGTCTTGGATGCTCGAGGTGCTCTCCTTCTCTCTCCTCTCTCTGTACTATTCTTGCGCTCCCTCACTCCCTCTCTCTGTACTATTCCTGCGCAGGCTCCCTCTCTCTGTCCTATTCCTGCGCAGGCTCCCTCTCCCCTCTACTATTCCTGCACTCCCTGTCCTCTCTCTACTCTTCCTGAGGTGGCTCCCTCTCTTTGCTCTTTCTGCTCAGGCTCCCCCTCTGCTCTTCCTGAGATGGCTTCCTCTCTCCCTCTGCTGTTCCTGCGCAGGCTCGGTTGCAGTTCCTGCGTGATCAGTTTCAGCTGCGTGAGAATGACTTCCTGACGTTTGACGCCATGAGACACGCGGCACAGTGTATGGGACGCGCCATCCGCGGGAAGACAGACTACGGCATCATGCTATTTGCAGACAAGGTACCTGTGTGTATACATGCTGACACATGAGTATATACACAAGCTGCATGTATGTATCTGTTTGTGTGTGTGTATGTATATACATCATAAATTAACATGCTAGCTGTAGGTGTGTACATGTATGCACACACATGCTGCATATATTTATACACACGCTACGTGTGTGTGTGTGTGTGTGTGTGTGTGTGTGTGTGTGTGTGTGTTTGTGTGTGTGTGTGAAAGAAATTGAACAGGAGGGAATAAGGTAAAAACCGCGAACAAGAGGAGGGGAAAGGGCAAACATGCATCCAAGGGTGTCGTCGTGCGTTATACAGAAGAACTCAAAAAGGAGAGTGAGAAAGAGAAAGCAGTTGAAGCAAAAACAAGATATGCTAGAGAAGGTAGTTTGTTTTCTATTTATAGGCCCATGTTATCCTTCCTTTCCTACATCCCACGCTTTCCTCACCATCCCTAGCCTCTCTCCTCTCCCCTATCCCCCCCACCTTTTAGCTTGTCAGCCGGGGTTCTCACCCACACTGACCATTTCGTCACTTTAACCCAAACCGACCCCCGAACGTCCTATAACTATTGAAGATAGAAACCCTGCCCCCCCCCGGGCTGCTGGTCACTACCCGGCAAAGGGTTGATCTGTACGTAGGATCGGGCTTAACCCGACGCAGAGTTGCGACGCTAATGATTGTGAATACGGAAGATTCCGCACTCAGCCATCAACCCTGAGTGTATTAGTCTGTCTTACGAGGCACTATTAAGGGACGATGGTTGCATCTGTTATGACTGCTGGGGGGTGGAAGGAGAGGAGGGAGAAAGAAGTCCAACAGTGGTTCCCTCGGTAAGAAGAGCTACATCAAAATTAATACTGTGTAAGCTACTACCCCTTCTCCCTAATACCCCTCCCCTCGATTGCTCAGTGCCAACAGTTCACTTTCCTTGCCTTCTTCCTGCCAGCGGACTCACCCCCTCTTACCGCTTGTTTAAGGCGATTTAGCCACTCTCCTTCGAGGGTTTTTTCCTAATCCTCGACCGGTAGATGATGCGATGTTACGGGTTCTGTTAATTGTTGTTGTGTGTGTGTGTGTGTGTATATGTATATATATATACTGTATACACACACTCACAATCACACACACACACACACACACACACAATGATGCATGTACTCCAAAAGCAAAAATTGGTATAAAGCTTGATAAAGGACCCATAGTGGTCCGAAACGCTGCTCAAACTGCTGTGTTCGGTTACCTCACATGGTGCGAATAAATACCTGTTTTTGATGTTGTAAAAAAAAAGAAAGAAAACAGAAACAGAAACAGAAACACACGTGATGTACAGTATGTATATATGGACACATGCATGCTATAAATCTGCATATAAGACCACATACACGCTAATAAATCGTGATATAAAATCACTCAAAACTAAAAAATATATTAAGTGGTGTGTGTGTCTGATACAATATATCAATTAGGGATTCCCAAAATGAAAAAGAAAATGTTAGATGGGTTCAAAATAGAGTTTGAATGTCCACTAACTCAAACATAATATCCAGTATTCAAATGGAAATCCAATTAACAGAAGGGGAATCTCTCCGGGGAGGTGCGTGTCCAGATAAAGGATCTCCTCAGCCTTTGAACGCAATTTACAAAACAGAAGCGCAAACGACTACCATGAAGCAGTGTGAGTAACATGTTACTGCTGATAGAAGACAAGAATATTGCCCGTACAAGCAGTGGAAGACAAATTCGCTTATCGGTAACTGATGTGGGAGCACTGGATTTAAAAATAAAAAAATCAACCTTTTTGGGGGCTTTATTTGCTCTTATATTTTCATTTCTACTGGTTTGTTTATTGATTAAAAATGAAACAGTCAATGGAGGTTTTACCATATAAAATGTAGGGATTTGCACAATACCGCCACAAAACGCATAGGAGTGGAGCGGTGCCGACGTTGATCCCAAGAGGCTGGACTTTGAGCACTCTGCTCCGTTCCCCAGTCCTCCGAGTAAGGAAGAACTTACCCCAAGGACGACCCTTCCATTTTCGCCAGTTAGATGAGACCCCGCGGACGAGAGACTATCTGTGACTGCACTTGATGGGAGAGTGGAGGGAAGGAAGACCAGTGCTCCCACATCTATTACCGATACGCTCATTTGTTTTATACTTCTTTAAGCGCAATATTCTTGTCTTGTACACACACTGCTTCATCATGTTAGTCATTTGCACTTTTGGAAGAAAATTAAAAAAATATATATATATATATATATTGTAACACTTTTTCTGTGTCCTGCTTTCCCTGGGGAATGGTTTTTCCCTGACGCGCTCTCAGAGATATGCTCGCGCTGATAAGCGAGGGAAGCTGCCACTCTGGATTCAGGAGCATCTGACAGACGCCAATATGAACCTGACCCTGGATGAGAGCATTCACGTTGCCCGTCACTTTCTGCGAGAGATGGCCCAGCCCTTCCGCAGGGTGAGACCACCACCTGGGGAGTCACTTTATGCTCTCCATCTTTTTCTCCCCATCTCTTATCTTCTCTCTCACCCTCCTCTCTCGCTCGCTCCCTTTTTCTCTCTCCATCTTCCTTCCTATGTACCTCTTCCCTCACCCCCTGTGACTCTTCCTCAATCCCCCTCTCTTCCTCCCTCTCCGCCTTACCTCCCCTCTCTCTTTTGCTCCCCCTCTTTTCTTCACTATCACACCCCTGGCTGTGTCTTCCTCAGGAGGATCAGTTGGGACTGTCTCTTCTGACTCTGGAACAGCTGCAGTCTGATGAGATGTTACAGAAGATACAACAGATCGCTCATCAGGTGTGAGACGTCCAGCAGGACCACCCGATACATCCCGGGACTGCCCTGTGAGACATCAACCTCAAGACATAGAGGAACCACTCGGGAGACATCCCAAAAAGATATCCAGCGAGCGCCCAGCTAGACATCCTTAAGTGACATCCAATAAAGAGAGATTGACATCCCCATGAGATCATGCAAGAAACAAACTTAAGAGACACTCAGAGATAGATACCACGACAAGAGAGAACAAGACATCTTAAAGAAACCCATGAGACATTCAGCTGGACATCCTGAGATACATCCCATAATGAGGGCCCATAATGAGACATCGCGGCGACACCTCAGTATGTGTATATATACACATGTATACAGAGCCAGAACCCACATCTATAAACTGTAATATACTGTAATAAAGGGTTTAGTACAGATTTCTGTGTGTGTATTATACAGCTCTTGTAGATCCACTGTTTGATGAAGGCCTCCCCAATGGCTTTCCAAGCACGGCAGTTACAGCCTCTGTTCTCCACGGAGCTCCAGCACATTTTCTGATATTTTATCCTCCCATCCTACTTTTACCATTTACACTGCCATTGTCATTTTTTCATTCTTGTGATGATGTTACAGACTTTCGTTTGCTCTCAAACCCATTCGTTCTTTTTCCTGTCTCCCCGGGTAATACGCAGCATACATCTCTCCATGCTTCTTTGAGTTGTGTGAAGCTTGTGAATTAGCTTAGCATTTAGGATCCAAGTTCCCCACCCATAAGTGAAAATGGGTGGAATAGACTGGTTGAAAACGTTCCTCTTAAGGCACAGTGGAAAGTTCCCTTGAAAAATTGTATTTTCTTCCAAATGCGTTCCATCCCATTCTATCCGTTCTTATCGCGTTCTATCCGGGTACTCCATAGAATTAAGAAAATTACTTTAGTCAGAGCATTGCAGAATACAAAAAAAAGTGTGTGCACTGAGCATGCGCATTTTAAGTGAAACTTCTTTGTCTTTTGTCACAGAAATTGTATTTGCGATGATGTTTTTAATTAAACACAATTTCAAAGCCAAAACACAAAGACGTTTGACTTAGAACGCATGTTTTAGCTATTTGCACTTCTATATTTATAGTAACACTGAATTCCTTGTGTGTGCGCGCCAGTCTGTCAGTATGTGTGTGTGCGTCAGTTAGTGTGTCACTGTGTGTGTCTGGCAGGCTCTCCCAGCTTTATCCCCTCCTCCCCCCCCCCCCGCCCCCAAGCAAAGGGGACACGGCACGCTCAGCGCCCTTTTTCCCCCCCTCACGCTCCCTCCGAGGACACCGCACTCCGCCCGCCGTCCCGTCCCCCCTCCATCCCTCCCCCACCCCATCCCTCCAAGCTACGGGGACACGGAGCGATAAGCGTTCCCCCCCCTACCCCTGGCGGTGCTGCTTTGGCGGTGACACGGTGTGCTGAGGACCCCCCCTGCCGGTGGTGCTGCTGCGGGGGGACACGGCACGCTGAGTGCTCTGCCCCCCCTCCGGCGGCGGTGCTGCTGCGGGGACACGGCGCACTGAGTGCTCTCCCCCCCCCCTCCGGCGGCGGTGCTGCTGCGGGGACACGGCGCACTGAGTGCTCTCCCCCCCCCCTCCGGCGGCGGTGCTGCTGCGGGGACACGGCGCACGAGTGCTCTACCCCCCCCCTCCGGCCAGGCGGTCTGCGCGAGGGACACGGCGCACTGAGTGCTCTCCCCGCCTCCGGCGGGGTGGTGCATGCTGCGGGGAGGGGACCACAGCGCACTGAGTGCTCTCCCCCCCCCCTTCGGCGGCGACGGTAGGCGCTGCCGGGGACGGCGCCACATGAGTGCTCTCCCACGACTCGGCGGCGGTGATGGCTGCGGGACCGGCGCACGATTGCTCTCCCGCCTCGGCGGCGGTGATGTGCGGGGACACGGCGTCATGAGTCGCTCTCCCGCTACGGCGGTGTGATGCTGCGGGACACGGCGCACTGAGTGCTCCCCCCGCTCGGGCGGCGGGTGCTGCTGCGGGGGACCGGAACACTGAGTGCTCTCCCCCGCTCCGGCGGCGGTGCTGCTGCGGGGACACGGCGCACTGAGTGCTCTCCCCCGCTCCGGCGGTGGTGCTGCTGCAGGGACACAGCGCACGGATCTCGCACCCAAGAGAGCGAGAAGGAAGAAGAAAAAGGTGCGTCAGGGTTGCTACCTTCAACTGATGGCCAACCCGGAGAAAATGTTACAAACAATTCCCTTACTTGGCATCCTGCTGCAACTGCAGTGAACATAGCGGCACAGCATCAAATGATGCCCCGTTGACACCGCGTAGCATCATGACATCACGTAGCGTCCCATCGCCGTGGCATCATGTGACGCTGCGCTGCCATGTTCACAGCAGTTGGGGGAATTGCACAACAATACCGGAGAAGCCGCCGCAGCAACACGCCGCTGTCGCCACCACCCGGAGATTGACGGGCTAAACCCGTAGCGTGTGTGCATGCGTTCCCCTCTCCGGTGACTGGTGGGAGCTGGCAACACTGACGTCAGTTCCTGCTCTGTACTTCCATCGCCATCAAGGCAATTTACTGGCAAGGAACATTTTCATGTGGTAGGTGCCGCTAAAAAAGATTCACTTAAAAAAGAAACTTTGTGTTGCAACGTGGAGAAGAGAGGCTTGCAAGCGCAGTACTGGGAAGATCATTGAAGATGCCATCATTACAGTAGATTGACATGCGCTGAAGAGGATAACTTTAATAATAGCTTTATTTCATATAGTGCTTTTCTCCCAATGGGACTCACAGCGCTTCACAATTACAGTATAGTGCGCGGTGCGCAGCACATACGATTTTTACAGACACAGTCCCTGCCCAGATGAGCTGACAATCTATGCTTTTGGTGCCTGAGGCACAAGGCGATAAAGTGACTTGCCCAAGGTCACAATGAGCTGACACCGGGAATTGAACCAGGTTTCTCAGTGACATTGCCGAGTCAGTGTCGTTACTAACTGAGCCGCTCCTCGCATGATAGACATTTATAGATAAACTACATATAAAAATGATATATATAGTATTAATATATCTATACCACTATATATCAATATATCTCATCTACCTGTATATATCCATACATCTATGAATAGCTACAATCTACATATTGATATATTGATTAACCTTTGAAGAGAATGACAGCTTTTCAAATGAGCGCAGAGGATCTATGTCCCTGTGTGGGGTCGGGAGGTTGACTAGTAGGGGGACCTCAGGCATTTCACCCTCAAATCCAACAGGACCATGACTACATCGTACAGAGGTTACCCAGCTTTATCTGTGCTTCATAGATATATATTAACCACTCAAAGCTCCAAGACTAACCTCAAAAATATATATGTTAGAGCTGCCAACGTTCCACAATATGCTGTTATAAAGCGTAGTAAATGCTACGTATAATCAGCAGTAGAGAGGCAGCTATGAGAAATGTCCGCTACACTCACTACGGCTACATAGAGGTGATCAGGATAAGCAGAGTTGCCAGCGGACTGTGTAATGAACGACTGGTGGGGGTGTATGCACTGCGGGGGAGATGTAAATTACCTCCGTAGCCCCCCGACCCACATTGAAGTTCTACCTCCGTCTCTGTATGGTCGCGGTTCAGCGTGCAGCTGGAAAAGGGTGTTCATAATAGAAATCTCGGTCAAACCTTACCTTACCCCTGTACATATTGTACAGTGCTGCGTACACTGTCCGTGCTATGAGACAATATTATTCTATACTTCTCTATCTGTCCGTGCATCTATCTGTATGCTGTACCTATGTATGTATGCAGGGCGGTCAACTGCTTTCCCGAGGCCCATTACTAGAGTCACCACCACGGCGCCTGGTTGTTGAGCGGCCCTGTGAGTCCCCCCTTCTCTCTCACACACTCCATCTTCCCTCTCACTCTCTCTCCCCACCCCTTTTTTCTTTCCCTTTCACCTTTCTCTCACTCCCCCTCTCTCTCACTCTTTCCCTCCCTCCCTTCTCACTCTTTCCCCCCCTCCTTTCCCACTCCCCCCCCCCCCCCCCCCCCCCCCCCCCCTCAGAATTTCCACCTCCCCATTACCTCCTGTTCCTGTTTGCGCTCGTCTTTCCTTACTTGTATGTCATTCTGTTTATGTAATGGATGTCACTCTGTACCCCCTGGTACTGCGCTGCGGAATATGTTGGTGCTTTACAAATAGACAATAATAATCTCCCCCTCCCTCTTTCACTCTCCTCTCACTCTCCCCTCTTCACACTGCCCCCACCCCCTCTCTCTCCCTCACCTTTCCCCTCTCCCCCCTTCCTCTCTGCATATTCCCGCTTCCCCTTCATATTCCCCCTTCCTCCTCCCTCCCCCCTCCTTCCCACACCCTTTCCCCCTTCCCCTCTTTCCACCTTCTCACCCTCTGCCTCCCCCCCTTCCTCACCCCTCTCACCCTTTCCCTCTCTTGATTCCCCACTCTCTCCCCCCGCCTCCCCCTCTCTTAATTCCCCACTCTGTCCCCCCTCACCATTGCTTTCCCACTTTCTCCCCCCTCTTCCTCCTCACCTCTCTCCACCCCCCCCCCCCCCCTCTACCACCCTCTGTGTCACTACTTCCTTCACCATCCCCCTCTCTCTCACTCTCCCTCTTACCCCACCACCCCCCTCCCTCTGTCAGGGTCCTTCCCGGTGCCAGAGGGGGGCCCACACAGGCGTTCGATACTGAAAGTTGGGTCCGACTTCCAGTGAGGCCTAACTTCCGGGTTCAGACAAATGTCTGTGTATATAATACCTATCTATATATGTACAATGCGGCATACACTGCCAGCACTATACGAGACTAAATATGTTTTTATATATCTACCTGTATTTATCTCTGTACCTCTGTATCTGTGTTATGTAGCTATGTATCTATGTATCTATATATGTACACTGTCAGCGATATATGAGCCAAAATATTATTCTATGTATATCTAGCTATTTGTGTATCTATCTGTGTAT
>CM071574.1:38012803-38015303 GCA_036426205.1 Ascaphus truei
GGTCCTTGCCGCAACGCAGTTTAAGTCATTTGCTGGCAGAGAGGCTCGTCCAGTTTGGCAGCTTGGCGCGCATTGCAGAGGCTCCCACGCTCAGAAGGCCATTGCAGAGGGCCCGCCAGCGACCTCGGCGCGCATTGCGAGGAATCACGCGATCCAGAAGGCTATGCAGAGGTCCGCCCGCGCTCGGTGCGCATGCAGAGGCGCCCGCCACTCGCGCGCATGCAGAGGCCTTCCGTTCTCGGCGCGCAGGCAGACGGCCTCCACGCTCTCGGTTCGCGCATGCAGAGGGCCTCCCGGCGCTCGCGCGCGCATGCAGAGGGCTCCCGCGCTCGGTGGCCAGAATGCAGACGGGCCTCCGACGGCTCGGGGCGCATGCTTAGAGGTCTTCCCGCGCTCGTGTGAGGCATGCCCAGACGCTCCCGCGCTCGTGCGCGGAATGCAGAGGGCCTCCCGCGCTAACTTTTAGGAGCGAATGCAGAGGCATTCACGCGCTCCTGCGCGCATGCAGAGGCCTCCCGCGCTCGGCGCGCATGCAAGCCCGTCCCGCCGCCGGCGAGAATGCAAGAGGCCCTATCCGCGCTCGGCGGCATGCAGAGGGCCTCCGCGAGCCTCGGAGCGCATGCAGAGCCTCCGGCGCTCGGCGCGCATGCAGAGGTGCCTCGCGGCGCTCGGCGCGCTTATGCAGAGACCTTCCCTGTGACGCGCTCGGCGCGCATGGCATGGAGCCTCCCGTTCCCGAGAATGCCGCATGAAGAGGACCTCCGCGTCTTGCCCGCGCGCATGCAGAGCGCTCCGTGCCGGCGCGACATGGCAGAGGACTCCCGGTGCCTGGCGGGCAATGCAGAGCCCTCTGTTCTCGGCGCGCATGCAGAGCCCTCCTGTGCTCGGCGCGCATGCAGAGCCCTCCTGTGCTCGGCGCGCATGCAGAGGCCTCCTGTGCTCGGCGCGCATGCAGAGCGCTCCTGTACTCGCGCGGCATGGAGGCTACTGTGCTCGGGCCGCATGCAGAGGCCTCCGTTGGCACGCATGCAGGGCCTCTGTTTCGGCGGCATGCAGAGGCCTCCTGTGCGCGGCGCGCCATGCAGCAGGCCCCCTGTTTCGGCGCGCGCGCATGCAGAGGCCTCATGTCAGGAAGCATGCAGAGGCCTCCTGTTCTCGGCAAGCATGCAGAGGCCCCGTGTGTCGGCGCGCATTGAGAGGCCTCCTGTGCTCGGCTACGCATGGAAGAGGCCTCCGTTCTCGCGGCATGCCGAGGCCCCTGTCGCTCGGACTCGCGAATGCAGAGGCAGACTCCTGTGCTCGGGCATGCATGAGATGGCCCCTGCGTGTCGGCGCGAAGCAGACGGCTCCTCTCGTGCTCGGCACGCATGCAGAGGCCTCTGTGCGGCAAGCAGAGAGGCCTCCTGTGATGGCGTGATGAAGAGGCCTCATGTTCTCGGCGCGCATGCAGAGGCCCCTGTGCTCGGCGCGCATGCAGAGGCCTCCTGTGCTCGGCGCGCATGCAGAGGCCTCCTGTGCTCGGCACGCATGCAGAGGCCTCCTGTGCTCGGCGTGCATGCAGAGGCCTCCTGTGCTCGGCGCGCATGCAGAGGCCCCCTGTTCTCGGCGCGCATGCAGAGGCCCCCTGTTCTCGGCGCGCATACAGAGACACAGAACACACCCGCACACGAGGAATTCACAGTTACTATACATATAGAAGTGCAAATAGGTAAAACAGGGGGTCACTGAAATTGTGTTTTGATTTTTAATTAAAAACATCACCATCACAAATACAATTTCTGTAACAAAACACAAAGAAGTTTCACTTAAAAAGCGCGTGCTCGACGCACACGCACACACACACACACACACACACACACACACAAAACACCCACACAACACACACCACAAACACACGTTTAAAAAATCTAATCTATCAGATGCAGCAGACGTTATTGCCCGTTTACACGTTACCGCTTCCGTGAGTTTTACTGTGCGATTTGCAAAGAGCGACAAGTTGTAACCTTTGCGCAATTTACCAAGCAATTTTGTGAGTTACCCGCACGAGATAGGTCTGCTACTCTCATAGGGTTTCTATCCATCTATATATTTCCCCCTCTTTCTCTCTTTCTCCCTTTCTCTTTCTCCCTCCCCTCTCCCTCCCTCTGATCTATAAATACCCTCTCCACTGTCACGTTCTCGCTTCATGCTGTAGCTGTCGCTCTCTCTCTCTCTCCCTATAAGGAGCAGACCCCTCACCCTACACGCACTGGGGTTATGTACTGTGCTCCCCCTACCCTGTATGTGATAAGGAGCCTAATAAATTATTAAGGGACCCATATAAAGTGTGTGTATTTATATGTATATATAAATATATATATTTTGTGTGTACATGTTTGTATATGTGCGTGTCTATAAGCACACAATGCACACACACACACACACACACACACACACACACACACACACACACACACACACACACACACTCACGCGCTTCATTTGCTCTTATATTAAGTTC
>CM071574.1:38020303-38089165 GCA_036426205.1 Ascaphus truei
TTCTCTGTCATCCGGTGAAGGGACAGATTCATGGGTCCCTTACGTGTGTCATGGTGTCACTCTGCAGGAAAAGAGGAACAGACTCACTGTTCGCCGCTGTGTGTCATTTTGTCACTGTATCACCTCGCAGGTCACCCCTTCATCATGACCGTTGGCTGCGTGGCAGGAGATGAGGAATCCTATGAGGTCTTCAAGGAGCTTCTGGATCCAATCATCCAAGATCGTCATGGTGGATACAAACCCTCAGACAAGCACAAGACCGACCTCAACTTCAGCAACCTTAAGGCAAGGCACTCGGGAGCTAGGTTACTGCAGGGGTGGGCAATAAGGCACTTGGGAGCAGAGTTATTGTAGTGTTACAGGTACAATAAGGCACTCAGGAGCTGGGTTACAGCAGTGTGAGGGGCAATAAGGCACTCAGGAGCTGGGTTAATGCAGTGTGAGAGACAATAGGGCACTCAGGAGCTGGGTTAATGCAGTGTGAGAGACAATAGGGCACTCAGGAGCTGGGTTCATGCAGTGTGAGAGACAATAGGGCACTCAGGAGCTGGGTTAATGCAGTGTGAGAGGCAATAGGGCACTCAGGAGCTGGGTTCATGCAGTGTGAGAGGCAATAAGGCACTCAGGAGCTGGGTTAATGCAGTGTGAGAGGCAATAGGGCACTCAGGAGCTGGGTGAATGCAGTGGAACATGCGCAATAAGGCTCTCAGGAACTATCTGTATGACATGTTTGAGAAGGATAGCTAAAAGAGATAGACAGGAGAAAGAAGTGAGAGGGTAGAGAGAAAGAAATAGATAAAGTGAGAAAGGTTATCACTGTTACAGGGGCAAAAAAACACTCATTGGGTGACACTAATGTATCTCTCTGTCCTCAGGGAGGTGAGGACTTTGATCCCAAGTACGTCATGAGTACCCGTGTAAGGACAGGGCGCAGTATTAAGGGGTACACCCTACCCCCCCACTGCAGCCGTGGGGAGCGCCGTGCCATCGAGAAGCTGTCCATCAAAGGTGAGTGACACAACGGTCATCTGTCCAGTTGTGGGATAACCCTCCCCCATTCTGTTATATAAGAGAGGGGGGGGGGGGCAGAAATCTTAAATTGCATTCTGGGGGACTGACACCAAGGTGCTATCTTGTCACTTCTAGTCATGTGATGTATTACACTGGATACTGACCACCTCCCCGCCCCCCTTCCTCTTCCATTCCCTCTGCAGCCCTTGACAGTCTTACCGGAGAGTTTAAGGGGAAGTATTACCCCCTCAAGGAGATGAGTGATGCAGAGCAGCAGCAGCTGATCGATGACCACTTTCTGTTTGACAAACCCGTGTCCCCTCTTCTCCTGGCCTCTGGAATGGGCCGGGACTGGCCCGACGGTCGTGGCATCTGGTAAGTGAGGTCCCCGGCCCTTGAGGTTGTCATCATAGGAATTCAACATAAGGTCATCTCTGGTGGCAACATCGGAGACCTCCATGTGATGTCATCAACATGTGAGATCATCACAGTCTCCACAGTGATGTCATCAACACGAGGTTATCATAGATACTAGTGTAATATGATTGATTTGTGAGGTCATCAAAATAGGCCTGTGAGAGCATCTAGTATCCCGTGAGCTCAAAAGATGCTCATCACATGCTGCCTATTGTGATAACATGAGCCTTCAAGGTCATCAGGAGGGGGCCATAGTGTCCAGGGGTGACCTTGAGCGGTCTGTAGTGTCCTTGACATGTGGCGCCCATTTTGATGATAGCATGTGGGAGCCACGACATGCACAGGATGTCACAGGCACATCTTCTTGTTCTGGGTGGACGATGTCATAGGAGATTGTCTATATCACAGCTCCTCTATCCCCATGCGAAGTGAAGGAAGCAGACACTTGGTGACCCAATATCTGGCTTTAACGTACCCTTTCTCCCCCCCCCCCTCCCTCCCCCCAGGCACAACGATGACAAGACTTTCCTGGTGTGGGTGAATGAGGAGGATCACCTGAGAGTCATCTCCATGCAGAAGGAGGGGAACATCAAAGAGGTGTTCAGACGCTTCTGTGTGGGACTGCAGAAGGTGAGGGATCCCAACTGAATGCACTACTCTCTGTCTTCACTGTATGTATGTATGCACATACGTATATTCTCCCTAGTCGATATAAGGGTTGCAGTTTTCAGTGGTTATTATTTTATTTTTTTTATGAAATCTGTGTTTATTTCTTGATTTCCCACCCAGCGTTTTCATTTTAATAAAAAATAATTGTGTTATTAATGTTAACAGGAAAAAAATGACATTTGAATTCGGTGTTTATCTGAGCACTTTGTTTAGATAAACAAGAGAAAAGAATCCCCTATAAGCAAGAGCACTCCAAACGGCTAGAGTAGTATAATCTGGTAGATGACCAAATGGTATAATCATAAATAATAAATGATTATACCATTTGGTCATCTACCAGATTATACTACTCTAGCCGTTTGGAGTGCTCTCGCTTATAGGGGATTCTTTTCTCTTATTTATTTTATGTGTTGCCCGATAGTAGCACCCACCCCATGAGCTGTAGCGAGGGCTACCTTCCCTTCCCTTCCCTCTTTTTCCTTAGTACGTCACTTTGTTGAGATTCAATACTTCCTTCTGGTTGCTTTTGTGTTTGATCGGTGGCTGGATTGCTACAAAAGGTCTAATTCAATAGGAAATGATGCTTCATTGACATTTTGTTTTTTAAATTGGTTTTAACCAGGCGTGCAAGATAATCCGTCTGTGGTGTTTTTGGGTTGAAACCTAAAACTGGAATTGAGACTATATAAATAAAAATAACTCTTTCTCCCCCACCCCACAGATCGAGGAGATATTTAAAGCAGCTGGACACCCCTTCATGTGGAACGATCACCTGGGGTACGTCCTCACCTGCCCCTCTAATCTGGGCACTGGACTGAGAGGAGGCGTTCACGTCAAACTGCCCAACCTCAGCAAACAACCCAAGTTTGAGGAGGTGCTGAGCAGACTCCGTCTCCAGAAGAGAGGCACAGGTGAGGGGGCTTTTCTCTCTCTCTCCCTCCATAGGGATTTTTTATCTATCATCTCCCTTTTTCTTGTTCTCTCCCACCTTCACCACTCTTTTACTCTTCTGTTCAGCTTTGCAGTCTCTCTCTCTATTTTTCCCTCTCCTCACTTTTCTCGGGTGACTGTCTCTCAGCTGTCATTCTTTCTAAACCATAGCTCCACCATTTCCCCTTCCTGCTGTCTCTTAATTGTCCTCAAAACGTGTCAGAGTGCCTTATTGCTCTTGTAAGCTTGCACTAACCCAACTGTAACCCAGCTCCTGAATGCCTTATTGCCTGACACATTATAGTAACTCACTTCCCAAGTGCCTTCTTGCCCATCGCCCTGCAGTAACCCTACTCCTGGGCACCTTTTTGTCCATCAGATTTCAGCAGCCCAGCTGCTAAATACCTTATTGCCCCTGTAACTCTTTGTGCCTTATTGCCCCAGATGTGGGGGGATATCACCCTGAAGGCATCAGATGCCCCACACGCACTGATGTCCCCCTTACCCATCTCTCCTCTCCCCACAGGTGGTGTGGACACAGCTGCGGTGGGCGGTACCTTTGACATCTCCAACGCGGACAGGCTGGGCTTCTCCGAGGTAGAGCAGGTCCAGATGGTGGTGGATGGAGTGAAGTTGATGATTGAGATGGAGAAGAAACTGGAGAAGGGACAGACGATCGATGACATGATGCCAGCACAGAAGTAGAGGAGAGGGGGAGAGAGCCGGACCAGCCCCCCAGAGAGACCCAAGAGAAGAGAGGGGGAAAAGATGGAAGACCCCACTAATATCAGCAGAGGCCATCAATGGGAAAAATATCAGAGATGAGGGGGGAAGGAGAGTCCACCCTAAGAACATCAGAGGGAGATCCAACTAATTATCAAAAGGGGAGAAGACCCCCACCCCTCCCCCCTTTGACCATCAGATGAGGCGGAGAGGAAAAAACCCTAAAGTCTAACATAAGGGAGTGGAGAGATCCCTCTAAAGATCATCAGATGTGGGAGAGGGACCCCAACATTTAGCTGTAGCTGATGAGATATTCTAATAGGGGGTAGGACAGATACTCATTTATTACACCCTGGGAAGGAAGTTGACCACATCTGTTACCCCTGGGATCTGCCCCCTCCCTATTTCCTCCACATCCCTGTCATGTGACCCCCTCCATTGACCGGAGACAATAAAAGCAAAGTTTGACCTCTAAGGACCTGTCATTGTGTCATTTTCACTGGCGAGGAGGGTCAGGGGTATTTGGGGAAAATTGGCTGTCGCCTATCCCTCCCTCCTCATATCCCCCGATCCCACCGCCACATCCTCTCTCGCTCTCACCCTCCTCTACTTCCCCTCTGTCTGAATATAGCTGTGTTGTAGCACAAGATATAAAAGTATCACACACACTACATCGTGCACAGGTTTAAATGGGGGGGAGGGTTTAATAAATACATTTGGGGTACATAGGGGGGAGGGGGGCCTTTGCTAAAATCCTACTCGCGCATATGCTGTGCTCGTGGGAGCTGAGATTAGCACAGGGTGCTGTGTGAGTGGGTGCAGAGCAGGGATTAGCACAGGATGCTGTGTGTAGAGATACGATTAGCACAGGATAGTGTGTGTGTAGAGCTGGGATTAGTACAGGATGCTGTGTGTGCAGAGAAGGAGCTGGGATTAGTTCAGGAGTCCCAAGTCCTGCCCCCTCCCCAATCAATCGGTACTCAGCCCCTCCTTAAAGGGATAGTACTGTAAGCGCGAGTTGCACATATATACAGACCCCGCCCACATGCCCAGCAACCAATTGGGGAAGAGAGGGCAGCACAGGGGAGGGGCCACGAGAAGGCTCTGCCCCAACAGCTTATTAATGCTTTTAAAAGGGGGGTACCATAAAGGAGGGGATCGTTAAGAGGAGAAACTTGTTAGGAGGGTTGGAGGCTCGTAAAGGAAAGATTTATTATTAAGGGCGGGAGATAAGGGACAAGGAGCCTCGTTAATGGAAATTAATTACGGACCTCGTTAAGGGAGGGAGCTAGCAAGGAGATTAATTAAGATAGATTCTGTAAAAGGGCCTTGTTAAGGGGAGAGTTCGTTAAGGGGGAGATTTGTTAAGATAAAAGACTTCGTTGAGGGGGATATTCGTTAAGGGGAGGGGGGTGTTATTAGTAATAACATAACACTGATACATTATCTCCCACTGTCCTAATTATACACATCTCGATGATGTCACTGCGCAGTGGCCACTTCCAGCCGAGTGAGGATCCTCCCCTACAGCGCCAACCTCCCACCCCCTCCCCCTCCAATGAAGTTACTGTCCCTCCTTTTAAAGTCACAGCACCTCTTTGTCAGAAAAGGTGGCTTGGCACATCAGAAAGGGGGCGCGGCTATAGTTCAATGGCGCGGATACCACCCCTTAAAGCCACGGAGCCCACCACCATGGTTAGGTGTGGCATCATTGAACGGGGTGTGTCCCTTTTCTTAAAGCCACCGCATCCCGATGACAATAAGTGAACATGGCTGGCCCAGGAAGGGGCGTGTCCCAGCTCTTAAAGCCACAGCGTCCCAATGGATCTCCGGTGGGCGCGTCTCACTTCTTATTAAAGTCCTAGCGTCCCAACGGTGATAAACGGGCGGAGCTTCCCCGGGAGGGGGCATGACCCCCTCAGAGGAGGGGGATCGTTGGGAGCAGCAGAGGGAGGCGGTGTGGTTAAGGGAGGTCGCAGGGCGGTCACCTTCACATTCCAGGGAGGTCTGAGCAGGCTGGACTCGGCCGACGCTTTATACCCAGGTATATAGCTACTATAGAGACAGAGGGAGACAGAGGTGAGGGGCTGAGAGGGACGACAGAGAGAAAAGCGAGGGGGGACGACAGAGAGAAAGAAGCGAGGGGGGACGACAGAGAGAAAGAAGCGAGGGGGGACGACAGAGAGAAAAAAGCGAGGGGGGACGACAGAGAGAAAGAAGCGAGGGGGGACGACACAGAGAGAAAGAAGCGAGGGGGGAAGAAAGACAGAGAGAAAGAAAGAAGCGAGGGGGGACGACAGAGAGAAAGAAGCGAGGGGATGGGGACAGACAGATAGGGGGGGCAGAAAGATGAGGGGGAGGGAGAGAAATGTACTGTAACAACATTTGGGGAGGGTGACAGTCTGGAGGGGGACAATCCTTACCCTGTGACCTCAGGTCTCCAGACTCTCTCAGGTTCGTTTGTGACCCTGAAAGACAGAGAGGAGGGGGGAAGTAACCTCTAAGACTTGAGAGTTTCAGACCCTTCAAGGACAGAGAAAGGGGGAGGGAGAGGGAGAGGGAGGGAGAGAGAGAAAAGGACACTACCGTAGCAAGTGTTAGAGGGGAGTATTAGCCCAGTGTGTTGGAGTACGAGCAAGCCGTTAGAGAGCAAAATAGAGAAATCTGCTGCACACCATAAAAAAACTTTAAAAAAAATATATACAGTTACCGGTGCTCCTGCAAACAAGGATAGCCTGTGTGATCCAAGGTACATGGAAGTAGAAAAGCATCACAGGGCACTGTGGATTTTTTAAACTATTAGCCAATTTTTACAGCAACGTTTCGCCCTACATAGGTCTTAAATCAAGTGAGAAAGTGGCGTGCTTGATGAAGACCTATGTAGGTTGAAACTTTAACAATTGGCTAATAAATAGTTTTAAAATCCGCAGTGCCCTGTGAGAATTAGAGAGAAGCATAGGAAGGGATTGGAGCACTAGCAGGGTATGAGGTGGTAAGAGTAATAAAGGTTATTGGGGGCATCGGAATTGGAAAAGGGTTTTGAGAAAGTCTAGAATAAGAGTATTAGCAGCAGAGTATCAAAGCATAGTATCAGGGTATTAGCATGACAGTATTAGAAGCAGTGTATTAAGAGTGTCAGCACACTTACTGATCTTGCTGTCCTGAGGGAGAGACACTCCAGACACACAGCGATGAGACGTCTGTCTCTTAGAGGGGTCGAGAGCGACCCTAGAGAAAGAGAGAGAGAGAGAGGAGGGGGAAGGAAGGAGAGAGGGAGGCACAGGACATCAGAGACAGGCAGAGAAAGGACAGAGAGCCGGCCAGACGTAGAGATAACAAAATGAAGAGATGAGTGTCCTCTGTCTGTGTCACCCTGCGGGGAGAGGGACAGACTTCCAGGTCTCTGTGTCACCATGTGGGGGGGAGGGATAGATGCCCAGATCCCATCTGTCACTGTGTCCCTCCCGCTTGCAGGGTGCAAATGGACCATGTCTCTGTACAGGGTAGTGGGACTCAGGTGTCCTCTGTCTCTGAGTGACAATCACACCGTTACCTGCGGGTCAGTTTAGAGGTGAGTTTGCTGAACAGGTTGGACGTTGCCCGGGTCCGGCTCTGGTTCAGCCCCTCGTGGGGGTGGGTGGGGGAGCTAGGGGGGGGATTCTGTCCCCGCCGGTCCCTCACTTGTCCTCCGTGGAAGGTGCTGCGAGCGTTGGACCCACGGGAGAGGCAGCTCCTCTCTGCGATGCTCTGCGTGGAGGGGGAAGGGGCGGGAGGGCGAGAGTGTGTAGAGCTGAGAGAGATAGAGAGGTGAGAGGGCATGAGAGACTGCCTGTGAGCCAGAGAGTGGTAAAGTAAGGTTTGTGACATCACAGACACACAAGAAGTAAGATTAGCCTAGATGTATCCAATCTCCTGTAAACCAGAGGGCAGCCATGTTGAATTTTGATGTCATAGCTGCACAGAGAGTGCGATCAGCTGAAAAATCAGCACTTGCTGTGAGCTGGAACGTGGCAATGTTGGATTTGTGACATCAGCACTACAGAAAAAGTGAGATTAGCTCAGATATAATCAAACTTCCTGTAAGCAAGAGGGCGTCCATGTGAGATTTGTGATGTCCCAGCCGCTCAGGAATCGAAAATGGAGAAGAGTGATCTCCTTCCTGTTAGCAAAAGGTGACCCTGTTGGATTTATGACATCAAAGACACGCAAAGTGTGATTAGCTCACAGCCAACTTCCCATAAGCGACAGCACTGCCACATTAAATTTGGTACTTTCTGTGAGACAGAGGGCAGCCATGTTGGATTTGTGATGCAATGGCCACACAGGAAGTGAGAATAGAGACAAGTTACACTTTTTTTTTTTTTTTTAAACACTTTCACTCAATACATTTTCTTTGATTTAGAAGACAGTGTGCCTGTATCACTCCTAAATCTAACACACTTTCTGTGGACCGGAGGGCGGCCATGTTGAATGTTGATATCATGAGATATAGCTCACAATTCCCCCTTCCTGTGACAAGAGGGAGGCTAGATTTGGTTTTTGACATCACAGGAAGACTTGGATAGACCCCAGAGATGGCAATGACTGATCCAAGATGTTCACTGCGCTGGGTACCTGTTCTCTTTGCCGTTGTGGAGTAGAGAGTGACGCTCCGACCCATGGCGGTCTGTGCAAACATACGTGTTCCTGCGTCCCATGACCCCTGGAGGTGTGTTCATCTGAGGGAGAGGAGAGAGAGTGAGGGAGGGAGAAGGAGAGTGAGGGTGGAAAGAGTGAGAGGTGGGAAAAAGCAGAAGAGAGGGGGGCCAGAGGCAAGCGGAGAAGAGGCAGGGAGAGGAGGGGGGGGGGGGAGAGAGAGGGGGGGGGAGAGAGGGGGGGGGGGGAGGAGAGGCAGGGGGGGGGGGAGAAGGGGAGAGAGAGCAGTGGGGGGGGGGGAGGAGAGCAAGGGGGGGGGGAAGGAGAGCAGGGGGGGGGAAAGAGAGCAGGGGGGGGGAAGAGAGCAGGGGGGGGGAGAGCGAGCGAGCGTTTCTTTCTTGGAGAGGTAGTGCCCCGGTGCCCATGGTGGAGGGGGCCTCATAGGTGGCATTTTGGAGTGACACTGAAGATGAGGGGCGTGCCTTCTCCTTCCATAACCATTAACTGTAAAGCGAAGGAATGACTGCAGTGCTCAGCAGGGGGCGTGTCCTTACCGTGGTGGGCGGGGCCTCCTTGCGCTGCTCCGGGATTTCGGCCTTGTTAGGATTGTGGGCGTGGCTTACCATGGGGCTGGAGGGAAGGGGGGGCCCCCGGGAAGCACTGCTCCCTGCCACGGTGCCGCTGCCCCTCCTGGGGGCAAGACGTTCACCAACTGCCCCCTCCTCCGCCCCACCTGGGGGGCTGCGTTTGGGCTGGGAGGGGGCTGGGGCCGGACCACCTGCAAGAGACAAAAGTGTCACCATGTTACCCCATCTGAACAGACTCCCAGGTGCCCTCTGTACCACCCTGTGGGCGGGACAGACTTGTTCTCGGGTGCGGCAGAGACCCTGTGCTCGGCGCGCATGCAGAGCCTCCGGTGCTCGGCGCGCAGCAGAGCCCTCCCTGTGCTCGGCGCGATGCAGAGGCCTCCTGTTCTCGGGGCGCACGGCAGGAGGCCTTCCTGTGCTCGGGCGCGCAGGGGCCAAAAAAGAGGCCTCCTGTGATAGGCACGCATGCAGAGGCATATGTTCTCGGCGGCTGACAGAGGCCTCCTGTGTCGGAGCGCATGGGAGAGGCCCCCTGTCTCGGCGCCCGCATGCGAGGCCTCCTTGTTTCGGAAAGCATGCAGGAGGCCTCTGTCTCGGCAAGCATGCAGAGGCCCCCCGGGCTCGGCGCGCATTGAAGGGCCTCCTGTGCTCGGACGCATGGAAGAGGCCTCTGTTCTTCGGGCGATGCAGAGGCCCCTGTGCTCGGCGCGCATGCAGAGGACTTCCTGTGCTCGGAATGCATGAGAGGCCCCCGGTGCGCGGCGCGCATGCAGAGGGAAATAAGTGTGATCGAAAGCAGCAGAGGGGACATCCTCGTGACGGAAGCAGAGAGGCCTCCTGGCTCGGAGGGTGCATGAAGAGGGCCTCATGTTCTCGGCGCATGAGAGGCCCCTGTGTCGGCGCGCAGGCAGAGGGAATCTGTGAGGAGCGCATGCCTGAGGCTCCGTGATCGGCACGCAGCAGAGGCCTTCCTTGCTCGGCGTGCATGCAGAGCTCATTGGCTCGGCGCGCTGCAGAGGCCCCATGTTCTCGGCGCGGCATGCAGGGGCCCCCTGTCTCGGCGCGGCATACGAGAACAGAAAACACCGCCACGAGGAATTCACATTTACTAGACATAGAAGGCAAAAGGCTTAAAACAGGGGGGCACTGAAATTGTGTTTGATTTTTAATTAAAAACATCACCATCACAAATACAATTTTCTGTAACAAAACACAACGGAAGTTTCCTTAAAAAAGAGCGCTGCTCGACGCACACGCACACACACACACACACACACAACACACACACACACAAACACACACACACACACCACACACAACAAACGTTTAAAAAGCATAATCTATCGATGCAGCAGACGTAGTGCCCGTGGACACGGTACCGATTCCGTGGTGCGTTTTAATGTCGATTTGCATAAGAGCGACAAGTTGCTAACCTATTGCGCAATTACCAAGCAATTGGGGAATTACGACGACGATACGTCTGCTACTCCTCTAGCTGGTTCTATCATCTATATATCACCCTCTTCTCCTTCTTCCCTTATCTTCTCCCGCCCCTCTCCCTCCCCTCTGATATCTAATACCCTCTACACTTCACGTTCGCTTAATGACTGTAGCTGTCGCTCTCTATTCTCTCCATATATAAGGAGCCAGACCCCTCACCTCCGCACGGGGGTTACCCGTACTGTGCCCCCCACACGGTATGTGATAAGAGCCCTAACTTATTAAGGGAACCATATAAAGTGGTGTATTTATATTGATATATAAATATAACTTTTTGGGGACATGTGTGTATATGTGCGTGTATATAAGGCACACAATGCACACATCAACACACACACATCAACACACACACACACACACACACAAAAACACACACTCCCGCGCTTCATTTGCTTCGATATAAGTTCCGTACACACTGTAAATATATACAAAGTAAATGGACTCACTGTCATTGGCGCCGGGTGGAAAAAGCCCCGAAGTCAGCGGCGACGGAACATTTTCTGCCACGATTCACGCTCGGTGGGTCAAGGCTTCCTAAGTGGAAAACCCATACCCGGTTAATACCCCGGTTGGACGAAGCTACTGCTTAGATACATATGTATGCCCACTGTAACACACCACAGAAATAGATATCCCCCATATGGTCATATACTTAACGGCACATAGTGTGAGGCTGCAGCTTGATCTTCCGGTGAAAGAGTGAAGGGGGAGACGGGCGACGGTGACGGGGACAGGGGGGCGACCGGACAGGACGGGGGGGAGCTGGGAGAGGGGACAGTGACGAGGGTAAGGGGCGAGGGACAGTAGGATAGGGCTTAAGGAGGAGAGAGGGACAGAGGTGTAAGGAGGCAGGAGAGGGGGCAGTGACAGACAGGTGGGTTAAGAGGTAGAGGGGACAGTGACAGGTAAGAAGGGAGGGGTGACCAGGTGAATGATAGAGGTAGGAGGGAAGGGACAAGAGGGAAGGAGGAGAGCGGGGACAGTGACGAGATAAGGAGGAGAGAGGGGACAGGTAAAGGTAAGGAGGGAGGGACAGTGATAGATTAAGGAGGAGACGGGAGATAGTGATAGAGGTAAAGGAGGAGGAGGGGCAGGGACAGAGGTACGGAGGAGAGAGAGGGATAGTGATAAGAGGGGTAGGGAAGGAGGGAGGGGAAAGAGTGACCGAGGTAAGCGAGGAGAGGAGACGTGACAAAGAGAAGGGGAGCGGGGACGTGCTCAGTAGGAGGAGAGGGGATGGGATACTGATAGAGTAAGGAGGAGAGGGAATAGTGATAGAGTTAAGGGGAGAGGGGACAGTGATAGAGGGTTAAGGAGGAGAGGGGACATGACAAAGAGGAAGGGAGAGGACGCAGAGGGATGGGGACAGAGGAGAAGGGGACAGTGAAAGAGAAGGGGGATGAGGGGGACAGTTGTGACGGAGAGGGGGGGGGGGACAGGTGACAAGAGAAGGGGAAAAGGGGACAGGCCAGAGAAAGGGCGAGGGGACTGGGATAGAGGACAGTGACAGTCTTCCTCGCATAGAGTTGGAAGGATTAAAAGTCTCGGTGTCGGATACAATAATCTCAGTCACAATCGCTGATGTGTAAGCACTTCCAAACGTGGAGGAGACATTAACATTTTCGTCACTATGGGACAGACTCACAGCATCCCTCATTGTGTCACCAGGGGGGAAGGACATATTTCACGGCTCTCTATGCCTGGTGTACGAATCACTCTCGCCCCCCCCTCTCGCTTAATTATAACTCAGTAAACCGGTCTCCTTGCTCCAGATATATAAGAATCTCAGGTTTATAAACGGGAGCCAATCAAATGTTGCTAAGGCTGTAGACACACAGTGATGTATTCACACCTTCATGCAGCAGGCAATCGGTTGTCGTCTGGGTGGGGTATATAGGGAGATTTTGGTTGATTTGACTGGGTCACCCTGAAGTCTCTCAGTGCGATGTACTTCGTCTCTAAAGAGGGTAACGCAAGAGTGATTAACCTTCTCCCCAACCACAGAGAGACATTGGGGTGCTTACCCCCTTCCCATGCCAGAGAGACCCGCAGAGCACTTAAACCTACACTGCCAGCACACTTAACCCTTCCACATGCCAGGCATTAAAACGCTCCCTGCCAGGAGACATGAAGAGTGCTTAACCTGCCCCCGGTCAGAGACTGCAGAATGCTAACCCAACAGACCGCAAGAGCTAACTGGCAAGCGCAGAACCGCAGAGTAGAACCGCGAACTCTTAACCATCCCCTGCCAGGAACCTGAAGAATGCCCTCAACCCCTCCACTGCACAGAGAACCGCAGAGGGATAAATTCCTCTCCCCCCATTGAGACATGCAGAGGCTTCTTAAACCCTGCACGACCATCAAGCGCTTAACCCCTCCCCACCGAGGACGAAAAGTTGAAGTTGCAGCGCATAACACTCTCGATGCAAATGGGGACTGCACGAGCACTAATCCACCCGCTTATAGAGATTGCAGAGAGACTTACAACCCCCTGCTTACAGAAAGAAGAGACAACCACTCCCCCCAACCACCAGAGCGAAATGAGGAGCAACTTAACATCTCTGACTTAGAGGACCGGCAGAGCGCTTAACCCCTCACCTGCGACAGGACTTGCAGAGCGCTAATTCCTGCCCTGTCACAGAGACCTGCTAGTGCTTAGCCCCTCCCTGCGACAGAGACTGACAGAGCGCCGTAATCCTACCCTGTCAAGACTGCATAGTGCTAACATCCCTGCCAGCCAACTTTGCAGAGCACTTAAACTCCTCACTACCAGAGAAATGCCATGAGCCTTATCCCCTCCACCTAGAGAGAAGAAGCGGAGGCCTCAATCCCTCCTGACAGACCTGGAGCGCTTAACTTCCCACATGCAGATGCAGCGAGTGATTAAACCCTCCCCTGCCAGAGGAGAGACCGCAGAGTGTATCACCCTCCTGCCAGAGATCTGCGAGAGCTTAACCCATTGCCATCACTCTCTCCCTATAGTATCTCTCCTGCTCCCCCCCTCCCCCTCCTCGTCCCTCCCTTTTTAAAGTGTCACAGTATACGGCACCGGTCAGCCTTGCTTCGTATACAGGGGGTGGTGTCAATAGTACCAGAATGTGCTATCAGTGCATAATCGCACAACTGCCTCTGTTCATGCACACACAGTGTCCAGCACTCTGGTCACGCACACACAGCACAGCAAGCCAGTTACAAAGGTACATACATAGTACGACAATATCAGTGTATAAATATATTTAATATATATATATCATATATATATATGAATACATACATACACATATATATATTTTACACACACACAAGCTATAGAGTGTCAATTGCACACACCACGGGTCAGCTTGTGGGTGGTCGCCCAGCAGGGCTTGCTTGCCCTGCGTGGGGTCACCAGCCCATGTCCAGTTAATCTCAAGGACCTACAGGGGGATCGCCGGGAACTCCAGGGCAGCAGGGAGATGGGGTGGTACGCATAGAAACTGGACACGCCACCTTAGGACGCGCACTGACTACACAGCCTGGCACCTCTTGGATGGACAGTGGAACACCTGGCATTTTAGAACTGAACAGCTGAAAGATATACACACCGTGGCACCTAGAACTGGATCATCACTATATGACTTGGTGTGTGTGTATATATAGTATATGTATATTATATATATATAATATGACAACACTAACATACATACATACATAAACAACATAACCCACACACACACACACACACACACACACACAACCACACACACACACACACACAACACCAACACACAGTACACCAAACCCACACACACACCACACACACAAAACAGGATTACTGTACATACAAATAAAGTCCAGAGGCCAGGCAATCCCATATGTGATTTATTATATGCCAACCAGTTTTGGCCCTCAGCAAAGAACAAGGCTCTGCCTGGGGGGCAAACAACATTGATGGAATATAATAAATAGTTACGATTGGGGGTCACCTGTCTCGGAATTTATTTTGATACAGTATATACATACACACGCATACAAATACCAGTCTGGTACTATACGGTCGACAGCTTCACACGCCGGGCAACCAGTAGTAAGGACACCTGGCATATCTAGGGTTTGACAGGTGACGCACAGTCTAGCACCTTAGGGGTGGACTTTCATAGTCTTGCTGCACCACACCAATGAGAGCCAACGTAAACTTCTAGGGATGGACAGCCTCAACCTCTCACATTCTTCCTGCAGGGTCTAGCCGATCTCCCATCATGCCTTTTTGGCAACACCCTACAACCACTTTAAGTTGAATTGAATTCTGCAGGGCAGAAGGAGAAATACCCGACCCTCTCAACATAATAACCACATGGCCAAGGGTCTGACCTGCATCTACAAGAACCTCAGGACAGAAAACACCGCGGATTACCCTTGATGACATCATCCAGACGGGGGGTGGACAACCCAGGGTCAACACTGTCACAAGGTCATGGTAGGAGGTGGAATACACATGTGTCATCTCATGGGGGACAGGAGAAGAAAGGGACATACTGTAGAGTCCGTCACTAGAAGGTCGACACATGCGGGATAGTGTTCACTTTTGTGCCACTATGAGGAAGCCTGACTTATTATACATGAGGGTTTGTTCTGATGTATGATGAGGACGAATGTGACCTCGGGTATAGTTTCAATCTGTGTACCTGTGGAGAGCCAGACTCATGGGCACCTTCTGTGTCAGCCATTGTGGACAATTCTATGGGTGCATAGGTTCCTTGTCTGGTCACCCTGTGAGGAAAAGACATGTCCCGTTTGGCCACCCTCGGTGTGTGAACAGAACCAGGAATCCCTATTGCTGGTATTCATGGTGGGCAGCCAATCATGTTCTTCTGTTCACCGGATCACCCTAAGGCGGAATGGACCTATATGTAGTTTGTGTTTGTACCCGATATATGGTGTAGGTACCCGATAGGGATTCCATTTGGAGGAGGGACAGACCAATATATAATCCTAAGGGAATGGAACCATGGGGAAGAAGGTTCCTTGTGGGTTACCCTAAAGGAACAACTCATGGGTCAATCCTTACTGGCCAAGCTCTGTGGGACAGCGACTCAAGGCGTAATAGGATTCTTCCAAAGTCCATTCCGTCACGTCACAGGGTAGCCTGATGGAGGGAGGGAGGGGAGACCATGATATAGAGTTCTTCGTGTCATTCTGGGGTAGAAGAGCACATTGATCTGTACCTATTGTCATCAGATGGTGGGACAGACCACTATGTTCCCTTTGTCCCTGGTATCCTGAAGAGATACACACCTGGTTTTATGTGTCTGTGAAATGTATTGTGGGCCAGGACAATCTCATAAGCCCCTCTGTCTGTATACCAGGACACACTGGAGGGTATGGACCATGTAGTCACTGTTGTCTGTGTCATATCATGGACAAATCCATGTGTACTTTTCTGTGTTTGTCAAGTACACAATACAGGAGGCATTGGAAATAGGGAACATTGGGTCTTCTGCTGGTCATCGGTGAAGGACAGATTCCATGGGTCACCTTACGTGTGTCAGGTGCACTCTTGCAGGAAAATGGAAAGAGGAACACAGATCACTGTTCGCAGCTGTGGTGTCATTTTGTCACTGTATCACCTCTGCATGGTCACACCTTCATATGGACCGTTGGCGCGTGGCAGGAGATGAGGATCCATAGGTCTTGCAAGGAGCTTCTGGATCCATCATCCAGATCGTCATGGTGGATCAACACACTCAGACAAGCACAAGACAGACCTCTCAACTTCAGCAACCTTAAGGGCAAGGCACTCTGGGAGCTAGTGTAGCAGGGGGGGCAATAAGGCAACTTGGGAGAGAGTTATGTAGGTTACAGGTACAATAGGCACCAGGGCATGGGTATACAGAGTGTGGGCAATAAGGACACTCGGAGGGGTTAATGCAGTGTGAGAGCAATAGGGCCCAGGAGCTGGTTAATGCGGAGAGCGTGCGAGAAATAGGGCACTCAGGAGCTGGGGTTTGCAGTGTGAGAGGCAATAGGCACAGGAGCTGGGTTCATTGCCGTTTGGGAGAGACAATAGGGCCATCTCAGGAGCTGGGTTTCATGCAGTGGTGGTGAGAGACAATAGGGCCTCAGGAGGGGTTCAGCATTGAGGTGTGAGAGGCAATAGGGCACAGGAGCGGGGTATGCATGTGACGAGGCAATAAGGCAGTCAGGAGAGCTGGGTTAATGCAGTGTGAGAGCAATGGGCATAAGGGCGTGGTGAATGCAGGTGGAACATGCCATAAGGCTCTCAGGAAATATCTGTATGACATGTTTGAGAAGGATAGCTAAAAAGAGAAGACAGGGAAAGGCAGGAGAGGTAGAGGAGTAAGAAGAAAGAATAGATAAAGTGAGAAAGGTATCACGTTACAGGGGCAAAAAACACTCATGGGTGACACTAATGGATCTCTCTTATCAGGGAGGTGAGGACTTGATCCAGTAGTAATGGTACCGTGTTTTGTAAGGAAAGGGCGCAGGATTGACGGGGTACACCACTACCCCCCCACTGCAGCCGTGGGGGCGCCGTGCCATCGAGAAGCTGTCAATCAAAGGTGGAGTGACACCGGTCATCTGTCCAAGTTGTGGGATAAACCCTCCCCCATTGTGTATATAAGAGAGAGGGGCGGGGGGCAGAAAAGAGGAAATTTGATTTGGGGGACTGACCCAAGGTCCTATCTTGTCACTCTATCATGGAGGTATTACCACGGATACTGACCACCTCCCCGCCCCCTTCCTCTTCACATTCCTCTGCCAGCCTCTGACAGTCTTACCGGAGTTTAGTTTAAGGGACGTATACTAACCCAAGAGAGAGTGATTGCAGAGCAGAGCAGCTGAATCGATGACACTTTCTGTTGCAAACCGTGTCCCCTCTTTCCTTGGCCTTGGATGGGCAGGGACTGGCCGGACGGGGTACATGCATATTTGTTAAGTGGGTCCGGCCCTGAGGTTGTCCATATAGGAATTTCAACATAAGGTGGTATCTCTGGTGCAACATCGGAGACCCCATGTGTATGTCATCAAATGGAGATCATCCAGTTCCCCGTGATGTCATAAACACGAGAGTTTATCAGTAGATACGGTGTAAAGTGATTGATTGTGGAGGTCATCAAAAAGGCATGGTGAAGCATCTTCTAGTTATCCCGGTGAGCTCAAAGAGTGTACATGCTGGACCTATTGTGATAACATGACCTTCAAAGCGTCAGGAGGGGGGGCCATAAGTGGCAGGGGTGGGGACCTGAGCGTTCTGTAGTGTCTGTGACATGTGGCAGCCCATTGATGATAGCATGTGGAAGCCACGACAGAAGCAGGATGTCAAAGGCACATCTTCTTGTTCTGGGGGACGAGGTTCATACGGAGATTCTAGTACACAGCTTCATCTATCCCCCGAATGAAGGAGCAAACGGGTGAATTGTAACGGCTTCCCCCCACCGGCCCAACGAGCACGATTTGGGTGTGACAAGAGGCTCGGATCACCTGATCATCCCCCTCCCTCGACCCAGAAAGGATGAACCCAAGAGTGTTCAGCTGGTGGTTGGATGGTGGGAAAGTGAGGAGTCCGCTATGGATCGGATCTCCATAAGGGTTGGTGCGTGATTGCAGAATGAGGGGTCAGGACGTGATGTTGGTGACTTACGAGGAAAGGGAGGGATCCCAACTGAATGCACTTTTACTCTCTGTTTCAATGTATGTATGTATTGCACATACGTTATATTTCCATAGTCGATTATAAGGGGGTGCAGTTTCAGTGTTCGTGGTTATTATTTTTTTTTTAGAAATTCTGTGTTTATTATTCGTGATTTCCCACCCAGCGTTTCATTTTAATAAAAAATAATGTGTGTATTAAGGTTAACGGAAAAAAAAGACATTTGAAGTCGTGTATTAGGTTTTTATCTGAGCACTGTTGTTTAGATAAACAAGAGAAAAGAATCCCTATAAGCAAAGCACTCCAAAACGGTAGAGGGTAGATCATCTGGTAGATGACCAATGATAAATCATAAATAATAAGGATTATACCAATTGGGTCATTCTACCAGATTATACTACTCTAGCCGTTTGGAGTGCTCTCGCTTATAGGGGGAGTTCTTGTCTCTTGAGTTTTTCATGTGTTGACGATAGTGCACCCACCCCATGAGCTGTATAGAGGGTACTTCCCCTTCCCTTCCCTCTTTGTCCTTAGTACGTCACTTTGTGTGAGATGCATTATTCTTCTGGTTGCTTTTGGGTTGAGTCGGTGGCTGGATTGCTCAAAAGGGTCTAATTCAATAGGAAATGAGTTCTATGACATTTGTTTTGTAAATTGGTTTAACAGGCTGCAAGATACCCGTCTGATTGGTGGTTTTGGTTTGCATAACCTAAAAATGGAATTGAGCATATATAAATAAAATAATAGACTCTTTCTCCCCCACCACACAATAGAGGAGATATTTAAAGACAGATGGACACCTTCAGTGGAAGATCACCTGGGGTAAGGCCTCAACATGCCCCTCTATCTGCGCTGGATGAGAGGGAGGCGTTCACGTCCAAAGACCCACCTCAGCAAACAACACAAGTGAGAACGGGTGCTGAGCAGACTCACGTACTCCAGAAGAGAGGCCCAGGTGAGGGGGCTTTGTTTCTTCTCTCCCTCAAGGGATTTTATCTATCATCATCCCTTTTCTTGTTCTTTATCGACCACCTTCACCCACTTTTACTTTCTGTTAGCTTGCAAGTGCTCTCTCTCTATTTTTCCTCTTCCTCAATTTTTCTCGGGTTACTGTCTCTAGCTGTCATCGTTTAGAACCATAGCTCCACTCCATTCCCTTCTCTGCTATCCTGTAATTGTCCTCAAAACGGTCAGGAGTGCTCTTAGTTGTCTGTAAGCGTTGCACAACCCAACTTAACCCAGCTCTGAATGCCTATTGCCGACCATTATATCAGTAACATCACTCCCAGTGCCTTATTGCCCATCGCCCTGCGTAACCCTACTCTGGGCACGTTGTCCATAGATTTAAGCAGCACAGCTGCTAATACTTATGCCCCTGGAATCTTTGTGCTCTTATTGACCCAGATTGGGGAGGGATATACACCCTGGAAGGCATAAGATTGCCCCACAGTCATGATGTACACCCTTACACATCATCTCCTATCCACAGGAGTGGTGTGAGAAACAACGCGGGTGGGCTGGGTACTTTCTTTGCATCTTCCAACGCGGAAGGCGGGCTTCTCCGAGGTAGAGCGGTCAGATGGTGGTGGATGGAGGAAAGTTGATGATTGAGATGGAGAAGAACTGGGGGAAGGACAGACGATCGATGACCATGAGTGCAGCACAGAAGCGAGGAGAGGGGAGAGAGCGGACAGCCGCCCCAGGACGACCCGAAGAGAACGAGGGGGAAAAAGATGGAGAACCCCCACTAAATATCAGCCAGAGGCATCACTGGGAAAAATATCAGAGATGAGGGGGAAGGAAGAGTCCACCACTAAGAAACATCAGAGGGATATCCATAATATCAAAAGGGGGAAGACCCCCAACCCTCCCCCTTTGAACATTCAGATGAGGCAGGAGGAGGAGAGAGAGGAAAAAAAAAACCCCTTATCAGTCAATAACGGGAGGATGGGAGAGATCCCTCTAAGATCATCAGATGTGGGAGAGGGACACCAAACATAGCTGTAGCTGAGGAGATATCTTTAATAGGTGGTGAGGACAGTACTATTTGTACCCCTGGGACAGGAAGTTGAACCACTTGTTACCCATGGGATCTGCCCCTCCCTATTTCCTCCAACATCCCTGCAGTGTGACCCCCATTGACCGGAGGAACAATAAAAGCAAGTTGCCTCATAAGGGACCTGTCATTGGTCATTCACTGAGGAGGAGGGTCAGGGGTATGGGGGGGAAAATGGCTGTAGCTATCCACCCCTCCTCATAACCCCGAGCCAGCGCCACATCACTCTCTCAGCTCTCACCCTCCTCTACTTCCCTCTGTCTGAATATAGCGGTTGTGTAGCACAAGATATGTAAAAAGTAATACACAACTTACATCGTGACAGGTTTAAAGGGGGGTAGGGAGGGTTATAAAATAACATTTGGGGGGTACATAGGGCGGAGGGGGGCTTTGCTAAAAATCTACTCGCGCATATGCTGTGCCGTGGGAGCTGAAGATTAGCACAGGGTGCATGTGTGAGGTGGGTTGCAGGAGCAGGTGCAGATCAGGATGCTGTTGGAGAGATACGATTAGCACGGAGATAGTGTGTTGTTTGTAGAGCGGGCCTAGTACAGGAATGCTGTTGTTGGGGCCGAGAGAAGGAGCTGGGATTTAGTCGGAGTCCAAAGTCCTGCCCCTCCCCAATCCAATCGTACAGCCTCCTAAAGGCTAGTACTGAAGCGCGAGGTTGCAACAATATACAGACCCCGCCAATGCCCAGCAACCAATTGGGGAAGAAGAGGGCCAGCCAGGGAGGGGCCACGAGGAAGGCTCTGCCCCACGCTATTCATTGATTGCTTTTAAAAAGGGGGGTACCAAAAGGAGGGGAGATCGTAAGAGAGAGAGAAACTTGTTAGGCGGTTGGACGTCGCTAAAGAAAGATTTATTGATAAGGGCGGGAGTGAATAAGGACAAGGAGCCTCGTTAATGGGGAAATTAATTACGGACTCGTTTAAGGGGGGGAGTAGCAGGAGATTAATAGATAGATCTTGTAAAAGGCTCTGTGTAAGGGGGGCAGTTCGTAAGGGGAGGGAGATTTGAGATAATACATTAAACGACTCGTTGAGGGGGATATTCAGTTAAGGGAGGGGGGGTTGGGGTGTTATAGTAATAACATAACAACGTGATACATTATCTCCCACTTTCCTAATTATACACATCCGATGTTATGTTACTGCGAGTGGCCACTTCCGCGAAGTGAGGGGGATCCTCCCCTACAGGGCCAACCTCCCACCCCTCCCCCCAATGAAGTTCACTGTCACCCCTTTTAAAGGCACAAGACCTCTGGTCAGAAAAAGGTGGATTGGCAATCAGAAAGAAGGGGCGCGGCGGCTATTAGTCCAATGGCGCGGGATACCACCCCTCTTAAAGCCACGGAGCCCCCACCAGGTTAGGATTGGGCATTCATTGAACGGGGGGGGGGGTGTGTCCCTTTTTTTAAGCCACCGCAATCCGAGGACAATAAGTGAACAGGTGGCCAGGAAAGGGGCAGTGTCCCAGCCTTTAAGCCACCAGGTCAATGGATCTTCGGTGGGCGCGTTCACTTCTTATTTAAAGTCCTAGAGTCCCACGGTGATAAACGGGCGGAGCTTCCCGCGGAGGGGCATGACCCCCTCAGAGAGGGGGACCGTTGGGAGCAGCAGAGGGAGGCGTGGTGTGGTAAGGAGGTCGCAGGGCGGTCACCTTCACATTCCGGGAGTCTGAGCAGGCTGGACTCGGCCGACGCTTATACCCAGGTATATAGCTACTAGAGACAGAGGGCAGACAGAGGTGAGGGGCTTTTCTGGAGGGACGACAGAGAGAAAAGCGAGGGGGGACGACAGAGAGAAAGAAGCGAGGGGGGACGACAGAGAAAGAAGCGAGGGGGGACGACAGAGAAGAGAAAGAAGGAGGGGGGACGACAGAGGAGAAAAGAAGACGAGGGGGAGACAGGAGAAAAAAGCGAGGAGGGACGACAGAGAGAAAAAGCGAGGGGGGGACGAAGAGGAAAAAAGCGAGGGTGGACGACAGAGAGAAAGACAGCGAGGGGGACGACAGAGAGAAAAAGCGGGCAGGGGGGACGACAGAGAGAAAGAAGCGAGGGGGGAGAGACAGAGAGAAAGAAAGAAGCGAGGGGGGACGACAGAGAGAAGAAGCGGGGAGGGGGGACGAGAAAGAGAGAAAGACCGAGGAGGGAGCGGGGGGATGGGGACAGACAGATAGGGGGGGCAGAAAGAGAGGGGGGAGGAGGGAGAGAAATGTACTGTAACAACATTTGGGGAGGGTGACAGTCTGGAGGGGGGACAATCCTTACCCTGTGACATCAGGTCTCCAGACTCTCTCAGGTTCGTTGTGACCTGAAAGACAGAGAGGAGGGGGGAAGTAACCTCTAAGACTTGAGGTTTCAGGACCCTTCAAGGACAGAGAAAGGGGGAGGGAGGGAGGCGGAGAGAGGAGGGAGAGAGAGAAAAGGACACTACCGTAGCAAGTGTTAGAGGGGAAGTATTAGCCCAGTGTGTTGGAGTACAGAGCAGCGTTAGAGGCAAAATAGAGAAATTGCTGCACACCAAAAAAAAACTTTAAAAAAAATATATACAGTTACGGTGCTCCTGCAAACAAGGATAGCCTGTGTGATCCAAGGTCACATGGAAGTTAGAAAAGAATCACAGGGCACTGTGGATTTTTGTAAACTATTAGCCAATTTTTACAGCAACGTTTCGCCCTACATAGGTCTTAAATCAAGTGAGAAAGTGGCGTGCTTGATGAAGACCTATGTAGGTGATTGATGAACTTTAACAATTGGCTAAACATAGTTTTAAATCCGCTGAGTAGTGCCGTGAGATTAGAGAAGAAGCATCGGGAAGGGATTGGGAGCACTAGCCGGTTATGAGGTGGTAAGAGTAATAAGGTTATTGGGGGCATCGGAATTGGAAAAGGGTTTGAGAAAGTCTAGAATAAGAGTATTAGCAGCAGAGTATCAAAGCATAGTATCAGGGATTAGACATGACAGATTGAAGCAGTGTGTATTAAGAGTGTCAGCAACTTAATGATCTGTGTCCTGAGGGAGAGAGACACTCCAGACAACAGCGATGGAGACGTCTGCTACTTAGAGGGTCGAGAGCGACCTAGGAAAGAGAGGAGAGAGAGGAGGGGGGGAAGGAAGGAGAGAGGGAGGCACAGGACATCAGAGACAGGCAGAGAAAGGACAGAGAGCGGCCAGACGTAGAGATAACAAAATTTGAAGAGATGAGTGTCCTCGTCTGTGTCACCCTGCGGGGAGAGGGACAGACTTCCAGGTCTCTGTGCACATGTGGGGGGGGAGGGATAGATGCCCAGATCCCATCTGTCACTGTGTCCCTCCGCTGGCAGGGTGCAAATGACCAGCTCGATCAGGGTAGTGGGACTCAGGTTGTCCTCTGTCTCTGAGTGGACAAAACACCGTTACCTGGGGTCAGTTTAGAGGTGAGTTGCTGAACAGGTTGGACGTTGCCCGGGTCCGGCTCTGGTTAGCCCCTCGTGGGGGTGTGGTGGGGAGCTAGGGGGGGGATTCTGTCCCCGCCGGTTCACTCACTTGTCTCGTGGAGTGCTGCGAGCGTTGGACCCAACGGGAGAGGCAGCTCCTCTCTGCGATGCTTGCGTGGAGGGGGAAGGGGCGGGGAGGGCGTGAGAGTGTGTAGAGCTGAGAGAGATAGAGAGGTGAGGGCATGAGAGACTGCCTGTGAGCCAGAGAGTGGTAAAGGTAAGGTTTGTGACATCACAGCACACACAAGAGTAAGATTAGCCTAGATGATCCAATCTCCTGTAAACCAGAGGGCAGCCATGTTGAATTTTGATGTCATAGCTGACAGAGAGTGCGATCAGCTGAAAAATCAGCACTGCTGTGAGCTGGAACGTGGCAATGTGGATTGTGTGACATCAGCACTACAGAAAAAAGTGAAGATTAGCTCAGATATAATCAAAACTTCCTGTAAGCAAGAGGCGTCCGGTGAGATTGTGATGTCCCAGCCGCTCAGGATCGAAAATGGAGAAGAGTGATCCTTCCTGTAGCAAAAGGTGACCCTGTGGATTTTATGACATCAAAGAACGCAAAGTGTGATTAGCTCACAGCCAACTTCCATAAGCGACAGCACTTGCCACATAAATTTGGTACTTTCGTGAGACGAGGGCCAGCCATGTGGATTTGTGATGCAATGGCCAACAGGAAGTGAGAATAGAGACAAGTTACACTTTTTTTTTTTTTTTAAACACTTTACTCAAATACATTTTCTTTGATTTAGAAGACAGTGTGCCTGTATCATTCCTAAATCTAACACACTTCTGTGGACGGAGGGCGGCCATGTTGAATGTTGATATCATGAGATATAGCTCACAATCCCCATTCATGTGACAAGAGGGAGGCTTAGATTTGGTTTTTGAAATACAGGAAGACTTGGATAGACCCCAGAGATGGCATGATGATCAAGAGTTCACTGCGTGGGTGACCTGTTCTCTTTGCCGTGTGGAGTAGAGAGAGGTGACGCTACCGACCCATGGCGGTCTGTGCAAACATACGTGTTCCTGCGTCCCATGACCCTGGAGGTGGTGTTCATCTGAGGGCGAGGAGAGAGAGGAGGGGGAGGAGGAGAGTGAGGGAGGGAGAGAGAGAGAGAGTGAGGGTGGAAAGAGTGAGAGGTGGAAAAAGCGAAGAGAGAGGAGGGGGGGCCGGAGCGCACGCGAAGAGGAAGAGGAGGGAGAGGAGGGGGGGGGGGGAGAGAGAGGGAGAGGAGGAGGAGGGGGGGGGAGGAGAGGAGGGGGGGGGGGAGAAGGGGAGAGGAGAGATGGGGGGGGGGAGAGAGAAGGACAAGGGGAGAGGGGGGGGAAGAAGAGAGCAGGAGGGGGGGAGAGAGCAGGGGGGGGGAGAGAGAGCAGGGGGGGGGGGAGAGAGCGAGCGAGCGTTTCTTTCTTGGAGAGGTAGTGCACCATGGTGGACGGGGGCCTCATAGGTGGCATTTTGGAGTGGACCTGAAGATGAGGGGCGTGCCTTCTCCTTCCATAACCAATAACTGTTAAAGCGAGGAGGAAAATGACTGCATGCTCAGCAGGGGGCCGTTGTCCTTACCGGGTGGGCGGGGGCCTCTTGCGTGCTCCGGGATTTCGGCCTTGTTAGGATGTGGGCGTGGCTTACCATGGGGCTGGGTGGAGGGAAGGGGGGCCCCCGGGAAGCACTGCTCCCTGCCACGGTGCGCTGCCCCTCTGGGGGCAAGACGTTCACCAAATGCCCCCTCTCCGCCCACCTGGGGGGGTGCGTTGGGCTGGGAGGGGGCTGGGGCCGGACCACCTGACAAGAGACAAAAGTGTCACCATGTTACCCCATTGGAACCAGAGTAACAGGTGCCCTCTGTACCACCTGTGGGCGGGACAGATACCCAGCGCCCTCTGTACACCCGTGGGCGGGAACAGAATCCAGGTGCCCTCTGTACCACCAATGTGGAGGGACAGACTCCCAGGTGCCCTCTGTACCACCCTGTGGGCGGGACAGACTCCCAGGTGCCCTCTGTACCACCCTGTGGGCGGGACAGACTCCCAGGTGCCCTCCGTTTGTGCCACTGTGTCACCCTGAGCGGGGGGGGAGGGGGGGGAGGGGCAAACTCACAGAAATCACTATGTCTCCGCTGCCTCTGATATCCCCGTTGGTTTTTGCTGTGACCTGATGATTTGGTGGCACCGTTGGTAACATCTGAGGTGACGCGGGACCGAGAGAGCGAGAGAGTGCTGTCTGTGCGAGCATCCCCTCCTTCAATCTACGATAGAGAGGGGGGGGGATGGAGGGTGAAGGACTGTGACTTTAGAGCGTTTGCTCAGTGAAGATGCTGTGGTTCAATCTTCCAAGCTAGACAGACAGGGGACGAAGCAAGCGGTGTGTGTATGCGAGACACAGCCGGGGGATGGAGTAAGCTGTCTGTGTGCACGAGATAGCCAGGGGACGGAACATTCTCTACGAGAGAGAAAGCCACAGTCTCCTCACCTCAGGCTTCCTTCCGAGCAGCATATAAGTGGCCATCACATCATTATACTTGTTTGAGCTGAGAGCGTCTTTAATCTCCTCGCGAGAGTAACCCATATCTAACATGACCTCTAGAAAGAGAGGGGGGGATAGAGAGAGGGACATAGAGATAAGGAAAGAAAGGGCGAGTTCATGTATTAGGCGCCGTCCTCTAAAATCTCCAGATGCACTTGTCAATTACCTTACAATTACCCTCGTGCCAGCAAATCTTTGGTAACCATATTAGACTTTGCCCCAGCTTCCAGCAGACACCTTACTGACCTAGACTTCCACTCCCATGACCTGGTTTTGAGCTTCCATGACCCTTCTATAGACCTGAGCTTCACATTGACCTCTAATGACCCCTGTTGATCATTGATGTCCTGTGATGAACCCCCTGTTGATGTGCCAACACGCCCCACTCCGTTAACCACATTTGTTCTGTGATGATGGCCTTTGGCCTATGAACTCTCATAACACCAATTGACATGTGATGACCCCAAGCTCACCTCAATTGACCTGTGACAATCCCTGTAAATTCTGATGACCCCTATTGACCTCTTGTGGCAACCTCGTTGAGCTCTGATTACCCATCTAGACTTGTGATGACCTGCTGACTCCTGATGACCCCGATTGATCAGTAATGACCTCTCCGTCATCTCCTACCCCCCACGCCCGTGACCCTGGTTGATGACCCCTCACCGATGCGTTTAGAGTCGGTATGATCTTCCTCCGGTTCTCGATATGGCTTCAGATCGTCGCTTTCGTAGCCAATGTTTATCCACTTGTCAGTCATTATTTGCTGAGAGACACAGAGTTGGTTTAAAGTCAGACAGCGAGAGAAAGCAAGAGAGAAAGAGAGAGAGAGAGAGAGAGAGAGAGAGAGAGACACATAGAAAGAGTCAAAGAGGAAGAGATAGACAGCAAGAGACAGTCAAAGACAGCAAGAGAGAAACCAAGAGAGAGTTATACAATCAGAGAGAGAAAAGAGGAAAAGAGACAGGTACGGAAAAAGGAGATATTAGGAGGCAGGCAGAGAGAATGAGACAGCCATCAAAACAAACAGCTTGAAAAACAGAGACAGTCAGCAGAAATCCGAGAGACATCAATAGGGAAACATAGCCAGTGACTGGATGAGACAGCCAGGGTGTTAGAGAGTGTAGTAGTGGGGAGAGGGAGGGGGAGTAGGGAGGGTAATCTCACTTCAAGAGTGCAGCGTTTGCTGGGGTTCAGCACGAGGAATCGTCGCAGGACGCTCTCGCAGTCTGTGCTCATATAAAACGGGACTCGGTATTTACCACGTAGCACACGCTCTCTCAGCTCCTGAGAGAGAGGGAGAGGTCACAGATTGCTTAGCGCTCGCTCTCTCCTCCCTCTTCCCCTCCCCTTCATGTTCTGCCCATCGAAGGGCAATGACCTGCTCACAAGGGCATTTTAAAGGACTCTCCCTACCTCTCTTCTCCCACTCACCTTCAGGTTCTGCCCATCGAAGGGCAGTGAGCCGCTCACAAGTGTGTATAAAATAACCCCCAGGCTCCAGATATCCACCTCGGGGCCGTTATACTTTTTGCCCTGAAAGAGCTCTGGGGCCGCGTACGGGGGGCTCCCGCAGAATGTGTCCAACTTGCCCCCCGGGGTAAACTCGTTGCTGAAGCCGAAGTCGGCGATCTTAATGTTGGCATCAGCGTCAAGAAGGAGGTTCTCTGCCTGGGAGGAAGAGAGGGAAGGAGACAGATAGATAGCAAGGGAGGGTCGGAGGAGGGAGAGAGAGAGATAGAGATAAGAGGGGGAAGGAGAGAAAATAGGGGAGAGTGAGGGAAGAGAAAGAGGGGAGTAAAGACTGAGATGACAGTCACAAGAGAGCGGTAATGAGACATCTTGGGAAGGGAGAAGAGACAGTCAAAGTATGTGGTGGGGACAGAGGGCCGTGTGTGACGGTTCTGTACCTTGAGGTCTCGATGGACGATGTTCTTCAGATGACAGTAATGGACAGCAGAGACAATCTGGGGGAGAACAGGAGACAGTCACACAGAGCGTGCAAGAGGGCAGGGGAGAGTCACAAAGAGCGTGAGAGAGAAAGTCCACGCAGACACAATCTACGAGATCGCAGGAGAGAGAGAGATAGTCACACACAGAGACATCATAACAAGTCAACCTCGGAATCAAAAGACACCAAGGGAGAGACACATCCTCCAATAGATTAAGAAGCATCCAGACGAGATGCTTAGACTTGTATCAAAACAGCACGCATTACCAGAGAGAAACCCAAGAAAAGAGACAACCACAGGGCAAGGAGACAGCCCTGAAGCTGAAACACAGAAAGTCAAGAGAGAGCCAGATAAAGAGAGAGGCAAACCCTCACCTGACGGAATTTGGCACGAGCCTCTTTCTCTTTCATACGACCGTGAGACACCAAGTAATCAAACACCTCACCTAAAAGAGCGAGATACAAAGAAAGAGAGAGGGCAAGAGAGAGGGAGCATAAGGCATTGTGAGACCACAGAGACATCCATAAAGAGACAGCACAAGTGTCTGAGGCAGTCTGTACCTCCACTGGCATATTCCATGATGAGATAGAGCGTCTTCTCGGTCTCTATCACTTCAAACAGCTTCACTAAGAGAGATAGAGAGACAAAGTGAGAAAGAGCGAGCGAGGGAAGGGGGAAGAGCGAGCGAGGGAAGGGGGAAGAGCGAGCAAGCAGGGGAAGGGGGTAGAGGGAAGAGCGAGCGAGGAAAGGGGGAAGAGCGAGGGAGGGAAGGGGGGAGAGCGAGGAGGGGAGGGGGAAGAGCGAACGAGGGAAGGGGGTAGGGGGAAGAGCAAGCGAGGGAAAGGGGAAGAGAAGCAGTTGTGGGGAGAGAGGGAGAGTGCCGGGAGAGAGAGTGGAGAGAGGAGTGCCAGGAGTGGAGAGGAAGAGTATCGCGAGGGGAGAGAGTGCAGGGGAGTTGAGGGATAGAGCGCGCAGGAGATGTCTCTCTTTTTCGCTTCCTTTCGTATGGTACTGCTCCTAGTTGTCGGGGCGGGGTAGACCGACTGGTGGTTGGTGTGGGGGGGGGGGGGGGAGAAGCGTGCATTGTGAAGCGGACGAGGCGGAGGCGGCGTTGGGGAGAAGAGATTGTTCTCTCACCGATGTTCGGATGATTCAGTCCTTTCATTATTCGAACCTCACGGAATAGCTGTGAGGGAGAGTGGAACAGTACTCATTACTAATCACAGAGCGCCCTGTACCACACACACACGGTTAATCTCAACATGGGGCAATTCGCCTAAATTTCCCCTAAACTACGTCTCCTCTTTTAAACCTCTGCACACACCATCATTGGATTTAAAAAGGGGCCGCGGAGACCACCAGGGAACATTTTTGTGCTTCTGTTTACAACAGTTCCTGCAACAGCTTGAGAAGGAGGAGTGAAAGCGGGAGAACCTCGAGCAGAGGGGACAGAATACCGGGCTACAAATCCAGGCACAAAAAGGTACACTGAGCTGGATAAAGCCACAAACGCCACAGGAGGACTGGGAGGACTGCTACAGACTGTGACCCACACAAGGTACGGATTCTGTGAAGAAAGTCTACTCCGTTACGTGCGCAAAAAGAAAAACAAACACATGGGTTTTTAAAATGGCCGCCGAGCAAAAAATTAAAAGCCTACAGAGACGCCTGTAGGAGTTACAAACTCTGCAAGTGAAGTCTGTCTCCCTCCCCTCTCCGTATGACTACCAGCTGTGTTCTAGCATATACAGGAATATTGTCGCAATAGCGCCTCCCAAGGTCAGTGTGATGAACACACCTGAAAGTGCCAGAATGGAGGGCAAAATGTGTAATGTCTAATGAACCCGGTCGCACGAAACACACGCTGTCCCTTCAGGCCTTATTTTGATGACGAGGACGTCTCTTATTTGATCTCAGAAACAAGACGCAGCAGAAAAACGTCTATGTTTTGGCTGTGGCGAGCCTCACCCGGATGAGTCATGTCCCTATGACCGTGAATTTGAATGGAAGCAGCCAGAGCAGGACCAGCTGAACGCCGAATATTTCCGCCTGCTACTGAAACGGCAAGCAACGCATGGAGGGTGCAGGGAAACTGCAGGAGTGTCAAGCAATGAGCGTGATCTCAGTACTGATGATGCCTTAGGGCCCACAAAAACAAGGAAAAGAAAGAAAAGGGAAAGCGGTTCTCAGCTTACTGTAGAATTTGCAGACACGTCAGCAGATGACCCTGCGACATCGGAAGGCGGTTGAGTTGACCTGCAGCCTAGAGTGACTGTTGGATTGGTCCTGGGAATAGCAGAATCTCCAGAGGGCCCAAGACAGGAGTCGTGTCCCCCGAAGAAGCGTGTTTCTGGGTCTGACAGTGAGAAACCCTCAAACAATACCAGGGAAGCGGAACAAGTAAGGGACGGCCCCTTGACCAACCCTGAAGATGCACTGCAACAGGCCAGATATGACTGATCTCCGTGAACGATTGGAAAAGGAGATAGAAGCCAACGCCGAGCTACAGAGTGGTCTGCTCACACTCACCTTTGACTGTGATGAAGTGTGTCACTTGCGTAGTGTCTTCGAAGACCTGACGACTGAGCTGAAGATGGCGAACGCTAGTATTACCGCCATGGACGAGAAAGAGCCGCTCTGAGGAAGTTATTGCTGACTAGAAGTAGTATGAGGAGGCTCAGACAGAGCTTAAAGTCTCTCAGAAGAAGGCCCTCATTCTCAGTATAGCTTGAACAGTCTCAGGAGTCTTGCCATCTCAGTGCAGACCTGGGAGTCTCTCAGAAAGATATACAGTCTCGGTACAGTGCTGGAGATCTCTCAAAGAGGTTCACACTCAGCGCAGAGCTGAATGTCTCTCGCCAGGAAGTCAGCGGTCTGCACAGAACTGGAAATCTCTCAAAAGGCTTTTCACTGTCTCAGTGCAGAACTGAGAGTCTCAGAAAGATTTGCAGTCTCAGTACAGAGCTGGAAGTCTCTTAGAAAGAGGTTCACACGCAACACAGAGCTAGATGTCTCGCACCAGGAAATCCGAAGTATCAGCACAGAGGTGTCTAAGTGTAGCCATATATCCTCTTGGTTACTAATCTGCCCTGCCTAACACATAAACCCTGGTATCAGTGCAGGCAGGGTTAGGGCTAATCCGGGTTTTCCCCTGCAGTAAGCAGCTCCCTTGAGTGACCGGGGGGGGGGGGGGGGAACTAGGTCTTTCTTCTGCCCAATCAGGGGCTCAGACCTAAGACCCCCCTGGGTACATAAGGGGCTGCACAGCCAAATTTGGAGAGAGCCGCGTTCTAGGAAGAGTGGAGTCAGGGCTCTGCCCACCTTCCTTCCCCTCCCTTAGGGGGAGTGGGACATCTACCTCTTATTCCATTAGGTAGTCACTACTACCATCAGCGGACGCTCAGTATTCTGTGAGCCAGCAGGTGAGCAGCACAAAACACCGTGTAATAGTGAAATCTCCCAGAGGGTGGGGCACCTTCTCCGCCAGAGGAGCTGCAGTGCGTGAAAGGGCAGTTCCCGCCAAAATCAGAAGGACCACGTGGAGAAGTTGCAAGGTTGCAAGCTTCCCTTTGGCAACATTGTGCTGGGCTTGGCACGAAGCAAAGCCACGCTCTGCAACGTGTTCGGTGCGCAAGACGAAGCCGCGCCCATCTACTGCGAGTGGTTGGGCGCGCAATCCGAAGCCACGCCCAGCTGCAATGTGCCTGTACTCCTGGATCCACCAGGGGGCGTAGGCACTGTGCTAACCAATAGACTGTCACCACTGGGGAGTGGAGCCGGATGCGAGTTACCGCACCCTCAGTTCCTCGTGGTGAGCTAGCAGAGCAGGAGCTAATCCCCGATATTACCGTACAATACCCCATTATGGCCGAGTGTACTGTCTCCCAATATCGGCTACCAGGAGGCTTCCTCGTAGTGCAAGTCAATGGGGAGAGTTTCCTGAAATGCATCTGCCCCTGCTGGGATTTCCCGGCAGAGAGGTGAGCTTGACATCCAAGTGCCAACGGTGTGGTACTCCCCACCTAAAGCCTAAGGTGTTGCTGCCACCCCAGTCAGCCCGAAGGGACAACGCGACCTACCTACAGAGAGGCGCAGACTGGACTGCAGCTTCAGGAGCGTATGCTCCAAGGGACCCGTGCGTTCCTGTTCCAGAACCTACAAAAGACTTATCAGGTAAGGTGCCCGCCCGGGAGGAGGCTGAGGCACTTCCGCTGGTGGCACAGGAGCGGGACAGCTGCCTGCAAGCCGCCGACCGCGAGCTGTCCTGGTCCTCTTCCCCTGGGGGCGAGTCCCAAGCAACATCGGACGACAGTGAAGGGAGGCGCTCCATTGTGTCACTCAAGTGTGGCTGCCATGGAGACGCTTACCCTCAAGAGCGAACGGGAGCGGATTCCCATAGTGATTACGTCATCGAAGGCGATGGTGTATCCGGAATGGGAGCACCAAGGCCTTGGCGGTTCCTCGAGAGGCGGCGTCGGACATGCCTGCTCCCGACCGGGAGAACCACGCAACTGCCAGGAATCAACGGAGCGGTGAGGATACTTCTCCTTTCCAGGTTCCAGCGGAGGGATCCATCAGAGAGGTACCGGCCGGTACTTCTTCCTGTAAGGCAGCTACCAACACCCTTCTGGTACGACCGGATGTGGTCATCGCAGAGACAACCGCCGGGGCAGAGGAGGACACTGCTCCGGCGAGTAAAGCCCCAATTGATCCTTATTTCAGCAGCACTAAGACCGAGCCTAGTGCCGAGGGCCCAAGGCCCCTATGGACCCTGAAACACAGAAGGTGTTGGCAGTAACAGGCCGTGGTAGGCAGGGCAAGACTGATGCCCACAGACATTGAGGAGCCCAAGGCTTCTGCCAACCTTACCCAGGACAATCAGGGGGTAGCTAAAGCTTCCCAGGACTGGAGAAACTGGGGTGGGTTTGATCGTGATCCTGCTGGAGGAGGGATGGATGAGTTCCTGGCTTTCTGCAAAGGGTCAGAAAGGTCGGACAGGTCTGGGACACTGTCTAGAGCAACCTCTGAATCTAATATGTCGGAGTGTAATGCAAATGTGGGAAAGGTGCCTGTCACGGGAGACCAGGCAATTTACACCTTTTTACCAGGGTCATGTATTGAGCAAAACAAGTTAATGAAATAAATTGTAAATGTAGTCACAAGAAAAGGCAAACACACAATGATACACAAACTACAGCAAAAAGACAATTGGGGTAACAACCTAGACTCTCCTAGGTGCAGGGAATCCTAACCCTGATAACAGTTGCAAAAACAAGACAGAAAATATTCCAGACAGCTTTTGCTGAAGCAGCCTGTTCTTGATGGAGACTTGAAACCGGAAACGTAGAATCTGAGAATCTTAGAGGACTGGAGAACTAACTATCTGATGGGTGTAGGGGTTTTTAATACTATGTTTCATTAAAAAAATACTATAGCCCAATCCAAAAGCATGAGAAATTTCTCCACAGCCACTCAGAGCAGGGCTCATCTGGATGATGTCAGAGGCAGGGGGCGTGTTGAGCTAGCTTGAAAAAACAACAACAAAAAAACAAAACGGGTGGGCGGGAAATATGAATCAGCCAATGGGAAATGTGCCCACCAGCAGCATCTTCCCCACAGCTAACCCATTGCCAGCTCCACTAAGTCTGGTGGGGCAAATGGAAATGCAAAGAGCATCCATTGATCCCAGGACCTGGATACTGGAGTCCTTCTCTCCTGTCCAAATGGTCTTGACACCTCAGACATCCTCTGGGGCCTTCATCTCCAAATGTCCTGCCAGACCTCCTGGCACCAATTGGTAGCCCCAGAGGACTGTCAGAGCATTGGTTCTGAAAGTTCCAGCTCATTTCTGTGCACAAGCATAGATGTTTTAAAACACACAATTTAATAAAATATACACTTTAAAAATATCCTACGTTTTTCTGGTATGGGGAATAGAATAAAAAAACGGCACTTTATTTCTTACTAGCAATATTCCATTCCCCACAAACTATAAAATAGACTTAGGATTGGACTTTACAAGCCCACTCACAACCTTATAAATGGCTGGGGTACCCCCAGAACCTCTAAGCAGGTCCTGTACACTAGTAACTGGGTATCCTGGGTACCCTTTATAGTTACAGGGATACTTTACATCCCTTTGCACCATTTACCTTTCTGGGCTGTACTGAAGCAGAGAACCCTAGTGGCGAGTCACGCAAGCGTTATCAAGGGGAGATATTACCGAGACACTGTCTACATGCATCCAGGAATCCAACCTGATTCCTGAGTACATTTTTAGGGGACCCAGCAACTCTGGCCGCTGACTAGATAGACACATTCTGACAACACTTTCTCTGCAACCCCCCCCCCCCCACCCCCCCTGAAACTCATATCACAGCAATCCCTGCTTGCTGGCATCCCAGGAAAAGGTAAAAACACAAACATTCTTTATTGTTACAATTACAGGTAATGCTTTTACAACAGTTGGGTCCAAGAGCTGAAACTCATGAACCCCAACACATGGATCAGAGGTAACCAAACGGGCTTAACCTTTATTAGTGAGCCTAGTTACTTCTTCACAGTCACAGTATTGTTGTGGTAGGACCACGTTTCAAGGGTATGTCAATCATATGGACCGGACACGGGTCTTGCTGTTCAGCGGGGACATTGTGTATCATTGATGGGGAAGAGGAGAGTTTTTCTGTTCCATTTCCCACCGCTCTGCCTCCAGGTGTGTTGTGTGTTTATGGGATTAGTCTATGTAGCTACTTTACTGCTCATTTTATAGTATAATACTAGATGTCCTTCATTAAATGAGTAAAACACTCTGCTTTCAATATCACGTTTGCTTCATTATTCCCTTTGAGTGCTGGGAACCATTTGTGGATTTTGGATATGTTTCTAGGATTTAGGCTCCCACTTTGTTCCCGCTGCACCACTCCTCTACATGACTTTTACTTATACTGATTCGCTCTAAGTGCTTTCTATAGACTATACTTTTTGTAGTGGAAATACCCCGTCAAATATCACTTGGGTTCTTCCCCGCACATCTGAGAAGCGGCCAGACGGGATAAAAGAAAGGCCCAAGACTACATATAAGTCTACTGACTATCAAAAGAGATGCCACGGGAGTCAGAGTTGATGAAAACTCCGCCAGGGTTGAGTTGCCGCGATCAATGATGCTGAGCCTAATGTGGGTGGTCACCCTAGTCACGGGGAAGAAAAGATCACACGACGCGTGAAACAACTTGTTGCCAAACGAGTAAAAGACCTGTTGGTAAAATGGAAAAACGAGCTTGAGCGAGAAGTCCTCCGCAGGGTTGAGGAAGTGAAGCACATCGTGGAAAAACTGTGCTTTGGAAAAGTAGGCCAGGAGCAACTAAAGCAGGCTGAATTCCAGCGTCTACTTGAAGAGACACTGGTTGTATGCACTGGCAACAAGGACTTTGTCAGCAATGGTCTCTTCAACCACGACCACATGTGGCCACGTACTGATGGAAAGGTAGCAAGCCTCTGTGCCTCATCTCCTGGGTACCAGATAACTGCCCCAATGGCAACAAGCAAGATTGCTGGGGAGTGAGGATCGCTTTAAGAGAAGACTTTGTTCTGGGGAAAATCCCAGACTAAATATGTGGTCTATCTCCCTCCAGCCATTTTCCGTCGACCTAGGGTTCAAGAGAGTGTGGAGGGAAGGGGCTTCTGCCGTAGCTATCCACCAACAGGGGTCTTTCCCCTGACTAAAAGCGTGAAAAGACAAGCCTGTCTCTAGCGGGGAGCTGGTTAATCTCAGCATGGGGCAGACTCCACCTGGCTCATTAACTGACTTTAAAAGCCTGCTTGACAGCAGTCTAAGGCTGAGTCCATAGAAGGACAAGCAGCGCTGAGCCGTGCGGACGCTCCGCGCTGAGGCCCTGCATCCTCCATGAGGATGTCTTTAGAGGGGGCTCACGTGAGCGTCCGCAGGCGTGCTGAGGCGCTGGATTTTTCAGCCGACAGCCAAACTGTTTTTCAGATCGCTGAAAACATCCAATCAGCGCGGAGCAGCGGTCTGTGTGCCGCGCGGGCGCCTATCAGCCATGAACGCAGATTCCCATCATGCCATTCGTGGCATACTCGCAGTTCATTGGCTGAGTGACGTCACGTCCGGTTTACTTCCGGTATTTCAGTGTCTCACGCACGAGTAATGTTACTCTTTGAAAAAGCCCAATCGCCGGGTGAAACGCGTTAGAGGTGCAGGGGTATGCTTCCCCTCCTCTTTTTATCCATGTTCCAATAAAGGATTCCGTTTACAGCACAGTCCAGCCTCAGTAATTTTCTTCCTGCATCGTAGTGCCCGCTGATCTACCTCTCCTCCTCGGTACAGGTGTTTTCTACATTGTTTACATCCAGCAAAGGATGCACACAGAGCCGGTTTACTATGGGACTATGTGAGTACACTGCTGCCATATGAGAGCTGCCCCAGGCACATAGGTTCTATATTGTTCAGGGAGATATGAGAGGTCTGGGGGGGTTTTAGGCCTTCCCCATACAACTCTCTTCATTCCTGCTAGACCGTGTGCCATCTATGGGTTAATGCCTACAGCCTCAAGCATGCATTTATAATATCACGTGATCCGGTTTAAAAGCAGAAAGACATTCATAACTTTCAATCGGTGGGTTAATAAAAAGCTCTGTAGCACTAGCTAATTGGGGCCTCCACCCCAATATATTTGTTTTTCAGATCGCTGTCGGCTGAAAACATCCAATCAGCGCGGAGCAGCGTCAACGTCACAGCGCCGTGATGTCTGCGCGTGACGTTGACGTCGGGGGCGATTGGCCCAATGACGTCACTGCCCCACCTCCCTCAGTCTCCCCCCGCCTTCCGATCGCGCCCGCTGGCTCGCCTGCATGGGCATGAAATCGCGCAAATTTCAGCAGGCGAGCCTCAGCGTCAGCGCGGTCCAGCCCTGCTACCCCTTCTATGGCCCCAGCCTAAGGCTAAGGCCCCGCTCCCTCAGTCAGCGCGCCCGCACTGCATGCAGGCAGCGCGCTGACAGGCAATTGACCGCTACCTGCGGTCTGTAGGGAGCGGGGGCGTGGTTTGAGTGGGGGGCTCTCGTCCCCCACCCTCTCACTCCCGAGCCAGGCCAGGCACAGAGGGAAGGACACACACAGGGATCGGAGCAGGGGGGGAATCGGAAGGGGGATCGCTGACACTGCAGACACACAGCTCGGCCCGCAGTACATGAGCAGCGCGTACAACGACGATGCCCCACACTACAGTATATACACACACACACACACACCTCCCGTGGCGAAGAGGAGAGAGTCTGTGGGAGGGAGCAGGGGGGCTCCCTGGATGCTGCAGAGTTTATTTCAAATCGCTGCTTTCCCCCACTCTCTCCTCCCCGCTCCCCGCAGCCACCCCTCCTCATTGGCTCACAGCCGCACCACGTGACGCGTCGCCGCTTGGGATTACAATTCTCTTGCATCCCCTGGTGGCTGACGCGTCACAGCGTGTAGTGAGCCGTGCAGGGAGGGACCTGCTCGGGAGAATAACATCAGATGGTAAGTAGCGCGCACGCGTCCGCGCGCGCCGCCGGGCGCAGCGGGACCAAAGCCTAAGGCTGGGGCTATGGTGCCTTCGCCCGCCGTGAGGCGTGCGGGGGCTGGGAAGTGACCGCGTGATGGAGGGTGCTTTCCCTGGCCATGGTGGACGGGCCGTGGGGAGCGTGCCTAGGGGCGTCACAGAGCTGGTTCGCCCTCATTGGGCGAACTGCTCATGTGACTTGTCTGTTGCGCCTAGAAATCAGTAGAAACTGATTTCTTGCGCAACGCGCGTCCCCTCCCGCTTCCGTCCGCACGCCGCATGGACGCAATCACTGCCTTAAGCCAGTCTTATCGCTCAGCGTGCGGACGCTTCAGCACAGTCTGCTGCACTATGGCCCCAGTCTAGGGCTCTCTATGAAACAAACACACACGACTGCGACAGAGAGTAGGCTGTGATTGAGTTCTCTCTGGCCCAGGAAGGTACTGGACACTGGGCCGCTGTGTAGAGAAGTCTGCACAAGGACTTTCAGACACCCTACCCCAGCCGACGGTAACTGACCTCCACTCTATTGTATATGTTTGTTGTTGGCAAGAGGCTTAGCCCTCATACCCAGAAACCGAGTCTCTGCGGTTTAGTCAGCACTCCCTATAGGAGCTAGGTCTGTTCATTTTTTCTTTAACACTACTTTTGTTTATTTTTGGTTGTGTAAAACTATGACTAACAAAAGCCTATTTTGAAGTCTCCTCTTTTAAACTCCTGCACACATCTCCTGTAAGCGCCCTGTACCAATCACACACACACACACACACACACACACACACACACACACACACACCGACCTGAATCAAACACACACATAGCGCATTGTACCAATCACACACACACACGGTCCCCTGCACCAAATCACACACACACACACACACACACACACATACACACACACACACCGACCTGAATCAAACACACACATAGCGCATTGTACCAATCACACACACACACGGTCCCCTGCACCAAATCAAACACACACACGGCGCCCTGTACCAATCTCACACACACAGCGCCCTGTACCAATCACACACACACACGGCGCCCTGTACCACACACACACGGCGCCCTGTACCAGAATGAGTGAGCCTGTCTTAGAATGAGTGAGCCTGTCTTAGAATGAGTGAGCCTGTCTTAGAATGACTGAGACTGTCTTAGAATGACTGACCTTTTTTGATTAAGATTACCTTTCAGTGGAAGAGAGCGCGTGTAAGCAAAAGAGAGAGAGAAAGAGAAAAAAAGAGGGAGAATATATAAGGGAGAGAGAGACCTGTTGTAAAGAAGAGAGAATAAGCAAAAGAGAGTGTACGAGAGAGACATTGCAAAGAAGAGACATACCGGTAGTGTAAGGAAAAAAAGAGAGCGCAAAAGTAGATTTAGACTCAGCGAGGGAGCGTCCACTGCTCCAAAAGAGACAGCTCTGTCCCTGCGTGACAGCCCCTGACTAGTCAGCAGAGGGCGGCTGCGTGAGAGTGGCTGCCCGGGCTGTATTTACACAGGGAGGGAGGGGGAGGCTTGACCGCCCGGAGGAGATATATACCTGTGAAACAGCCCAAGGCAGGATCATTCTCTCACCCTTGTATGCTCCTCGACGGGCCTCTAAGGATATATACTGCGTTTACCCCCCTCTCGGCCCAAGAGCTGACGCTCTAAAGGGGCAGTTACCTGGAGAGGGGGTGTTAGGGGACAGGGTGTTTTGGGGTGGAGGTGCAAGGAGGCAATGAGGATGGAGGGGCAAGAAATACCGGAGTGGACATCATATTATGCAGAGCCAGTAGAGGTGAGTAGGGGAAAGAGGGGGAGAGAGGGAGAAAAACAAGGGAGGGAGAGGAAAAGGAGGAGAGAGAGAGAAGAGAGATTGAGAGGATTAATATAGAGAGGGGGAATGAAAAAGAGAGGGAGCTGGAGAGAGATAGAAAAGGGGGAGCGAGGGATTGGGAAAGGGGGTCAAATTAAAATTGAAGGGAATGTTAAATATTCCCCAAAATTGGTTGAAATGTAACTTTTTTATGTAGGATCTTAACTCTGCATATTATTTAGGGACGGAGTTGAGAATTGTTAGGTGTATTTATTGCTTAGTTTATAGAATTTTCTGGGAGTTCAATAGGACGAAGCTTGAGCGTACAAATTTAAACTAGAGGATGAGCCCATAAAGGTCCACTCGTCCCACCCGGATTGTCCTTAAAACCTTAACCTCTGTAGGATTTCCATTGATAGGGTCAGTGTGAGTAAACCTACATGTTATGGGATAAAAAAGGAGCCCTGAGATAGAGGATGAAACGTGCCCCATGTAAGGATCTCTCACCTCACTCAGACTCATCCTATAAGCATCACGGTAATGGACCTACCTCGTATAGGACAAGATGTCCTAATACCCATGTAAACCGCATTGATCTCTGGCAAGGGAGGGGTTAACTAATACCAGCTTTAGAACATGCTCCAAGAGCCTCTGTGTATCTTTCTATTCCCCTGAGGGAAAGAGAGTGGGAGAGAGGTTGGGAGAAGAGAGAATGAAGTAGAACAAAGTGAGAAAGGGTAGGTTGCAAGAGATGGAGGGGAAGGGGAAAGCGAGATGGAGGGGGAGAGAGATGGGGATAGTGAGAGGGAGATGGGAAGGGAAAGAGATAGCGAGAGGGGGGGGGGGGGGTCTATAGGGACTCCCTAGAAGTCAATCCTTTACAGGCTACCATGCAGGGTTTAGGCTCTTAAATGCCACCTATTAACCACCCCCCATCCCCTTTTCTCACTTGCCAGATCTACCCTTCGGTGACCACCACAGGCCCCATGAGTCCCCTGAACTCCTACATGACTCTCAACCCAGTGGGGCCGTCTCCCGTTGGCTCTTACCCAGGCTCTTCCAGCACCACCGCTAACCTGAATCCACAGGCTCCGGCCTACGACACCTACACAGGCCCAAGCAGGCAGAGGGAAGGCGTAAGGGGATACAACAGGAGGCTGGCAGCCCACTCCAAGCCCCCGTACTCCTACATCTCACTTATTACCATGGCCATCCAGCAGGCTCCAGGCAAGATGTTGACTCTCAATGAGATTTACCAGTGGATCATGGACCTTTTCCCTTACTACCGCCAGAACCAGCAGCGCTGGCAAAACTCCATCCGCCACTCCCTCTCCTTCAATGACTGCTTTGTCAGGGTCTCCCGTGCCCCAGACCGGCCAGGCAAAGGCTCTTATTGGGCAATGCACCCGGGCTCGGGCGACATGTTTGAGAATGGCTGCTACTTGAGGAGGCAGAAGAGGTTCAAGCTGGCAGAGAAGAAGGCTGAGCGCAACAAGATGGCCGCCCAGGCACAAACGGAGAGGAAGGGAGATGTAAGCCTTGAAAAAGAGGAGGGGGAAAAAGAACAGCGTTTGGAGGACAGGGGTGGTTGCGAGGCATCCTTGCTGGAGGAGGGGGAAAGGGGGGGGGGGGGGGGGTGGTCATTTTGTGGGGGTTGACGTTGAGGAGCTGGTGAGGGACGCCCATTATGACTTTAGCCACCCGTTCTCCATTACCAGCTTGATGGGGTCGGGGGAACATGGCCCAGAAGGGTACGGGGGTGGGTATGTCGTTCCTCAGACAGAGGGGAAGCAGGGGTATGGGGCCCCAAACACAGCGGGGGAGGCTTCGGCCTACTACCAGGGAGTGTACACCAGATCCCTACTTAATCCCTCGTAATTTAGAGTGTGGTGGAGTGGGGACACCTGGGTATTGCGCCCATCAAGTTACAATGGTCAGGCAACGCGCTCAACCATTTAATGCCTTCTCAGCAGTTTTTTGAGTGAAATAGCTTTGAAAATAGCCAAAAAAAAATCCTCACAAAAAATTAAAATATTCCTAATTTTATTTTTTCATTAAAAAAAAATTCAGTTTCCTTATTTTCTTAATAGAAAAAAAATCATCAATATTTCCTCTTTTGTTCTTCCAAAAAAAAAAAAATCTAATTTTCCAAATTCATCACTCCCTGCTTCATTTAAATTCATCCATTTCCTAATTTACAAAATTGCATAGTAGATGAAGTTGAAAAAAGACATGTCAATCAAGTTCGATTTATGGTAAATCTAGACGACAGATATTTATTCTATATTTGTACTTGCAGTATATTGATCAAACAAAGTCAAACAAAACCCCAGTGAAATATCACCTAATGATATCTCATAAGGGGAAAAATAAATTCCTTCCTGACTCCAAATATTGGTAATCAGATGTCTCCCTGGATCAACATCCTTCCCATGTTTACTTATTTGGTATATCCCTATACAGTATATCTTTCCTTTCTAAAAAGATGTCCAACCTTTTTTGGAAGATATCTATTGTATCTGCCATCACAGTCTCCATGGGTAATGAATCCAACATTGTAACTGCCCTTACTGTAAAGAACCCTTTCCTTTGTCGCTGATTAAATCTCCTTGCCTCCGCTTCCAAAATCTAACTTTTCCTTCAATTTTTGCTTTCTGATTTTGTCACCTTTTCCTGCTCAGAAAGTCTCAATTTTTGATTCATAAATCCTATTTTTTTCAGCAGAATTTCATTTTTTCCTTACTTTCTACTCAAATCCTCGTTACTAACCAAATTATGCCCCTTAATCTTGTTCCCTCCCTTTTCATGAAAAATAAATACAGTTTCCCTCATTGATCAATCTTTTTTTCAACCCTAATATTGGCAAAATGTTCCTAATTTATTTTAAAAATCTTGATTTTTCACCGAAATATAATAATTTACGATTGATCCTCATAAATATTATTTTCATCATTTGTATCCCCAAATGTCTACCAGTCTCACATTTTATCCCCAAAATGTCACTTTCACGCATATTTCCCCTAAAATTATCCCTTGTTTAAAAAAATAATCATATATGCTCACATTTTTTTCATGAAATATTCCCTTTTTGCTCAAAAGTCCACTTTTTCTTATATTTTTCCTCAAAAATATATTTTTCTCGTATTGCATCCCCAAAAATGCCACTTTTTCTTGCAATTTTCCTCAAAAACTCCCTTTGTCCATTAATAACCCCATTGCACCACATTTGTCCCTCATGCTTCTCTGGGGAACGTTAGTTTTCCTCTCTTTGATTGACATGGTTTTGTAGTTGAGCATCAGGGCCTGCACTCAGACCCCTTAATAACCCATCAAGACCAACGTTACCAGCACCACAGAAGAGTTTATGGGTCTGTACGCTTTCACCTACCGACCCATAACCAAACACTAAAGGGAAGGAGGCCTAGTTCCACTTTTCACCCTAGGCCTCATTCCTTAACTACTGGCAAGCTAACCATGCAGCAGAGCCATTCCTGTGGTAGAAAACAGGGCAGTCTCTGCGGGGGCACTTCTGAAAAATCCCAGCTGATGTTATTCCACGTAATTAGCATTGTATGAACTAAAAAAGGGGGACACATATGGCTGTTCTCATAGTTAGAATGCAAGGCCTGGGCTTGGAGAAGGCAGAAGTTCTCAAATAGAGCAGGAGGGAAGCTAAAATGAAGTGTTAAATGGCTGAGCGTTTTCAGAGTCCCGCATACAAATATGAGTCCTTGAGGGGGTGTTTTTAAGGCAAAAGGGGCCCTTTTATGATCCTTATCAGGATGTTGCTGTATATAGTCTAGGGGTGAACAATGAATGGTAATGCGGCACACACACAACACACACAAAACACCCACACGCACACACGCAAACACCGCACACCGCACACACGCCTACAAACAGCACACACATCACAACTAGGCACACACACACACACACACACACACACACACACACACCTTCTGGCAAAAGAAAGAAGAGGGGATAAAGGATAAAATATAAAATATTTGTTTCAAAGAAAATGTTTAATGTTATTAAAAAGTGGCCTTTAAATCTTATTCATTGTGGTTACTGTACATAGATGGACTGATAGACACACGGACAGGTAGAGAACGATAGATACTCAGGTAGACAGACAGACACATCGATAGCTATAGATACATACTACTAACATTTCCACACATGCCCGTGTGGTCACAGCCAAAAAGCTGTCAGGCGGGCCCTTCCGACCAGCAGAAAGAATGAATGGAGCCAGTGTGAGAGAGAGAGTGAGAGAGAAAAAAAGAGGGAGAGAAAGAGGGGGGAGGGAGAAAAAGGGGGTATCTGTGTATCTATCTTTCATTTCTCGCTCTATACCAACGGTGGAGCTACCTGTGAAGGTGTCTTTCTCTATGTGTGTTTGTGGATAGTAGCATACAGGCACTCACAGGACATCATGAATTGGTGTCCCAATTAAGACCTAAACTTTGATACAACAAAGTCACTTTTTCTTCCCCAATTTCTGCAGCTGCACCCAGGCGAGTCAACCTCGGAGCTTGAGTGGCGCAGACTCATAGTGTGTGTGTGTATATATATATATATATATATATATATATATATATATATATATATATATATACATATATATACACACATATATATATATATATATATATATATATGCGCACACACACATATATACACAAGTGAGGCGGGTGGTGGGGGTTTCTTTACATGTAATGAGAGACTTCGTTAAGTCTGAATTTTAACGAGCCTCCTGTATCCGACAGGACTTTCCTTCCAAACATCCGTTCAGTACACAGGAGGGCTGTGTATATGTATGTGTGAGTCTGTGTATATATATCTAGCTATATACCGGGAGTGCCAGTGAATGTGTGAATGCAATGAAAATAGAAGAAGGCTGTAATAAGGTTGTGCGTGTGTGTGTATACACACACACACACACACATACACACATATATATATATATACACACACACACACACACATACACACACACACACACACACATATATTATATCTTCAGCCCTTGTCTATTCATTTCTGGATGAAGGCCTCTCCAACGATCTTGGGCATCTCTTCTCCATGTTGATCCAACACATTTTCTGATTTCATCCTCCCGTCTTACTTTTGGTCGTCGTCTTTGTGTTTTGGAAATCAGTCAAGTACCATCTTTGTCCACCGATGGTAACTTTTTCTTGCGATACGCCCAGCCCACCGCCATTTTAATTTCTTCACCCTTACAATTATGTCTGACTTTTATGCTTGTGAGTGCGTGTATTTTATTTATTTATATCATACACACACATACGTACACACACACACACACACACACACACACATGTAGCAGAATTCCTGGAATAGAAGAGGGGGCTGCAGGCCAGGATGGAGCAGCAGGGACAGAGCTGTGTGTGGAGTGAGCGTCGGAATAGCAGAGGGTATGAGGAGTTAACCCAGCGCAGTTTCCATGTTAGTCTGGGCTAGACACATGTCCCTTTGTGTAGTGGTCTGGAATAGCAGAGTGAGATTTCCACCAGAAGACAGGAAAGAGAGGGAGGGAAAGAGGGAGAGCAGAGAGGGAAAGAGAGAGAGATGGGTGGAGGGGTAAGTTAGAGGAGACAGAGAGGAAAAGAGAAACAGGGGGGGGGGGGTTAAAAGAATTGGGTTCTCTCCTTCCTATCTCTCTCTTGGGTTAATATATAACTGGTAGCTCCTGTGTTGCAGGTAAAAGCAGTGGTGGAGCCCAGCTCTCTGCTATCTTAAACACACACACAGTGTTTACCTCCCAGATATAGTACAGGTTCACCACCCCACCCCCGTATTAACTCCTTGCCCCCTTCTACTACCCTTTCATGGGCAATAAGGCACTCAGCAGCTGCAGATTTCAGGCACGGAGGGGTTAAGCGCTATGCATATTTCTCTCTCTGGCAGGGAAGGGGGTAAACGCGCTCTGTAGGTCGATATTAGATTTTGCCTTTGACCCCTCGATGACCAGAAACCAAAAATTCCCTGCCCCCCATGCCCTCTTAAGGAGCAAAGTGTAAAATGATATGGAACCCTAAAAGGTCAAAAACAATTAGGCACCTGGCACGGGCAGGGCCCTCATTACCTCTCTGTATCTGTTTGTGCGAGTTTGTCCTTATTTGTATTTGTATGTAACTCTGTTTATGTCATTATCACATTTCTGTACCCCCCATTGTACCGCGCTGCAGAATGTGTTGGTGCCTTGCGCATAAACGATAATAATAGATAGATCAATCAAACCCAATATACTATACCATCTAGTGGTAATAATATGGAACTACTCCATGTTTTATATCATCTTGGCCAGCCCTTATCAATCGACTTATCAGGATGATGGCCTCCTAATGATATTCCAGGTACTATAATTGCAAGTTTCTCCAGCAAAGTTTCTAATTGCCCTCCCAACTTACTTTTGGTCGTTCTCTTGGTCTTCTGATGCCCCCTGATATCCAGTCCAGAAACATCTTTGTCCGACGATGGTGCTTTCTTAGTTTGTCCAACAATAATGTTACAGACTTTTGCTTGCTTTCAAACCCATTTATTAATGTTCCGGACTCTTCAGGTAATACCAGGCGTACTTCTCTCCATAGGTTCACGTTCTCTGAAGCCTCTGAATGGTCGGCACATTTAGGGTCCAAGTTTTACATTCGTACATGAGCAAGGGCAGAATACACTGTTCGATCACTTTCCTGTTGGGGCACTTTCCCTTGACAGATTGCTTTTTCAAAATGTGCTCCATCTAATCTTCATTCTCCTATTGAGTTAATTAGAAAGGTTCACACCCATTGCTAGACAAGGTGGACACGGATTCCAACTTCTTGTAGTTCTTTTCCATTTATTTCAATCTTTGTACAGTTATGACATTTGTTGAACACAACTTTGGTCTTCCTGAGATTCATATGGACGTGCACCTACTTGCTTGCTTCGGCATGTTCTCAGATTTGTTGCTGGATGTTTTCTGGTGGCAAAAGAAACAATACTGTCTGGAAAAAAAAGCTCTTCCGCCCAGACGAAGCATATGGTTAAACGCTAAATGTCCGTCAGCTTTTCTACCTGATCCATGGCCATCCTCCCGAGGTTTGATGCATTTGCACTATTCTTATGTATTCCTTGTGGCACATGGAGACTGGTGTATTAAAGTATATTATGAAATATATGTTTGGATGCTGCAGGTCTTCTATTTTGCGTTGAATAAAGTGAACATTTTATAATCTGGTGCACCCATCCTTTTTATTTTCATCTTCTTCAATAAACTGTCTGAAAATCATAGGTGACGCAAGTATTCACCATTGATTTTAATTTATTTTACTTCCCAATACAATGGCTTGAACAATGCTTCAACTCTTGCCGTGTAAAGCTTTGGTGACATGATGTCTCCCTGACGCACTCACTTACTGATCCTCATCTTGCGTGTACCTTCATGTAGTCTAATGATTTATACGGCATTCCTGTAAATGTTTATTAGAATATTAGTGTATGCTTCTTGCTCTTCCTAATGCATGTAAAACGGCTGAGGTTTAGACATAGTCTGATGTTTTTTTTGTAATCTAAGAAACCTGAGCAGAGTGGCATATTAATTACTTCTTCAAATCACTTCTTGCACAAGCTGTATGTGGTCCATTGTGTTGTATATACTGCAAACCCCTGCTTGTTCTCTAGGCTGGACAAAGTCCAGGGTCTGTAGTAGCAGATTAGAGAGTATCTTCATAAAAATCTTGTAAATGATTTGACTGATTGGTCTGTGGTTCTTGAGATCTTCTTTGTCTCCTTTCTTATGGATGAGGATAACTATGGCATTGCTTCACTGTTCTGAAATGTTCTGTTCTTCGAGCAACATGTAGAGTTTTGCCAACATTTTCTCTACTTCTTTCTAAGCCTCTTTGAAAATGTCAGTTGTTACTCCATCTTCCCCTGGGGCCTTCCCATTCTTATTTGCCTTTGCTACTTCATTACCCATGGAGACTGTGATGGCAGATACAATAGATTTGTTAAAAAAAAAAGGTTGGACATCTTTTTAGATAGGAAAGGTATACAGGGATATACCAAATAAGTAAACATGGGAAAGATGTTGATCCAGGGAGTAATCTGATTGCCAATTCTTGGAGTCTGGAAGGAATTTATTTTTCCTCTTATGAGCTATCATTGGATGATGTGTCACTGGTTTTTTTTGTTTGCCTTCCTCTGAATCAATAAGTAGAGATATAGGATAAAGTATCTGTTGTCTAAATTTAGCATAGGTTGAACTGGATGGACGGAAGTATTTTTTCAACCTCATCTACTATGTAACTATGTAACTTCTGTACAGTAAATAAAAAATATTACTTGTAAGCACATTCAGGTGTCAGATAGGCCTGTAACCTTGCTTTTTCCCATCATCTCTTAGCTTACAGTACTTCCACTGCAGCAAAGGATTCTGGGAAATGACATGCAAATGAGCAGTGTCACCTTTTGCTTCATGTCCATTTTGACATGGACCCCTATAACCTTTTGCCTGCCATATTACACAGATTTTCATCACAGCAATGGATTAAATAATGCATATACAGGAAACCTTCTCACAGACAGCTGTTTCGACCTTTTGGGTCTAATCAGTGTGAGGCTGGTTATACTGGCTTTGCAATGTGAAACTGGAATACGTTCCTACCACACATTACATAATATGGGTTGCAGACTTGTCTGTGACGTGAATGTGCGCACTTCTACGTCTTCTACGTCTTCTACTTCTTCTGGAAAGATGCATAGCATATCTGGCTCAGTGAGTAAAGACACTGACTGGCACTGAGCAATGGGGAACCTGGTTCAATTCCCGGTGTCGGCTCCTTGTGCAAGTCACTTTATCTCTATGTGCCTCAGGCACCAGAAACATAGATTGTAAGTGTAGCAGGGTCACCCCTGGCCACTTTTCTATTCAATGGGCTGGCAGTAAAGCCTGGTACTATCAGGTTGCCAGTAGTTGGTATGGGAGCCTGAGATTGGGGCCTTTCCATGCGCTCTTCCCTACGGGGAGAGTGTGGACTATACCTCTGCCTCTGCTAGGGAGGTGGGGAAGAGCTAGGATGGCTGTGGGTGCCCTTGGCCTGTAGTGACGGTCCAGGGACCATCTTCAGTGATAGCTGACCTGACAGACTGTATCTGGCAGAAGACTGCTGAGTAACTGTTACTGCAGAGTGTAGTAATAAACCCGTTCCTGTTTGCATATACCTCCTGCCTGGTGCGTGACCTTACTGGGGGGAGAGGTAATAAGTTCTACCGTGGGAGATCACCTTCAGTTCCTGGAGCCTACGGCAGATGGAGGCGCTGCACTGCTAAGGAGATATTTGGGGTATGAACCCCAGAAGCCTGTTCCTGTGTCCCCACTACCATCTGCGGATGACTCAGCCCCCCTGTTGCCAGCAGGTATATGCACCATACACCCTGTTATGGCCCCTATCTTCGATTGGGTGAGGGAAACACCATTACATAAGATCCACGGGGCAGGGACCTGTGCCTGCAAAATGTCTCTGTAAAGAGCTATATAAAACTAGCAGCGCTATACAAGAACATACTATTATTATATCGGTGGTGGTTTCTTCTCACTCTTCATCTGCTTGATTATGTCATGTTATCTGTGTTCTTATACAATTTATCATAGAAGTCCTCAGTTCTCCTTATGACGTATTTTATTGTTCATCCATCGTCTTGTTTGAGTGCAATGATTTGCTTCTTCCCAACCATAAGTTGCTGTTTAGGGCCTCATGCAGAGAGCAGCGCTATTAACAATCTCGCCATTTTCCGGAGAAAATCGTGCTAAAAACAGCTGAAAATGGCGAGGTAGGAAAAAAGCGCCATTTTTTTTTTATTTGCAAATCTCGCCGCGCGGCTGGCGAGAACCTAAATCTCTCCAGTGTTGAAAACGGCCGTATTCAGAGAGGCGCGATCGCCATCTAGCGGCTGTTCTCGCAAAAAAAATGGCGCGATTTTCAACATTTTGCTTTGCCAACAAAAGTTGGCAAGAAGCTGGAGCTCGGCGGCCGGTGGGGGAGAAAAAAATAAACAACGCGATTTTTTTACAACAAGTTTCAACAGCGCGCATATCGCCGGTTGAAACTCTCCATATGCAGACAGGATTTTAAATGCAGTTTTATGACCTTTCTGCATATGGAGATTAAATCACGCCAAAAAAGGTACTATTTTTTTCTTTCTCCAATTAATTCCACCGCTGCTCTCTGCATGAGGCCCAATATCTTTTTGAAACTTTTGTGACCTTTGATGGTCTTCTTCACCATATTGAAGTAAAATGTTCTTGCATCTTCAGTCATTCGCTTGCGGATCATCCATGCGCAGCTCTGTATGTTCAATTGCTAGTCTTGCATTTTGGGATTGCATCATTTCATGTTGTTGCCTCACTAACTGCACTGTCTCCTCAGATATTTTTTCCCTTTATTTTGCTGGTGAATCCTCCGGTTTTTTCTGCGCTTTCAGCTACCATCTTTATACATTTTTCATAAGTGTGTGTGTATATATTATATATATCCGAAAATAGGCAATGAGCGCTAACCTAATTAGTGCAACGTGAATAGTGTGTGAGTGTGTGTGTGTATATATATATATATATATATAAGATAAAATCATATACTGTAATGTAGTGATATTCAAAGTGCTAGTGCAAATTCAATGATACAGTGAAAAACTATTTCTCCCAAAAAATTATATGGCAAAGTCATAATGAATCCAATAAAACAGGCAACTAAGGCCTCGGACATGGTCAAAAAGACCGTGCTGAGGCGCGTTGAGGGGAAACATTATCCCTATCAGTGCGGCTTTAGACGGCGCTTCCGCAGGCGTGCGGAATTTCAGCCGACAGACCAATTTTAGATTTCCCGCTGAGGGAAGCGCAGGGCCGGTCACGTGACTGCCAGAAGCCAATGGCAGTCCGTGACATCAGCACCGTGACGTGGCGCGCTGATTATATATATCTCGTATTGGTCCGAATATAGTACGGCCTCGCGCATATTACGACACTAAAGTTCTGAAGGTGTTCTACATGAAAAATAAAAAAAGGTGTTTGGTACGCATATAATACGGGTACAGTTTTCGGAAGGACATTTTTAGGAACAAAACATAGCACTATATTCGGGTCAATACGGGGTGTGTGGTGTGTGTGTATATATATACACACACACACACACACACATATATATAGATCAGCACAGGCCAAAGTATGAGCAAAGGAAAGGGTGTTTATTGATCCATAACACATGGTTACCCAACGTTTTGGTCCCCACAGGGACCCCTGAAGAAGGTCCCTTTTGGGACCAAAACTTCGGTATATATATGCTGATGCTTCCATCATATATACGAGGTCTGAAGCGTCAAAGGACGCCGTGGAGTCATGGTGACGCAGAGCAGAAGCTGACTGAGTCACGGTATGGGAAGTTACAGAAGCTTCACGCAATCCCCCGGCATTTAATTTAAATGCCTTGGGAAAGAGCAAGGGGCCTCTGCAACTGCTGCGCCCCCCCCCCCCCCCCAAAAAAAAATATTGCAGTCCTGGTATATACTTTTCATACAATAGGACTTTTACAGGGTGTCTTAGTTTATAAGACACAACCTCCCTCTCAGACATATTAAATTTATACAATAGGATACAGCAAATTATATCACTTGTAAACACATTCACATGTCACAGACAGGTCTTCAGCCCTGCTTTTCACCATTATCTCCTAATATACAGTTCTTCCACTGCAGCAAGGGATTCTGGGAAATGACATGCAAATGAGCAGAAACTTCCCAACCAGCCAGCCATATTGCTGCACTTACAAACGAGTGTAGCAATATGGCGCGTAAACTGTTACTACTATGGTTATGTCACCAAACACAGACTAGCCCCAATCGTGTTACACCCAAATACTTGGAAATGTCCTTTTAAACAACGGTGAAAATGCAAAACATGGCGATTTATTAATGATGCATATTGTAACGGAAAGAACTGGAAAATATATCAGTGAATAGGCAAAAAAATACTTCAAAGACTTGCTTCTGGGGTGATCCAAGATGGCGGCGCAGTCCTCAGTCGGGACAAACATTGACTCAAGCTCTGCCCTCCGTGCTTCCATGATGGCTTCGAAGCTGCCTCAACTCTGGCGGAAGTCGGGATGTCTCCATGCGCAGCTATTGGACCTCTTCCAAGATGGCGCCGGCGGCCTCAGACCGGGCGGAAGTGCTGGCGTGACGCATTTTGCTTGCGCTTTGCTGTTCCAACATGGTGGCTCTGTGAGTGAATGAGCGAGTCGCCGTTAGAGCAGGAGAAAACCGGGGATTGTTCGCCGAAGCAATAAGGTCACCAGGAGGAGGACATATATAGGTGCAAATCTATCTGTTTCTATATCTTTCTCTTCCTAATATTAATTTACATATAGTTAAACACATTCCTTTTTTTCTATACATCTCTATGGCTGTATGATAGTATGTGTGTGTGTGTATATGTATATGTATATATATATATATATATATATATATATATATATATATATATATATTTCTGTCAATGTCTATAGTAATATGTGGGACTGAGGCACTCAATAGGATCCGTCAATGTTATGGCTGCACTGGTAATAACACAAGATGTGCGATAATAAAGCAATGTATGGCAGGCACACAATCTAAAAATATGTTGATTTATTGGGCCAACAATTAGTGTATACAGTCACCCTTAAATACCTCTAGTAAAACAAAACGGTATGAAGAGTATGGTATGTATATCTTTATATAGCGCCATCCAGGTACATACATAGTGCTTTTATACACATGACATAATATTATAACACAATGGTAATAAGCGCTTCAGACAAAACAGTAGGAAAGAGAGTCCCGTGGTTCACAGTATCAAAGGCTGCAGAGAGGTTGAGTAGTATGAGAAGAGTGCAATCGCCTTTGTCTTTGACAGTGGAGTGAGCAGCACGGAAACTGGATTGTAGAGGATCTAGGATAGAATAGGTGGTGAGAAAATGGAGCAAATTAGCATACAAGGTGTTCAAGGAGTTTGTAGGCAAAATGCTCAAGGGAGACGGTGATAATTAGAGAAATAGGTAGGGTCAAGCTTGCTATTTTTGAGTAAAGGTATAACTGTTACATGCTTGAAGGAGGTGGGAAAGGTACCAGCATTGAGGGAGGAGATGAAAATGTATGTATAGGGATTGGAGTAGGAGCAAGAGGTTTGAAGGGATGGGAGAGAATGGGATCAAAAGGGCAAGTCCGCCTCTGTTACAGAGGAAAAATAGTCAATGAAGGCAAGAGGAGGGGTAGAATGTGAGCAGGATACAGAGGGGATGTCTTGTCGAATGGAATCCACGTTTGTCTTGAAATAGTCAGCAAAGTCCTGAGGAATAAAGACAGATATACCTCCAAAGTATATATGTACTTTGTGGAACGTCAACCCAACACACTGGAATGTTAATGAGCCAAGAGGACACAAAGATCTTTGTATTCACTGCTGCTTTGAATCGCAACCACCCCAGTGTACATTTGCTTTGCCCCAAAGTCGGACAGCCAAAGGGTGTGAGCCGTTTGCTGCCGTTCACTGATGTTTGATGTTAAAGCTGTTCTATTTCAATCTGAAACTCACAAGCCCTTTATTCCTTGTACCCAATTTTCCAACTATCTGTCCATGAAATGTCTGTGAATTGATGGTATAATTCTATTCTTTGAATGTAACCATGTATTGTTAACTCTGTGCCCAGGACATACTTGAAAATGAGAGGTAACTCTCAATGTATTACTTCCTGGTAAAACATTTTTATAAATAAATGAGATTATACAGCCTGCACGTCCGCTCGTGACCATGCGCTTAGCTTCCTGCACTTCTGCAGCCCCAGCGACCTGTGAATATGGCTGCAGGAGATTGGAGAGGCGATCTGGGGGCGTGGCGGATGCATCACGAAGCTGGTTCGCCCTCATTGATTCAGCTCACGTGACGCTGACATCACGCGGCAGCGCTTGGAAAGACAAAAAATGTTGTCTCTTCAAATCGCAGTCGCGCCAGTGCGCTCCGTCGTGCGCACACATGGGGCGGCCTCATAGACATTAGTCAATTTGAGGTTGTATAATCTCAGCCTTAGACTTGTGAGTATTGATTAGTGACAAAAAGTAGGTTTGTTTAGCCTGGGAGAGAGCAGAGCTGAAACAGGATAGGATACATTTGTAGCGAAGGAAGTCTGTGAGTGTGAGATTTCCTCCAGAGGCGTTCAGATGAGCGAGTGCAGGAATGGAGCATGCGTGCATGGTGGTTTAGAAGGGCAAGAAAGGCAGAGAAAGAGTATGACACACATTTACTTTTCAACCCCTGACCTTACACCTACAGACTAAAGTTTCTGATTGTCTCTCTGCTATATCATCCTGGATGGCCCTCCGCCGACTTAAACTTAACATGGCAAAAACAGAGCTCCTCATACTTCCTCCCAAACCTGGCCCTACTACCACATTACTGTTGGAAGTTCCATCATTCACCCAGTAGCACAAGCACGCTGCCTAGGGGTCACACTCGACTCCTCTCACATTCTCCTCTCACATTCAAAAGGTAGCTAAAACCTGTCGTTTTTTTCCTCCGTAATATTACAAAAACACGCCCTTTCCTCTGTTGCTCGACTGCTAAAACGCTGACACAGGCCCTCATTCTCTTCCATCTCGATTACTGTAACGTCCTTCCTGTCTCCCCTACAATCTATCCTAAACGCTGCTGCCAGAATCGCTCTACTCTTTCCCAAATCTGTCTCGGCGCCTCCCCTGCTGAAATCCCTCTCCTGGCTTCCTATCAAATACCATATCACACACTCGATTCTCCTCCTTTTAAAGCTTTACACTCTTCTGCCCCTCCTTACATCTCAGCCCTAATTTCTCACCATGCACCATCCTGACTCTTGCTCAAGGATGTCTTCTCTATACCCCTGTTATATCCAAAGCCATCTCCCACCTTAAACCTTTCTCACTGACTGCCCCACACCTCTTGAATGCCCTTCCCCTCAATATCCGAGAAGCACCCTCTCTATCCACCTTTAAGACCCACCTTAATACATATCTGCTTAACGAAGCATATGAGTAGCTCCATGGCTGATAATTTGCACCTCATACATAAACCTTGGCCCCTTGCAGACGCACTTACCAGAATGCCCTCCTACTCTGTCTGTATGTTCATCCTACCAACCAATTAGATTGTAAGCTCTTCGGAGCAGGGACTCCTTTTCCTAAATGTTACTTTTATGTCTGAAGCAGTCACTCTGTAATAGAGGTAGGAGCGCAAAGTTGAATAAAGAACCGGTAGATTAATAGAGCGCAGGTCTCTGCAGAAATGGTTAGATGGAGGTGGAGAAGTGAGCGAGAGAAACCGGGATGAGATGATAATCAGAGAGAGGAAAGGGTAAAATGCAAAAAAGAGTGACGTTTTTGTGAAAACCATGTCCAGGTAGTGGCCGTCCTTGTAGGTTCTGGCTGCAGTTCATTGGTGGTGTACAAAAGAAGAGGTTAGAGAAAGCGGGAATCCCAAGGGAGAGTGGGGTCATCAATATGGCAGTGGAAGTCCCTAAGGAGAGTATCAGGTGAGTCAGAGGAGAGAAAGAAGGCAAGCCAGGATTCAAAGTGATAAAGAAAGGCAGAAGGGGAATGAGTAGAGGTAGGTGGGCGATAGATGACTGCTACATGGAGAGGGAAAAAAGCTGGACAGTGTGAGCCTCAAAGAGGAAGGAATAGGAAGGGTTCGGTAACGACAGATAGAGAGGAGGAGCCGGACGCCTCCACCCCTGCCATCAGGGTGCAGAGTGTGGGAGAAAGGCCACCATAAGAGAGGGCAGCTTCCTGTGCACAGTCAGATTGAGTGAGCCAAGTCTGTTATAGCAAATAGGAGCAAAGACCGAGAAAAATAAGTCATGTACAGAGAGGAACTTGTAAGAAAGGGAACGTGCATTCCAAAGGGCACATGGGACAGAGAGAGAGGAGGGAGGCTGACGGGGGATAGGTATGAGGTTAGAGGGGTTTACACCATGAGGAGGTAAAAGTGTATGTGGGAGGCGAGGACTAGAGCATGTAGAAATGAGACAGGGGCCAGGATTGGGAGAGAGATCCCCAAAAGCGAGGAGGAGAAGCCTGGAAAGAAAGCGGATGTGCGAGAAGGATTTGTAGCGGTGGATTCTAATGCAGGGGGTATTGCTATGTAGTGTCAGAGGGCGCAGATAGGAAAGGAGTTCATGTGAACTCAGGAGTGGAGAAGGAAGGAAAGAAGGAGATGTACAGTATGAATGGAGTCAGATACCAGGAGGATGATGGAAAGAAAGTTGTATTTTGAAAAGAAGTGAGGGTAGAGCAAATATAAATAGTAGAGGGGGCAGTGGTAGTGGTGCAAGTTCAATGGTGGGTACTGGGCACTGAAAATGGGTATGGTAATGAGATTGTCACAAGAATGCGTGTTGTGACCGACTAAAGGAATACGGAGGGACGGAGAGAAAGCACAAAGAAAAAATGAGACCAATGGGAGAACAACGCCAGTATAAAGAGGTTCAAGCCTAAATCATACAAGTATAATATCCAATATGTACAAGAATGGTGGAACTTATATGCAGGATATTGGCATATATATAATGTTTGGCAGCAGGCAAGAAATCAGATTCTAGCAATATCACGCTGCCAAGAAGAGCAGGGGTGCGTAAACTGGGGGACGGGCGTGAGATTTTTTTTGGGGGCGGGGGCCCCGCGTTCTTCCCCACACCATTTAAATTAAATGCCGGGGGAGCATGCGAGGCTTCTGTTACTCCCTCTTACCTGCTCTCCGGCGACGCGTCACCATGACAACACAGTGTCAAATGGCAACGTAATGCGACGTCACATGACCCGCCCATGCCAGAGAGCGGGTAAGGAAGGGGGGGGGGTGTCAGCTGTTGGGGGGAGCAGGCAGGGGGCACAAACAGAAAAGTTTGTGCACCCCTGAAATGGAAGACGATAACTGTGCGTGCGTGCGTGTGTGTGTGTGTTGTATAGTAAATGTGTTACTACTGCTGTGTTTCAGTCATGGCGAGCAGCAGCGGTGCACAGAGTGTGGCCTCGCAGTTCTTCACGCAGGAGGATGGGACGGCCGACATGTCTACCTCCGAAAGGGTAATAAGGCACTCTGGAGCTGGGCTACTGCAGTGTTACAGGGGCAATTAGGCACACGTGGTGGGTTACTTCATTATAACAGAAGCTGGGTTACTGCAGTATTACATGAGCAATAAGGCACTCAGGAGCTGGGTTACTGCTGTGTTACATGAGCAATAAGGCACTCAGGAGCTGGGTTACTGCTGTGTTACAGGGGCAATAAGGCACACAGAAGATGGGCTACCACAGTGTTACAGGAGCAATAAGGCACTCAGGAGCTGGGTTACCAGTGTTATTGGGGCAATAAGGCACACAGAACTGGGTTACTGCAGTGTTACAGGGGCAATAACGCACTCAGGAGCTGGGTTACCACAGTGTTACAGGGGCAATAAGGCACTCAACTCGTGAGCAGATTATCATGGATAATACTTTAACCACTATATTACTTGTGTTTAAGGTGGTGGAATTATTAAATATGGCTGCCCTCGCTACGAATGATTCCAAAATTACCATGCTTAAACAGGTGAGTCTTTCCCCTAAGCTTGCAAGTGATACAGTCTGTCCTTCCTCTCCACATGGTGACAGACAGAGGGGACCTTCTGGGAGTTTGACACGCCACCCCCTCTTCCCCCAGGGTGACTCAGGCAGAGGGGACCTGGGAGTCAGCCAGCCTCCCTCACCCCCCCGCCCCCCCGCCCACCCGACCTATAGTGACAAGCAGAGGGAAGCTAATATATATATCTATATTTGTTTTATAGGTTCAAGAACTCATTATAAACAAGGAACCAACCCTATTGGATAACTTTCTTGATGTAAGTAAATTGGAGGCCAGGGGTGGCAGAGCCTGGCACTTTTAGTGCTGGAGGGAGGCTGAAGAGGAAGAAAGCCTGGCACCTTTAGGGCTGGAGAGGAATAAAGCCTGGCACCTTTAGGGCTGGAGAGGAATAAAGCCTGGCACCTTTAGGGCTGGAGAGGAATAAAGCCTGGCACCTTTAGGGCTTGATGCATGGAGGGGAGGCAAGACAGCCTGGCGGCGGGAGAAGGGTGGGGCCTGGCGGCGGGAGAAGGGTGGGGCCTGGCGGCGGTGAGGGTGGGGCCGGGCGAGGGGTGGAGCCTGGCGGCGGGCGAGGGGTGGAGCCTGGCACCTCTAGGGCTGGGGAGGGTTCTCTGGCGCAGTGTGTAGTTCTATACATTCTCTCTCTGTATATAGGAAATTATAGCTTTCCAAGCGGATAAATCTGTAGAGGTTCGGAAATTTGTGGTGAACTTTATAGAGGAGGCGTGGTAAGTAATCGTGTCCCCTCTTATAGAAGTTTGGCCTCCCTGACCCTTTTAGCTTATAAATATGCAAGGGATTCCCCCTCTCATCCCACAAGAGCTTGTGTTCCCTCTGACCCAATTATTCTATAAATCTGTAAGCTATTCCCCCTCTTATTCGATAAGAGCTCAGCCTCCCTGACCCTATTATCTTATAAATGTGCAATTGATTGTCTCTTATCCCATAAGAGCTCAGCCTCCTTGACCCTATATTTCTACAAACTTCTTAACAGGTGATTCTCCCCATTTTGTTTTTGAGCTAATGGAACATTCGAGGAGGTGGGGTTACTTCTGTGTGTGCCTGACAGCACATTGACCCCCGACATTTAGAGGAGATGGTGCATGATGTTGTGAGAGCCTAGATTGCTTAACCTCTCTTCCCAGCTTGTAACTCAACCCTCTCTCTTTATCCTCCCAGTAAATTGGATAATGAACTTCTGATGAAGTTAATCGCCAACCTGAATATGTTCTTGAAAGACGAGAACGTCAACGTGGTCAAGAAGTCCATTCTCACCATGACCCAGCTGTACAAGGTGGTCCTGCAGGTGAGACACCTCACTCAATTCTATCTCCCCCTTCCAAGGTTCCTTTCCTAGGCTTCCATGATCCTGCCTCCTCACTGTGACTCCTCCCCTGAGGATCCTCTAGCTCCACCTCATCTAAGGCGCCATCCCTAAGCACCATAGACTTCTCCCTCTATGATCCTGATTCCTTCCCCTCTTCTCTAACTCTTCCCCTGAATAGCCTGACTCATTCCTTTATACACAGGCCACTCCCCAAGGATCCCCTGACTCCTCCCTCTGACCCTGAGCATCCCCTGGATCCTTTCTCTCCTCTTCCCACTTCCCGCCCCCCCATTTCTTTCCAATCTCTGTCCCACCAACCCTGTTCCTCTTTCCCTCTCTTCCCTCACCCCTTCTCTCTTTCCCTCTCTTCCCTCACCCCTTCTCTCTTTCCCTCTCTTCCCTCACCCCTTCTCTCTTTCCCTCTCTCCCCCCTTCTCTCTTTCCTCCTTTTCTCTTTCTCTCTTTCCTCCCCCCATCCCTTCTCTCTTACCCTCTCTTCCCTCACCCCCTCACCCCTTCTCCATTTCCCTCTCATCTCCCTTTCCTCCTCATTTTCTCCTTCTCTCTCTTTCCTCCTCATTTTCTCCTTCTCTCTTTCCCTCTTTCCTCCCCCTTTCTCTCTTTCCTCCTCCCTTCTCTCTCAGCCACTCTCCTCCTCCCCCACAGTGGGTGGTACGCTCCCGAAGCCCCTCGGAGCGTCTAGAGTCCTGCTGGGAGCTGGTGACAGAGATGTCCAGTGATATCCTCCTGCTCCTGGAATCAGATAATGACGGGATCCGCACTCATGCCGTTAAGTTTGTGGAGAGTCTGATGGTCACTCTGTCCCCTCGCACCCCAGACTCTGAGGTCCCCAAGAGACAGGAGGGGGACATCAGTCTGGAGCAGATTCCCCGGGACCACCCCTACCTCAAATACAGTGAGTACTCTTTTCCTTCCCCCCGGATCGCTCGCTTTCTCTCTCGCCCCCCCCCCCCCCCCCCCCCCCCCCATCCCCCAGCTCGCTCGCTGCCCTCCTCTCCCGGCTCGCTCGCTTCCCTCCTCCCCAGCTCGCTTCCTTATTCTCGCCCTTCCTCGCACCCTCTCCTCGTTTCTGCAGACTTTCTCCGTGATGAGGGGAAGCTGGCTCTAAACGAGCTGCTTAAGTTCATGGCACACCCGGCTATCTCCAGCATCAATCTCACGGCTGCCCTTGGCTCCCTGGCCTCCATCGCTCGCCAGCGTCCCATGTTCATGGCTGAGGTTATTCAGGCCTATGAGACCCTACATGGTGAGTATACCACCTCACAGACAGCACTGGCCGCCTCCCGGAATTTACCCAGACTGCATCACCCCAATCTCAGAATCCCTTGCTTAACTGTTCCTCCCTAATACTATAATACAAGGTCTTACCTTGTTGCCACTCCGGGTGCCTTATTGCTCACTTGTACCCCACACCCGAGTGCCTTACTACCCCATTCTAACACTGAAGTGCCCCATCTCTTACCTTATTGCCTCCCCTTAGTGCTTTATTACCCCTTGATAATACCTAAATAACCGTTTCTGAGTGCCCTTTTACTCCAAAGTGCCTTGTCGATTCTGATCTTTTATTTCACTACTTCCTAGTATCTCCCCCCAACCACCTTCATACCCCTTCTCAAGTCTTATTACCTGCCCTTGCCTCCATGTTGCCTCCCCGCAGCCAACCTGCCCCCTACTCTGGCCAAGTCCCAGGTCAGCAGCGTCCGCAAGAACCTGAAGCTACAGCTGCTGAGTGTGCTGCGGCACCCGTCGTCCTGCGAGTATCAGGGGCAGATCAGCACCCTGCTGCTGGACCTGGGCACGGGGCAGGCTGAGATCGCCCGCCATTTGCCCACTGCCAAGGACCGTGGCAAGCGAGCGAGAGAGGGGGGAGAGCCGGGGCAGAAGAAGAGCCGGACTGGTATGTGAAGGGCGGGGAGAGAGCAGGGGGAGGGGGTGGGATGAGGGTGGGGGGGTAAGGAAGCAGGGGGAGCAGTGGGGGGGGGGGGGGAATCGGAACAGTAGAAGAGGAGTGTGGAAGGAGCAAGAATATCCGAAGCATTCAGGGTGTAGTGACAGCTGTGTTAGAGGTATAGTGTGTGGAGGAGCAGAGCTCCCGCTGAGATGTAGTTTGTGGAGTAGCAGAGTGTGTACTGCTCCTGCAGAGACCCCCATGGCTGAGGATGACGATGAGAAGGATGTAGACGCGATGCAGCATCCTCCAGCGCAGCCCCAAACCCCCAGTGTCCAGTCAGCGACTGACATTACCGCAGAGTTCCTGCACCCGCTACTAACACCAGAGAGCGTCGCTAACCTGGTATGTGTTATATACAGGTACTCATCAGTACGGTGTACTTCCTGGACTCATTGCTGTATGTTATAAGAGGTATTTGTGTTATATACAGGTACTCATCAGTATGGTGTACCTCCCGGACTCCATGCCTGCCTCCTTCCAGTCCACGTACACCCCAGTGGAATCTGCGGGCACTGATGCTCAGATCAAACACCTTGCCCGTCTCATGGCCACGCAGATGACGGCTGGCGGAATCGGACCAGGTACGGTGGGGGAGGGGGAGCAGTTAACAAGGGGGTGAAAGTGTATAGTGAGGGGTAAGGAGGGATGGCGACGAGGAAGTACTAGAGTACTGGGTGTCTCTTAGCAGTATTAGAGTGAAAACTTGGGTATTTTTGAGAGTTAATGTGTTACAGAGAGCAGTATTGGAGCGCTGGGCATTACAGAGAGCAGTATTGGAGCGCTGGGTATTACAGAGAGCAGTATTGGAGCGCTGGGCATTACAGAGAGCAGTATTGGAGCGCTGAGCATTACAGAGAGCAGTATTGGAGCGCTGAGCATTACAGAGAGCAGTATTGAAGCGCTGGGCATTACAGAGAGCAGTATTGGAGCGCTGAGCATTACAGAGAGCTGTATTGGAGCGCTGGGTATTACAGAGAGCTGTATTGGAGCGCTGGGCATTACAGAGAGCTGTATAGCTGATTGGAGGCGCTGGTGGGTTACATGAAGCTGGATTGGAGCGGTCTGGGTATTACAGAGAGCAGTAAGTGGAGCGCTGGGCAGTCCAAGAGGCAGTGTTTGATAGCGCTGGGCACCCTCAGACGCTGTATTGGAGCGTCTGAGGCTTTACCAGAGAGCTGTATTGGTGACGCGCTGGGCATTACCTAGAGGCAGTATTGGGCGCTAGGGCGGATTACAGTAGAAGCTTGTATTGGAGCGCTGGGCATTACAGAGAGGCAGTATTGGAGCCTGGGCATTACAGAGACTTAGTATTGGAGGGGGGCGCTGGTATTACAGAGAGTTGTATTGGTATCCTGGGCCTTACAGAGAGCGTATTGGAGCCTGGGGTATTAAGAGATCGTATTGGAGCTGCTGGGCTATTACAGAGTAGCAGTATCTGGAGCTCTGGCAATACAGAGACGTATGGATGCGCTGTGGGCTCAGAAGTCTGTAGTGGAGGCGCAGGTGGGATTATTACAGAGAACTAGTATTGTGGATGCGGCTGGCGATTACAGAGAGCATATTGTGAGCTGTGGTATTACAGAGAGCAGTTTGGATGCTGCTGGGCATTACAGTGAGTCAGTAATTGGAGCGCTGGCTATTAAAGGCATATTCGGTATTCAGAGACAGTATTGGACGCTGGCGTATTACACAGAGGCACGTATTGGAGCTCTGGCTTATTCAGAAGGCAGTAGTGGAGTCGCTGGGTGCTTACAGAGGCATTATTGGACGTCTGGGCATTATCAGAGAAGAGTATTGGAAGCGCTGTGATAAAATACTAGAGAGCAGTCACATCAGAGTCGCTGGGGCTATTACCAGAGACAGTATTAGCGCGGGCATTACAGACGCCGTATAGCAGTGAGAATTGGGGGGTTCAGGACATATTGGACGTGGCATCAGTAGAGCAGTAATTGGAGCCGGGCTTACATAGCAGAATTGAGCGCTGGTATTACGAGTATGGAGCGCTGGGCCTTACAGAGAGCGTATTGGAGGCGCTTGAGCATTCCAGAGACAGCCGTATATGCGTGAGCTTGAAACTGAAGGGCTGGGCATTACAGAGAGCTGTGTGGAGCGCTGGGCAATTACAGAGACTGTATTGTGGGGTGGGTACAGGGCTGTGGAGCGCCATCTTACATGAGGCACTGAACGCTGTCTTATCTGGGCAGTTGCTGGCTGCATTACAGATAGCGTATTGGATGGACGCTGGTCATGTACAGAGAGCAGTATGGGTGCATTAAAGAACAGTATGACGCTGGGTATTTAACAAGAGCGTTGGAGCGCTGGGCATTACCAAGAGCAGTATTGGAGCGCTGGCATTACAAGAGAGCGTAATTTTGAAGCGCTGGGCTTACAGAGAGTATATGGAGCGCTGACGGCATTACAGACAAACACTATTGGAAAAAGCCAGTGGAGTCTAAAGAAGCAGTATTAATTACATCTACGCAGACACAGAGGCAGTATCTTGAGACGCTGTGGCATATACAGAGAGCAGTATTGACGGCGCTGAGCAGTACAGAGACGTATTGGAGCGCTGGGCATTACAGAGCACAGTATTCGGAGCGCTGGGCATTTAAAGAGGCAGTACTTGTAGTCTGGCTTACAGAGAAGTTACCTGGGCTAGAGACGTCTTGGGGTGGATACAAGAGTAGCTATGACTGGGTACGTTACAAAGAGAGCAGTATTGGCGCTGAGCATTACAGAGGCGTTAAAAAAATCATAGCATTCTTGGGATACGGGCTTTTTGGAGGCTGGGTAATTACAGAATGTCTGTATTGGCAGCGCTTGGGCCATTACAGAGGCAGTTGCTGGATTCATTCAGGAGGGCATTTGGCGGCATTACGAGTCATATACGCAACAGAGAGCAGTGGATTGGATACGGCGTCTTGGAGCGCCATTACATAGAGAGTGATTGGTCGCGCCTGGGCATTACGAGTGCTGTTAAGTGGAGCGGCTGGGCATTACGCAGAGCAGTATTGGAACGCATGGGCATTACAGAGAACGCCGTATTGGGAGCTCTGGGCAATTACATGCACTGATTGGAGCGCTGGGGCATTAACCAGAGAGCAGTATTGGAGCGCTGGTATATTACAGAGAGTTCAGTATGGGAGCTCATGTTCATTACAGAGAGCCAGTATTGGGAGCCTCTGGGCATTACAGATAGATTATGGTCTGGCATACGAGTAATTATGGAGCCTGGGGCATTACAGAGAGCAGTATTGAGCGCTGGGCATTCACACGAGAGCATATTGGACGCGCTGGCATTACAGATAGCTGATTAGCTGGATTAGAGGATTGAGCTCTGGGATTACAGGAAGCTGTATTGGCAGCTGGGCATTACGAAGAGCAGTAATTGGAGCCGGGCATTACAGGAGTAGGTATTGTGAGCGCTGGGCATTACAGAGAGCGTAGTGGAGCTGCTGGGGCATTACAGAGAACATATTGAGCGCTGGGCATCACAGAGAGCAGTATGGGAGCGCTGGGATTCAGAGAGCAGTATTGGAGCGCTGTTGGCATTACAGAGACGGCACGTATTGGAGCCTCGGCATTACAGAAGCATGTATTGAGCGCTGGGCATTACGAGAGATGCAGCTGGGCATTCGAGAGCATGTCTCTGGGCATTACAGGGAGTAGATTGGAGCACTGGCGATTACAGAGAGAGATTGGTGCATTGAGAGCGGCTCGCATTACAAGAGAGCAGTATTGGAGCGCTTGGGCCATTACATAGGAGCTGTAGTGTCATTACAAGAGATTGCGCTCTGGCTTTACAGAGAGCTGTATGTGAGCGCTGGGGTTGGAGCTATTGACTCCATACAGTAGCATGTTTGGGGCTGGGCATTACAGAGAGCTGTTTGGAGCGCTCGGGCATTACTGAGAGCTGTAATTGGATCGCTGGGCCATCCCTACAGAGAGCAGTATTGGAGCGCTGGGCATTTACAGAGAGTTATTCACGCAATTCACCCAAGGCGATTGAGCTGGGCTTACAAGAGAGGCATGTATTGGAATAGTCGCTTGGGCATTCAGAGAGCTGTATGTGCTCTTGGGCATAACAGAGAGCCTGTATTGAGCTGCAAATTACAGAGAGCTAGTATCATGGCGCTGGTATTACAGAGAGTAGTATTGGAAGCGCTGGGCATTACGAGAGCTTATTGCACGATGGGCATTACGAGACTGTATTGGAGCGCTGGTATACAGAGAGCTGTATTGGAGCTCTGGCATTACACGGAGATCAGTATTGGTAGCGCGGGCATTACAGAGGCATAATGGGATAGCCTGGCTGTAGAGTGATTAGCGGGGTAGTCATTTCGAGATGTCGTACTTGGAGCGCTGCCATTACAGAGAAGCATGTATTGGGGCGCTGGGGCATTACCGTAAGCTAGTATTGCGAGCCTGGGGCATTAACAGAGAGCTGTATTGGACGCTGTGCATTTACAGAGAGATTATTGGAGCTCTGGCATTACAAGAGAGCAGTAGGGTGAGCGCTGGGCTGTAGGGCTGTAGGAGTTGGCATTACAGAGGGTTTGGGTCGGGGCAATGAGAGCAGTATTGGGCGCTGTTACGGAGTATTGATCTAGAGAGTTCAGAGGGATCTTGGAGCCTGGTCATTTACAAGAGAGCACTATATGGAGCTCTGGGCATTACACGAAGAGCAGTTTTGGAGCTTCTGGTGCATTAACAGAAGCAGTATTGAGGCTCTGGTCATTACAGAGATCAGTATTGGGGCGCGCTGGGCATTACGAGAGCTAGTTTGGGCCTGGGCATTACAGAGAGCTTATTGGAGCTCTGGGCATTTACTAGAGCTGTATTGGAGCTGCTGGCATTTACGGAGCAGATTGGAGCTCTGGCCTTTACAGAAGCATATGAGTCCTGGTCATTACAGAGAGTATTGGAGCTCCTGGGCATTACAGAGAGTTATTGGAGCGCTGGGCATTACAGAAGCTGTATTGGAGCGGGGCATTAAGGACCGTATTAGCTTGATCTACGATTTGGGGCGCGGCATTAACAGAGAGCAGTATTGGAGCGCGGGCATTAACAGAGGCGTATGGAGCGTCTGGGCATTACAGCAGAGCAGTATTGGAGCGCTGGTGGGCTCCTTACAACGAGAGCAGTATTGGAGCTCTTGGCTACAATATTTACCTACAGCACTGTATTGCGAGCGCTGGCTTAACAGTAGAGCATATTGGGTGGGAGCACCTGATACAGAGAGCGTGATTGGGCAGCGCTGGGGCATTAAGAAAGCGTAGGAGCGCTGGATACTTTGAGCGCTGGGCATTACAGAGACCAGTATTGGACGCTGGGCATTACAGAGAGCAATTGGAGTCGCTGGGCATTACAGAGAGCAGTATTGGACAGCGCTGGCATACAAGAGCTAGTAAATTGGAGCGCTGGGCATTACAGAGAGCAGTATGGTCTCTGGGCATTACAGAGATCGTATGAGCACTGGGCATTACAGAGAGCAGTTATTGGAGCTCTGAGCATGATGCGGGGCATTACAGAGAGCAGTATTGCAGCGCTGGGCATTACAGAGAGGTATCGGCAACGTTCCGATTGGAGCGCTGGTGGCATTACAGAGAGCATATTTGGAGCGCGGGCTTCAGGAGCATTGGCGCTGGAACAGACGACATTATTGGAGCTCCTGGCATTACACGAGGCAGTATCTGGAGCGCTGGCATTACCAGAGGCCGTACTGGAGCGTTCGGGCATTACAGAAGATAGACTCGGGCTATGAGACAGTATGGGAGCGCTGCATTACAGAGAGCATATTGGAGCGCTGTGTTAGGCATATGGACGCGGGATTAGATAGCTATTGGAAGCGCTGGGCTTACAGAGAGCTATTGGAGCGCTGGCATTTACTACGAGTAGTTATTTGAGCGCTAGGGCATTCCAGAGACACGTATTGCGGAGCGCTGGGCAATTACAGAGAGCTGTATTGCGAGCGCTGGCAATTACGAGAGCAGTATTGGAGACGCTCTGGGGTATTACCAGAGAGCAGTAATTGGAGCGCGTCATTACCGAGACATATTGGAAGCTCTGGGCTTACCGAGAGCAGTATTTGGCTGCTGGGCATTACAGATAGCTTATTGGAAGCGCTGGGCCAATTACAGAGTAGCCGTATTGGATCGCTGGACATTACAGAGAGCAGTATTGGACGTCGGCTTCGATAGGTAATGACTATTATCAGAGAGCAGTATTGGACTGCGCTGGCTTACAGAGAGCCAGTTTGGAGCGTCTGGGCATTACACTTACAGGAGCAAGTATTGGAGCGCTGGGCATTACAGAGGCGCATATTGGAGCTCTGGGCCATTACAGAGGAGCTGTATTGGAACGCGCTGGGTATTACAGAAGACACGCGTTATTGGAGCTCTGGGCATTCACAGGAGAGCAGATATTGGAGCTCTGGGCACTACGGAGAGTCAGTATTTGCGAGCAGATGCATAACCAGAAGCTGTATTGGCAGCTTCTGGCTGGGCATTACAGAGGTGAGTATTGGACGCTGGGCATTACAGAGAGCCATTATTGGGCGCTGGGGCAATTACAGAGAGCTGTAAATTCTAAGCGCTGGGCAGTTACCGGAACTGTATTGGAGCGCTGGCTTTAAAAGCGAAGAGCTGTAATTGGGTGAGTCGCTGGGTTAAATCTACAGATCAGTTTTGTATTGGCGCTGCGTGTAGGTTCTCCCTACAGAGATAGCAGTAATTGCGCGCTGGGCATTACAGGGAGTATTATTGGAGCGCTTGGGCATTAAAACAGAACATATTGGCGCTGGGCATTACATGAGAGCAGTATTGTAGCTCTGGGCATTACAAGAAGGCAGTATTGGAGCGCTGGCATTACGGGAGAAGCCGTTTGGACATGCGTCTGGGCATTACAGAGATCCGTAATTGGAGCTCTGGGCATTACAGGAGAAGCATGTATTTGGAGCGCTGGGCATTTACAGACAGCAGATTGGAGCCTGGGCATTTCAGGAGAGCAGTATTGGACGCGCTGGGATTACACTAAACAGTATGGAGCGCTGGGCATTGGTAACCTGAGAGCAGTCAATGTAGCGCTGCGGCATTTACAGAGAGGCAGTACATTAGGAAGCGCTGTGCTGGTGCATTACGTACAAGGAGCCGTATTGGAGCGCTGGCCAATTACCAGGAGAGCGTATTGGAGCGCTGGGCCATGTACGAGAGCCGTATTGGAGGCGCCTGGGCATTACAGAGAGCGCGTATGGGAGCGCTTGGGGCATTGACAGGATCTTATTGTGAGCGCTGGTTTATTACAAGAGACCTGTATTCGAAGCGGTCGTCTGCATTCAAAGAGTAGTGACGGTATGGAAGCGCTTGGGATAGTCAGTCAGAGCAGGCTCGTTCATCTTCATTCTTTTCCCCTCATTTCTCCCAGTTTTCCTTCTCCCCCTCCTTCTCTGGTTACCATCTCCCTCATTTTTTTCTCTCACTTCTTTCTCCATAACCCTTCCCACTAGAACTATATGGGAGCGATGGGGCCATGGGTACCAGAGAGAAGAATCATGGTGAATGTAGCTTCCGCCTCTGGGCATATCAGAGAGCAGTATTCCGCTGAGCGCTGGGCATTACAGAACACGTATTGTGGCGCTTGGTGTGCATTATAAGAGCATATTCGGCGATTGGGGCGTCTGGGCACATTATAAGCAGAGCCTATCCGGTCGGCTGGGCACACAGAGTAAAGAAGTATATTCAGCATTGCGCGAAGCGCTGGACAATCTTACATAGAAGCAGAACGTGCAGGCGCTGTGGTGGCAATTCCAGGTATGCATTAATTGTAGCGCAGGGTCTAAGATATACACACGAGGGAGAGGCAGTAATTTGAGCGCTGGGCATTCAGAGAGCCGTATTGGAGCGCTGGGCATTACAGAGAACAGTATTGGAGGAGCGCTGGCATTACAAGAGCAGTATTGGAGCGCTGGCTGGGCACGCACAGCAGAGCAGTTTGGGGGCATGATGGGCAGTACAGATAGCAGTATTGAAGCGCTCTGGGGCATTCATTGAAGAAGCAGTATTTGTGGACGCGCAAGGGCGCATTAAAGAGCGCGTATTGGAGCGCTGTTGGTTCACCTCAGAGAGCAGTTATTGAAGCTTCTGGGGGCATTACAGTGAGCAGTCTGTATGCGCTGGGACATTCTTGATACACGAGCCCGTACTGGAGTGCTCGTGGTACTTACAGTAGAGCTGTCTATTCGGACCGCTGGGCCGATTGTAAAACAGAGCAGATCTTGGAGGAGGTCACTCCTGCATTACAGATAGCAGTATTCAGCGAGCGCTGGGCATTCAGGGAGTATATTCTGACACGCGCTGGCATTTACCGAAGCAGTATTGGAGCGCCTGG
>CM071574.1:38089264-38299866 GCA_036426205.1 Ascaphus truei
CTGGGCATTACAGAGAGCAGTATTGGAGCGCTGGGCATTACAGAGAGCTGTATTGGAGCGCTGGGCATTACAGAGAGCAGTATTGGAGCGCTGGGCATTACAGAGAGCAGTATTGGAGCGCTGGGCATTACAGAGAGCCGTATTGGAGCGCTGGGCATTACAGAGAGCAGTATTGGAGCGCTGGGTATTACAGAGAGCAGTTTTGGAGCGCTGGGCATTAGAGCGAGAGCTGTACTGGAGCACTGGCCCTAACAGAGTATTTCATCCCCTTCGCTTTCCAGGCGTGGAGCAGTTGAAAGACGCCCCCCCAGAGACCGCGGAGGAGAAGTGTGTGAAGCCCGAGGGGCTGTTAATAAAGCGCCGGATCTCTTCGCTCTCACATGGACAGGCCATCTCAGTGGTGGGGTCTCAGAGCGTTGAAGAGGAGGAAGAGGAAGATGCCCCCCTTGCCAAACGCAGGCCGGAGCCCATACTCCCGGGTACTCAGCTCAGGTGAGAGAGACTGCCTCCTGTGGATACCCCAGAGAAAATACCCTGATTATACCACCTGTAATTCCCCGGTTATACTCCAGTTAATATCCCTCTCTCCATCACCAGGACTGTCGGGATTGGGGGGCGTAAGAAGATTTTCCGGCTGCGAGACGTGTCGGAGCCGCTGAGTGATGCTCATATCAAGCTACTCAAACTGGGGGCTGTGCGGAGGATACTACAGGCGGAACGGAGCGTAGGGGGCAGTGGAGCCGCACAGGTATTAAACGTGTGTGTGTGTCTATACACACACACACACACACACGTATAGTGACACCACTAAAAATTAAGTCATGCCTGGGTGCAAACAGCAGAGTACTGAAATACAATAAAAGATTGAGAGCAGGCACACAATCAAAGATTGTTTTGTAATACACCTTATGTATATATATCTACACATACACACGTGTGTGTGTGTGTGTGTGTGTGTGTACACACTCAAATAAATGGTTGTCCGCAGCACTTCTCTTAAAAAAAATAACTAGTTTCTTTATTCAATCTTTCAGAGCATACAGTAAAATTAAAAGTGGGCTAGGTTTCGGACGACCCAGGTCCTTGTCAAGCTTCTACTCCAGTCTTCACTTAGACCGGTATTCATAGTCTCTAGAGAACATCTAAACCAAACAATAATTACAACTTCCTTATTACGGAAACTCAGTATGGACAAAAAGGGTCAAAGTGCAGTGTGCAAAACTATGGAAGCTCACAAGGTACCTCTATTCCTATTGCCAGAACAGTCTGTAGAGTATAACATGGTAGCAGACCTGTGTTTGTACAGAAGCTCTCACGGTTCATTTCTAACTAGGGCAATAACTAACAGGATACAATATTCCATACATTGTCAGAAGTAGATTTTTATTTGGTATTATTACATTTGTATCAGTGAGGAGAACTGCTCTAATAATGCATTAAAAACAATGACGGCAGCAGAAAAAAAAAATATATAAATCAAAAGTATGAGCAATACATCCAATGCAGAATAACCAAATACATCCCCCTACAGGAACAAAATGTAAACATTACCGCGATTATCATACCAGTACAGTATATTACATGATCACACAATTGATATTCAAACTCTGTAGAGTAGACACATGTACTTCAATTACATAACTGCAGTTTCTTGTGGATGCCATATATCGAATAACACTTTATGTACAAAATTACATTATTTACCAATGTACAACCCCTGAATTATAAAAGTTGTTATGTGATATTAAATAGTACAACTAAAACTTATTGGTATGAGAGGATGTGTCAATGCATTATACAATTATGAGGAACATACTGAAGGTCTGGTCTCACTATGGAACTATTCCCAGAGACAGAGGTAACTATGAAGGGTGTCCCCATAGTCCAAAAGCCAAATGTTTATGTATTGTCCTCACTATTGATCTGGGGTATTGACACAGTTGTGTTCAGTTTGAATTCTATGGTTTTACATATCAGGACATAATAACAATCATCTGTTCCTTAGCAGGTCTTAAAATTAGGTAAATACAACCTCAGATGAACAACAACACATGACATATTGCACCGTGTCTTAATTTATTTAACAAAAATAAAGCCAATATGGAGAAGCCATGTGTGGAAACACTAAGTACACCTTATGATTTAATAGCTTGTAGAACCACCTTTAGCAGCAATAACGTGAAGTAATCGTTTTCTGTATGACTTTCAGTCTCTCACATCGTTGTGGAGGAATTTTGTCCCACTCTTCTTTACAACGTTGCTTCAGTTCATTGAGGTTTGTGGGCATTTGTTTATGCACAGCTCTCTTAAGGTCCCGCCACAGCATTTCAATCGGGTTGAGTTCTGAACTTTGACTGGGCCATTGCAACACCTTGATTCTTTTCTTTTTCAGCCATTATGTTGTAGATTTGCTGGTGTGCTTGAGATCATTATCCTGTTGCATGACCCAATTTCGGCCAAGCTTTGGCTGTCGGACAGATGGCCTCACATTTGACTCTAGAATACTTTGGTATACAGAGGAGTTCATGGTCGACTCAATGACTTGAAGGTTCCCAGGTCCTGTGGCTGCAAAACAAGCCAAATCATCACCCCTCCACCACCGTGCTTGACAGTTGGTATGAGGTGTTTGTGCTGATATGCTGTATTTGGTTTTCGCCAAATGTGGCGCTGTACATTATGGCCAAACATCTCCACTTTGGTCTCGTCCAAAGGACATTGTTCCAGAAGTCTTGTGGTTTGTTCAGATGCAACTTTGGAAACCTAAGCCATGCTGCCATGTTCTTTTTAGAGAGAAGAGGCTTTCTCCTTGCAACCCTTCCTAACAAACCATACTTATTCAGTCTTTTTCTAATTGTACTGTCATGAACTTTAACATTTAACATGCTAACTGAGGCCTGTAGAGTCTGAGATGTAACTCTTGTTTTTTTTACAATTTCGTTGAGCATTGCATGGTCTGACCTTGGGGTGAATTTGCTGGGACATCCACTCCTGGGAAGATTGGCAACTGTCTTGAATGTTTTCCTCTTTTGAATAATCTTTCTCACTGTAGAATGATGGACTTTAAATTGTTTGGAAATGGCCTTATAACCCGTCCCAGATTGATGGGCAGCAACAATTGCTTCTCTAAGATCATTGCTGATGTCTTTCCTCCTTGGCATTTTGTTAACACACACCTGAATGCTCCAGACCAGCAAACTGCTGAAACTTCGGCTTTTATAGAGGTGGTCACACATGCTGATGATCAATTAACCAAGGGCATTTGATTAGCAGCACCTGTCTGCTACTTAGCATCTTAATTCCTATGGAAGCAGTAAGAGTGTACTTCGTTTTTCACACACAGCTTCTCCATTTTGGCTTTATTTTTCTTAAATAAATCATGACACGGTGTAATATGTTATGTGTTGTTGTTCATCTGAGGTTGTGTTTACCTAATTTTAAGACCTGCTAAGGAACAGATGATTGTGATTATGTCCTGATATGTAAAATATACGAAATCTGTGTGTATACATGTACGCTTGTATAGTTATATGGACAGATACACGTGCCATGACGACGGGACGTCACGTTACAGATGTGTGTGTATATATAACTGTGATTATATACTCAGGTGCGTGTGAAAGTCCTGGCCCGCTTGGTTACCCATTTGGAGCCATCCCTGAAGGCTGAAGTCCTGTCCCACGTGCTTGCTGATCCCCGCGGGCGGCTGGAACTAGCACTGGCCTGGCTGTACCAGGAGTACTGCGAGTACATGAGCGGTGGGATGTCCGGCTACCAGGACTGTCTGACCGGAGTACTGACTGGCCTGCAGGAGCGTCCCGACCAGAAGGACGGGTGAGGCCGCTAGGGTCTAGTGTTTGTGTGACAACTGTAGGGCTGTCTGACGACAGTACTAACCCACCTGTAGGAGAGGCCTGACCAGAGGGACGGCTGAGACTGTTGGGACTAGTGTGTGACAACTCTAGGATTGTGTGACCGGTCTTCAGGAGAGGACCGACCAGAGGGATGGATAAGACCACTTGGACTAGTGTGTCTGACACCCCTGGGGCACAGGGCTGGCTTGATGGAGGTGCCATCGGTGCCACTACACCGTGCCCCGCGGCTACAGAGACCCGGCGCTCTTCCCCACAACAATTAAACTGATTGCCGGGGGAGAACGCAGGGCCTCTAACACTCTCACCTTCTACTTCTCCATCTCTTCCTGGAGGGTCCTTCATCGTGGCGCTGCGACATCAAATGGCATTGCGCTGCCATGACAACGGAACGTCGCGTGACAGCATGCGGCACCATGTTGCTATGACCACGGGACACCCTGTGTTTGCGCATTGCCATGACACGCGATGTCGTGTTACACCCCATTGTCATGGCAAAGCAACGCCATTTGACGTTGCGGCGCCATGACGAGGACCGTGCAGGAGGCGAAGGAGAAGGTAAGAGACCCCGCAGCACATGTCCCTGCACGGAGCCACACAATATTCCCAGACGGCCCTGCCTAGATCTGTCTGACCAGAGTCTTTCTGACCTGCCTCCAGTGGGATAGGGTGAGACCGCTAGCACTGTGTGACACCTCAAGGGCTATGTGCCACATTGACATCTATATATTTGCTTCCCCCCCACCCGAAGAGTCTTTACGAAGGTTGTGCTAGAGGCTCCGCTGCTGACTGAGAGCGCGCTGGAGGTGATCAGGAAGTACTGTGAAGACGAGGTGCGTGGCACTGCGCTCTCTGCCAAACCACCAGCGGCGCGATTCCCTCTGCCAGCTGTGAGTGGCACCAGCCTTTGAACACACATTTCTCTACTTCTTTCTCCCTGCAGGGCCGCAGTTACCTTGGAATGTCCACCCTGCGGGACCTGATTCTCACTCGCCCCGCACGTCAATTCCAATATCTGCGCATCCTGTTGAACCTCAGCTCACACGAGAAAGAGAAGGTGCTACATCTCTGCTACACCACAGCTCTATGTCATCCCTGCTACATCACCACTACTACCTCTCTGCTCTAACACTGCTAGGACAAAATCCTAGACTCTTATTTTACCACTACATCAGTACCACTCTGCTACAACATTACAACATCCCTCTCCACTCTGCCTCTCACGCTCCCTCCTGTTCTTTCTCTCTTACTTTTCTCTCATCCTCCATCCTGTTCTTTCCTTCTTTCTTTCTTCATGTCCACCAGCAGTCTCTCCTCTCTCTCACACCCTCCTCTCTCTCTCACCCTCCTTTCACGCTCCCTGCTGTTTTTCACTCCTCAGGTCCACCAGCAGTCTCTCCTCTCTCTCCCCCTCCTCTCTCTCTCCCCCTCCTCTCTCTCTCCCACTCCTTTCACACTCCCTGCTGTTTTTTATCTCCAAAGTCCGCCAGCAGTCTCTCCTCTCTCTCCGCCTCCTCTCTCTCCCCCTCCTCTCTCTCCCCCTCCACTCTCTCTCCTGTCAGTGTCACCCTGCTGGGGGGTGGGACAGACTCCCAGGTCCCCTTGGTCAGTGTCACCCTGCTGGGGAGTGGGACAGACTCCCAGGTCCCCTCTGTCAGTGTCACCCTGCGGGGGGAGGGACAGACTCCCAGGTCCCCTCTGTCAGTGTCACCCTGTAGTGGGAGGAATAGATTTACATGTCTCCTCTGTGGCACTTAGGGACGCTGTGTCTGGTATAACCCTTCCCTGAAGTCAGAAGATGACATGACGGAAGAGGAAGCAGAGGAGGAAGAAAAGGAGGAAGCAGAGGAAGCAGAGGCGGAAATAGGACCCCCTCTGCTCACTCCTCTGTCTGAGGATGCAGGTACGTTCCTCTGCTATTCCTGTGCTCTTTTGCCCCTCCCCCCCTCCCACCTTAAAGAAAGAACAGTTCACATATTTATTCTTTCAATTTTTATCCTTTATCCAAGATTAAATTCTGCATCATTTCAAAATGTTGGGCAATATATATATCTATATTGTGACAAACGCCCCTCTTTTGTAGTGCTGACGTCTGTCTGGGTTCTTCCCGACACAGTCTTCTAGGGTTAATTATACAACAAACAGGATCATGCAAAGTATTACGTTGCTTAACTCAGGCTTCTGCCTGCTTTATTTTCATCCCAGTAAGGGACTGCGGCTTTAACATGTGTAGGTTAGAGGCACACAGATATTTTCATTCAGCGGTTTACTCATATCAGTGTTATAGCATTTCACACAGTGTCACTTTTAAGAAATAAAAACCAAATCATATAAAGAAATCCTATCCCTTTCAGGGATCTAACTACACATCAGAATCAGCCTCCAACTGCAGCTGGGCCAACTAACCTGGTTCCCCAGCTTAAAACAATGCCCTCTCATTTAGGGTCACTAGATACAGCATAGTCTTTTAGCAACAGCAATAAACATTTGTTTTGTCTTATCTGTTTGTGGTGGGAACTCAGTCCCAAGTGTCCAGGCAAATCCTCTGGTACTGTGATACTTGGAGGGGCCGTCCACCCCGAAACTGGATACAGGGGAGCAGCGATACCCCCAGCCTCCAGGCTCTAAGGAGAGAGACTGAAATGCAAACCTCTCTGTTCTAAATACCTGTGCAAGTGATTAGAAGAGCAGATGAGGGAGAACTAGACCCATTGTAATCTGTGGTCTGGATTTTCCATCCACCAGCCTGAGTTAATGTGAAGCTGTGGAATGGATCATTTTTAACTATTCCTGCACTTTCTGACCTAAAACGGGGCAGAAAGCTGCCTAACATCTTTGGACTATGTCACAATATATATATATAGTGAAAAAAGAGCTTAAAGCGCTACAATGAAAAAATGTCAATTAATGTGAATATAACCACTGTGCCAAAATACAATAAGTACCATAAACACAATATATATATGGGAGGTGGTAACCATGTCTAACCTTTCCCTAATTAGTGCAGCCAATTAGGTCCATGACCCTACAAATGCAGAGAAGTAGAAATGTGGAACAATGACCTAGGCACAGAAAATGAGAAGGGGGAAGGGGAGAACAGACATAGTAGTATGTCTGATTAGGCGGCACATATAAATGGTGAGAGATACACTCACAATTATGTGGTATAAAAGAGCCTTTATCCAAATCAATTGGATCTGGAACGCTGTCCTGTTATCTGCTAGATTGGGACGGGATATTTCTTTTTTCACGCTTGTCTTTTTGCTGCAGCATCCGAGGTCTGTTCTGTCTGAGATGGACTTGTTCTCAATTCCAAGTGAACACCACGGGGGAATAGAGATAATAAGAAACAGATCTAGTGTAACACAGTTTATTAAAAATATAGAAAACCCTATAATCATATAGGTATCCACTCACACTTTTTAAGTATATAAAAGGGCAGTTGGAGAGATTATAATCAAACTGAGCCTCTCACGCTCAGTTTGTGCCCTGATCACCTACTGTCTGTTTTATATTGGTTGTAACCTGGATCAGTGTAAACGGGACACGTTATCATGTTTCCCCCCCCCACCCTAACTACAATGTCCACCTTTCTTTCCTTTTTCCTTGTTGATTAAGGTTAGATATTTCGCTTTCTAGGTTTTAGTCTCCTAAGGGCAGGGGTGCTCAACTCCAGTCCTCAAATCCCCCCCCCCCCCACAGGTCAGGTTTTTAGGATATCCCAGCTTAAGCACAGGTGGCTCAATCAAAAGGCTGAGCCTCTGATGGAGCCACCTGTGCTGAAGCAGAGATTGGGCCATCCATGCTGAAGCTGGGATATCCTGAAAACCTGATGTGTGTGGGGGGGGGGGGGGGGGGGGCGGGGCTTGAAGTTACTGTCTGATTAAACACCTTGTCGTACCTGCAAGTCATTTTTCTATCCCCATTTCTGGAAGAAAAAAAAATGTTGTCCGTAAGCTCCCCTTGGCGGCCCGCCTCTCTCTTATCCACGCTCACCAGATTGGATGAATATGCTTTTACTATGTCTAATGTTGGAGATATCCACTGCAGCATGATTCCTTTTCTGGCTGCTAGCAGCACCGTTTCAGGAGCTCTTACTGCTTTGCTTGGGTTACCTTCCTCAGGGAGCCATGATTCTATGTTGGCAAATATCAACACCATTGGGTTCTTATGTGACTTTCAGTGTTTTTGTTATAATTTCATCCCTGATTTTCTTGATGAAGCTGTATGACCACAAGCAATGTTTTGAGGTCGGCCCTCGTCGAAGACTGAGCCTCTGACTGAGCCACCTGTGCTGAAGCAGGGACTGATTGAGCCATCTGTGCTGAAGCAGAGTTATGTTTGAGGTCTGCCCACGCTGTTTGGCACTTGGGGCATAGGTTGATAGCTCCCGCTAATGGATGGGGGGCTTTGTTGAATGCAACCTATGCCCTGTGTGTTATTTTACATTGGGCTTCTCTCAATGTCTCTGCTGGCGTTAGTTTATATATCCTTGATGCACCATCTAGGAGTTCGTCTATATCTTGTATTTCTGCAAAGTCTTTTTGCCATGATATTAATGTGTTTTGTAGTAATTCCCTGTGGTCAGCTCCACTCGCTGGTGCCGATACTTTGTATCTATGTTCTCCTGCATGGTCACAATAATCATTGAATCTGTTATTCTGTAATATACACTTCCTATAGGTTGGTATTTGTCCCCCACAATCTAGAGCTTGGATATAGGAGAGGATATCCTAGTAGCTGTGAGTTTGTCCTTGTAAAACCGCACGGTTTGACACGGTCATGAAGTCGCGGAATAACATGTGACAACTAGTAGTATTTTGTATTATAAATTGCATCGTTTACAGCGTGTCTATAAAAAGTAACAAACCGCACGGTTAAACAGCCAATCCGCGCTCTGTTTTGAAGTGGAGTTGCCTCACCAGGGGGTGGGGGATGGGGAGGGAAATTTGACAACGCGACGTCATGTTGCCATGGCAACGAGATGCCGTGTTACGCCACGTTCGCGATGTCCGCGGCGTCATTTGACGTTGGTATGCCAAAGGAGCAGGAGGGTGGCAAAGAGGCGGCTGACACAGGCAGGTACCTTCCCATTATGTCCGATAGGCCCGAGAGTGTGCGGCAAAATTATATGAGGGCGGAAATGTTTGCCGAGGCCCGGGCCTAATGGGAAATCTGACACTGCTCTTGGGATGTATGCTAATGAGATATGTAAAGTACATTTAAATGAGTCACACAGATTTAAACAAATCAGCAAATGCTCTCCCATCCCCAAGCCCCTGTCTCCACCAGACGTGTCACAGCCGAGCACTGGTCTCAATCCGATCCGCCATCTATACTTCCAATGGTTGGTGTGCTCGATGGAGAAGCTCTTTCAAATATGGAGACGGTCTTTGTCTCTCTGCTAAACTGTGTACGCGTGAGACTTTCTGCGGTCGCTGATACTCTGTTATATTATATCTCTATACTTTATCCTCTTGACTTTTTGACAACTAGTGATGTTCTGCTAATTGATGAGACGTTCGACACATACTTCGTTTGAGTGTAAGCTCTCCCCAGCAGGGCCCTCATTACCTCTTTGTGTCTGTTTGTGCATGTTTGTCCTCACCTGTATGTAACTGTTTGTTTTTGGAATATACATAACTCTGTACCCCATTGTACCACGCTGCGGAATATGTTGGTGCTTCACCAATAAACGATAATAATAATTTTTTACAAATATAATGTACATGTCCTTTCATGTCATTCTCCGACGTCTGCTAAATCTGGGAACCTGCTTAGTGCCTCTCTGGTTTTATCCCCTTACCCTTTTTTGTACCTTTATTTCCAGTTATAACATGTTTAATACAGAACAAAAAAAATAACAATTTGTTGCTAAATCCAATTAAAATTGCAAATATTACAATTCCATGAAATTTCATGTGTCAATCGTCTATAAAAATTTGGCAACATTTCCCCAAATTCCCATTAATTCACGCCCGCTGTTAGGAGTGGAGTCACTAGGACCCAGAGGTGACGGTCCATTTCTCCCCCTCCTCCCTACCTCCCTGCAGAGATTAACCAGACCCCCCCGTGGACAGCCAAGCTCTCCTCCCTCCTCATCCCTCAGCACGCTGTCGCAGTCATGCGCTCTAATCTGTGGCCTGGATCCTACGCCTTATCCAGCGCCAAGTAAGTGAGATCCTGCCCCGTTCTCTCACTCGTCAATCAGGATGCTCCTCCATTTGTGGCCAGCCACACTCATCCCCCCTCTAGTTGGAAAGGAATGCTACAAGATGCTCTGATTGCCTGAGACAGCTGTCAATCACAAGCCGAGCCTGGTCCTGTCATAAAGGATATTTATAGGGTGAAATAGAATATCTCTTATAATATAATATTATATATATATATCTATATTATATATATACTATATATTATTATATATAATATATATATATAGATATGTTTGCTGCCCCCACCACCATTTGTCGCAATCTTTTAGTCCCAGATTAAGGCAGGAAACATAGTATTTCTTTATATGGGGTTTATTTACAGGGATAAATAATATACTAACAGGCCCACCGTCCCTTTAAGTCAAAACAAAATCATAAAATAAACTCCTACTCCTCTTAGGAGACTAACTACACATAAAGCTTAAAGGAAGATTGAGACGGTGCACTGCATTCCAAAAGAAACCGGAAGACGGAGGCTGGGTCGCTTGATAAAAAAAACTTTACTTTATTGGATCCACTGCAACATGCCGGCAAACAAGAATCTTGAGAGGAACCTCTGATGCGTTTCGTGCATGTGTGTGCTTTGTCAAAGAGTAATGTTACTCTCAAGGTGCCAGATTATGTAGAGGCCGTATACCGGAAGGCTCGCCCCCCAAAGACTCCAAAAAAGCCCTCCCCGGAACACAATGTGGATTTTGTAACATATGTAATTATGCCAAACCCATCAAATCTACATAATCCGGCACCTTGAGAGGAACAATACTCTTTGACAAAGCACACGCATGCGCGAAACGCGTCAGAGGTTCCTCTCAAGATTCCTGTTTGCCAGCATGTTGCAGTGGATCCAATTAAATAAAGTTTTTTTTTTTATCAAGCGACCCAGCCTCCGACTTCCGGTTTCTTTTGGAATGCAGTGCACCGTCTCAATCTTCCTTCTTGGGACACCATTTCCTTTATTTTACTCAGGCTTAGAGCATGCTGTATTCAGGCACCGAATTCCACAAGGTTGTGAATACTTGTTTATTCCTTCAAGTTTATGGACTTTTAAACTCATCATTATACTGGTCTAGCTCTAGGGGTTATACATTACCAGCGGACTAGGGGTCTGGAATCCCCATTATGTGGGCCCCCCAGACATCATTAGTGTGTTTACAAGACTTATACCCTGCATATATGAGCAATCGTGACCTTCTTTTGAGATTGACTCACGCTAGTGGACCTGAATACACCATCAACATTTTTACAGAATTGTTATATATATATACAGTTTTCTGTTGTATACATCCTATTATTGATTATTAATTTCATGAATGTGTCTGCACACTTTTGAGCCCTGATTTAGGAAACTTCGGTTTCCGTTTTCACCATAAGATGGGATATCACTAATAGGATATTTATTGGGTGAAATGGGATATCACTTGTAGAATATTTATAAGATAAGAATTACAATTGGAAATGGCTTTTCGGATATTTATAGTACAATATAGGATTTCCACATATAGGGTACATTGGGATATCACTAGTAGGATATTTATTGGTTAAAATGGGATATCACTTGTAGGATATTTGTAGGGTAAGATAGGATTTTGCTTATAGAATATTTATAGGTTGGGATGGAATATTTATATGGTAACATGGGGGTTTTGCTTATAGAATATTTGTAGGGTCAGATAAGATATTCCTTAGCGTGTTCTTATAGGATAAGAGGGGATTCACTTATAGGGTTCTTTTAGGGTGAGTTGATATTACTTAGAGAATTTGTTATAGGGCCAGGAAGACTGAGCTCTTATAGGATCAGAGTGGGTCTCACTTATAGGATTTTATACGGTCTGGAAGCTCATGCCCCTAAACCGCATTAACCCCTTGCACCCCCATTCTCCACGTAGGAAGTTTGAGAACATCTACATTGGCTGGGGCATAAAATACTGTCCAGAGGGCTACAGCCCCACTGGGCCACCTGCACCGCAGGCCGAGTACCCCAGCGGCCCCGAGATAAGTGAGGCCAGTGACCCCACAGTGGAAGAGGAACAGGCCCTGCAGGCTGCACAGGAAGAAGCCATGGCGGAGGCGGAAGAGATGAACGAGGAGGATGAGGATGAGGACGAGGAGGATGACGACGATTAAAAGATGGCCGTCTGCAGAACGTGATGAATAAAACTGTTGTTTTTTTATAACTGCGTATCTTGGTGGTTTGTATGACACTCTGATTTAACAGGGAGGGCTCTAATATATATATAAAACTAATACAACTGAACCCCCTTATAACGCTGTGTTTGGGGTCCAAAGAATCACATCGCGTTATAAGTGAATCGCGTTAGAAATAATGTACAGTTGTATGCATTGTACAATAAAGTATGTAAGATACCAATAATCGTGTTTTAAAGTATTCCTAAATACGAAAATTAGGAGCCACGTGTGCATCGCGTTATAAGCGGATTCACGTTGTAACGGATCGCGTTATATCGGGGTTCAGCTGTATTAATAATAACATAATAATAAAACCTTGCTGGTTGAGCAAAGGGGCAGGAGGGATGGCGGTTATTAATAATTGGAAAAAAAATACATTTAGCCTATAATTGTAATATTCTGCTCTGAACAGCATAAAAATGTAGAGGCTGGGTCACGTTCTCTATCTTCTCCAGTCAGGGTGTTATTATCCAGTATTACCCTTTTCTTCTGGGATTATTACGTAAATATTAATAATGATAATAATAAGTGCTATTCATGTAATAACATTACATGTAATGATTGTATATACAGTATAATTACATTATATATAACATATATGATAATATAAAAAAACAATTATATAGAATAAATGATATAATACGAATTATGTTAACAGTATATATAATAAGAAGAATATGTGCAGCCAAAGATCAAGGTCATTGCACCCTGCTTATATTACTCAACCTCTCTGCAGCTTTTGATACCGTGGACCACCCTCTTCTCCTTCACATGCGCCATGTCTGTATCTCTGTATCCGTAACAGAGCTCTATCTTGGATTTCCTCTTGCCGCTCTCACCGTACTTTCTGTGTCTCTTTGGGTAACACCTATTCTTCCTCTGTGGACGTACCCCAGGACTGCGGTGCTGCGGTGCTGCGGTCCTCTTCTGGTTGCCTGCTTCCAGCTGGACCAACTAGGAACCCTTCGTGTTACGTACCCCAGGAGACTGTCCTAGGTCCTCTTACCATTTCACGCTTCCCTTTACTTTAAATAAGGGGTGCGCAAACTTTTTTGTCTGCGCCCTCCTGCCTACTCTCCCCCCCCCTGCTCATGCCCTCCCTCTTACCTTTTCTCTGGCGCTTCTGATGTCACGACGTCATGTGACCCCTCATCATCATTTGGCGCCACGTTGCCATGGTGATGCGTCACCAGAAGCCGCCGGAGAACAGGTAAGAGACCCGGCATTTCACTTAAATGCTTTGAAGAAGAGCGCGGGCCTCTGTAAGCGCTGCGCCCCCCCCCCCCCCAGAAAATTTAGCACCCCCAGTTTGCGCACCCCTGCTTTAGATGACCATATCACATCTACTTTTGGGTTCAAATATCACCTGAATGCAGACGAAACTCACACTTACCTTTCACCCCCGGCTCTTACACCTGCCGCCCAGATTAAAGTCTCAATGTCTCTGCGTATTGTCACCCTGGAAGGCTAACTCCTAGTTAACATGTTGAAGACAGAGCTCCTTCTACTTCTTCCCAAGCCTGGCCCTACGACTTCATTCTCCATTACTGTCAATAGCATTATCGTACATCCTGCACTCTTTCCTGTGGATCATCTAATGTAGTCTGTGTTATTCTTTGCATGTACAAGTATAAAAAATGGACACATCTGCAACACTGCTCACAACAGGAAAAGCAAGTCACCTTTCTGAAGGGAAACTTCAAAACACCAGAGACACAAAAACATGAGAATATTAACCCCTTGCAAAGATGTGGAACTCTATCTACAGGCTTAAACCAGGATGAAGGATCAATGTCCCATTATCCTCTATGCAAGTATTCCGTAGGATTTTACTAATATGCTTATGTGTTACCTCTATCTAGACTTTGGTACACCTAATACTCGGACACGGAGTACTTCTGAGAGACTCCCTGAACCACATTCTCAGACACTTCCCACCTCTACTTGAAGTATATTACTCCCATGCAACTCCCTCTTACATGGCTATGTGACACTACACATTTACATGACACAATTTTATATATGCATGTTCAGCTTATTAATGCATTGTGCCCTGCATAAATATATCTTACTATATCAACTTCTATTGTAACATACCTGAAGAAGAGACCCCAGTAGTCCTGCAAGCTTGCCCTCTTTATATACATCAGTTAGTGATTAAATATGCTATTTTTACCTTGCCTTTGTTCTTTTTTTTTTTTTTTTTGGCTTCCTATTAAATCCCGTGTTACTTACAAACATCTCCTCCTCTCTTTTAAGACTACACACTCTCCTGCCCCTCCTTATCTCTCAGCCCTAATTTCTCGCTATACACCTGCTCGACTTTTGCGTTCTGCTCAAGGATGTCTTCTGGCTACCCCTTTTGTAGCTAGTTCTCTTCCATCTGAAATGTTTCTCACTCACTGCCCCACACCTCTGGAATACCCTTCCCAGGGGCGGACTAGCCTTGGGGACTAGGGGATAATTGCCCCCCAGGCTAGCCAGATTTTAAAAAAAATTGGTCCGAGAGAAGTTGTGTGCGTGCACTGAACATTCCGGCCACAGGCTGGCGATGCAGAGCCCCACAGCTCCTCATCTCCCGGAGCTCCTCTCTGGTATGGTAATGGTAATGGTGTACATGTATATATTATATATATATATATATAAAAAAGAAGAAGAAAGCGCCCAATCCTAGTGTGATATCAGAATGTAAAAATGTTTATATTTAGGACTTTTTACGATTAAAAACTCACAATACAGCCGTGAATAAAAAGCATGGTATGAGTAATAAACGCATGCGCCGACAGGTGACAACACAGTACCAAAAGGATACTTTGCTCTACCTGGATTCCCTTTCCATTATGCTGTAACATTTCATTGATTAACTATATGTGGGTGCTGTCTAGGGATTCGTAATGATATACGCCACTTGAAAAATGAGAGACAGAGAAGGTATTCCCTTTGAAGTTGGGGCACTCCTTTTAAAACAACAAATGCTGTAATTATTGTTGGATCCACTACAAGTAAAGACAGAAGGACAAACAGAAGGAACCTACATCATTTGTAAACCTTCCTCCTGTTTTTCCTTCTGTATTTCCTGCATTTACTTGTTTTTCTTTATATAGAACAATACTATATTTGAATGAATGAGTCATTCAAAGTTATGTTCTAAATATCAATAATATAAAATATCCACAAACACCAAATATTGTTTAATTAGTGGATCCAGCAATAATTACAGCATTTATTGTTTTAAAAGGAGTGCTCGAACTTCAAAGGGATTACTTTCTCTGTCTCTCATTTTTCAAGTGTTGTGTGGTTTGGTTGTACATATCAGGACATAATAACAATCATCTGTTCCTTAGCAGGTCTTAAAATTAGGTAAATACAACCTCAGATGAACAACCACACATGACATATTACACAGTGTCATGATTTATTTAACAAGAATAAAGCCAAAATGGAGAAGCTATGTGTGAAAAACTAAGTACACCCTTACTGCTTCCATAGGAATTAAGATGCTAAGTCGCAGACAGGTGCTGCTAATCAAATGCCCTTGATTAATTGATCCTCAGCAAGTGTGACCACCTCTATAAAAGCCGAAGTTTTAGCATTTTGCTGGTCTGGAGCATTCAGGTGTATGTTAACACAATGCCAAGGAGGAAAGACATCAGCAATGATCTTAGAGAAGCAATTGTTGCTGCCCATCAATCAAGAAAGGGTTATAAGGCCATTTCCAAACAATTTAAAGTCCATCATTCTACAGTGAGAAAGATTATTCAAAAGTGGAAAACATTCAAGACAGTTGCCAATCTTCCCAGGAGTAGACGTCCCAGCAAATTCACCCCAAGGTCAGACCGTGCAATGCTCAGAGAAATTGCAAAAAACCCAAGAGTTACATCTCAGACTCATACAGGCCTCAGTTAGCATGTTAAATGTTAAAGTTCATGACAGTACAATTAGAAAAAAACTGAACAAGTATGGTTTGTTTGGAAGGGTTGCCAGGAGAAAGCCTCTTCTCTCTAAAAAGAACATGGCAGCACAGCTTAGGTTTGCAAAGTTGCATCTGAACAACAAACAAGACTTCTGGAACAATGTCCTTTGGACAGACGAGACCAAAGTGGAGATGTTTGGCCATAATGCACAGCGCCACGTTTGGCGAAAATCAAACACAGCATATCAGCACAAACACCTCATACCAACTGTCAAGCACGGTGGTGGAGGGGTGATGATTTGGACTTGTTTTGCAGCCACAGGACCTGGGAACCTTGCAGTCATTGAGTCGACCATGAACTCCTCTGTATACCAAAGTATTCTAGAGTCAAATGTGAGGCCATCTATCTGACAGCTAAAGCTTGGCCGAAATTGGGTCATGCAACAGGACAATGATCCCAAGCACACCAGCAAATCTACAACAGAAGGGCTGAAAAAGAAAAGAATCAAGGTGTTGCAATGGCCCAGTCAAAGTCCAGACCTCAACCCGATTGAAATGCTGTGGCGGGACCTTAAGAGAGCTGTGCATAAACAAATGCCCACAAACCTCAATGAACTGAAGCAACGTTGTAAAGAAGAGTGGGACAAAATTCCTCCACAACGATGTGGAAGACTGATAAAGTCATACAGAAAATGATTACTTCACGTTATTGCTGCGTAAGGTGGTTCTACAAGCTATTGAATCATAAGGTATACTTAGATATGAAGAAAAAATTGGGCACTGCAGGTTGTAGAAAGTGAGTCTGGTCTAGGTAAGATGAATAAAGTTCTTTATTGGGGCATATGAGCCAATAAAGAACTTTATTCATCTTACTTAGACCAGACTCACTTTCTACAACCTGCAGTGTCCAATTTTTTCTTCATATCTATCTTGGCAAACACATTGGAGCACGCATTGGGACGGCATTATTCAGAGCCCCCACATAGGGGCCGGTCATTCATCTGTATGCGGTGGTGAGGTGGTGTCCACTATTCCAGCGGGGAGAATGGAACTCCATCGGGACGCCCGTCGGCAGAGTCGCTCAGTGATGACGTCACAGCCGAGTCGACGTCTCCCACGAGTCAGCCGGGAGAAGAGGCGATTGTAGCATTGATGCCGTCCGGGAGATTAAGACCTACAACCAGGGAGTTCAAGTCCCCACATCGGATCCAAGGCAAGTGTACCCTGCATTCTCTACATTTGGACCAGGTGAGCATACCTCTGTTATACACCGTGTAATTCAGGACTGTACAAACTCCTTAGCTTCAGCGCTGGGTCCAGACACGGAGAGGTAGTTACTCACGCTCCATTGGGACACTGAAATATTAACTATATGTATACTCATCTGTATATTCATCCAGATTGTCATCATTGATAGCGGTTTACACACACCCCCACCGTGACCATCCATACTTTATATTTCATGTTGCCGCACGACATTTTTAAGTCCTATTAGTTGCATACCACTACCACTAAGAGTTATTAGAGCACACCTATGGGAGCTCCTCTCCCTACTTCTCTATAAGGTATACTTAGTTTTTCACACATGGCTTCTCCATTTTGGCTTTATTTTTGTTAAATAAATCATGACACGGTGTAATATGTCATGTGTTGTTGTTCATCTGAGGTTGTATTTACCTAATTCTTAGACCTCCTAAGGAACAGATGATTGTTATTATGTCCTGATATGTAAAACCATAGAATTCAAAGAGGGTGTACTTTCTTTTTCACACAACTTTATATATGTAGCCAGGTTTCCCGTCCCCTCGGTGCAGGGAGGTTGCTGCTGGGCGAGCGGGTCGCCGGAGATTTACGGCGGACACCGCTGCAAGCGTCGCCATGTTACTGATGCCCGCGCATGCGCATTGACTATAGAGTGGCGGCTATCTTGGAAATGCTCCGTGGGGGAACGACATTTCCCAGCATGCTCTGGGAGATGGGGGCATGTGACAGACAGCAGCCAATCGGGCTGCAGGAATAACGGAGCAGCGAGAGAGTTACATTTGGCGCGCTTGCGGAACCACGCTAGTCGGGAACAGGACAGTAAGGGGATAGGTAAGGTCAAGGGAGAAGTGCTCCACTGGACTAGGCCAGATTAACCCCCTTTAGGTCCCAGCTAGGCCCCGACCATTACCATCTTATGGTGCTATAGGGAAGACCCCAGATAGGGACACTCCCTTTAGTCCTGATAGTGCCAGGTGTGGATCCAAGGACCGGAGAGTTTAGCAGCAATCTGCGGCCTGCAGTCTGGGACCAGACCAGGCCATCAAGACAGAGACTATCCTAAGGTGGCACACTCCAGCGGGAACTCACCCCACACAGAGGCGGACGCCTTCGGTGGAACAGACTGGCCGCTTGTGTGTTATACAGCGACACCCGAGAGCTGGAGCCCCCGGGCAGGTATACCAAGAAGTGCACCAACGATAACACACCTACTGTGGGCAGCACTGTCCCCACACTTGGGGAGGGAGTGATAATTGTGGGCTGGACACTGGGACCCTGGTGCCCCTGTACCCCAAGTACTGTGTGGATAACTTGCGGTTGTATATATATTGTATTGCATTATCTGCTATATTGATTAGGTGTCCAGTAAATACTGTTATATCATATCCTGTGTGCAATTACTGGGTACATTGACTTGGGAGGGGCTATCCCCCTCTGTGCGGATCCTTCCCAAGTGGAGGCGCTGTTAACATACACGTTACAAACACCCCAGGCTCCCAGTGGCGGAGGATCAAGCCTCCTGTTTGTCACTCAGGTAATAGCAGCGCACATAGTCACCCTAGACACGGGGGAATGGGGGCTACATTTGGAGGTGCTGCTAGATTCAGACCTGGTGTGCCCGAACCAGCAGCAAAATTAGAACACCAAAATCCGACATCATGTTTCGTTGTCCGCTCAAGAGGTCCGTCAGTGGGCCCTTCAAAATGAGGAATCTCCTCACCATGTGGTCGCGGTGGGGGATGTTCCCGCCACCACCACTCCACAGGCAGTCTGCAACATCCTAAACAGATTCCCCGGGTTTGCTCGTGCCCAGTAAATAGGCCACAAGTGGCACCCTTCATATAGCTGGACTATTGTCTTAATTAGTGCTGGCCGTGAAAAACAGGAGAAAGATATCCCCGTGGTCCTGCATTTACCGGATGCTCCGCCCATGGGTTGCCCACTGATCTAACCAGATTTGCCCATACGTATGGCCACTGCAAGTCCGGAAGCCCTGGCTGAGGTGCCGTATCAAGCAGAAGCCCCACGTCCTTCCTACACCCCAAGACCTGCAACGCCCTGCTCAGGGGGCATTCGTTAATCTATTCTGACCCACTTCTACCCAGGGTGACTTTCAGTCCAGGGACTACGCTGTGTAAGGATCCATTCCTTCTAGGGGTGCGGCGCGGACCTCGCTCAGCGCTGAGTGTCGTCCCCGCTGGTCCCGCCTCCAGGCTTTGCTCACGAGGTGATGTCATGTCACGTGGTGCCCGCCCACTATGCGCGGCACCCGCACACACACGCAGAGCCTCCTACGTTCCTCTGTTAAGTGGGATGCACCCGGAACGGGATGTAATTTTATCGATCAAGGTTTCGTCGAGAGGAATAACATCCCTCTCGCCCGCAAGAAATGCCCGGTGGGTTTGGAAGCCATTGATGGCCGACCTCTGCAACCAGCATTTATCTCCTTACGGACAATCCCTTTTTGTTTTCGCACTTGTGAGGATCATACAGAAGAGATCCAACTGGAGGCCATCCACACTCCTTCGGTGAACGTGATTCTAGATGAAGAGGAGCGAAAATTGGTAGATCTGAGGTCTTACCACCGCATCGTTCTATTGATTGTCCTATTGACTTGCCTGTACCTCCCCGGGGAACTTCATACCCACTTTCTCTTCCCGAGACTAAAGCTATGAAGGAGTATATCCATGAAAATTTACAAAGGTGCTTTATCCGAAAATCTTCTTCTCCAACCGGTGCAGGCTTCTTCTTTGTGAAGAAAAAGGATGGATCACTACGACCCTGTATTGACTACAGAGGCCTCTACAAAATCACCATTAAAAATCACTAGCACTTACCATTGATTTCAGAACTCTTCGATCGCCTACAAGGAGCCAACATCTTCACTAAATTTGATCTCCGTGGGGCCTACAACTTGGTAAGGATGCCACTATGTCACTTGATAAAGACCTTCGAGGTCGAAACGTTGTGTTGGCTCAATAAATGAGTTTAGATTTGCAGAAATCCATTGTGCCCTGTGTTCCTTCTACTATTTATTTATATAGCGCCATTAGTGTACATAGCGCTTCACATTAGTAATACATGTGACAATCATATAAATAACAAATAATACAAATAACAGGTCATGGGATTAAGTGCTTCAGAGATAAAAGTAACATTTCGGAAGAGGAGTCCCTGCTCCGGGGAGCTTACAATCTAATTGGTGGGGAGAACGTGCAGAGACAGTAGGAGGGCATTCAGGTAAGTGCGTCTGCAGGGGGCCAAGCTTTATGTATCGTGTATAGTATTAGCCACGGTGTTACTCATATGCTTCTTTAAGCAAGTGTGTCTTAAGGTGGGTCTTAAAGGTGGATAGAGAGAGTGCTAGTCGGGTATTGAGGGGAAGGGCATTCCAGAGGTGCGGGGCAGAAAGTGAGAAAGGTTTAAGGCGGGAAAGGGCTTTAGATACAAAGGGGGTAGAGAGAAGACAGCCTTGAGCAGAATGCAAGAGTCGGGATGGTGCATAGCGAGAAATTAGGGCTGAGATGTAAGGAGGGACAGAAAAGTGTAAAGCTTTAAAAGTGAGGAGGAGAATTGAGTGCGAGATGCGTGATTTGATAGGAAGCCAGGAGAGGGATTTCAGCAGGGGAGACGCTGAGACAGATTTTAGAAATAGTACAGTGATTCTGGCAGCAGCAGATCTCTGAAGATTTCATTAACAATCAATTCGTTGTCATCTATCTGGACGACATAATGATTTTTTTCTAAATCCTCGCAAGAACATGTCATCCATGTCAAACAGGTACTTCTACGCCTACGGGGAAACCATTTGTTCGCCAAGCTGGAAAAGTGTCAGTTCCACCAAACTTCCACAGCCTTCCATTTCCAACACGGGTCTCACTATGGATCCTGCTAAGGTAAAGGCGGTTCTGGATTGGCTTCGCCCTACTACCCTCAAAGCCGTGCAGCACTTCCTGGGGTTTGCGAATTATTACCGCAGGTTTATTCAAAATTTCTCCTCAGCAGTGGCTCCCATCACAGCTTTAACTAAGAAAAGTGCGGATCCCGCGTCATGGTCGCCGGCAGCGATTCAAGCTTTTGATCACCTGAAAACCGCCTTTGTTTCTGCACCTATCCTTATCCATCCGGATCCCAAGCTACCGTTCATCTTGGAGGTAGATGCATCAGACGTCGGAGCCGGTGCTATTCTCTCTCAGAGGAGGAATCCTCAAGCCAGGAGGAGGACTCCATTCCTGTGCCTTTTTCTCGAAAAAAAATTCTCCAGCTGAACAAAATTATGACGTCGGTAACCGGAAACTCTTAGCAATCAAATTAGCTCTAGAGGAATGGAGACATCTGTTGGAAGGTACGGAGAACCCTATCACTATTCTCACTGACCACAATAATTTACTCTATATCGAGGGTGCCCGACACTTAGGGGATCGTCAAGCCTGGTGGTCACTTTCCTTTTCAAGATTCAATTTTATTATCTCTTTTCTTCCGGGTTAAAAAAATATCAAAGCAGATACTCTCTCCCGTCAGTTCCAGGTAGACAACAAAACCAAGGATCAGCAGGAACCCATTCTTCCTTCCAAATATATTCTCTCCACCAACACTTTTGATGCCTTGAAAGACATTGTGCAGGAGCAATCTCACATTGAGGGTCCCGTAGTTCCTGATGGTCATTTGTTTACCCCACCACCTCATCAAAGGAAGGTTCTTGAATGGGGCCACTCTTCTAAGCTTTCAGGACATCCAGGTACTAGAAGGATCTCCGACCTCGTGGAACGGACCTTTCGGTGGCCCAATATGCAAAAGGACATCAAAGAATTTGTTGCTGCGTGCTCGACGTGCTCGGAATAAGACTCCCCGGGATAAACCACCAGGACTCCTTTGACCACTTCCCGTCCTAGACCATCCATGGACACACTTGTCCATGGACTCCATAGTCGAACTGCCGGTATCTAAAGGGATGAACACCATCTTAGTTGTGGTAGACCGCTTTTCCAAGCAGTCTCACTTCATTCCGTTAAAAGGTCTACCCAACCTCCCAATTGGCAGACATCTTTATCAAAGACATCTTTCGCCTCCATGGGGTACCATTGGCCATAGTCTCCGATAGAGGTTCACAGCTGTAACTGATTCAACAAATTAAAATACACCAATCAACAAACCAGTACCAGGAGTCAGCAAACGTAAGTGATGGCCAATCAATACAGCACTGATCCGTCATTGCCCCCTCGCGCATGGGTAGTAAAGTTAGGAAGTTGTGTTTACAATAAGACGACTTATCGTCATGGGTTGCTAGGTGACAAGGTCCAGGGTATTGAATGTCCGGAGGCAGCAGATGCAGGGAAGCGCACACATGCAAATATTCTCCCTGTCAAGTCATAGCGCTCCAACCATTGGTAAGGCATCGCGTCCTCCGTCATCAAGACCCATATGTGGCTTCTAGTCTCCAATGGCAACAAGTGAAGGGGAATTTCACACATGCGCATAAGCAATTCTGTCACGGTTCCATCACCGGATCAGCCTGCGCATGGTCATAGACTCCTATAATAACGATAGGAAAAGTGGGGGGAACACCATAGGTGAAGTGAATGGAAAGGGTAAACACATAAAGACATACCAAATGTTGCAAAAATGAACAGTCCGCAAGTGCCTATAACAAGAACAATGGAGTAATAACAAGGTTTGTATTAATAGTCCAAAAGTCAAAAACACTTTCTCAGCAAAAGACATACATAATGTTTGTTAAAAACTAGTAGTCCAAAGATGCCTATAAGGGCAATGCAGTATTAGTAAATGTAGCTTGATAACCCAACAGTCCATAATGTATAGACACTTTCTCAGCAAAAAAGAGCAGCCATAGTGGTAGATTGATTTGTAAGTCCACAACTAGTTAACACCCAGTGTAGAATTGTGCAAGCAATTACAGGAAGCATCCTAATTTTAGATCTTCATTGAGTCCTTTAGGTGCCATTGTGTACAGCTCAAAAATCTTCCCAGCTTCCAGTAGTAGTAAAAGTTTTCCCCTGTCGCCACCACGCAATGGGAAATGCGCTTGCACGATAGGCATACATCTCAACATTTCTAGACTGTGTCCTTTCTGATGGTCGATCTGTGCATGCACAGCCGTTCCTTAAACATCCGTGTGGTCTTACCAACATAGTAAAGACCACACGGGCAGCGTATTATATATACCACAAAGCGTGACTCGCAGTTTAGAAAGTCCAGTATCTTAATAGATTTTCCGCTCCGTAGATGTGAGAACGTTTTGTCCAAGATCAGATACGGGCAATTCAAGCACCTGTGACATTTATGAATACCAGGCGGTCTACTCAGCCAATTTGTAGGGCTGCTGTACTTCGATACTGGGTCTGACTGGGTCAGTGAGTCACCCAGATTGTGTCCCCTCCAATAGCATAAGAGTGGTAGTTCAGGAAAGATTTACCAATCTTTCTGTCATTGGCCAGAATGTGCCAATGCTTCAAGACACTGGACTTGATGACACTCGCAGACGTACTGAAAGTACTGTTGATGTTAAATCGTTTGGTTTCTTTGACCCTGGCGGTTGGAGCTAGTAGATCACCGCGATTCATTCCGTTTGCTCTTGCGAGAGCAAGATTAACCTCCCTCCTGTCGTAGCCTCTATCCAAGAATCTCAAGGCCATTGACCGTAATACCTCATCCACTTCCAGCCGATTGCTGGTAATCCTCTTGACTCGTAAAAACTGAGAAAATGGCAAGCCTCTTTTCAGAGGTGCCGGCTGATGGCTGGAGGCAAGTAGAAGGGAGCCACGCTTGCATCGCGTTATAAGCGGATTCACGTTGTCCCTCCCTGCCCTTTGGCCCCCCCGCCCCTCCCTGCCCTTTGGCCTCTCTTCTTCGGGTGATGTTGTAACATCGCCGGGAGAAGAGATCAGTGTATCTCGAAAGCTCGCACAAATAATAGCATTTCGTTAGCCACAGAACGGTATTGAGTATTTGTTTTTGATTTTTTATATACAGTTGTGTGAAAAAGAAAGTACACCCTCTTTGAATTCTATAGTTTTAAATATCAGGACATAATAACAATCATCTGTTCCTTAGCAGGTCTTAAAATTAGGTAAATATAACCTCAGATGAACAACAACACATGACATATTACACCGTGTCATGATTTATTTAACAAAAATAAAGCCAAATGGAGAAGCTTTGTGTGAAAAACTAAGTACACCCCCACTGCTTCCATAGGAATTAAGATGCTAAGTAGCAGACAGGTGCTTTTAATCAAATGCCCTTGATTAATTGTTGATCAGCAAGTGTGACCACCTCTATAAAAGCCGAAGTTTTAGCATTTTGCTGGTCTGGAGCATTCAGGTGTGTGTTAACGCAATGCCAAGGAGGAAAGACATCAGCAATGATCTTAGAGAAGCAATTGTTGCTGCCCATCAATCTGGGAAGGGTTATAAGGCCATTTCCAAACAATTTAAAGTCCATCATTCTACAGTGACTAAGACTTCTGGAACAATGTCCTTTGGACAGACGAGACCAAAGTGGAGATGTTTGGCCATAATGTACTGCACCGACACACTTTATTCGAGCAAATACCCAGTATGTACCTGGCAGATACCTGGAATGCACCGCTCCTCACCTCTGACAAGCCCCGTTGCGTTTGCCTTCCCAGCCTGGGTTCATGCCTGGCTGACGGGCGGCTGATCTGTTAAATGATAATGATTAGGATTTAATAGGCTGCAATGCTTCGCGTGTCTACCAGATGGCATAAATTCATGAATTGTAATGCAGTATATATATATATACTGTGCAGTATTGCAGCCAGGGGGAATAAAATGCTTCAATCCCTGCCTGGAAAATACCTCAATGCACTCGGGCAGAAAACAGTCACAAACCTCAATACACCCGGGTATACCCGAATTCGTGGGACTAGCCGAGCTCGAATAAAGTGTGTCGCCAGTGTACAGCGCCACATTTGGCAAAAACCAAACACAGCATATCAGCACAAACACCTCATACCAACTGTCAAGCACGGTGGTGGAGGGGTGATGATTTGGGCTTGTTTTGCAGCCACAGGACCTGGGAACCTTGCAGCAGTCATTGAGTTGACCACGAACTCATCTGAATACCAAAGTATTCTAGAGTCAAATGTGAGATCATCTGTCCGACAGCTAAAGCTTGGCCAAAATTGGGTCATGCAACAGGACAATGATCCCAAGCACACCAGCAAATCTACAACAGAATGTATATATATTTTTAAATTTAGATCTATAATACCAACACAGCACATTTTGGACCTAATAAATTGCCCTTTGTTTGCTATTGTTGTGCTATGCTGGTATTATACTGTAGATCACTTGTGATCTAAATTGACTATTACGTGATTTCCTTGACCTTGCACTATGACTGCCTTCTGTGAGGCACTTTACCCAGTGTGCGTGGTGCCATCTTGTCTAGCTATGTATCTCTCCCCTTTACCCCCCAGGCTCCGTATCTTGACCTGGCTCTTCTCTCTGACCTGCGGAGTGCTCTTCAGAGCGAGATTGATACACGAATGGCTCTTAGTACAGAGCTCACCCTTCTGAAATCAGCCAATCAGAGCCTGGCGGGGTGAGGACCCTCCTACTAGTATATGTCTGTCTATCTATATTGTCTGTGTATCTCTCTCTCTCTATAAAGACAGTGATACATATATATTATACATCTATCCCAGGCGCCTCTATGAAGCTGAACAGTTAAACATTCAGCTCCAGACCAAGATCCAGAGACTGGAGGAGCGACTGAATGAGAGGGCGGAGGTTGAGACTGGTGAGTGGAACCCACCAAGACTAAGATCCGCCCCAGAGACCCCCATAACACTGATATCTGCCTCACTAACACTACGTCACTGCTACACATCCTGCAGGCTCACTACCTCCTTCTGTCTTCCTTCCCCTCTCTCTCCCTCTCCCTCCCCTTGTCTCTCTCTTTCCCTCACATCTTTCTCTCTCATGTCTCTCTCATATCTCTCTCTCTCTCTCTCTCATATCTCTCTCTCTCTCTCTCTCTCTCTCTCTCTCTCTCTCTCTCTCTCTCTCTCTCTCCCTCCCTCCCTCCCTCCCTCCCTCCCTCCCTCCCTCCCCTTGTCTCTCTCTTTCCCTCACATCTTTCTCTCTCATATCTCTCTCTCTCCCTCCCCTTGTCTCTCTCTTCCTCTCTCATGTCTATCTCATATCTCTCTGTCTCTTCCCTCTCTCTCTGTCTCTTCCCTCTTTCAGACGGACTTTGCTTCCCTCGAAGATGGAAATTCTCCAATCATGTAAGAGAAATCTGAAATTACCTCTAGTACTAGTCGAGGGACATGGCCATCTAGGACCCGAGGGGGACGTGAGACTGAGCCGGGCACCTCTAGGGTTGGATGGGAGGGGGAGACTGATCCTGACACCTCTAGGGCTAGAGGGGAAAACTGAACCGGGCACTTCTAGGACAGGACGAAGGATGAGACTGAACCTGGCACCTCTAGGGCTGGAGGGGAGGATAAGAGTGAGCCTGGCACCTCTAGGGCTGGAGGGGAGGATAAGAATGAGCCTGGCACCTCTAGGGCTGGAGGGGAGGATAATTGTGAGCCTGGCACCTCTAGGGCTGGAGGGGAGGATAAGAGTGAGCCTGGCACCTCTAGGGCTGGAGGGGAGGATAAGAGTGAGCCTGGCACCTCTAGAACTGATCCCAACCCGTTCTCTGTCTTCCTTCTCAGCTAGATAGCTGTGCACCTTCTTATCGTCACCCCTTAGTGACACCAATATATCGTCACATGCTGCTTTTCTCACGGGTATGTCACTGTCAACTTCACTTGCATGTCACATGTCACGTTGCGGGGGGAGGGACAGACTCCCAGGTCCCCTCTGTCTGTGTCACCCTGTGGGGAAAGGACAGACCCTCTGTCTGTGTCACCCTGTGGGGGAAGGGACAGACAATCTGGCTGTTTCACCCTGTGGGGGAAGGGACAGACCCTCTGGCTGTGTCACCCTGTGGGCGGGAAGGCCAGACTACTAGGTCCCCTCAGTCTGTGTCACTATGTCACTTTCTCTCCTACAGGTACCTAAGCCTCACACCTCCTCCGTGGGGTACCTCCTGCTGTGTCCCCATAGCACCTTCTCATCACCCTCCCGGCCCTATCACCCTGTGCTGTGTCACCTCTAGAGGACTTTTTAGACCTGCAGCCAAGATGTGCCTACTCAATCTGGTCTCTGAAGTGGGCATCTGGATGTCAGAAGAGTAACTGTGCATTTTTAATGCACACAGCTTTGTGATTAGAGTGTCAGCTCCTACGCTCAGGCTTGTATTGTGTTGCATTGATTTTGCCTCAACATTGTCACCACTGGAGGAACTGCAGTTGATATGTTATATAATGGTTAACGTGTATGTGTGCGTGTGCGTGTGCGTGTCTGCACACACATGTATATATGTTAATAAATAAATATATATGTATATAATGTGTATATATAACTATATTACACATGCAGGGATGGATGCCTGGGTGCACAGTGATGCTAAGCATAACCAGCACGCAAAGGTCTTGCAAGAAAGTGACAAGATTTTAATGGAAAATCAATGCTTGTCCCGAACAGAAACGTTTTCTGTGGGACCGAAAAATAGATTTTTCCACTCAAATCTTTACACTTTTTTGCAAGACCTGAGTGTGGCTCATCCTATGTGTTAGTGTATGTATGTATGGTATGTATGTATGGTATGTATGTATGTACAATATACACATATATTTATACACCTAGATTTGTTTAATACCAAGATCAGTATTGCCCCTCTCCTGGCTGGTTCCTTAATAATTTGTGTCATGTAATTGTCTTTTATCACCCCAAAACCTGTTCCCTTTAGTTGTAATGCTAATCTCATTGCCCCAGTCTATGTCTGGATAATTAAAATCACCCATTATGGAAACATGACATAGTTTTGATGTCTTCTCCCTTTGCAAAAGTATTTTAGCTTCCTCAATCTCACAGATATTTATTTATATAGATATATATATAGATATACATATATGTGAGAGTAAATATATACATACATATTTGTGTGTATATATATGTGTGTGTGTGTGTACACACACGTAGCTATAGATGTATATATACACACGTGTGTTTATATATATGTGTGTGTGTCCCTAAATGTGTACATACACTTATTTATAAATACACATACATATCCATATTATATATACACACCTAATATATATTTAGTATATACCTATATAAATGTACATACATATTAATATATATATATATATATATATATATACATTATATATTTAGAGATTATTTATATTTTAATACTACTGAAAATGTATTGTGTCCACACACACAATAAATATATATATATATATATATATAAACACTATATATTTAAAAACTATTTGCACATAATGTATTATATATTTATATATATATATATACACACACAGTGTGTGTGTGTGTGTATATTTATATATATACACACACTGTGTGTGTGTGTGTGTGTGTGTGTGTGTGTGTGTGTGTGTGTGTGTGTGTGTGTGTGTGTATATATATTAATAACACATTGGTAAGGCACTTTAAAGGATATCAAGGGTCAAGCAATCAGGATACAGTTCAGCAAAGGACCAGCACATATAGATAGCGTTTTATGAAGATTTATTACATAACCAAAACGTCAATCTTCATAAAACGCTATATAGCTGTTCTGGTCCTTTGCTGAACTGTGTGTGTAAATATTTATTATAAATAAATGTATTGTGTGTTGTGAAATGAAATAATTACATAATAAAACTATTTGATTCCAAAAATGTCTCTACTAATGTTATTTTGTGTGTGTGTGTGTGTGTGTGTATTATATATATATATATATATATATATATACATACACACACATATATATATATATATGCTTCAGACAAATCAAATAATGATGAAGTCGGCGTACTTGCTGCCGTACGTCATCACGCATGCCTGACACCGGTTGAGGCTGATTCCCCGCCCATATGAGTATCGGGCCAGTGTTCTCTGCATTGCCGGGGCTGTTATTGGAGTTTCCCACAGGCTGCTGGAGTTGCATCAGAGCGGTTGTGCCTTCAGGAATCTCACCACAGAGACCAGACTGGAGTAAAACTGGACATTTCAACGGTGTGACCAGTCAGTACGAGATATGCTTTCCGTTCAGTCCCAGCATATCAAGGTTTCAGAGGAGTAACACAGGCTCCGCTTATCACTGCAGCGGAGTTATTCCAGCCGGTTCCGGGGGTTTTAAAATCCACCTCTATATTATTTATTTATTTATAAAATGTTTTACCAGGAAGTAATACATTGAGAGTTGCCTCTCGTTTTCAAGTATGTCCTGGGTATACAATTAAAATGACAAAGAATACATGGTTACAAATACAGTTACATAAGTGAACAGGGTACACATTATATACAAGACATTGCATGCACAGATACAGATAATATATATTATGGGCGTGTGTAACAGTTACAGACCAGATTAAAATGTGAAAGAACTTAAACTGGTGGTGGATGTGAGAGTCTCCGGTAGGTTGTTCCAGTTTTGGGGTGCACGGTAAGTGAAGGAGGAGTGGCCAGATTCTTTGTTGAGCCTTGGGACCATGAACAGTCTTTTGGAGTCAGATCTCAGATGATAAGTGCTGCATGTGGTAGGGGTGAGGAGCTTGTTCAGATAGATGGGTAGCTTGCCCAGAAAGTATTTGAAGGCAAGACAGGAAAGGTGAACTTTGCGCCTAGACTCAAGTGATGACCAATCTAGTTCTTTGAGCATTTCGCAGTGATGTGTGCTGTAGTTGCATTGGAGAACAAAACAGCATATTGAATTGTAGAGGGTGTCAAGTTTGCTAAGGTGGGTTTGGGGTGCCGAGCCGTATACTATGTCCCCATAGTCGATAATTGGCATTAGCATCTGTTGTGCTATACGCTTTCTGGCCAGCAGACTTAGGGAGGATTTGTTTCTGTAAAGTGCACCTACGTTTTGGATGTCAGAGAATCAATGTGCGTCCTGACTGTTAAGTGGGGATCAAACCATATGCCCAAGTATGTAAAACTAATAACAGGAGTTAGGGTGGTATTAGCGTTGGTTCTGATCTGGAGCTCGGTCACTGGAAGCTTTAGAAATTTGGTCTTGGTCCCAAATACCATTGTTACAGTCTTGTCAGTGTTTAAAAACAGTTTGTTTTGGGAAATCCAGTTTTCAAGTCTCAAAAAGTCAGACTGAAGTATGTGTTCAAGGTCGGAGAGGCTATGGCTGTCTGCATTTAGGATTGTGTCATCTACATACATGTGTAGTGAAGCTTCCTTACAAGCTGTGGGAAGATCATTGATGAACACTGAGAAGAGTAGGGGCCCCAGAACAGAGCCTTGCGGGACACCACAGGTGATATCCAGGGGGTTGGAGTTAGAGCCTGAGATGGACACATGTTGGGATCTTCCTGATAGGTAGGACTGAAGCCAGTTTAAAGCATGCTTCACTATTCCAGAGCACTGGAGTTTGTTAAGCAGGATAGCATGATCAACAGTATCAAAAGCCTTTGCAAATTCTAGGAATATTGCACCAGTGAGTTGTTCCCATTCCATTCTACACTGGATGTCATTGCAAACTTTTAGCAGGGTAGTTACGGTGGGGTGTTTGGGGCAAAAGCCAGATTGCTTAATTGGGAGTGAACACATTTTTCCATGACTTTGGATAGTATTGGGTGAAGAGAGATTGGCCTGTAGTTTGAGACAGTGTTTTTGTCCCCACTTTTGAAGATTGGGACAACTCTGGCAATTTCCCAGGTCTTGGGGATATGGCCTGCAGACAGGATAGAGTTGACTATGGAAGCAATTGGTTTGGCAATGTCTGGGGCACCAAGTCTTAGGAACTTAGATTGTAGTATGTCAGGTCCACATTGGCTGCTTAGTTTTAATTTGAGGAGCGCTTGTGTAATCTCCTCTTCGGATACTGGGCCAAATTTAAAAGTGTGAGCAGTGTTGGGAAGGGGTGGGGCTATATGGGTACTCCCAGGATGAGATTCACGTTTGTGGTTTGGGTTGCGTTTCGCTAGTAAGTTAGTAGCACACCCCACAAAGTAATCATTAAATGCATTTGCAATGTCAGTGGGGTTTATCTGAGTAATATCTCCCATAGGGATATTACTTGGTTGTTTTTGGTTAGAACGCTGGAATATGTTGTTGATAACCTTCCAGAAGTTACCTGGGTTTGAAGTATTCTGGAGGAGATTGTCAGAGTAATATTGTGCTTTTGCATGTCTTGTTTGCCTTGTGCACATGTTCCGCAGGCATCTGTAGTGATTGAGATCCTTGGTAGTGCCAGCTACTTTGTAGATTTTCCACAAGGCATTCCTGAATTGGTAGAGTGCTATAAGGTCAGGTGTAACCCATAGAAGGTGGGCCCCCCGTACTCTTATTCTGCGTAGTGGAACATGGGTATCACAGAATTTTAAGAACTTGGATTGGAAATAGTCGAGCGCAGAATCAGGGTTGGGAATTAAATTGATTCTGTGCCAAGGGCAGTTGGTAAGGTCAGTCAGAAACCGTTGTGGGTTAAAGTTTCTAAATGTTCGACTCAAGAGAACTTTAGGGCTTGATTGGGGTGATTTCATTTTCCTTACACAGTACACTATTGCATGGTCAATGAAAATGTCAGGAAGGATGCCAGAGAATTGGATTCTGCTGGGATTTGTTGAGAGAATCCCGTCTAGCAAGAACTGGTTGTGCGATTTTAGGTTTGTCCGTGTGGGTTGGGAAATGAGTTTCGATAGGTTAAGCGACTTGATTTTTGTCTGGATTTTGTGGTTTTTAGAGTCGAGCCAAATGCGGTTGAAATACCCAAGAACTAGCAGCTCACTCTTCTCGTTCAGAGATGAAATGGAGCCAAGAAACTGGATGATATCAGTCAGGGATTGTAGAGGGGCTTTAGGGGAGCGGTAGATGCCAGCAAACAAGACGGGTTTAGAAAAGGGGAGGCAGATTCTGTCAACTAGGATTTCAAGAGGGTGGGCTTGGGGGGCAATTTACCAGTGGAAATTGTAATGTGTCTGCAATATAAAATAACATCCCTCCTCCTCTCTTTGACCTATCTCTCCTGGAAATGGAGTATCCCTGAATGGCGATATTTGCATCAGGGGTTTTAGGGGTTAGCCATGTTTCTGTGAGAACGATGGCTTTGGGTTTATGGATAAGGCACCATGCTCTTGGTTCATCCAGTTTGGGCAGCAGGCTCTGGATATTTATATGGGCAACAGATAGACCTTTTTGGAATTTAAAGGTGGAATTGTCAGGGGTATGGGACAGAGTTGAAATGGGAGGGCCTGGGTTCGGTTCAATATCACCTGCTAAAGAAAGTAATAGTACGAGTAGAAATTTGAATAGTTGTTTGCAAGTTGTAAATTTGTGGTGTTTGCCATTAGAGTGAGCGGTGGTTGGTGTGCTGGTTTTTAGAGTTCTCCACCAACATTCAGTAGATAGTGCAAGGCTTTTGAGTAGTCCAGGGTGTATGGTGATATTGGGTGTGGGCCAGGAGGGAGGAGATTGTAGTGGATAGAGGGAGTAACATTTCCATGAGGCCACGAGAAACAACGAAATTGAGGTATATACCAGGTTCATTATGCCAGATGTAGGTAATGCTGCAAGGAGCTGTAGGGAGCCAAGTGAGTGTGTGTGCAGACTAAACAGCAGTGGTGTGCCTTTCCATTGTCAAATGTTTTGCTGCCTTGCAATGCTAGGGTCTATTCAGGGTTTGCAGTGGGCTGAGTGGGCGAGGGTTGAGAGGTGGGGATGTAGTTGTGTTCAGTCAGTGTTGGGAGAGGCTGCAGTGAAATAAGTTGTAAAGGTGTGTGGGGGGGGGGGGGAAATGTGCAGGCTAACAAGCATAGGGTCATAGTGTGGTCAGGGTAGCTCAGTGGTTGTTGCCTTGTGTACAAGAGTTTGTAGTTTATCCAGTCCCCAGTCAACTCTAGTCAAACTATAGTCTAACTATATATTCTCCCTTCAAATCATCGCTTTAAAGTGCATCACTCTTAAGATGCCAATGCTACCCTGCCAATGCGGCCCTTAGACAGGTGTTACATTTAGACATCTAAGCAGTCACATGACTGCTTGATTTTAACTTTCAGAATGGGAGTGTGCAATTGTCGCCCAGTTTGAATGAAATTGTTATTTTGTACATTTACGTATTATAGAGTGTGTTCTCTTCATATATATATATATATATATATATATATATAAAAAGAATGGAGAAATATATAACTGAGTATTACCTAAAGATATAGGAAAAAGAATGAATGGGTTCGAAACCAAACAAAAGTCAGTGACATCATCACCAGGGTGAAGAAATGAAAATGGCAGTTGGCCGGATATAGTGCACTCCCTTGAGAAAAGTCCCTCCGTGAGGACCGAAACGTCAGTGTGTGTGCCACGTATTTCAATACAGTTTTCTTTAACTACTACCTTTGTGTGCTGTCTCGTTTTTTCTGCACGGCTGTCCAGTGAAAACACTATATATATATATACACAAAAATGTTTTCTGTTATAGAATCATGTATATATAAAATTATGTATATACTGTTTGTGTGCTTACAGATATAGCAATTGTGTGTATGTGTATATATATATATATATATATATATATACACACACACACACACACACATATATATATATAAATTGTAGCGCTAATAAAAAATACATCAGTGTAAAGAAAATATATATATATATATATGTGTGATAAGAATAATGTGTAACACAGTGATAGTACAGTAAATGATCAAAAGGGCATTACTATAACCTTGTGATAAAACTAAAGAGAAAAATGGAGTGCAAGATAGTGTAAAAATAAAAAGGATAAAACATTAAAATGGATTCGGAAACAATCCTGCCGTGATCCTTGTGAGGGGGGGACCCAAGTCTCATGTGAATATCGCAGTGTCTGAATCGCGGTGGCAGTTCCGCAACTCTCGACAGGGCTGCGCCACATCCGAAGATAACTAGATGGACAAAGGGAGAGAGAGCGCATTCCACATAGTGTGAATCTGGTTAAAAATGTATTGGTACAAAAATAAAAAAGCCTCTAGATGGGCACACTCCCAAGAGTACAGGTAGTCCTCGTTATCCAACGTCTCACTTTACAACGAATGGCATATCCAACGCTTTACAATGGAGCCCCATGGGCCGTTTTAGACGCCGGAATGCGTTGTCCGACGCTCACCGCCACTGATTAACATGTGACTCGCTTTACAACGGTTTCACTATCCAACGCCACGTCCAGACCGGATTCTGTTGGATAACCGAGGACTGACTGTAGCAGGTAAAATCACATTGAGAGAATGAATCTCATAGAAATCGGAGTGGGGGAGTGTCCACTAGCATCCGCAATGAGCCGTTTCTGCTACTCGCATCCCTGCAGCAGCAGGTGTATGGCTGTAGTAGTCCCAGCGTAAGATGAACGCCAAAGAGTTAGGGAACGACATGAGTCAATAACATGAGATGCAGGGTAACAGGAACCTCCACCAGACTCCAGAGAACACTTGCGCCACCGTCCCCTCCCCCTATCCTCTCTCCCCCACCGTCCCCTCCCCCTATCCTCTCTCCCCCACCGTCCCCTCCCACTATCCTCTCCCCCACCATCCCCTCCCACTATCCTCTCCCCCACCGTCCCCTCCCCCTATCCTGTCAGTCCCCTTTGCCAGTCCCCTCTCCCCCTATCCCCTCTCCACCAGTCTCTAACCCTACCTTCTATACCACTGTCCCCCCCATCTTCTCTGCCACTGACCCCTCCCCGTATTCTCTCTGCCACTGCCCTCCCCCATCTTCTCTACCACTGTCCCCCCCATACTCTCTGCCACTGTCCCCTCCCCCTATCCTCGCTGCCAGTGTAAATATAGAAATGATTAGATACACAGACAGATAGTTCTGTATCACTCAGATGCCTAAACTCTCTATTCATAAGTTCCACGCGCACTAAATATAAACATCCGAAAACTCTGTGAAGGAATGTAACCAAACATAGCACAGATCCCTGCAGAGCGCTTAACCCCTCTCCTGCCAGGGACCTGCAGTGCTTAACCCCGCTCCTGCCAGGGACCCGCCGATTGCTAAACCCCTCCCCTGCCAGAGACCTGCAGAGCGCTTAACCCATCCCCTGCCAGAGACCTGAAGAGTGCATAACCCCTCCCCGAGACCTGCAGTGCTTAACCCCGCTCCTGCCAGGGACCTGCAGTGCTTAACCCCGCTCCTGCCAGGGACCTACACTGTTTCCACATCCCTTTTGCCTAAAATCCACATTTTAACATGGAATGCTCACTGTAACAACCACAGTAACAACACCACACAACACCTCTGCCTGTTAACCAAACACAAAGCTTTTTAAGCACAGCTGGGAATAATTATACTCTACTTACTATATCTAATCTATACTATCTGATATATATATCGCTCTATATATAATATCATCATACTACTATTGCTTCAACCGGGCAACCCACCGCGCACCCACCATTTGCAAAGTACTAACGTTTTGGGCTTATTGCATCCCCCCTAAGCAATACAAAGACGCTAACGATACCGGGTGCACACGATATCAAGGACCGCACTGTCAGGTAGTAATTCATGAACATACATTTTCTATATTTGATAGAGACACAAAAAACGCGCGTTTTGGTCCCCCATGGGACCTTTGATTCCTTCTGGCAACCCCTTGAGACAGGTCCCACTGGGGGACGGAAACGTTCGGTTTTGTTCTTTATCAAATAAGAAAATTATGATTATACCTGCGTGCGTGCCCTTGATGCGTGTTGCACCGGTTTCGATGGTGTGTCTAAATTCATATATACATATATAATACTTACACAATAGTTGACAATACACTACAACGAGTACACTCCGGCTATAACCCCTCAAGTCTTCCAAACCACACGTGAGACTCTACTCTATATAGCCCTCATAAAATCGCGTCCCCTCCCTATGACCTTTTAAAAATCTTCAAAGTCATCTTGCACTTCACTTCTTCAAAACAGCTGGTCTCCCTGGAGTCGATGAGTTAATTGGGGTCAGCTGCAGAAGACGCATTATCAGTGAGAAGGTGTATCATACAGTATACACCCACACAGGTTATAGTATACTGTGTTCTTCCTAGAGGCATCATACAGTATATGAGCTTAAAACAACACACATCAGGTATATACTGCACCGCACTCTGTAATAGTTATAAAATCCCTAGGTTGCTCATCCTGGACATATACACTGAGACTAGGTGATAGATAGGAGTATAACAGGGTGCAAGTCCTTAGGTTACTGTTAATCATATTCCCTAAGTGAGTGGTGACTCTTGGTTAACCTGGTGCGGGGAAGCAGCAGAGAGCTGGGTGAGAGAGGCAGCAGACTCCCAAGTATCAGCGCGCACCGCTCGTCGGCCCGCATACCGTGTGATGTCAGTCATGGCTTCCCCCCTACAAGCCGCCCCCCCCAAGAAAGCCCCCCGCTATTTGACGCGCCGCTCTCCCCCGCGAATTCCCGCCCCCACGGATGGTCCCACGAATCCGCCCAGACCACTCTAGATTCATGCTGACCAAAATCCTCCCCACCCCCACCGCATACTGTCCATAACTCTGCCAGAGAACGTGAGTTTGTCTGTGACATCACCAGCACAGTGCAAGCGCTGGTGGCGCTCTCTACGTGCGCAGCCAGAAGGTGAACGATATAAACCGCTGGATGAATGGGAGTGAACGTATACGAGTGCAGGGGTGGGTGCTGATGATTACGTTTTGTAGCATAACTGTGGCACAGTGAGGGGAGTGGCAGCATAAGAGCGCTGTGGGCACGAGAGTAAGAGCGCTGGGTACGGGGAAAGATAAGGGCAACTGGGGTGTTGGCTTAGCAGGAAGAGGGGTCGGCTACGGTGGAGCAGTGATGGGTGCAAGTGTGGGGAGAACTACCGGGGGGAGCAGTGTCAGGGTGTGTGGTACGGGGGGAGGGGCTGGTACAAGGAGCTTGAGTGGGGTTGGGAGGCATGTATTTGTGTGATGGGTACGGGGGGAGCAGTGTATGGTGCTGGGTACTGGGAGAAGTAGGTACGGGCGGCGGTTACAAGGGGGAGCAGTGGTAGAGGTGCGGTCCGGGTGAGACAGGAGCGTGTATTGGGTTGGGTACAGGGCAGCAGTGTATGGGTGCTGGTCGGTACCGGGTATGGGTGGTTCCAAGCCAGTGTTGTAAGGGTGCTGGGTACGGGGGGGAGCATTTGGTCGGACAGGCTGAGGGGGATGCGGTGGGAGGGGGTTTTGATGGATGCGGTACGGGGGGGCAGCAGGCTATGTGGTTGCGGGTACAGGGAGCCTGTGAGTTCGTCGTCTTACGGGGGCAGTGTAGATGGGTGGCCGTGTTGTTGGGTCCGTGGGAGCGCACGTCACGTGTTTTGGATATGGGGGAAGCGTGCTAAGGTTGTCTCCTGGGTAATGGGGGGCGCTGGGTCATGGAGGAGTCAGTAGGTGCTGGGTCACCGGGTGGTGTGGTCGGGGGTAGCAGGTCGGTGCTCCGGAGCGTGTATGTGGTGCTGGGTTACGGGGCACCAGTGATAGTGTGGCTGGAGCGTGTCAGGGTGGCTGGGATACGGGGGGGGAGGTGTAGTTGAACGGAGCATTGCTGGTGACACCGTAGGGTGCAGCCCGTTTAGGCTGCATGAACGGTAGGGGAGCGAGGGAACGGGGGCTGCTGGTATGACGGGGGGAGCAGTTTTAAGTGTGCTGAGGTATACGGGGAGCGTGGTAAGGGTGCGGTACGGGGGGAGCAGGAGCAGGTAAGGGTGCTGGGTAACGGGTGCATGAGTTCTTGTCCAGGGGTGATCAGGGACGGGCTGGTAGTGAGTGGAGAAGCAGTGAGTAAGGGTCTGGGTACAGGGGAGCAGGGTTAAGGGCTGCGGTTTACGGGGGGGCAGGGTTAGGGTGCAAGGCGGTGAGCTTTTAAAGGGTGCTGGTGTACGGGGGTGGAGCAGGTAAGGGTCTCGGGGTACGCAGGGGAGCAGGGTACGGGTGCGGGACGTAGGGGTAGGGGCCAGTAATGTGGGAGGGGCAGGTAGAGGTGCAGGTACGGGGGGGGGTGCTAGGTAGTGGGGAGCAGGTGAAGGGGTGGATACGGGGGAGCAGTGTTAAAGGGTGCTGGGTCGGGGGGAGCAGTTGGTTAAGGGTGTAGGGTTACGGGGGGAGCAGTGTGGACGGTGTGCCTCGGGGGGGAGCAGGGTAAGGGTGCTGGCGTACGGGGGGAGCAGTGTAAGGCCGGGGAGGGTAGTGCTGCTGGGCTACGGGGGAGAGTGTAAACGGAGGTGGCTGGGAGGGAGGAGACAGTGTAGGGTCTGGGTACGGGGGGAGCAGGGTGAGGGCTGGTGGCGGTAAGGATGAGTCGCGGGAAGCATGTAAGGGTGCTGAGTACGGGGGGCAGGCCAGGGGGGAAGGGGAGCAGGGTATAGGGTGCTGGGTACGGAGGGAGCAGTGGGTAAGGGTGGCTGGGTACGGGGGGAAGCAGGTTAAGGTGCTGGGGTAAGGGCGGTAAGCCGGGTAAGGGTTGCTGGGTAGGGGGCAGCAGTGTAGTAAGGGGCTGGTACGGGGGGAGCAGGGTAAGGGTCTAGTTGTACGGGGGGAGCAGTAATAGGAGCACTGCCTTTTATGGTCTGTGTTGTCCACAGTGTTACAAGCCCTCATATGGCTAATGTAAGAGCCCAACCTCCCCCCCCTTCAGGATCTGGAACTAACCCTACCCCTTCTTCTGCTGTGTCACTGTGTGTCACCCTGCAGGGGGAGGACGCCCGGTCATAATTACAGGGCATGAACTCCCAGACTTCTGACACTCCCTGCATTAGAAACCAGTCCAGCCAGTCAGACAAGTATATATAAAGGGAGATGCTGTATATACATATCTATCATATACACATTTGTGACGTACGGCACCCTGCTAGCACGCGACCTCATACGGGACAAGGGTTAATAATGGCGCCGCAAGCGCTCCCATCTCCCCCCCGCCAAATGGACAATATCTTCTCTACTGGATCCAGGATCAATACAACAGATCGCAATCTGCCCCACCCACATTTATGCACATACATATACTATATAAGGTATATATATATTATATATATAATCACAAACATACATACATCATGAGTATAGGGTGTTGACGGACGCTGTGACAATTATACTGCAGGGTGACATGATAGCCGTGACTGTGATACAGAAGAAAGTGACATCAACTCACAGACCGCAAGCAATCAGGGACATCAGTACAGTAGCACAGACAGCATCCACACCAGTGTGAAAAGAGTGTAGTGACAGACATTGTCAACAAACATAGTGACACCCATTGACACTGGGGAAGCGGGCCACAAGTGATAGTGGACAAACAGTGGCAATGACACACAGTGGCAGAGTGAGAGAACGTGATATTTCTGACGACCGATGTACAGTTACAAATTGCGAGACTGACAGGAACACGGTTAATACACACACAATGACACCAAATACCCAAGAGAGACCAGTGACACGTGGGTGAGCACGGAGATACAACAACACAGATCCACTAAAGTGACACTGACACAGACAACACAGTGACAGACAGTTTGGGTGCACGTTGGTAACAACTCACCCCAGCGCAGAAGTCAGCGATGAGTGCGTCTCGTGGGCGAGAGGTGAGTGACAAGTTCGTGACAAACACAGAGCATCAGGTCCAGCAGAGTGTCCAACCACCCAGGACCCTGGGATCCAGGAGGAGCGAGCAGCGCCTACTCTCCCGTCTCCCCTGCCATGTCCACTCACCTCCCTGTGACACTCACTCACTGAGAGCTCACTGAGCGCTAATATAATCACTGAGAGAGCACCACATCTAAGCACCAATATTCATAAAGGAAGCACTAATACTCACTACCAGAGCATCGTCGGTGTACTAATAGAAACTGAGAGAAGCATCATCTCTGTACTATAAATCCGGCATCACTGGTGTGCCACCACTCACTGCCAAAGCATCCTCTGTGTACTAATACTGTCAGAGCATCATTTGAGTGCTACATACACTCACTGAGTGCATCATCTCGATATCACTCGCTGGCCCCAAGCATCATCTGTGTGCTACAACTAAGATAATCGGGGCTAATACTTATTATCAGCAGCATCATCTGTGTACTCATTACTCTAGAAAATATCATCTGTGTGCTAAAATTCAACAAGAACAGTGGATGTGCTAACAACCCGACCCCCGCTTCAGTCATAATCAGCAGTATATTGATACTAGAGAATCCTTGCTATTGCACTAAACACTCAATGCAGCCTCACACACTAACATCACTAGCTCAACGACCTAAACACATAAACAGGCATCCTACACTAACACAATGCATCGAACTAGACTAAACACAATGCAATACATCAACAATACAACACAAATACCAACACAACACCGGCATCACAGGACTAACACAATGCAGACCAACTAGACTAACCAAGTGCAGACCAACTACACTAACACATGCAGATCAACTACACTAACACAATGTAGGTTCAACTATACTAACACAATGCAGTAGGTTCCAATACACTAACACACCATGCAGGCATCAACTATACTATACATACATGCATGTACCAACTACATACTAACAATGACATACTAACACTGCCTACACTCAATGACACATACTAACACAATGCAGGTATAACTACAAAACGACAACACTAACACAATGCAGTATCAGAAACACAACCACAAGCAGGCATCAAGCTATATAACACACATGCAGACATCAACTAACCATAACACTCAACTTCAATGCATCAACAACACTAACTACAATCAGGTATCACACACAACGACACTAACACAATGCAGGTATCACTATACTAACACAATGCGGTATCAACAACACTACACAATGCAGGCAGCAACTACATAACACCATGCAGGCATCATACTACCAATACGTCAGTGAGAATATCTGCAGGTAATAACACTCGGGTTCCTCTTTCCTCCTGTCTTTTAACCATATTCTTTCTCCTCTAACTTCTCCCTTAGTTTTCAGTCCCTCCCTTGATCCAGCCAGTCACTATCATCCCTCCCTCTCTCGTCCTCCCCTCCCTCTCTTACCCCTTTAACGCTTACAACGCCTACGTATATCCTTTTCTTCATTCCTATTCTGTTCTGTCACTTATTTCTCTCTCCTCTCTATTATCAGGTTTTTCCAGTTCATAAAACTCCCATCTAGTCTCTATTCCTGAGTTTCTCTCTCTCTCTTCTCTAGTCCTTTCCCACTCACCCTTCTCGCTTGGCCACTGTCGCTTGCTCTTTCACCATCATCTCTCCCCGACCCCTCTCTTATATTTTTGTTACCTACTTTGCTTCTCTCTATCATGTCCCCTGTTCTCTTTCAGCATCACAGTCCACAACCTGACAAGGGATTCCGAATGGTCTAAAATCACACTGTGATTTGGACACAGTGGGCCGGACATATCGCAAGGAGACGTTCAATTGTTGGACAAGATGCAACGCAGTGCCTTGAGGACCATTTAAGGAGGCCTTTATCCAGAAGTGGATCGACAAGGGTGGGAGATGATAATATATATTATATATACTATATATACTATTATATATATATAATATAAACACTGCCACATTTTGCTTCAAACCATATAACATGGTATATATTATATTATATATTATCATCTATATTATATATATATTTATATTTATAATTGTTATATTAATAGAATATATATACTTATATATATATATGGGAGACCTGTTATATGGTTTTGAAGCAAAAATGTGGCAGTGTTCTCATTTGCATGTCATTTCCAGAATCCCTTGCTGGAGTGGAAGCGCTGTTGTGCTGGGTGATAATGGTGAAAGGGGGTGTTGCCGACTGTCTTAGAATGCAACATGAGCATACGTAATATTTCCATTTGCTATATGCTTACTGTGGAGGTCTTTGTCACTTTTTTACCCACCAATACATACTAAGTGTGGGGAACTATCCCATGCTTCATTTTGCAAAGCCAGTATTACCAACCTCACACTGATGAGACCGTTATTAAGGTCGAAACAGCTGTCTGTGGGGGGGTTTACTGGCTATGCATCTTAACCAGGCTGTGCGAACAAGCTGTGAAATGCAGCAAGCAAAAGTCTTATAGGGGACATGTTATATGGTTTTGAAGCAAAAGGTGGCACGGTGTGCTCATTTGCATGTAATGTTCCAGAATCCTTGCTGCAGTGGAAGCACTGGTGTGCTGGGTATAATGAATGGAAAGGCAGGGTAATAGACCTGTCTAAGACATGCAAATGAGCATACAGTAATATTTTCATTTGCTATATATCAAATCAAATACACATTAAAATTGCAATTACAGCTGCCTACCCTGGTACTTGGTGTAAATATAGATTTGATATATGATACACAGACAGATAATTCTTTATCATTCCCTCCAGATGCCTAAACTGTTTGTTCATAATTTCCTTCTCTCTTGGTCATTGTCTCCTCTCTCCCTTCTGTTACAACCCCCGCGTTACTGTCGTCACTACCCCACGCTCTTCCCACCGTCTCTCTGCCATGTCCGTCACTATCCTGCTCCTCCACCGTAACTCCGCATGTCTAGAATGACTCACTATCTCAAGTCTCGCTCATCTCCAACGTCCCTCCATCTCTCCATGTCCCTCTCACCCTATCCTCGTCCATGTCTTCCCCATCCATCCACTCCCCTCTGGTCACCCCTCCACCTCCTCCCCCTCCCTCCCGCCACCCCCCGTATCTCCCCCCTACCTCTCCCCAATTATCTCTCCATCCTCTCGCACCTTTCCCCTATCCCCTTCCCCTCCGCCACCGTCCCCTCTCCCACCATCCCCTCCCACTATCCGCCACCGTCCCCTCCCCCTATCCTCTCCGCCACCGTCCCCTTCCCCATCCTCTCCGCCACCGTCCCCTTCCCCATCCTCTCCGCCACCGTCCCCTTCTCCCCCTATCCTCTCCACGTCCCCTCCCCTATCCTCTCTCCGCCACCGTTATCCCATCCCATAAGCCTTCGCACCTCCCTACCCCTCTCTCGCCACCGTCCTCTCCCCACCATCCCCTCTCCACTTCCGACACTGTCCCCTCCCCTTTCACTCTCCTCTACCTTCCTTTACCGCCACCGTCCCTCACACCCTTCCTCACTCCGCCACCGTCCCTCCCCTTCCTCTCTCCCTCTCCCACATCCCCATCCCTATCCCCACGTCCCTCCCCTATCCTACCCCACCGTCCCCTCATCCCCTATCCTCTCCCCCCCCGTCCCTCCCCACATCCTCTCCCGCCCCCCACAGCCCCTCCCAACTATCCTCTCCACACCGTCCACTCCCCCTATCCTGTCAGTCCCCTTTGCCAGTCCCCCTCCCCCTATCCCCCTACCCGTCCACCAGCTTAACCCACCTCTATAACCACTGTCCCCCCCATCTTCTCTCGCCACTGACCCCTCCCCGTATTCTCTCTGCCCCTGCCCCCCCCATCTTCTCTACCACTGTCCCCCCCCTACTCTCTGCCACTGTCCCCCCCCTATCCTCGCTGCCAGTGTAAATATAGAAATGATTAGATCACAGACAGATAGTTCTGTATCACTCAGAGCCTAAAACTCTCTATTCATAAGTTCCACGCGCACTAAATATAAACATCCGAAAACTCTGTGAAGGAAGTGACCAAACATAGCACAGTCCCTGCAAGCGCTTAACCCTCTCCTGCCAGGGACCTGCAGTGCTTAACCCCGCTCTGCCAGGGACCCGCCGATTGCTAAACCCCTCCCCTGCCAGAGACCTGCAGAGCGCTTAACCCATCCCCTGCCAGACCTGAAGAGTGCATACACCCTCCCCGAGACCTGCAGTGCTTAACCCCGCTTCCTGCCAGTCTCCTGCCAGGGACCTGCAGTGCTTAACCCCGCTCCTGCCAGGGACCCGCCGATTGCTAAACCCCTCCCCTGCCAGACGGCAGAGCGCTTAACCCACCCCCTGCCAGAGCGCTTAACCCATCCCCTGCCAGAGACCTGAAGAGTGCGTAACCCCTCCCCGAGACCTGCAGTGCTTAACCCCTTCCCTGCCAGAGACCTGCACCTGCAGAGCGCTTAACACCTCCCCTGCCAGAGACCTGAAGAGTGCTTAACCCTTCGCTGCCAGAGACCTGCAATGAAGGGACCCCAACAAGACGTTCACAATAAAAACCCAGAGTCGATTTATCTGTTTAAATATTATATATATTTATAATCAAACTGGCTCAAACTTAATTTGAGATCAAGCTTAAAAAACAAAAAACAAAAAACAGAATCCAATAAATAAAAACACCCACATGTAAAATCTTGTACAAACCCCCCCACCCACAACAAATCATATTGCTGAAAATCTGCGACCTGGAAAAGCCTTGGGTAGTGTCCACATGGCCACCCCTGCTTAATCCGGATCTGCAGCCACTGTTCCGGAAATTGCAGGAGGGCGATTTTAAATAGCCGCCTAGATTGATTGGGACTTAATTCAAAGGTGTAAAAAACGTTGAGGCACTGCCCTTCTTGGGGTAGCCAGTCATTTTGAGAAGGAGGTGAAACAGCGACAGAGAGAGAAGGGGGATAGTACCCATATACCCTGTAACAAGCTCTGCAGGGCGGCCATCTTTTTTTCTGCCCATACTGTGTCTCAGTGCCACCGCCCCTCCTGCACCACCCCAATCGCCTCCCCTCAGTCTTTTGTCAGATGAAAGGGGGGCCCCCCCTCTCAGTGCCGGAGTGGTCCAGTCCCCTTCCAGCTGCCATTTTAAGTGCGAGTATCCAGGCCCCTCATGTAGTCCTGTAGTGCCTGTAGCCGGGCGTCAATGTCCGAGAGGTCGGAAGCAGGGTCAATCAGGTTCTCTGTGAGGGGGCAGAGTCAAAACACAGCATGGGGGTTGGGCAGCCAATCAGAGCACTCTGTTCTGTAGCCCGTCACACCTCAATTTCACGCCCAAAAGTGGGGAATTAAGAGGGCTGAGCACTCCGATTGGTCAGGAGCTGCTGTCAATAACACAATGGACTAACCCCGCTCTACCTGGAGTATTCTCTTAGCTCAGAACTAAAGCAGGGGAATAGGCTTTATTGAGGTGTGAGATTAGGATCAGGGATAGGATAGGAGGAGAATTACTGTTAGATTTATAAGATAATAGGGTCAGGGAGGCTGAGCTCTGATGGGATAAAAATAAAGTAGAATTACTTGCAGATTTATAATAGAGTCAGAGGGGCCAAGCTCTTAAAAGGGTCAGACAAGAGGACACTGTTTACCTTTCCCAGTCTTCCTGTTATTCGTCGGGGTGCTGGCAAGCCTTTTCCTTCCCGCTGATCTGTCCCGTGGAACCTGGAGACCCCAAAAATATATAGAATGGCAAAAGGGAGTCTTAAAATTCCACTTTTTCTGCCCCACAAACGATCTAAAACAGTGCAGTTAAATGCCATTTGTCGCGGCCAGCAGCTTTAAAGATGGCCACTGTCTCCGCTTTTCACAGTCTCAAGGGTCTGGTATAGGGGTTATACGATCGGAAAACCCTATTAAAATGGGACTTAACTCACCTTATTACGGCTGTTCCAGGACGAAGGAGCGAAGGGTCTTCTGCTTTGTGCCGTCACCCGCCTGTCCCCGCTAGATAGGAGACAGAGGTGACATGGTGACAAAGGGACTTCCTCCCTATGAAACAGACAGAGGGGACCTGGAATTCTGTCCCACCTCCCCTTTTCAGAGTGACACAGTGACACATAGGGCCTCTGGCAGTGTTGATCTTGGGACACACTTTACCTGCTGGCCAGTGGCTCAGATGTGTCCTCTAGTTCGTCACCTGAGCTATGACCGGAGCGATGACTGCGGAGACTTTCAACTGCAGAGACAGAGCGACAACATGTAGGACTAAAACGTGGGGGACGTGCAGAGCCCAGCACCTCAAGGACTGGAAGGGCAGAGAGGGTATGAATAGCCTGGTACCACTAGGACTAGAGGCGGGGACAGGCACGGGGCGCAGTACATCTATAGACTCACCTGATAAGCTCCGCCTCCGACCTCCGACACTCACTGGGGATCCAGAGACTCGCCTGACCCTGCAGGAGAGGGGGAGAGCAGAGTCATGAGGACGCAAGGCAAAGGGGGGAGTAACATGAAGTAGGTAGTAGGGCAATAGCATGCAGGTGTGGAGCTACAATAGGAGGAAGAATTACATGGGTGAGGGAGATACAGGATCGGGACGTGCTACAGTGAACAAGGGGGGAAGCTACAGAGAAGGGGCAACAATACAAAACAATAGGAAGTGTTAAATGAGGTGGTGGGACAAGTCGGGCTTGTCACTCACTTCTTCAACTCCGTCTCTTTCTGCTTACGGTCTCTGACATAGGCTGTAGGGTCAAAGCGTGGGGGACGGTGACCTGCGGAATACGAGAAGAGTCAAACGGCGCTTGCCAGGCGCGCCCAGAGAGAGCAATCACCCCACGGGCGCAGAGAGCGAACAATCACCCTACGGGACGCCAAGAGATAGCGAACAATCACTTCAAGAGCGCCAAGAAAGCAAGCAATCACTCCTTGGATGTCAAGAGACAGCGAGCAATGACTCCATGGGCACCCAGAGATATTAAGAAAAAGACAATCTTGTCACAGGGCGATGAGAGAGGAAAACGTGAGGGGTGCAAAAGTCAGTCATCGCCTCATGGGGGAGTAAGAGAGAGCCATCGCCCCACGGGGGCGCGAGAAAGAGACCCATCGCCCCACGGGGGCGCGAGAAAGAGAGCCATTGCCTCAAGGGGGCGCGAGAAAGGGAGTCATCGCCTCAAGGGGGCGTGAGAGTCATTGTGCCAATAGAAAGCAAGCCATGAGCACAGGGTCAAGATAGAGAGATCGTGCAACAGGTATGTTGAGTGCAAGATAGCTGTGAGAAAGATAGTCCTACTCTTACCTCCGGGGGAGGGAGATAGCCGTGGTTGCCTCGTCAGGTTCCGTCCCTCCCCGGAGCTTCGCCCAATTCTCTCCCGGGACCCCGACCTGTCCCTCCCTCCGTGTGACCCATTGCGAGGTGGGGGGGCTCGGCTTGTGGAGCTAGAACGGCCCTGTGGGGAGGGGCCATTGGGGGTCTGGCGTCTGCGGGAGAAACAAAGATGGATGATTTAATGGGATCTGTCTTCCCTCATTAATGAGGGAGAGGGGGAAATAGGGAGTGTGAGGGTAGAGCAAGAGAACGAGGGGAACTACGGCCATATAACACCCCTTCATGGCTCCAGAATACGCCCTTACCCTCTCTTGTACATGGCCAGCTCTGTGCTCAGGCTCTTCACCCTTAGACGCAGAGTACGCTCTGCGGCCCGCACCTCCTCCAGCTTGGGGGGGTAGAGAGAGGGATTAATATGTATGGTGCCATTCCAGAACCCCTTTCCCACCCTCCGCATTCCAGCGCTGTAACGGGAATTCCTTTTGTTGCCAAGTTATAGGGACTACTTTAGGGTGTGCGGATTCCTCCTGTATCATGACAGCCGGCACTTCGTGCAGTGACCTTACCACAGGAGAGACATCTTTACACAGAGCGTCTGTGAGTAGGTCATAGGAACTACTTTATGGCGAAGGGATACCACAGCTGTCACAACTGACAGAACTTCATTGAACAAACTCAGCACAGTATGTATCCCAAAGACTATGATATGGCGTAGCGGATATCTGCTGTATCACGATTATTTCTTGTAGAATAGAAAACAATGCACAGTTATTTGCCTGTGACTGGATCATAAGGCCTATTTTCAGGCTTAGGGATCCTTTCTATAGAACTACTGCTGGTCCTTCCTTCAGGATACATTTTTATATCTCCAACTAGATCCCAGGAACTACTTTCTGGAGAAGGGACACCAGTAGTATCAGGAATGCTGACTTTTTAAAAAAAATAGAAATCAAAAAGCTTTTTTTTAGGTCATAGGGATACCTTTAGTATTACAACTGCCAGTACTTCTTTAAGGTAGAAAGCAAGAGGCCTCCACTTGTAACTGGGACTCCATAATGGCGTATGGATACATTTGGTACTACAACCGCCGTGGCTTCTTAACAGGCCTTAGCACAAAATAGATATCAAAACAGAGGCTGCATAAGGATAACTTAATGGCATCGGGACACCTTTAGTATTAAGCCGGCACTGCTTTTAGAAGCCCCTTCGCAGAAGCTGAATCCCTGCGAAGCAACAGATGGTCACCTGCCTGTCACTAGCATTCATATATTGTTTACTTTCTGGCGTAGTGATATGTTCAGAGGCCATGTCTAACGGGACTTTTTTCTACCTGGAAGCCTTTGCGTAAGAGATATCAAAAGAGCTGACATTGCAGAGGAACCTGGGAGTCTGTCCCTCCATCTGCAGCGTGACACAAGGACACAAGAAGTTTGTCCCCTGCAGGGTGACACAAAGTGATTGTCACCTGCTCCGCTAGCTGTCTGCACTCCTCCCGCCTCTTGCTGGCAGCTCGCTGGCTCCGGATTCGCTCCCTCTGTAGCTCTGCCTCCAGCGTCTGCACTGCCCTCTTCAGCACTCGCACGTGATTCGCCGGCTCCTTCACGCTGGGATTCTCAGTGTCCCGCAGCCTCTGTAATGACATCTCCGCCTCCCGCTTCTCTTCTGTAACCTGCTGGAGCCTGGCGGGAGGAGAGGGGACAATGTCATGTGAGGGGACCTGGAGAGAGCGAGAAAGGGGGAGGGGTGTAGGTGCACAGAGAGCGAGAAAGGGGGGGAATGGGGCACAGAGAGCGAGAAAATGGGGGGTGGGGGGAGTAGAGAGAGGGAGCAAGAGGGTCGGAGGTGGAGGAGAGAGGGAGAGGTGGAAGAGCCGGGAAGAAGAGGAAGAGCGGGGAAGGAGAGGAAGAGCGGGGAAGGAGAGGAAGAGAGGGGGAGGAAGAGGGAATCCCTGGCATTTACTCACTCCTCTCGCAGCCTGCAGACATCGCTTTCCCTCGCGGCCTCGACCGGCCCGGCCCTCAGCTCGGCCAGCTCCTCCTTTAACCCTCGGATGACCTGGCGCAAGTACACAGGGTCCGGCTTCCCAACATAGGGCAGTGGGAGGGGGTAATGTATCCTGGGGAGGGAAGGAGGCAATGAGAGGTGTGTGAGAGATAAGAGGGAGAAGGGGCTATAAGCACCAAGTAGATCAGTACAGACACACAGCAGAACCACCTCCAATCATATAACAGGACAAGACACCGGAGATCCAGCAACACCCATCCCAGTACCAGGAGACCAGAACCACAGCACTTCCAGCAGAGCAACATCAGGACAGAGATACATCATGGAAACTCAACAACGCCCCCTATAGAGGGCACCATGAAAACAGGAGGCAGACTTGGCACATAGACCATGAGCTGAATAATACGGGAGAATTACTTAGAAATCAGTGAGAAACGCATACACAATAAAAATAGAACCACTGGACTTCCATGGGGCCACGCTCGAACATGGCCACTGAGCTTTTGCCTCTCCATGTTGTCCTCTATTCAAATCAAGAAGTATCTGCATTATAAATCCCATCCTCACCACGCAAAAAGTACTCTACTGGATAGGAAAAGCTTAGAGCTTCTTAGTAATGGGGTAATATTAGTCCTATAATCTCTCTTCCCCAGAAGACAGGCCCCCAAAAAGTCAGATCCAGGCCAACAAATGTTTGCATAAGAGCGCTCAAGCAGAAGAGGGAAGGGTGTCCCAAGTCACAGGAATCAGAATATTTATAGTGGCTTCATCTCTTTGCTGGAGAGGTTGTGGGGAGCAAGACACCATGACCCATATTTTGAAGGGATCTATTGTATCCATTGGCCTTTCTCTTCACATTTGTACTGGGTTGTACCATTAAGGGGGGTCTATACCACAAAGAATATGTCACTTAGCCACTTTCTCACAGGTGCTAGGGGCTGTGTAGCTGCAACGTGGAAAATGTCCCTCCAGGAATGGAGAGAAAGGGCTTGTGATGTCCTTAAACTAGCAAGACTTCCAAGTGAGTCCTAGAAGTCTCATCTAAAATTAGAGCAGACATTATTTCAGAGGAATTGGAAAATGAGCCGTTATTCCAAGTAATGGCTCAATTTCTATTATCCTCGCTCACCCTCCGAAGCGCAATTATTTGTGGAATATCCCCCCTCCCCCATATATCGTTTTCTTTCATGCTCTGTATTTAGCCAGGATACAGCTGTACTGATTTGTACTATTTGTTTAGATATTATTAGGGCATACTAGCAGGAGTTTTTCTTTAGTCATTAATGCTAATATTTGACTTAGTTGGCTGCTAATGTCTCTTTTTGTTTTGTTCCTTTGTAATATAAACGACAACGAATAAATAAATTATAATCTTATACAAGGCAGGAACCATTTGAAAATCTGTATGTAGACAGCAAGCAAAAATACCACTTGTGAGCACATTCACGTCTCAGATAGGTCTGCAACCTTGTCCTTCCCCATTATCTCTTAGCAAACAGTGCGTCCACTGCAGCCAGGGATTCTGGGTAATGACATGCATACAAGCACAGTGTGTGTAATGAACAAACATCCGATGCCATCATTACAGAAGCATGCGATGATATGCTTGTATTTCCCATTCTGCCAGTACAGATCACATGAGTCGGTCACTGTACTCATTTTATTTAAGGGATTTATTTAGGGATTCCGGGTTTAAGCAAAAAACACGACCGATTGATCCCCCCGGACTTCCGGTAAATACAGATAAAACACTGAAATGAAGCATCACGTCCTATTGAGTCCCACCTCCTGTAGCAGCCCTGCCACAGATAGGACACGGGTACCACATGGGGAGCATGGAAACTAAGAGGGAGCACCGATAAACACCAAATTCTAATGTGTCCATTTGCTTTTCATTGTTAAAACACATTGTTCTAATGTACTAAAAACGAGAGGCGGGGGGGGGAGGAAACAAAAGCCATAGCGATTCAACAAAAAGGGGGGAAGGCGAGAGAAAATGGAGAGAGCGAGAGAAGGTGGGGGGAGAGCGAGAGAAGGGGCGAGACTTACCTGTCAAATTCCACTGAGTAGATGAGGATCAGATAGCGTTTGGAGTGGAGGGTGGCGCTTCTGGGCGGTGGAGCTTGCCTCAAGGCTCCGCCTGCCTTTCGGTGACGTAGCAACTCTAGGTCAGCATAGGTCAGGAGGTCAAGGGTCACAGACTCGCTGCTCTGTGGTGAAGTGGGGGACACAACCTTATCAATGACCTTATAAACTTACACTTTCATAATTGTTGAGAGTTAGGCTGCGCTTATAGTGCCGTCGTCGGTGCTTATAGTGCACACGACGGTGACGGCGCGACCAAGTGACAGCGCTACCAAAAATCTGGTAGTCACTTATTTGATTTTTTCAGCGCCGGTCTCCCCTTGTGGCCAATCAGAGAGCTTCTCCGTCCCTCTGCCTTCCCCTTTCTGACGTCACTGGCCTTGCAGCCAGCGACGTCGCCTAAACTTACATTACAACTATCGCAATGGCGACGTCATCTGTCGCGTTGCCGGCAGTATAAGCACAGCCTTAGGCTTCGGCCCGCTGGCTGACCGCGCTCATGCTTGAGAGCGGTGACGTCGCTAGCTCTCCAAGCATGAGCGCCGGGTGTCGTGGCTATTTCGCAAGCGTGCGCGGGGGAGCGTTGAGGGCAAGTTGATCGCGCGTCAAACGCACTTTTTTTTTCTTTACTCAAGCGCCAAGCTTGGGTGAGCGTGCATGCCTGCGCGCACTGCGTGAGCGGGGATGGGACAATTTGAATTGCCAAAACTAAACTCGGTAAGCGCTGCGTGCTCAGTGCTAGCGTGGCCGCAGCCTTATAGGGAAGAGGCGGGTAGAGTGGGAGACCATTCAACATACCACATTGACCCTAAAAAACTTCACCGTTATATAAGGTCACATTAATAAGAAATTCCCTAATATAAACCTATACAACTCATGTATGGTTATCCCCGGGAGATCCTACAGATTACAATTCTACCTGAACTTCAATTATGTTTCCCTAATAATAGGCCTTGATTATACTAGATGCCGCCGAGCGGCAGCGCGATCCGGTGACGTCACCCTGCGCTGCCGCCGAGCTGCATCTTGATTATTGCAGGAGAGATAGCAGAGGAGGCAAAGAGGCGTGGCCGTGAGCAGTTCGCCCTCATTGGCTAAGCAGCTCACGTGACTCGGCCGTCGCCTGCTAATAACAATTTTTAATATCTCTTTAGGAGACTGCAGCTCCACCAACGCGCTGGTTTTTAAACATTCATCGGATTTCAGCCATTTGTTTTCCAGCCGCACTCGCGACAGCGCCGGCAATTTGTGGTATAATCACAGGCTAAACCTAAAAAAAAAAAATTCACTAGACAATTAATTTCCCTCATTAACGTGAAATCAATTTGGCCTTTTATAAACCTTTTATCCAATGTCACACCTACACAACCTTTATAGGATCCCCAGCTTAGGGGATGTTATACAGGAGGAGACAGTAGGGTCACCTGTGTGAGGGCAGAGTTCAGCATGTTGCAGAAGATAGAATATTGCTTGAAGTTGCCGGTCTTATGGGTGATCTCCTCTATAACTGGGGGAGGGGGGGGAGGAAGAGAGAGAGATGGGGGGAGGGGAAGAGAGGGATTAAGAGACAAGTTAAATGTTAAGGACCTGGCAGTCTGCCCGTTTCCCCGCAGGGTGACATAGTGACACTCACACTCCGCGTCGAACTCCCCCCTCCACTGGTCTGTTGTCATCGTGTCCTCCACCTCCACCTCAAGTCGGTCTCCTCCATCTCGCACACGCAACACATGTTCAATTCCGCGGAACACGCAATGAGCCTCAGCAACTTTGACCTCATCCATCATGGAACTGGGCAGGAACCGGAGCGGGGCAGCAGATACTGACCAATCAGAGGAAAGGGGTCGGGGGTGAAAAGACTCACCCCTGAATCTCTCTCCCTCGCCCCTTTCTTATCCACAAATCTTCCTTCCTCGCCCCTTTTTTACCCGCGAATCTCCCTCACCCTTTTCTTATCCACAAATTTCCCTCATCCATTTCTTACCCGCTATTCTCCCTCGCCCATTCTTACCCGCTATTCTCCCTCGCCCTCTTACCCGCTACTCTCCCTCGCCCCTTTCTTACCCACTACTCTCCCTCGCCCCTTTCTTACCCGCTACGTACCTAGCCCCTTTTACCCAGATCTACGCCTCATTCACAAACTTCCCTCGCCCATTTCTTACCTCAGCTATCTCCCTCGCTACCTTTCTTACCGCTCTCTCCCTCGCCCTTTCTTACCGCGACTCCCTCGCCCTTTCTTACCCGCTATCCCTCGCCCCTTTATACCGCTACTATCCCTCGCCCTTCTTTACCCGCTACTCTCCTCGCCCCTTTTTACCCGCGACTCTCACTCGCCCTTCTTACCCGGCGACTACTCCCTGCCCCTTTCTTACCGCTACTCTACTGCCCCTTACCTACTCTTCAGCCCCCTTCGTACCCGTGGTGCCACCTCCTCTCTTGTACCCCTAAATCCTCGCCCCATGCCTCTTCCTTACTTCTGGATCCGTCCCATTTCCTTAGTGTATCCCTTGGTCCCCTCAATCTGCCTCCTCCCCTCTCATGACCCTTGAATCCCTCATTCATCCCTCTATCTCGCTCCGTCCTACCTCTGTGTGTGCGTCTCTCCTCAGGACTCTCCTCTCACTCACCCACGGACAGTTAAACCGCCGGCAACAACCAACAACCCCGCCCTCTCCTACAATTGGCTGCTTTCCTCTTCCCCGGCCCTCACACTGTCCTTCCGGCGCGTCAAACACACGCCCCTGCTCCACACCCTTCTATAATTGGCCCAGCCGCTTGTCAATCATCCATTGAAAGGCCGTTTGGGACAGGTGATTCTGAAAACAGGCTCGGTTCCGGCTGGCCGGCAGTAGGCATGCCGTTGCCATGGTGACGCGACGGCCTAGTCTCTCTTCCATGCCGGGCTAGTGTGAATAGCATATTCACCAATAAATAATCATATTCTGTTAATGTTATCCAATGTAATCACTTTTATAAACATTACTGAGTTATGTAATACCCAGGATGTATATATATTTTTATTTATTTATTATTATATAGCTGTGCACACTGTCACTGGCACAATCAGTCCCTCCCCAAGGCAGCACTCCTGTAAGAGCTAACACTTCCATCTTGGAAAATAACAAAAGAACAAATGAAAACAATGGGACTTGTACAAGTTCATAAGTTTACCACCGGGTTTTGAACCAGGCTTCAAAGTCAATGCGCTTGGTTTTATAATCTGTGGCGTGTCTGTGTGTGTCTGTGTGTGTCTGTGTGTGTCTGATTAGCATTCCTGTGACAAGCTTGTATCTTGCCTGATGCACTAATAGAGAATTGATCATCAAAATAAAGTTGAAATAGGCACTCCCAGGTACTTGGGATGAATAAAAGGATGTATTTAACACATCAACATTCCCATCCTATTCCATCTTGAGAACGGTCCTAGAATAGGACAGCAACGTTGATGTGTTTAATCAATTCTTTTATTCATTCTAAGTACGTGTGTGTGTGTGGGGTGTGATGTGTGGTTGTGGGGATTTGTGTGTGTGATGTGTGTTGTGTTGGTGTGTGGTGTGTGTGTGTGGTGGGTGTTGGTGTGTGTGTGTGTGTGTGTGTGTGTGTGTTTTGGTCCTTTCTCTGACCTTTTTCAATGTGTAACCCTTGAGCTGCCATTTGAACAGAGCGGCTTGTTCTTTCGGCAGATTCATTTTTCGACATTGAGATGCTCTTAGAAGATGCCCTATATTATACTCCATACTTCAGATCTCTTTAAAACAACGGAGGAGACTAGTTTCTTGCGGTTTAAATTCATGAACTTATACATATCCTTTCTCTACAAGAATATCTACCTATATGAAAATACTAAATGCACTGATAGATAGATATATATATAGATTGTTATATCTATCTATATCTATCTATATATATTTATATATAGCCAAGTCACCCCTTGGTCCCCTTTACTTGCGGTCCAGGGCGCGTGCAGGGAGATGCTGGGTGCCGCCGGAGTGGCACGCGGACCCGGCTCAGTTGTAGGGAGCGCTGCGGTAGGCGGGCTGGTGATCCGGGGCACTGGAGCTCAGCGGCGGGACGCCGGTAAGGGCGCCACCATCTTGCGCATGCGCAACAAATATCCCGCGCATGTGCAGCACAAAATATTTGCGGCGGCCATTTCGAGTGTTGGGCGCATGCGCAGAGGCATCACAACAGCGGCGGCCATCTTAGAATAAGGCTCTGCGCGGGATTACACATCCCAGCATCCTCTGGGACTGCTCGTCACATCGGTCAGCATAGCAAATAAGGCTGCTGGAACAACGGAGCCCCAGAGAGATACATTAGGCGCGTTGGAGCACGAGTCAGTCGGGAGCAGGACAGAGAAGGGTGAGGTAGTGTCTCAGCTGCCAGTGGTCCTGAGACTAGGCCTAGAGTCCCCCAGGTCCTAGCTAGGCCACTACTCCCCAGATATTGTGGTTGCTTCAGGGAAGGCCCCTAGATAGGGAGGCTCCTCCATTACTGTATAGTGTCAGGGACACAGTGAAGACACAGCGCAGTGACTTGCAGCCTGTGGTCTGGGACCAGACCACCATTTATACTGAGAGACTCTTAAAGGTGAGACCCTCCAACGGGAGTTCACCCCACGCAGAGGTGGACATCTTCGTTGGATCAGATGGATCCTTTTATCAGTCGGCAGTACCCAGGTGCTGGAACGCCCGGGAAGGTATTATCTTCAGACACTCAGTCTTCAGTATAACAGGTTTAATTCAGCAAGAAAATCCAAAGTTTCGAGTGCCACGCAGTCTTTATCAAGGTGAGAGAGTCGAAACGTTGGATTTTCTTGCTGAATTAAACCTGTTATACTGAAGACCGAGTGCCTGGACCTTTCCTATTTCATGAGTACCCCTGGGGACGTTGCAGGACTGTCCCTCTTGGCCTGTGTACACCAGCAGGTGATATCTGATTCAAACAGAGTTTTTGTGTGCCAGACCACCTCCTGACATTGAAGGTATTATCTTCTACAAGTGCACCAACGGCCATACACACACTCTGTGGGTAGCGCTACTCCACACACTTTGGGGTGGGCTTGGCTCCTGTGGACACCGAGTGGTTAGGTGCCCAGGGCACCTCAGTGCTTTGGGTGAGCCTCACCAGGGTGTGGACAAGGTGGTGGTTGGACAGTGGGGCACTGTGTGGGTACGGCCGTGCGAGGCCTGTATAGGATTGCGTTATAGTTCTGTGTTGCCAGTAAACATAAGCTGTTATATTACTGTGTACATATTCATTCTTTGCTGTGTGTTCCTGGGAAGGGGCTATCCAATTACGCTTAGATCCCTCCCAGGTGGAGGCGCAGTCTACCACGACCACCCCAGGCTCCCTGCAGCCTCCTGTAAGCCACTCAAGTAAAGCACCACATGTAGTTTCCCTTAGACACAGGGGAAAGGGGGCTACATATATATCATTTTATATTTTTGTTTTGTATGTATACATATTTGCACTATTTTTGCTATCCCACACTTTTGTATATATACACAATACACGACATAAAGTAACTGTGCTCAACTAAACTAATCTCTGGGAATAATAAAAATCATATACAGCATGCTCAATCTACAAGGGCCTGGGTGAAAAGATCCAATGTCCAGTGCTCCATTGGAGGGGGGATTACCTTGAAAGTAGAAACGAAAAAAATAGACAAGAACTGCTTTTATAAGGAAAACTGTATTGCAAAGATAAAAAAAAAGATAATATCACAGACATGTGAGAAAACACCGGCAGGTATGGGGTCACTCGAGCGCAGCAACCGTGGAGAAAGCCTTCAGCTGGTCCCAGCTGAAATCTACGCGGTGGTACCTCCAGTATCAGCGTCCAGCACTGGGTCCCGGAAGTGATGTCACACACTCTCGCGAGTGTTTGCCTCCGTCTTCACGTCTGGCGTCTAGGCTTCAGGCAGTGGAAGCTACTGCTCTTTCTCCTTCCCAGCCTGAAACAGACTGCTCTACAAGCTGTGCTTGTCTATTTTTTTTTTGTTTCTACACAATACACACACACACATATATATATATATATATATATATATATAGCGCCATGCCCATCCAGGTACACAGCGCTTTACAATAGACATGACATAATATTATAACACAATGGGAATAAGCACTTCAGACAAAGCAATAGGAAAAGGAGCCCCTGTAAGGCTCCTTCTATAGTGCGGCCGCGTGCTACGCCGTGCGTGCGCGCGGCACTTATAGATGGCTGAGGTTAGTCAGCCCTTCTATACAAGGGCCGCGCGCGCGCACGGCAGGGAGCGGGGAGACGACAGAACGCAGGGAAGACCAGAAAATAACGATTTCGCGCCGCTACCGCTGATGAAATGTATGTATGTGTGTGTATGTGTGTATGTATGGATGTGTGTGTGTGCGTGTGTGAGTATATGTGTGTATAGATTGTGTGAGTGAAATAATGGCTTATATAAGATTTTTTAAAGAAAAAAAAAGTTGAATAAAAAAAAAAATATTTATTCAACTTTTTTTTTTCTTTAAAAAAATCTTATTTAAGCCATTATTTCACTCACACAATCTATACTCACACACACACACACACACACACACACACACACACACACACACACACGCATAGTAACTGTCGCTCCCGGCAGCACTGAGACTCTATACCAACAAAAAGCATGCGGCACGTGCACGCGCGTTCGCACAGGCGAGCGCACAGCCGCACACCGTATAGAACGGGCCTAAGCCTGAACAGCATACAATTTAAGTTTACGATCTATATGAAACACTATATGCACTGATAAAATACACATTTAATTTTTTCGCACGTGTTGAGATGCACTCATGTAATAGCACATTTATTAATTTAATCATTATAATTTTTTTAATCAGATACATATATATATATATATATATATATATATATAAATACATATATATATAAATACATATATTATATATACATATATAAATACATATATTATATATACATATATAAATACATATATATATAAATACATATATATATATATATATATATTGTAGTACTAAATAAACGCAATGAATTTATACACTGGTTACTGGTATATAAATGTAAATTTCTTGCCTAAGAAATATAAAAGGACTCACGTTCCCCAATTGTCCATGTCCTGTTGGTGAGGTGCTGCAGTCTGGAGACTCCTAATAGATGCGTAATCCAGCCGGAAGAGTAATCCAATGTAGAAAAAAAAAAAAAACGGAGCACTGCAAAAAAGCCGCTCTACAAGCCGTAAGAAAAAAATATTCGTACCGCTATGGTACTATAATACGTCAAAGTTGACTGCTGGAATGCTGTGATTTTTGTCGTTTCTTACGGCTTCTAATCCAGCTTCATTACCAGCGTTTTCACAGTGCTCCGCTTTTTTTTGCTTTTTCAACTTTGGTAACCCCATTGAGTGGGGGGTTACATTTAGGAGTACTATATGTGCTACAGTATGTGTGGGGGGAATTTGGTCCAAAAATGGCTGGATCGGCTACTTCAGGGGTTATAGAATAAGTCTGTTGGTGTCGTACCAAAACCTTTGTGTCGCACATAGTACTGTACACACCGTGTTTTGCGCACATAGCAGTCTGCATCACATTATTTGCCGTAAGTTTCTTTGTGTCTCTCGTGTATATGTATTTCTGTTTTTCCCCGTGCGCATGTCTTTGTCACTTTTTTTTTTTGTAAATATATTTGTATTTTGCTGTCTAATATATGTTTGTGTGATTTTTGTTTTTTTCATATCCATGTTCCTATTTCTTTCCCTCTGTTTTTTTGTCGTTTACTTGAGGGGTGGGGGCATCTCTATCTTTCTGTGGTGCTTCTCAGCCTTGACAACCTCTTTAAGTCGCCAGATCAGATCGAAGTCAGCTTTAAATAATGGGATCTAATTACATCCATGTAGGCCCATGGTTAATACGGTGAGTGCTTGGCTGGAAAACCCATTGAAGTTTGTGTTGTCCCACGGCATCAGCGCCTTGCCGCCATCCCTCCCACTGAGGGGTCAGACAAAGAAAACATCTACACTATAACTTAGTGACATTAACTCTTTTGTCCTTAGGTATCATCTCTATGCAGATGATACACAGATATATCTATCCACCCCTAACCTCACTCCAGCAATCCAGTCCCAAGTCTCGGATTGCCTCCTGGCTATATTTATGTGCACGGTGCTCCGCCGCCTTAAACTTAATATGTCTACAAAATGTGTACATATTTAGCACCGGTAGCACCGGTAACAGCAAGTACAGGCATACCCCGCTTTAAGGACACTCACTTTAAGTACACTCGCGAGTAAGTACATATCGCCCAATAAGCAAATGGCAGCTCACGCATGCACCTGTCAGCATGTCCTGAACAGCAATACCGGCTCCCTACCTGTACCGTAGCTGTGCGCAAGCAGGGAGACTATAGAGCCTGTTACAAATGCATTATTTACATCAGTTATGCACATATATGATGATTGCAGCACAGTACATGCATCGATAAGTGGAAAAAGGTAGTTCTTCACTTTAAGTACATTTTCGCTTTACAGACATGCCCCGGTCCCATTGCGTACGTTAATGCGGGGTATGCCTGTATTATCCATTATTCCGTTTATGGTGTGCAGCATTACCATTGTATTTGTTATTCCTTCTGCCTTTCATGCTAGCACCCTCTTTACAACCGTTGGTTGAACACTACAGATGTAGGGATTTATCACAACATCCCTGCACAATTAGAAATAGATTGATTGTTTTTTTTGTCCTTAAGGATATCACTGTTTTTTGCCTATATACTTGTGAATGTATTTTTAACCTTTGGTTTTTCCGGTGCTTGTGTTTGTCTTCTATTTTTGCTTATATGGAATATAGAAATAATTTCTTCATGTTAGGAATTAGCATATTCTGCTTCACTACAGTACTGTGATGTATACTTATAGAATATAAGTCAGGGTATCTGACATGATAGGGGAGAGAGAACAGACCAGAGAGAGTCTAGCGAGACTGACATTGATACTCGTTTGGTGGTATGTATGAGCAAGCATATAGAACTAATAATTGTACTCTGCTTTATGCAACGGATTTTATTATCTTTTTATTCAGTATTATTGTTGTATACAATAAATCATAGATATTACAGATGCTTAGTTCATTGTTGATTTTGATGCACGTTGTACTTTTTTTGCTGTATAGAAACAATTGTTTTAATACATACAATTAACATCTGTGCTCATTGTGCATTCCATTTCTGTATGCCAAAATATTTGACTAAAACCGTTTTTTTCACTCATTCATTTTTATTTATTTGTAAGAGAGGGGTACAAAATAAAGAGGAGGTGAGGGTTTACGTTTCGGATGCAGCATAAATGCAATCCATCATATGTGAAAATGCATCTCTCAGTTTATATATGAAATCACTTTCCTTGCCACAGGCTATAGGTGAGGCAATAAGCCTTTATCTCTGGTCTCCTACTGTATGGCTACAACAGTATGAGCAAATTGTCAAAAGTGGGATTTTTCCACTTTTCAACCCAAGGGTCCCAGGTTTCTGCAAATCTCGCAGATGTGTCATTGAGCCAAGCAGTGAGTTTCTCCAGGCTCATAATGTACCAGAACTTATGTATAACCAAGGTGAGCAGGATCACAGACAGCTTTCCCGGGGGGCCAGGACTAGGGTTTTCATCGCCCCCCCCCCCCCCGTGGGGGAAAGTTCGCAAACCCCCCCCCCTCTCCTCTCTCGCCTACCTCTGTCTCAGCCATCTATCTCTCTCCCCAATACACTCAATAACCTCCCTTGCGCCGGCAGCAAGGCCCCCTGGCTCCACCCCGTTGGCAGCCCTGATGGTGCGTCTGGGATAGGGCCCTTCCATGCGGCTGCCACCACACATCTAGTAGCTGATATAAAGTGGTTAATCGATTTGTGTCACCTATAGCTAATGTTTTCTATTTTTTAGTGTAGGAGAGCTGGACTAAAACCATTTTTGACATCTAAGGCGCACATTGAGAAACATAAGGTTAGTCCATACTGTAGGCACACAGAAGCGCAATTAAATGTGACATTTCAGTGCGTCAATTTTACACCAGCGATGCTATTTGTGAAACCTCATATTGCTAGAATTAAAAATGGCACCCCAGCTTCACGCTGAGAAACATCGCAAGAACATCAAGTGGTAATCTCCATTGCCCGTATCTTTAGTCTTATTGCTTGACTCTGCACCCAGAAGAGTTACACGCGCCCTTCCTGTAGAGGCAGTGTCTCTCCTGGTTCAGAGGACAATATTTGAGTGTGTAGGCAAAATATTCAGTTGCCCCACACAGGGGGAATTTGCACTTTTGCAGGACAAGGCACTCAACTGCCCCGTGAGCTTTCAGGACTTGGGATGTGTAGACGTAACAGGGACTCTCTGCTGTGTTTGCAGAACGTACACAGCTTGTCCGTGACGGGCTAATGATCTGGGGTGGCAAGATATATGTGGCTGCAACTGCCCCTTGTGTCTGGGCCACCTGGGGCAGGCGGCCCAGGAGGGGAGGAACCGCTCCTCTTCGGCTATTCCGGGCTCACCAGGGCCAGCTGGAGGAAGTCCATGGTACTGATTGAGTATATGTGCCATCAGCTGCCCCCCTCCTGGGTAGGGTTTGAGTTTAACACTCACACATACCACTTCTCAATGTGTGTAAGATATCCCCTATAGAGGGGATGCTGAAGGAGGGATACTTTACCCTCTTATGCCCAGTTGCCTCTCCCTCCATCTGGGGGGAAAGGGCACAGACTTAAGAAGAGGTCCAAAGTCCCCTAAGAATTCGTGTTTGTTTTAACAGTTTTAAATTGTAAGCTTTGCGGGTGAGGAAGGCCTGCAGTGCACCTAACCCCTCCCCTGCAAGAGAGACCTGAAGAGAAAAAGTAAGTAAAAGGATACTTTCCAACTGGAGACATTTCAGACGCAGCAAATAAAATACAAATAAACATTTGTCTGATTTATTTCCTTAGTGTAACCTTTTCCCCTCTGCCTCCATGTGGGGATGAGGGAGAAGCTCCCAGGTCCCCCATCTTTGTAATGTGTCAGACTGCAGGTGGTGAAAGACACACACCCAGGTCCCCTCTGTCTGTGTCACTGTATCCCACTGATGGGTGGGTGGGGGGGAGGGGGTGTGAAGGGACAGATTTCCAGGTCTTCTCTGCGTCACTCTGAAGGGGGGGGGAGACAAACTCACAGGTCCCCTCCCTCCCTCCACAGGAGATATATGTGTCGACTGTCTTGCGAGCCCCCCCATTTTACATCTCCTCACAAGCCCTCTCCTCTCTTCCCACCCACTCCCCATGTATTTCTCTCCCCCATCTCTCACTCTTACGGACCCCACTTCTTCCTCACCCCTCTCGCTTCCTCACTCCCTCTCTTACACCCCCTCTCATTCTCCCCCTCCTCCATCACTCAATTACCCCCTGACTCAATCCCCCCTTCCTCACATTCATTCCCTCCTCCCCCCCACACATTATCCCCCCCAATACCCATACAAATCCCCCCACAATAGTTACCCCCCCATAATACCCACACAATTTCACCCAAATTCATGCAACACTACCTCTCAATACATACAACACTACCCCCCTTCCCCCCCCCCCCCCAATACATACAACACACACACGCGCTTACTTTGGGGATGATCTCATGATCTCAAGCCTCTGCTGCCCGGCCCTCCCCAGCTGCTGCGGGCTTCCTGCCGGGCCTGTCTCTCCCATGCCGGCCTCTCTCCTGCCAGTGTGCGCCGGAAGCTGGGCCTGACAGAAAGTCGGGCCCAGCTTCCAGCACACACCAGTGTGAGAGAGAGGTGCTCAGTGTGGGAGAGAGACAGGTCCGGGAGGAGGCCCGCAGCAGCTGGAGAGAGCCGGGGCCCGGCGGTAACCAGGGGCCAGGAAGCCGGATCCACAAGTTGGCCCGGCACAGAGGTCCCGCACCATTGGATTGGTGGAACAAAAACTGCCGTATGGCGTATAAAATTTAACATGAATGCTGCCGTTCTGGACTTTGTGCTGAGTATCTTCTCTTTCTCCAATGTTTTTGGGATGTTACATGTATCATAGGAATGTTTATCTACCATCATTAGTCTCCCCACTACTACCAGTCGGGGAATTTTTCTCTGGACATTTGTTATGAGGGTTGGACTTTGCCATTTGTTTGTTTACTGCTTATTCATCGGTGACCTCATGGTCCAGTCACTGGCTTCATTCATGCTAAATTTTATACGTCATACGGCAGTTTTTGTTCCACCAATGCATCATACATGTTATTAGACTTTGCTATGTGAACCGTCCGGTCGTGACTTTATTGAGGAAAATATATGCATTTTTCCCCTCTGCATTGTCTTAGTTATAGGTGCATATTTACTATTTCTGTCGTTCTCATTTTTGCAGACTTTGCACATACTCATGCAGCTAGGGTTCCTGTATGCAAGAGCTGAGGTTTTCTGTTAGAGCTTCTATAAGGGTCTCGCTTTTTTTAAACTGTCCTTTTTATATTTTTGTGTCTCTAATAAGTCCTGTTTATATTTTGGTATATTGAGTGCTTGTTTTGGGACCCTTTTCTTTGTGTTTTTATATATACATACATACATACCTTATAGTCCTATGTATATCCGTAGTAGCACACAAATATAATTGTACCAAATATATTAGGGTGACCAGATGTTCCAGTTTTTCCGGGATTGTCACGGTTTTTGGCATTGTGTCCGAGTGACTTTTTGGAAAGTGCCAAAATTTCCCGTTTGTTTGCGCCAATCGCAAATGCGCAGCCGACAAGAGCTGATCCTGCGCATGCGCAAATAACCCACGCAGATCGCGAATTAGGAGGAAGGAAGAAAGAGCACTGGCTGAAGCTGAGGAACAGAGCCGGGATCCAAGTGAGCAGCACCAGTCACCTCTGGTAGCTTCCCATCCCGCCCAGGAAGGGCAGCACCGAGGTGTCGTAGTCCAGCAGCAGCAGGTTTGGACGTGTGCAGGGGGATCATCAGAGGGGGAGAAGCCGAGCTGGAGGACGGTAACACGGAGACACACGTTCTCCTCTGCCTCCTTCCCCCATGAGGAGCCGGACTCACGCCTCTCGTCTATGGCCATGGTACTAACTACTGCAGCTGCTGCCTCCATTCAGGGAACCGAGCAGCTCTCACCTGCAGCATGCAACCATTAGAGAGGGAGCAGGCAACGAGAGCACTATCTGCAGCCAGCCCTGTCACTGGGCAATTACTGCCGCCAAGAGCCGATCGTGCATGCGTGGCAGGCAAGAGCCAATCCGGCAAATATGCAATCGGCTCTTGTCGGCTATGCATGCACAATCGGTGCAGGCTGTTTGCGCATGCGCGACAGTTATCCCGTTTTTTCACTGGTAAAAAACGGTCACCCTAATATATATATATGTATGCAAGACCTATTTGTGGACTTTATTTATCCAGAAGTACATTTGTTATTATCTTGGCGATTTTACACCACTCTATTCCTGTATCCGAGCACTGTACATCGTGCATATTGAACTGCGTCCGGATCCTGTGACATCACCTGGAAACCAGCAACCGCGAGACTTGAAAACCAGGAAGAGATTTAGTGCGCGCGCACGTTCCTGAGTCCGCGACAGAGGCTCCCAGATTAGCTACACGTGGATCGGCGCATGTAACGGAGTAACGGGTGCTGTGCCAAGATATCTATATTCACTGCTTATTACCTTTTTACTTATTGTGAGTGTCTGTAATCTAGCAGCATCTATTAATAAATTATTTATATACAGTAATATACTATGGCTATGGGAGCCGCGCTGTCTTTTTGTTTCATAGAGTGAAGAGGAAAGGGATTGGTCCTGAAGACTGGCAGCGGCACCCCACAGCTAAAGCAGACACTCTTTTTTCCTTTTTGGGGCTTTTTCCTGTTTCCCATTCCTTTTTTCTTTGTGTTGTGTCTTTTGTCGTCTTTGTTTGTCCTTGTATGTGGTATGTTGTTATTATACTTGGAGCTTATTGCCATTTAGATTATTATCACTCCTTACACGTTTATTTACTTTCTTCTATGCAGGTAGCCAAGCTAGCGCAGCAGTAATCTTTTTATGTATGTATGTATGTATATATATTGTGTGTATATACATTATCTGTGTGTGTATACAGTCTATTGTAAATAGTAGAGAGACAAAGATATGATAATTATGTCAGCAAAGAAAGGTGAACAGAGGACTCTAATGCTTAAATCCAGGTTCCAATCTAGGGCCTATATCAACACCTATATCAACACTGTTATTAAAGTAGCAATAAAGGTTAACTTAAAAAAAATATTATTTTTTTACTACAGGTTTGAAGCAGGGGGTCTCCGGAGCTGAACTGTGTTAATTTCAGTTCCCGGAGACCACCTGCTAGCAGAGATGCAAGTGTGTCGGCAGCAGACATAGTGGTGCAGGTATCCCTGCAGACACAAACTGTGTGCCTAATCAGATGGCGGCATTTAATGATCCTGCGTCACACAGGCCAATAGGACGCCGTGACATCATCCGGTGCGGCTTCCTATTGGCCTGCGTGACCTGGACCTTTAAACTCAGCAGAGATACCGGCACCCCCTACGGCGGTATCTCTGGAAGCAGGGGGTCCCCTGGGCTGAAATCAACACAGTTCAGCTCCAGAGACCCCCGTTTCAATCCAGTAATTACAAATAAATATATATATTTAAAAAAAAGTTAACCTATATTGCCGCTTAAAGCCTCTATTAAACAAAAGTAGGGCAAGGGATAGGGATTATTTGCTAGTACCAAAGTACAGCAGCGGGGAATCGAATACCAACATCAGACGTTGTTCGTTCCTACAATAATAATCACTGGTCCGCCTGTAGAAACATCTTGCACAAACATTGGCCTGTATTACTGATGGTTACTGACTTGAGAACAGTACTCGGAAATAAAATTAGTCTTACACGTAGGCAGGCCCCCAATTGGGCGGACACCCTTGTACAGTCACTATTGTCCCCAAATCACACAAGCTAAGAAATCAGGCTTCTCTCCCTGTAATGAGAGAAAGAAAAGCGCAGAAACACACTCTAGTGTCAAACTTTTTAATTATAAAAAGAACAGTATAAAAAAAACCCAGTAAATAAAAAAGATCTTTAAAAGCAGATATCACCAGTTCAAGGTACGGATAGGTAGTAAAGATACTCCACAGATGGTTCTTGCACGCGTCCGTTGCTGCTGCTGAAAGCAGGGGACGGTAACGAGAGACGTTTAGGCGCCTCCTCACTGTGATCCACTCCAGCGCACACCCCAACACAGGCGAAATTGCTGTGTGTCTCCCGCACACACGGAGCTGACCTTGTAGGCGAGAAGGCAAGGGAATGCAGGGAGAGGTTTTTGGTGCACCCTGGTAATCGCTTGACATCCAGCGGGTCTGCCACCGCGCACACTCAGCAGCCGCTCTTTCCTATTGCGCCGCGTACGTCCATACTGGAATCACTAGGTGATACACCTACTTCGTGGGAACGTACCCACACTGTCCTATGCGATTTGTAAATCCGATTCACTTCCTCAAGGGAAGGAAAAACTGTTCGGCGTGCACTTTTATGCAACAGACTAGGGCATTTTTGGACAAATGGCGTCGTAAGAAATTTTAAAATCAGACAAAAAATTGAATTGTAGATCCAAAGCAAGTCTATTAACCGACGTCCCTGCAGTCAGATATACATTGGCATGGCGACCTGAGAAGCTAGATTTCGTATCCGAAAACAAACAAGGAACATTAGAAATGCCCAGCGGCATTTAACTGCAGGGAAAACTATTTCCTTGGAGGTTAATCATAAATCTGATATGTCTACACTCAGAACTTTTGCTAATGAAAAGGTTTATCTGGGGATTAGAGGTGGAGATCTGGAGAGATCTGTTTCAATGTGAATGCAAATGGATTGTGAGACCGGGCTCACTTATGCCGATGGGTCTAAATGATTATTTGGGATTTTCTATGTTTCATGATCTGCTTTGTAAACTTCTAATGCTTGTTCATTCTTTGTTTTGCATGTTAAGAATCTCATTCAATTTTGGTGCCAGTGATGTGAAATGCTTGGACATGTCAATCGTCTCGAGCGTAAGCCGCTGCCATTGGTCAACGTCACAGGGAGGGCAGTACTTATACGAGGCAACCTTCTCATTGGAACTCAGCACCTGGAAGGAACATTGGGGCGGCTGTTTACATTTCCCTCGTGGTGCTTAGACGCATTGTCGTCCTTTGGCCTGAGATCTTTGACCTCCTACTGATTTCAGAAAGAATGCATTCATAACATGGTCTCATTTGAAATAAATGATCAAAAAAACATATTATATGGGTTCAACAAAGACTTTACATTTCAGAAAGGCAGATTTTAATAAACTGGGGAATAATCTACAAGGAATAAATTGGGATTATATTTTTGCTGGGAAAAAGGTGGAAGATAAATGGGCAGTCATTAAAACATTGTTCAAAAAACTCACTGCCCGGTGTATATACCCTTGGGTAATAAATATAAAAGAAACAAGTCTAAATCAATGTGGCTAAATAAACAGGTAGGGGAGGAAATGGAGCAAGAAAACAAGGCACAAGACCACTAGAGCAAGGGTGGGCAACCCTGTCGCCATTCGCCACATGTGGCGAATTGGCAGAGAAACTGGCGAATAGAGCCGCTGGGACTCTCTGTACGGCGCCCTCAACCCCCTCCCTCCCTCTTCCCTTGGTAGGGAAGGAGCGCGCTCCAGCGGTGTGACGCACTCTCTCCTTACTGCACCGGCAGCCACAGGGAAGGAGAAGCAGCAGCCGTAGCACGGAGAGGAAGCTCTCACTCCTCCTCTCAACACCCCCTCCTTCTTACTGCACGGGCAGACTCAGACACAGGAGAAGCAGCACTGAGAGGAAGCTCTCCTCCTCTTCCCCCCCACCCCCCCCTGCTTAAAGCACCGGCAGACAGACACAGGAGAAGCAGCTTTCCTCCTCCACCCCCCCTGCTTAAAGAACCTGCAGACACACACGAGAAGCAGCTCTCCTCCTCTTCCCCCCAGCCCCCCTGCTTAAAGCACCGGCAGACACACAGGGGAGAAGCAGCTCTCCTCCTCTCTTCTCCCCGCCCCCCTGCTTAAAGCACCGGCAACACACACGGGAGAAGCAGCTTCTCCTCCCTTCCCCCCATCTTTCCCCCACTCCCCCCCCCCCCTGCTTAAAGCACCGGCAGACAGACACAGGAGAAGCAGCTCCCCTCCTCCATCCCCCCACCCCCCTGCTTAAAGCACCAGCAGACACACACAGGAGAAGCAGCTCTCCTCCTCTTCCTCCTTTCCCCCCCCCCCCCCTGCTTAATAAGCACCAGCAGACACACCACAGGAGAAGCCAGTCTTCCTCCTCTTTCCCCCCCACCACCCTCCCCCTGCTTAAAACACCGGCAGACAGACACAGGAGAAGCGCTGACCCTGTGAAACCAACTCAACTGTGGCAAGTAACACAGATCAAGAAGCTTCCTAAAGTGTGCGACAATACACTCAACAAGAGAATTTGGAGTAATGAGGCTCAAGCCTCGGTATCCAATATCACCACTGACAGATTTAATCTGTCAGTCAGAACAGAACAGGCACAGGAGAAGCAGCACTGAGAGGAAGCTCTCCTCCTCTTCCCCCCACCGCCCCCTGCTTAAAACACCGATGCGTGCAAACGTAGCATCGGATACAAGGTGGCAAATTCGCCAAGGGTCTCGCGTTGGCGATTTATCTCATGGACACTTGTTGTCCTGCCACCCAAAAGCTCAGTTTTCAGAATTATATTATCCATGCATAAAAGCATGCAGAGCTCGTCTGCCATTTCCATGATGCACGAATACGCTGTTTGCAACTCTGGTACCAACTGTGGTAGTACAGTACTTGCCTAGCACGTTCTGTTTCGTCCCATACGCTGTTTGCAACTATGGTACCAACTGTAGTATGTACAGAGCTTGCACTGGAAATTCAATTTGAGATTGGTCTCTAAAATATCATTGGTATATCTCACCAAGTGTAGTATGTACAGAGCACGTTCTGTGTCGTCCCCCAACGCTGCTTGCTACTCCGGTACTCCACTACTTCACTATCACTTCCGGGTTCGCCATATTGGATGACGTCACACGCAGTTACGTTGCCGTGCTCACCGCGCATGCGCGATGACGCGACATAGCCACCGCAGGAATCCCGCCTCCAGCCCCGCCTCCCACCAGCCTCGCGAGTACACTCGCTGTCTCTGAGGTAAGGCCACGAAAAATGAGCGCTGACGGCTGTCGCAGCTAAGCGTCAGCGCGCCTGAGCAAGAAAGTATAAAGTATGGACGTGGCCTAATGGACACCTACACAAATACAAAAAACACAACCAGTGTTAAAAAGTGAAAAAATGAGAAGTGAAAAATATATAATGGGGAAGACCCACTCACATGTTAAGGGAGCAAAGTAGATCACTGGAGAGTAAACTCCAGGTGACGGAAGCCCTTGATCCAATGGCTTGGTGCAACCACAGAACATATGGAAAAAAAGAAGCAAGTATAGTGTAATACAATTTAATACAAAAACGGGGGAAGGGGAGAAGAGTAATACACTTACAACAAGACAGTAGGTAAAACATAGATAGAACTGTGTAGAGTTGCAGGGGAACGCAGTAACGCGGAATCCTCTTACTGTCCTCTTATGTAGAGAGTGATGCAGCGCACCGCGATCAAAATGAAGAACAGGTCTGGCCAAAAATGTGTAATCTTTAATAAAGTATCATAAAACCAAGGGATGCAGCCCTTCTACGCGTTTCGTGTCTAGCACTTTATCAAGAAGTCCTGTCCTCTTAGTCTGCCCAGCTGTTTGTCGCGGGCCGCGCAGTGTGGTGACATCACGAATATGTGTTGCAATAGGCGTGGAGAAAGACAGTTTGCCAAAAGGTCGCGGAAAACAGGGGAAATCAGCTGCTTGGGTACTGCAAACCATCAAACCAGTCATGAGTGAGATGGTATTGGAAATAGAAAAGGAAGAGGCAGGCTTTTAGAGTCAAAGTCAGAAGGGACTTTATCAGAACTATATCAGAACTTTAGCATATCAGAATGATAAGGAATGTAACAAAATTTGCAAAAGGGTAATTAAATTAGCAAAAAGTTAAAATGAAAAAAAAAAAAAAGGATTGCAACAGTAAGATCAACCCTAAAAAGTTATTAAAGTACCTTAATAACAAAAAAAATCAGGAAAGAAAATATAGGACCCTTTCAGTGTGTGATTGGCAGGCAAATTATTGGAGATAAGGAAAAAGCAAAGGTATTAAACAAGTTTTTGCCTCTGTATTTACCAGGGAGGAATCAAATACAAAAATAATGCCACAGGAGTAAGTCACAACCTCTATATTAATCAACAATTAGTTAACTGAGGAAGTGCATAAGTGGCTTGATAAAATTACAGTAAATAAAGCACCCTGCCCCAATGGCATACATCCAAGAGTTCTAAAGGAGCTAATTTCAATAATAGCCAAACCATTACATTTAATATTTGAGGACTCCATTTCCACAGGCTCAGTGCCACAAGATTGGCGTAAAGTGGACATGGTGACTATATTTAAAAAGGGAGCTAGATCACAACCATGGAATTACAGACCAGTAAGCCTGACATCAATAGTGGGGATGCTACTTAAAGGTTTAATACAGGATAATGTTCATGTATAACTTTATTAGTTTCTTTGAGGAGGTAACTAGGAAATTTAGACCAGGGTGATACAGTGGTCTAGTTAGATTTTGCAATAGCTTTTAATACAATGCCACACGAGGTCAGTGTACGAAATAAAGGAAATTGGACTATTGGACAGAGTTGTCATAAATGGAACATTTTCAGGTTGGGCTAAAGTTGTGAGTGCAGTAACCTCAAGGATCAGTACTGGGAGCCCTGCTTTTTAACTTGTTTATTAGTAACCTTGAGGCCATAGACGGCAGTTTTCATCTTTGCTGATGACACTAAAATGTGTAAGGTAGTAAAATCAGAGCAGGATGTAATTTAATAATAACACCATGTAACGAGCTTTATGAGGGGGAAGCCCAGCTGGATCATCTATATATGAGGAGATAGGAGGCCAATATGGAGGTAGGAATTGCTAGGCAGGACTGGGAGGTGGCCTTTAAATCATCAATTTGTATCACCACCAAAAATAAATCTGTATAAAATGTTGTACCCAAGCAGCTGAGTACTATCTATCCAGGCACCTCCAACCTTTTCTGAAGAAAATGTGGACAGATCGGTGACCTAAAACATATATGGTGGTCCTGTCCTAAAATACAGTGATATTGGTCTATGGTTCAAAACATAGTCAGAGAGACATAATATATAACAATTCCACTGGATCCAGTGATCATTATCCTGGCAAAAAAAACATGATATTGCATATTCTCATGGCAGCTCACTGCTGGGTTGCAACCAGATGAAAAAAACACTTAACTCCATCCTTGAGGATGGTCGAGACTAGAGTAGAGAAGATAATGGAGATGGAAAGGTTAACGGCATTCCAAAGACACACAAGTCATAACGTTCATCAAACGTGGGACCCATGGCTTGTTAGATAGATTCAGGGTAACTGGGAGTATGGAGAGACTTAGTTCCGCAAGGTGATCTAAAGGACTACGGCTGAGCTTTCTTATAACTGATAAATACTGCTTTGATTGTCAATAATATTGTATTACCGTATTTGGCATTATACCTTTTCTTTTATCATTTTGCGGCAACGAGTGCTGGGAACCCCCTTGTTCTATGATATTGTTTGGAGGTATTAGGGACCTCCCTGTTCCCAGTAGCATACTGCAGCTATTTTCTATAGTATACTGTACTTAGCTTGGGTGCTGTTTAGCTCTTTATTTTGTTGCCATACATTAAGTTCCGATATTTTTTGGAACAGGATGAATGGCCGAAATACTGCAAATAATTTATCACCTAGTCCAGGCTGGCGTTAGCCTTTTCTTGCCTATGTATATAATGGCCAATATACAGGCCATTATATACATAGGAGAGATAAGTTAAACCAATCTGAAATAGTTTTATCATCTGTCATTAAAATACATTACAGTACACAGTAACCCCATAGTCATGGTTGCGACCTTCTATTCGAGGCTAACACGGAGACTTTTTGCAATAAACATTTTCACATTTATTTATCTTGCTTATATATTTATCTTACCGGCAGCGGCATCTCCCGGAATCATCTCCCCCTGCAAGGTCCAGTCAGCATGGCTCCGTGACGTCAAATGGCGCATTGTCATGAAAACGTGACGTCGCTGCATCAAGTTGCCATGATAACGAGACACTGTATGGCACAGAGGCGTCACATGCTATTGTCATGGCAATGGGTGTCACGTGACATCACATAGCATCCCTTTGTCGTGGCAACGCAGCACCATTTGACGTCGCACAGCCATGTTGACGGGATTTGCAGGGGGAGATGCTGCCGGACGGAGATTTTCCGGGTAAACCCGTAGCCCGGTGATACGTGGCTGAAACCCATAGTCTCCGGGTCAAATCTGGAGTGGTGGCAACCTTGCCCCTAGTAGCCCACGAGTCTACTAGTCATGGGTTTCCAAGACTAGCTGATCACAAAAGGGCTACAATGGGGGTAATTATAAGCATACCACTACACTATACCCCCTTCCCCGCGTTTGTGGCTAGTAAAGCATTGCCTTGCAGTGTTTTACAAACTGCTAAGGTAATTCAGCGGTTAACCCATCCCACCACCACCCCTGGGAAGCCTAACCACCCTCCCCAGGGCAACTCCCCCCCCCCCCCCCCCCCCACTAGACTAATGCCCAATCACATACAAAAATGTTTTTTACACTAAAACCATTGATTGTCACTGTGTATAACTAGGCCCTCTCAATGAGGAGCTTAGATAACCACAATACAAATAAATGGACAGCTATTATACAATAGCCCCCTCTGTCGCCCCCAATCCTAACACAAAAATCACAAAAATCCCCACTCCGTCAGCAGACGGGGCACCACACAGCCACCGACCTCCAGGATAGTTGCCCCGGCTCCCCTGTATGTATATATGTATACATTCAATATATCATACATACAACACACACACACTCTTAGTTAAGTTATGGTCGGTAAAAAAAGTGACAAAAACCCTCCACAGCAAAGCATATAGCAAATGGAAATATTACTGTATACTCATTTTCATGTCTTAGACAGGTCTGCAACCCTGCCTTTCCCATCACCACCCACACACACACACACACACACACACACCACACACACACACCCACACACACACACACACACACACACACACACACACACACACACATAACAAACAGAAGCGCAAGCTCCATAGCATGCAACTGTTTAAACAAAAGAGTACATTTATTAAAAAACAGCAGCCCACACACACATATGAATACACACATACATATACTGTATATACATACATACATACATACATATACACCCACAAATATTTCTCAAATATCCATAAAAAGTTAGAGCTGTAATCCTTATTCACCAATGTCGTAGATATGAAGTACAAAGATGACTGGCAGGCCAACAAGGTATCGGAAGATAGCTGCTAGATAACCTCTTGGGGAGAGGTAAGAGATATAGTGAAATGCAAAAACGTATTTCAAAAGCACATTAATCAATGGGAATGATATTGATCAAAAGAAAAGATCGAAGGTAAAGGACATATTTACAGACAAAAGCAGGGAGGGGGGCAACATTTTGGGGACTAGCCCCTTCTTGAAGGCCACACCTGTGTGTTGAGACCACACCTGTGGTTCTTCCCTTAATTCCGAGTTTTCAGCTTTCTTATGATACAGAAAAAAATCGTGTGTGCTCAGTCGCAGCTCGATCGAATCCCAGCCTGCACAGTTTTAGATTGTAAGCTCTACAGACGAGACCCACACAGAGCTCAACTCTTTCCATTGCCAGAGAGAGATCTGCAGAGCACTGAACTCCTCTTCTACCAAAGAGAGAGACATGCAGAGAAATTGATACTTTCCAAATGAAGATGTCTGGCAGACAGAAGGGAAAAGGTCACATTTTGGAAACAAGACTGAATCATTTCACTCTACGTACTATGTCTGAGACGTCTTCAGTTGGAAAATAACAGTAAGAGATGGGAATATTGTATATGATTTAAATGTATACCAATATATGCGAGAGCTCATTTGCATATAATTACCCAGAATCCAAGGCTGCAGTAGAAACATTGTAAGCTAAAAGTTAATGGAGAACGGGAGGGTTGCAGACCTGCCTGAGAAATGTGAATGTGCTCACAAGTGGTAATTTTATTTGCTGTACACTGTACAGCGGAGGGTTTTTGTCACTTTTTGACTCGCCATGAATTACTTTGTGTCTGGTTATAGCCACTTCCAGCGTCATATTGCAAGGCCAATAAACCGTCCTCACACTGATGAGACCCAAAAAGGTTGAAACAGCTTATCTGCCTTTTGGCTAAGACCAAGCGCAGTGTCGTCAGGACTGCACTTGATCCTCTGGCCTGGTTGAGAATGTGGACACAAAAGTTGCCTGGTCATTTTATTCTAGCACCCCAGCCTGGCGGGTATCCATTTTGCTGCACCTTCGGGTTATGAGCATTGAGCACCTCCTTGTGCCTGCTGGCTGAGAGGTAGCTTAATATTTTTATACCTGTCTGGCCTTTTGGCTGGGGTGCACTTGAGCACATTTTCTTTTTTTGGAGCACTTTTGCACTGCATCACACAGCGCATTGAAGCACTCGCACCATGGATTTGGTTTGTTTGGTGTAGGGCAGCGTTTCCCAAATGGTGGGTCGCGACCCGGCACCGGGTCACGGAAGCAAAATTGCCGGGTCGCAGCGAGGCTGGCCGCACGGCGTCCCCCCCTCCCTCCTTGCGGCGTCCACCCCTCCCTCCTTAGGGCGGCCCGAGGTGAGGTGCGGGACAGTGCTGAAGTGGTGCAGGCTGCTATCGCTGGGGTGTCAACGGGGATTCGCTGACTCGGGCTACAACTGCATCATGATGTTGCCGCCCATGACATGCTCCGCTCCCCCACAGGACATGATGCCCGGCATGAGGTAGGAAGTGGTGCGGGGGCGCACCTGTGCCTCCGTTCCTGGCGCTCCCTTCCCCTCAGTCCCCTTGGTGCGTGAGATAGGCGCAGTGGTGGCTGTGCGGTCGCTGGCGGGCAGAGGGAGGCGTGGAGCCGCCTGCTCGGATCGCTTGGCCTTTCCTCTCTCCCCGCCCCCCCCCTCTCCAGTCACTCACATCCGTCGCTGCCTCTGTAATATATTGTGTGTGTGTGTATATAGGGGAGTGTGTGTGTGTGTGTGTATCAGTGGCTGTGTGTGTGTATAGGGGAGAGAGTGTGTGTGTGTGGGAGAGAAAGAGAGTGTGTGTGTGCATCAGTGGGTGCGTGCGTGTGTATATATAGGGGAGAGAGTGTGTGTGTGTGTAGGGGAGAGAGAGAGTGTGTGTGTGTGTAGGGGAGAGAGAGTGTGTGTGTGTGTAGGGGAGAGAGTGTGTATCAGTGTGTGTGTATAGGTGAGTGTATCAGTGGCTGCGTGTGTGTGTGTGTATAGGGGAGAGATAGTGTGTGTGTATAGATAGGGGAGTGTTTGTATATCAGTGGCTGTGTGTGTGTATGGGGGAGAGAGTGGGTGTATGTATCTGTGTGTGTGTGTGTGTATGTATCTGTATGTATGTATCTGTGTGTGTGTATGGGGGAGAGTGTGTATGTATCTGTGTGTGTGTGTATGGGGAGAGAGAGAGAGTGAGTGTGTGTGTGTGTATATGTATGTATGTATCTGTGTATGTGTATGGATCTGTGTATGTGTATGGATCTGTGTGTGTGTGTGTGTATCAGCCACAGCCACTGTGTGTGTCTGTGCAGGCCAGCAGTGGCTGTGTGTGTTTGGTCTGTCTGTGTGAGTGTCTGTAGGTCAGTGACTGTGTGCGTCTGTGCAGGTCAGAGAGAGGGTGGGGGGGAGGGAGAGAGAGAATAGAGGGGATTGGGAGAATATATGAAATCTGTATGGACATTCATAACGGTTTTATTTTACCTATAGGCGATAAAAATTTTAGTGGGTCACGAAGGAGAAGTTCAAAAATAACCGGGTCACGGAAAAAAAAGTTTGGGAAACCCTGGTGTAGGGCATGGCTGTCAAACTTGCGCCCCGGGCCCACTGAGCCCACAAGGGGGAGGAGGCAGGCACCAGCTGGGACAGGTGTCCCCTGCCCGGCAACTGCGGTGTGCCCAGACAGCCGGCGTTACAAGTTGCTTCCGGCTGTCGGTCTCTACCTTCCGCTGGTGCGCACCGGAAGAAGGGCCAGGCGGCTGCGTGGCACCAGAGGCTCCACCAAGGTAAGGTGGGGGGTTATTGTGAGGGAGGGGGTTATTATGGGGTATTATGTGTATATTGTGGGGGAGGAGTGAGAGAAGGGAGAAAGAGATAGTCTTCCCGCTCCCTCTCAGGGCCACTTACCGGGATTCTGTTTCTTCTTCTGAGAGAGGGGGAGAGAGATTTGAGGGGCTAATTGTAAGTAGGATTTCAATTTTACATTGACGGAGAGTGGGTCCTATCAGGATTCATTGGAGCTATACTCACATCTAAGCTCACTTTGCAGCATTTTATTGCAATATTTTAGTGTTTTACTACCCAATAAATAACATTAAATTAGAAAATAAAATACAGTACTAAAGTGCTCAGTTTATCAGCATCACAACACTGCTTTGTTGTCCAGGACTTAATAGTCAGAGATAATGCTCTATTAGTGCCCTGGTTTTTGTCTTTATCTCTTACATGCATGCTGGAGTTTGAAGAAGAAAATTATTTGGCCACACATCTGCATAACAGATGGAGAAGAATTTACAGACGTATGTGTGCGGCATACATTGGGTTGTCATCATTGGTGCCTTTCCGGGCCTGGTATAATGTTATTAGTCACCCACTTTTCTGCAGAGAAGACAAAGGCTAATGTGCTGGTCTGTGGTCGTCCATCCGTGTCTCCGTCCATCCGTGTCTCTCTCTCTCTGAGAGAAAGAGAGAAAGAGAGAAAGAGAGAGAGAGAGAATACCACATTTGGATTAGTAAGCCTTTGGGCCGAACACTCCCTAGACTTGGACCCTTCTGCCTGTCATTCTGGCCAAGAAGGGAACAGGGTGTCAGATTCTTTTGAGGAAGACATCAATGGTAACATCGGGACTCTGGCTTTCTGGCTAAAGAGTTACTGATAAAGACAAAGGACTGGCCTGATATTCTACGGAAAAGGACCGTCACAAGTGGAGCACACGTGGTGCCACATAGTGGACCTGAGCAGTGGTTTTTTTTTTTTTTTTTTTAATAGACATGAGACACTCTCTGCCCGGGACAAAAAAAAGACGCTGTCTGTGAGTAGGTTTGCTGACCATGCACTTCTTTAACCGAGGCTGTGCTGAAAAGCTGTGTAAGACGGCAGGCATAGGTTTTTAGTCCTTTCCCTGAGAAGCTTACAATCTTAGTGGTAAGTGGGGAGAACTTGCAGAGACAGTAGGAGCGTCTTATGGAAAGTGTGCCTGCAAGGTGCCAAGGTTAGTGCATATGGAGGTCTTTAGTATCAGCCAGCGGAGCTACCCATATGCTTTGTTAGAGAGGTGTGTTTTAAAAAAAGGTCCTAAAAAGTGGATAGAGAGGGTGCTAGTCGGATAGTGAGGCATTCCAGAGGTGTGGGGCAGTGAGAGAGAAAGGTTTAAGGCGGGAGAGGGCTTGTAGATACAAAAGGGGTAGAGAGAAGACATCCTTGAGCAGAACGCGAGAAATTAGGGCTGAGATGTAAGGAGAATTAAAACAGAGGAGAATGTTGTAAGTTTAACAGGAAGCCAGCAGACGGATTTCAGCAGGAGAGATGCCGAGACAGATTTTAGAGAGAGTAAAGTGATTCTAGCAGCAGCGTTTAGGATAGAAATGGCCTTCCTGCCTTCACCGGTCTCCCGTACAAACAGTAGAAGGTTACAATAGTCGAGACAGGAGAGACTGAGGGCACGCGTTAAAGTTTTAGCAGTAGAGCGACAGAGGAAAGGGCTTAGCTTTGCAATGTTACGGAAGAATAAAACGACAGGTTTTAGCTACATTGTGAATGGGAGAGGAGAATGTGATGGAGGAGTCAAATGTGACACCTAGGCAGCGTTCCTAGTGTACTATACCAAGGGGCGCAAACTTCTTTCCCTGCGCCACCCTGCCGGCGGTCACCTCACCCCCGCGCCATGACATCCCGTTGCCATAGCAATGTGACGTCACTACCTTGTAGTGTCATTTAATGCCGCGTTGCCATGGCGACGCGTGTGGAGCCAAGGTAAGTAAAGGTTTACAGAGGCCCTGCAGCTCCCCCAGCACTTATTTTAAGTGGCTTCGGGAAGCGCGTGGAGTCTCTGTAAATCCTGCGCCCCCCGCAGGCAGTCTCACACCCAGCGCACAGCTGTACTATACTCTAAGTTGCTTCCTATTCTTTACACTTCTGTTTCTACAGTACCTGGGATGTCCAGAAGCAGCAACAGACACCTATCCTCAGGTGTACCTATATATTCAATACAAATTAGAACATTACACACCCCGGTGAAAGTATCTTTCTAAAGTGCACTCTGTGATTTACTGTATATGTATAATCTTGGTAGCAAAATCAGCAATCACAGGTCTTTTGATGAAAGCAAAATGTGACTTTATTAGATCGACATTTTGGTCCTCTCCAGGACCCTTTCTTAAGAGCGCGCCGGAACAAAATGACCTTCACCCAGCGGCGTTCTCCTGATGAAGTAACATAGGTCACAAAACGCATAGGGGTGTGTTTTCTTCAGGGCTTCCTGTTGGTCGCTTGTATTGCACTTATGTTTCAATAAGGCCTCGTTCAGGGTGCCAGAGACAGGAGTTGGAGGGAGGGCATTCGGGAGGGAGGGCGGCAGTTTGCTGGGCGATGTGTGTTCATCCCCAGCAGACTCTTTCAGGAGTTGAGGAGGGGGCGGGGCTACACACGGCAGGTTTGGGATCCAAGTTGCAGTCATGAAATCATTCTCAAGAATGATTTCATTGGCTGCCGAGGTCCCAGTGACGCTGCTGCAGCTTCAAAAAATGATTTTTTCGTTTATTGAAACTGTAGCCAGCGTCAACTCCGTGCTTCGGAGACAGGGCAGCTGCTACCCCGACAACCAGTATTCAATTTGAATACTTTGTGTCCCACGGCAGCTCGCACGGCAGCACGCCCTCCCTCCCAAGCCTGCACCCTGAACGAGGCCTAAAGCTTTCTACTTTTTCATCCACGTCTTGAAGCGGACCCGTTTCTCCATGTTGCATTCACGTTATTTTGGGACTGGAACTGACTGCTCACGGAATTGGAGGAACCGAGTCAGGTGGCCGCCGCCCATGCAGAATAGCACAGGCAGAGAGGACCTGAGTGTCTGTCCCTCCCTTTGCAGCGTGACTCAGAGACACAGAGAGAGGAGACCTGGGAATCTGTCACCTCCACCCGCGTTGTGACCTTGACAGAAGGGGACCCGAGAGTCTGTCCCCACCCCCGCAGGTTGACACAGTAACAGACAGGAGACTTCCGAGTCTGTTCATTCTTCATGCGGGTGATAGTGTGGACCTGCGAACCTGTCCCCCCGCATTGTGACACAGAGGGGACCTGTGAGTGTGTGCCCCCCCCCCCCCCGATAGGGTTACAATGTGACAGAGGGGACCTGGGAGTTTGTTCCACCCCCTCTAGTGACACGCAGGGACACAGGGCACCTATGAGTGTGTGCCTCCCCCCGCAGGGTGACAAAGTGACACAGAGGGGACCTGGGAGTTTGTGACTCTCTTCCCCCACCCTCCCTAGAGTGACGTAGACAGAGGGAACCTAGTAATCTATCCCCTGCCCCTGAGGGTGACCCAGTGACACAGACAGAGACTGAGGGGAAAAGGTTAAACTCTGGAAATAAAAATCAGTCAAAATATATTCTCAGCGTCTGAGACGTCTTCAGTTAGAAAGTAACATTTTCTTAACCCTTTCTCTGTAGTTCTATTTGGTAGTGGAGGGGTTAATCGCTGTCTGGTGTCTTTCTAGCAAGGGAGGGGTGAAGGGCTCTGCAGTTCTCTCACCATCAGCGGCGCTTACAAATCTAAAACTATTCTTATTCCTCTGCCCTTTTGCCTCCAGGGTCCATATGCAGGGTGGGGCAGTTGGACAAGAGAGGGTAAAATTTCCCCCCGATCCATCACTGTTCTCATATATACCGCAGATGGGGCTGATAGCCATCTCACTCTTACCCCAAGAATTGGGGGGGGGGGGGGGGGCAACACTGCTGGTGATTGCACTATCCTGCCCTCTTGCCACCAGACCGCATATTGTCCCACCCCAGGTAGAGGGAGGGGACAAAGGGTGTGTTTAAACTCAAACCCCGCCCATCCCAAATCGGGAAGCAGATATAACCCAGAAGGGGGGCAGTTGATAACACAGATACTCAACAAGTACTATGGAATTCCAACCATGGCGAGATTACCTGCAGCTGGCCCTGGTGGTCCAGGAGATAGCCAGGGAGAGGGACCCCCCACAGCCACTATCTGACAGGACACACCTGTCCCTTACTACTTCGGACAGTTCAGCCTCAGAGGGTCGTTGCAGCAATGAATGTCAGACTAGCCCAGATGTTCAAGACACCTCAACTCTTGATCAACCCAAGCTCACAGATGGGGTGTGTAACTTCTGCAAACACAATGGGGAGTCCCGTAATATCTACAACTCCCACGCCCTGAAGAGCCCACGTGGAGCAGTTCAGTGCCCAGTCCTACGCAAGTACACCTGCCCTCTGTGTGGGGCAACTGGTGATTTTGCCCATACCTTAAAATATTGCCCTCTCAACCAGCAGAAAAATTGTTTGTACAGAAAGAGTGGACGTAACTCTGCCGGACGCAAAGTCAAGCGTTAAAACTGAAGACATGAGCAATTGAGATCCACCACCATGCTCTTGAGATGTTTCCCAACATGAAGCCGATGCACCATCTTTAATTCCTCCAGCTGTATGGGGCTCCCGCTGTTTTTTTTAGACATATTCCACATAGGAAAGGGGTTAGGGGACCCCAAATACATACCAGAGGCAAACCCGCTTTGTTTTGAAGGGGTCAATAGAGAGGAATGTGACCCTCCTTGACTCATCTGCCTCAGGGGGTGAAACCCTCTCAATTCGGGCTCTGTTTCAGCCTGCATTTTATTCCCTGTCCTATTTTTTTATTATTTTGCTCCACAGAGAGGAGCGGTGAGAAAACAAAGAGCACGATGGCAAAATATCCGTTTGTTATTAAGGTTTTATATGTTTGTATTAGAAAGCAATAAATGCAGGTTTATTTCTATATTATTATTGTTGTTTTATTTGTTTGTAGAAACACAGTTTTACGTATCTATTTATATTATGTACTTTATCAAATTGACACAAAAAAAAGAGAGGAAGTGAAAGAACATCATTCATACAATTTTTTACACACACACACACACACACACACACACACACACACACACACACACACTTTGTATATATGGTGTTTTTTCACTTTTTGTACAGCAGTGAGTGGGTCAACAATGGCTGCAGATTATTTCTACTCACTAGTCAGACATGTACAGTATTTAGAGGGAGAAAAATATTATATTTTTACCAAAAGACCAGGGAAGGAAAAACAGCTCTACAGGTAGAGCAGGGGAAAAAAAAAAAAATGTGTAATCCATATCCACAGGTATCCTGTAGTGCTGTCTCCTTCCCTGGTATGTTGGTAAAGTATTGTATGTATATAAATAAAAACTTCACCAAAATACCAGGTAAGGAGACAGCACTACAGGATACCTGTGGATATGGATTACACAATTGTCATCTACCTGTAGAGTCGTTTCTCCTTCGCTGGTCTTTTGGTGAAAAGATAGACATGTATTTAGAGGGGGTATATGTATATCTGTATCTATTTCTACACACCAATATGCAGCCCTTGTTGACCCACTGCTGGATGAAGGCCTCCCTAAGGGCTGGGACCCGCTGCGCCCGGCAGTGCGGGCGGCCGCGTGAGCGCTACTCACCATGTGATGGTGCCCTCCCGAGCCGGTCCCAGTCCCCCCTCGCTGCTGGCTCGCTACACGCTGTGACGCGTCAGCCGCCAGGGGATACAAGAGAATTGTAATCCCAAGCGGCGACGCGTCACGTGGTGTGGCTGTGAGCCAATGAGGAGGGGAGGCTTCGGGGAGCGGGGAGGAGAGGGAAAGCGGCTGCAGCACCAAGGGAGCCCCCCTGCTCCCTCCCACAGACTCTCTCCTCAGTCTGCAGTAAGCAGATGCACGGGGGGACCCCTGGCAATGAGGAGAGGAGGCTGCGGGGAGAGGGACACATGTATTTACACTGTCCTTACACTCATTTACATGCAGGGCCTGGGGGACGGGACTTTACAGCACCAGATTAAACTGGAGATATGTCAATGTTATATTCCACTCCAGCACATGGACACACGTCATGGCCGCGCCCCCCCTCGTCATGGCCCCGCCCACCCAACCCATTTGGTCACGCCCCCCGCTCCGAAAAAAAGTTTCCTGCAGATCGCGGTGCAGTGAGTTGCACGTGCCGCCGGCAAGCAAGACAGCCGTGCGGACGCGTGCAACGGGGCCTTAGCCTAAAGATCTTCCAGGCACTGCGGTTGCAGCTACTCTTCTCCACGTTGCTCCAACACATTCCGATTTAATTGCTCCCATCTTACTTTTGGTCGCCGTCTTGGACTGTTGAGAACAACTCGGAATCCAGTTTAGCGCCATCTGTATCCAACGATGGTCATTTCTTCTTGCGGTATGTCCAGCTCACTGCCATTTTTATTTCTTCAGCCTTGTGATGTCACCGACTTGTTTGGTTTCAATCCCATTCAATATTTTTCCTATCTTTCGGCCAATACCCAGCATACATCTCTCTATACTTTGAGGTATACATACACGATTTACTATGTATATAAATAAGAAAAAAAAAAGTATATATAATATATTTATATCCCTCCTATATTAAAACAAGTTTAAAGGACAGCTAGTCACACGATATGCAAAAGGTTCTCAGACCATTTATTTGTATAGAAATGACAATAGCACAACATTTCCAGGTAAAAGTAGTATGTGCAAGATCACTGTTTAAATATATATATAAAATTTCCACAATCCAGTACAAATTTTCAACTTCAAAAGTTAATTAATTGTCTGACATCATTAAATTACACCTTTTAAATTACATCTCCCATTAATCAACTCACAGGTGAATAAAGTGACTTATTTTTTCAACAATAAATGAAATATCTTTATTATCCTTATGTGTAGAGAATAGTTACATAATCTATAGTTTCTGGAAGATCCTGATTTGTGAACAAACGTGTCAGTGTACTACTAAATAAAAATGCATAAACAAAATTCTTATTAATATAAAAGATAAACAGAATTGCAATTTAATACATTCTTAAATATATAATAACCTTGTCCCACAGATTAAATATTTTGTACATTTACCCAAGCCTCCACAGGGTGACAGACAGAGGGGACCTAGGAGAATGTCCCTACCCCCACAGGTTGACACAGTGACAGAGGAGAGTTCACACTTTGAAAATAAATCAGATAAAATAAATGAACTATTTCCTCCAACGCTTTGTCATCCTTCTGGGGTAGAGACAGGCTCACAGAATCCATGTGTGTCACAGTCACCCTGCAGGGAGCAGTGACAGACTCCCAGGTCTCTCTGTGGGAGGGACAGACACAGGCCCTCCGCTGTCACCCTGTAGGTGTGTGAGGGGACAACTTCCCTCTGTGACATTGCCTTGTGTATAGGTGTAAACACCATTGCGTGTTAGGCCGCGCTTAAAGTGCTGGCGACAGCGACACCGCGTCAAAACAAATGCATTGACGCCATCGCATGCTCTTATAGCAAGAGCAACGGCATGGTCGCTGGAAGTCATTTCAATTTGATTTTTCCAGCGACCTCAGCGTCGCCGACACTATAAGCGCAGCCTTACAAAGCATGTCGGTGGCATGTGTACACTTATATAAACAATGTTGTGTGTCTATACTGTGTCAACACAACTGGGTGAAGCGTCAATATGATTGCATGCGGAGTAGAAGTACTACACAGGACTGTGACATGATTATGGAGTGTGTACATGTATGCGTGTATATTACAGGGAATAGAGTTCTGTACTATTGTAGGTTTTGAAATTGCAACACAATTTTGTTTAAGGAAGGACTGAAATGATACAATGTTGTGTAGGGAAGTGGATGCGACAGAGAAAGGGGAGCGAGGACACATCGAGAAGGGGGTGAGGGGGCAGGGCAAAAAACAGGGGGGGGGGGGTGTTGAGGGAACAATCAAAGGGATAAGATGGGACAGTGACAGACAGGAGGAGGAAAGTGGACCGTGTCAGAGAAGCCAGACATGGGAAGAAAGAAAGATGAGGGCAGAGTGAGACAGAAAGGAGAGAGGCGACAGTGACAAACATATAGAGGGGACAGAGAGATTGACGAAAGGGATCAGTGACAGAGGACAGCGGGGAGAGAGGGGAGATGGGGTAAGGTAACCCTACAATTAGGATTTTATTGGCAGTGTTTACCAATCTTGTCAATAAAGTTATACACAATTAAAATAAAAACAGATGTACCCTATCAAAGATTGCGTCCTCTTTCTTGCCTCTTGAGAAACGTTGTCGTCTGTATCGTTAATTCCTTTACAGAGTCGATATTTATGGCCCTGGCCTTTCCAAAAAAAAACGGAATGGCGGTTTATTGATATTGATGGATGTGCCCTTCACAAAGATGGCGGCATGCCAATATTTACACTAACGCCCTTCACCAAAATGGCGTCGACTGCCTCCAACAATGAAGCGCCAATCAAAGTTACCTGCCTCAGAACACTCCCCTCCCTCCTGTGACGCAGCGGTTCCCAATTGGTCCAGACCTCGGCAGAGGGAACAGGATTCCCGGTGCCTCTCGCGAGATCCGCTGAGCGCAGTGACATAGCAGACAGAAAGATGGCGTCGCCGGGGGAAGAGACCCAGGTGAGAGTATATACCGGCGATATAGAAATAGTCATATTTATACACATATGTACAGGATGCTAAGGGAGCTATATACATCTACTAAGGTATACATACACGCTATATACAGTGAGTGGGGCTATATACTGATACTATATATACACACATATATTTATATATGTAATATCATCCGAAACCCTTATTGACACACTACTGGATGAGGCCCCCCCAATAATCCTCCAGGCACTGTGCTTGTAGTATCTTCTCGTAGCCCAAACATATTTTCCTCTCATTTTACTTTTGGTCATCTTGGTCTTTTAATCTCTTTTGGAAACCAGTCGAGTACCATCTGTGTCCAACGTTGGCCATTTCTTCTTGCGATATGTCCGGCCCACTGCCCTTTTAATTTCTTCACCCTCGTGATATCACAGACTTTTTTTTTTGTTTGTTCTCGCACCCATTCATTCTTTTTGCTGTCGCTTTGGGTAATACCCAGCATACATCTCTCCATGCTTCTTTGTATTGTCTGAAGATTGCGTTATCTTCGCATTTAGGGTCCAAGTTTCACATCCATACGTGAGCATGGGCAGAATACGCTGGTTGAACACTTTCCTCTTGCGGCACAGTGGAAGGTTCCCTGGAAATATTGTCTCTTCAAATGCGCTCCAATCCATCTTCATTATCCTATTGATTTCATTCGAATTGTTCTAATCCGTTGATATTTGTTAGCCAAGGTAGACATAGTTTTCGACTTCTAGTTCTTTTCCATTTATGTAGATCTTGGTAGAGTTTACACATTTGTTGAACATCACTTTGGTCTTGCTGAGATTTATGTGAAGGGCTACCTTCTTACTTTGTCTACTTCTAATTTGTGTGTGTGTATACACACTGAATATGGATTTATTCATACATGAGATTCATATACTGGCACAGGTATGAATATAGATACTGGTGAGGGTGTACTGTATATGCAGGGAGAAGGAGCGTCTCGGTGAGTAAAGACACTTGACTGTAAACAATGACACTGACTGTAAACAATGACACTGAATTGGTTCAATTCCGTTGTCAGCTCATTGTGACCTTGGACCAAGTCTCTTTATCTCTTTGTGCCTCAGACACCAAAAAAGATTGTATTTGGTTATTGTGAGATCGTGTTTGTTAGAATTCCTATGTGCTGCGCACCACACACTCTACTGTAATTGTGACGCGCTTAAAGTCCCATTGGAGAAAAGCGCTATATAAAGTAAAGTTATGTATTTACATATATTCCAAAATGTGCTTTCCTAACTGGCGTATTTGCAAAACTTTTCCCCTTGCTGCTTGTCTGAAGAAACACTCCCAGACTCCTACAGAGAGCAGGAGGTGTCGAAGGGAAAATACAAAGAAGCGCACCAGGGATCTGTATATGATATATATATTGATACCTCGATTTCTCATATGCTGATCTGTGCCATGCTTTGTTTTTTCTCCCATGTTCCCATATATGCTTATATATTGCAGGCATATAAGGGGCGAGTGTATGTATGTATCAGTGTATATAAATATTTATCTGAAAAAAGGGGGGGGGACCTGGGAGTCTGTGCTCCCCTCCGCAGGGTGATGGTGACACACAAGTGACCTAGGAGTCTCTCTCCCTCTCCCCCCAGCAGGGTGACACTGCAGCAAGATAATAAGTGAGGGATTAGGAGCGCTCAGCCATATAACGTCTGGGATAAAGTCCATCACAGGGGGAGGGGAGGACAGGACTCTCATGGGGTCAAGAATTGGGGGGCAAAGTCTGACCCTATAGGATCACAAGGACTATAGAGGGTTTTGGCAGGAGGTTCTTTATATGTAGTGGCTTTCTTTGTCACTGTCCTCTATTGGAGAGGGAGGGATAGACTCCCAGGTCCTTTCTGCCTGTTTCACACTGTTAGCCTATGGTATGCTGGTGTCTCTCCCACAGGGGAGAGGTGAAGCATATTCCAGTTCTCACCTTTTGGCCATCTTTTTTGCAGCCCAGTATCAATGGCTCAGCGGGGACAGAAGCCGCTGTTGTCCATGATCAACAGAATGAACAGCAGCAACCTCCGCCCCCAGCGCCACCCCCCAACGCCTGGCAGGTTATTAAAGGGGTCTTATTCAGGTGAATGAGGTCTCCCCTTATCCCATAAGAGCTTGGCCTTTTGACCCCATTATCTTAAAAGTCTGTAAGTGATTTCCCCTCTTAGTTTATTAGAGCTCAGCCTCCCTAACACTCTTCTTTACCCTACAGGATCTTTATAATATGGGCGATCAGCAGTTGGTTTCGTAGAGGCTCCGCCCCACAGGACCAAGCCACACCCACTGGAGACCCCCGTCCCCCCAGTCGGAACCTCTTCCCCAAAGACACCCTTATGGTATAGTATACGTCTGGGACTATGGGATATGGGGACGATGCTTGGTTTCTATAGGGCTAGAGTGGGGAGAGGAAAACGGAGCCGGGCACCTTTTTAGGGATGGCGGGAGGGGGAGGTCTTAACACCTCTAGGGATGGGGGAAGCTCTGCACTGCTGGGAGTGGGCGTGTCCTGGTTCTTTGCATTACCCAAAATCCTCTGCTCCTCCTTAGAACCTCCACGTCTTTCTCTCGGAGAATGAGCACTTCACAGAGTTTAACTCGTCCTCTGCGCTCTTCTGGGAGCAGCAAGACCTGGTGTACGGAGACTGGAGCAGCGGAGAGAACGGGGACGGCTGCTATGAGCAGTATTCGGAGATCAGCGTCCCAGAGGTGAGTACTTACCCACTCTCCCTCCTTTCTGGGGGAACCATCCTGGTCTTCCCAGTCACTGAAGAGATGTTATTCTTTGTGCATACTAATTGACCTATTGCTAATGTTCTGATGTTTCTGGTTACTTTTTGTTTACTTCCTCGTTATTTCTCTTGTTCTTTACTTTTCTCTGTACTTCTTCCTCTTATCATTATCATTCTATTGTTCTGTGTTTACCTTCCTTGCTATTTCTCCTAATTTATTCTCTTGTTTTCTTTCCTGTGTATGTCCTCTTGCACAGGATTAATTCTTTATTTTTGTGCGTTTTCTTCCTCGTAATATCCTCCTGGTTCTGTCTTTACTAGTCTCTGTTCCTCCTCTTTCCCATAGTGATATCATTCTATTTTCTTATTTTTGTTCATTGAACTCGTTATTCCTCTTCAATACTATAGCGCTCTGTCTTTACATTACCAAATGTCCTCTTTCCTTAATTATATTCTTTCGTTGTTCTTTGTGTTTATCGCAGTTTAATAACCCACTTTGTGTCGACTTTCCTCTGCACTTCCTCTTCTAATCTCTTGTTGTTCTTTGTGGTTGCTATTTCCTGGTACTTCCTTAGTAATCTGCTATTCTTTGAGTTCATATTTCCTCTTTGCTTCCTCTTAGGAATTATTAACAAAGAACAGATATTACTAACTTCCTCTTTCCGATACCTATTTTTCTGCTTAGATTTTCCTTCCTCATTACTTCCTCTTAGTAATATCACAATGTTCTTTGTTTACATGCTTCGGTACTGACTCTTTTAGGAATATCCATCTGTGTTTACTACCATTTTTAATGTCTCTATCCTTTTAATCTTTGCTTCTCTTAGTGTTTACATCCACCGTTACGTACTGTTAGAAAAATCTGTTTTTCTTTGTGTTGATCTTCCTTCTGACCTCCTCTTACTAATATCTCTGCTCTTTGTTTATATTTCCCAACATCCTTTCCCTAGTTATCGGCTTACATTTGTTCTTCCTTGTTACTCATAGTAATACCTTTCTGTTTTCAACCCTTTTCACTTCTGATTTTTCTATATTTATATCTATATTTATATAATTTTGTGTTTACACTTCCTAACTTACTCTTCCTGTATTGATATCACTGTGTTTACTTCCCTCTGCACTTCCTCTTCCCTTAGTAAAATAATTCTCTACTTCCATTTGCAGTTTCTTTTCTCATACTATTGCTCTTTCCCTTGTTTCCACATCCCTTGTTACTTCCTCTTTCCTGAGTTATATTGCGTTGTTGTTCGTGTGTGTATCGGGGTGTTTGGAAGGGTCTCTGCATGCCTCCCATTCCCGCCACCCTTGTAGGTGGCAGTGTGAGTGAAAACCTTCACACTCTACTTGCAATTCCTGGCTCGTGATGCTCTTCCTGTCCCCCATTCTCCCTTCTGCCCATGACACTCTGCTTGCCTCTTGTAGGGGGTCCAGAGGAATGGCTCTCTCTACATTCATGTGTATCTCACCAAGAGCGGCTTCCACCCTGACCCTGATCAGAAGGTTCTACACAGGAGACTGGCCACAGTGCACACGTCTCGCAGTAAGGAGGCGGTTTCTTCTGGTCTCGGCATCACTACTACTGTCTCTCTACCCGACACGACTTGCCCCCCTTCCTCTAGCTCATTTCTCTCCCCCCCTTTTCCCTCGCTCTTCCCGGCCTTACTCTCAACCCTTTTGTTCGACCCCCCCCCCCCCCCCCCTTCCCACCTTTTGCTTGCCGCCGCTCTGCCCTTTGCTTGCCTATGCTTGCCCTCGCTCGGCCCTATGCCTGCCCTCGCGAGGCCCTTTGCTTGCACTCGCTCAACCCCTCTCCCCCTTCCCTTGCCCTCGCTTGACTCACCCTTGCCCACCCCTCCCCCTCCATCTAACCAGTTTTTCTCTTTCACCCTCTCAGTGCTGAACAAATACAAACGGCGTCGTTTCCTGAAGACCAAGAATCTCCTGACTGGAGAAACGGAGGCAGATCCAGAGATGATCAAGGTGAGGGGACGAGTATCATTGTGTTACGCTGTTGGGGTGGGGGGCAGGGATAGACTCCCTCCCAAGTCTCCTATGTCTGTCACCCTGTGGGAAGAGGGACAGACTCCAAGGTCCCCTTTGCCTCTATCACTGCAACCCTTTCCTTTCAGAGAGCGGAAGACTTTGGTCCTATTGAGATAATCTCTCACTGGCATCCGAATTTAACCATAAATATCGTTGATGATCACACCCCGTGGGTGCAAGGCAGTGTTCCACCACCTCTTGACCAATGTAAGTTTACCATACTTATCCCGTAAGAGCTCGGCCTCCCCTGACCCCGTTATCTTATAAATCGGCAAGCCATTGCCCCTCTTATCCCATAAGAGCTCAGGCTACCTGACACTATTATCTTATAATTCAGCAAGCCATTCCCCATTTTATCCCATAAGAGTTTGCCACCCTCTCCCCCCTCCCCCGACCCTATTATCTTATAAATCCCATAAGAGCTACTCCGCAGACGTGAAATTTGACGCGGTGAGCGGTGATTATTATCCCATCGTGTACTTCAACGACTACTGGAACCTGCAGAAGGATTACGCCCCGCTGAATGAGAGCATGACCTCTTTACCTCTGCGGCTGTCGTTCTGCCCCCTTTCCCTGTGGCGGTGGCAGTTGTATGCAGCACAGAACTCTCGCAGCCCCTGGAACTTCCTTGGGGACGAGATGTATGAGCAGTCGGATGAGGAACAGGACTCTGTGAAGGTGAGGGCTGGAGGGAGATATTTGGTAAGGGGAGGAGGCCAGGGTCAGATTGTGAGGGTAGGATCTTCAGGGATTGCGTCTAGGAGGTGAAAGGGGAAGCTGGGGTAGGATCCTTGGGGCTGGAGTTTAGAGGAAGGGACCTGGAGAAGGATGAGTCTGAAAAGGGCAAAGCCTAGAGTAACTTAGACATGGATTATATCGGCAGGTTCCTTGTGGATGGAGCCGGGAGGAAGCATTGAGAAAGCTGAGGTGGGATTGTAGGGATTTCATTCTTGGGGGTGATGCTTCGAGGGGGAGAATTCTTTAGAAGGCGTGGACTTAAAAATATGGGATGGGATGGGGCTGATAAGTGGCTGGTAGTATATAACTTTATTCCCGGGGATGAAATCTGGAGGCCGAGGAACCTGTGGAAGCAATTTGTAGTAGGTTCTCCAAGGGCCTAGTAGTGTCTGCTGGGAGGAGGCAGCACTAAAAGTGGTAACATACTTGTAAGTTGTTCTCCCTTTGTCACCGGCCCTTATGTCACTTCCTGTAGGTGGCCCTACTGGAGACCAACCCCTATCTCCTGGCTGTGACCATCACCGTATCCATCGTACACAGCGTCTTTGAATTCCTGGCCTTCAAAAACGGTAATGGGGCAATGAGAGGGTACACAGGGGGACGGGTGGGGGGTGTCAAGGGAGCAGAATGGAACGGGAGGAGGTAATCCAACGGGAAATTAGGGCACACCCTGGCGGTGTCACAAGGACTGAAGGGGTCATGCATGCTGACACAGACCGGAGAAAGGGGTATTGGGACAGGACTGGGGGGGGGAAGGAGATACGCATGGAGGTGCACAGTGGAACTCTGACAGCAGCGGTCATGGACAGAAAAGTGGCTGCAGAGAACATGCAAGGTGATGCATGGATAGGAGCGATAAGTGTGACATTGACAATGACAGAAATTACATACGGTAATTTCTGAAGTAGTAATCCTTAATCTATCCCATTCTACTCCTCTGTCTCTTCCCTCTGTCCCAGACATCCAGTTTTGGAACAGTCGCCAGTCTTTGGAAGGTCTCTCTGTGCGTTCCGTTATCTTTGGGGTCTTCCAGTCCCTCGTTGTCCTGCTCTACATCCTAGACAATGAGACAAACTTTGTGGTGCAGGTCAGCGTTGGCATCGGTCTGCTCATTGACTTCTGGAAGATCACCAAGGTCATGGACGTCAAGGTGAGGAGCCACCTCTGTCACATCTTGGACACAATGTGTCACCTCAGTGTGTGTCCTTTCTATGAGCATATCTCCAGGAGCGTCCTTTTGAGTTTATGTATATCTTTATATATTACCTACAGTGTACTTGGCACTTTACAAAAGAGACCATACAATACAGGGAATAAGTGCTTTTCCATGTGTCATCTCTGTCCAAGCCCTATAACCATCCTAATCACCCATGGAAGGTTGCACAGGGCCTGTGGCACACAGTGCGTCACCTTTAGGAATTAGTGTTGCCCCCATCCCAACCCTAGTGATGACCTTGTCACCTCCAAGCCAACCCTATAACCCTTCCAATGACCTTTACAAGGTCACCTAGTTGACGGACGTCAGGGTTAGGCCTCCAGGTCAATTCTCGAACCTCAGACTGATCCCTGTCCCTCTCACACAGCTGGACAGAGAGAACAAAGTGGCTGGGATCTTCCCACGTCTGACGGTGAAGGACAAGTCTACGTATGTTGCGTCATCCACCAAAGTGTATGATGATGTGAGTATCGGGTCCTTATGTGTCCTAGTTTTGTTTTTTGGATTGGTTTAGGTTGTGCAGGGTTTGTACCACCCTTATCCGGCATGTAGAATCCTTATAGAAGCATCTCGTGTGTGTGTGTGTGTGTGTGTGTGTGTATACACACACACATACGCTCACATTCACATACAGTACGTGCACACATGTATGCGTGTACAGACACAAGCGCACTCGTGATTGTTAGAACTGGCTTTCTAGCAAGTGGCACAGCAGCAGCTGTTCAACGTGAGAGCCCGCACTTTTTATTCAGCGTCTTGGGGTAAGGGTATTTACGGTCTGTTTTGTGATTGTCTTGAAAACGCTTCCTGTGAGTACTGAAATGTTGACCTATTAATAAACTTTTTTTTGTATTGGCCATAAGCCCTGGTGTGCCTGCTTTTATATTTTTGTGCATGGATAATTGTTTTTGTTTCTTGTGGAAGGTATATCGTTTCTATACAATATATCGGATGCTTCTAGGATATACTAGTTTTTATGGGTATTTATGATTTGTTTAGGGCTGGGTTCCTTTGAAATTGCTGGATAAATGTATAAGGGTGAGAGAGCGGGAAAGGTGTTCTAAGGTTCAGCACTGTCTCCTTCCTGTCTGCAGATGGCGTTCCGGTACCTGTCATGGATCCTGTTTCCATTGTTGGGATGCTATGCTGTATACAGCCTACTGTATATGGAACACAAGAGCTGGTATTCCTGGGTACTGAGTATGTTATACGGATTCCTCCTCACATTCGGTAAGTGTGGAATGAGATATTTTGTAGGAATTTGCTGGAGAAGAGGCTTGCAATCGCAGTACCTTGAAGATCATTGGTTAGTCCTTCATCCAGCAGTGGTTCGACAAGGGCTGAAGATGAACTAGATATAAATCTATCATCTTGAGCCCTTGTTGATTCAATTCTCTTTCAGGTACTCAAGTTGCAAGCTTCTCCATGTTTCTCCCACAAATGTTCTGATTTTATCTTCCCATCATACTTTTGTTTGATACCCCATGGAATCCGGTCGAGTACCATCTTTGTCCAACGATCGTCTGGCCCACTTCCATTTTCTTCATACGTGTGAAGATTTCAGACTTTGGTTTTCTTCCGATCCCATTCATTCTTTTCCCTGTCTCTTCGGGTAATCCACAGCCTACATCTTTCCATACTTCTTTGAGTTTTCTGAAGACTCTGAATTATCTCTGCATTTAGTCTCTTAAGTCTCACATCCATATGTGAGCACGGGCAGAATACATCACACACTCCTCTTGATGCACACTGGAAGGTTCCCTTGATATATGGTGTTGTTTCTTCCAAATGCGCTCCATCCCATCTTCATTCTCCTATTGATTTCATTCAAAAGGTTCCCATCCATTGATACTAGCTGACCATGGTAGACACCTAGTTATATTCCATTTATCTTGGTTTTGATGAGATTCATATGGAGGCCCAGCTTCTCGCTTGCTTCGGCGAGTCCTCTGATTTGTTGCTGGAGGTTTTTACTTGTGGCAAAACAATGTTGTCTGCAAAGTGTAGGTGACTCAACTATTTACTGTTGATGTTTTGTTTCCAAGTGTTACTGTGAACAGGTTTAGTGGCGTCTCCCTGTCGCACAGCATTGCTTATCTTTATCTTGGGGGCACACAGAGTAGAGGGTGGATGGATACTGACACAGGACACACCGGAGTAGGGGGATACTGATACAGGAGAGGGGGGGGTGGTATGGACATGGCACACTGGAGGGTGGAATACGGACACTGGAGGGGCGGGAGGAAATGTATTATTTTATTTGTAAAGCACCAACATATTCCACAGCGAGGTACAACTGGCGAACAGAGATGTAAATTGCATAAACGGTTACATACCAAAGAAGGACAAACATATACAAAAGGTAATGAGGTCTCTGCTCGTGAGAGCTTACAATCTAGAGGTGGGGGGCGCAAGATTTTTCTGGGGGGGCGTGGCGGCTGCAGCAGAGGCCCCGCACTCTTCCCCACAGCATATAAATTAAGTGCAGAGGGATCACGTGAGGCCTCTGCAGCGTCTCCTACCTTGTCTTTGGCAACGCTGCGTCAAATGACGGCGCGGGGTCATGTGACGCGTCGCTGTGGCAATGTGCGGCAAATGAAGTCGCGGGTCACATGGCCCTGTGCGTCATTTGATGCCGTATCTTATGTAAGGGGGGGGGGCGAGCACAGGGGTTGGCAGGCAGGGCTGGGCGCAGCGCACAAAGTTTGCGCACCCCTGATCTAGAAGGCGTGAGCAACAATGTTGAAACGAAAAGGTAAAGTGGCTGCTCATTGTGGGACGGAGTATGCCTTCCGATGAACTATGGTCCAGCCGCACAGCTGATGCCCTGAAGATTGAGGATATGGATGTTAGGGGATAGCCTGGAGATTGGTCCAGTAACGCAGCTGTACCCAGTGGTGTTGGGGGGGGGAGTTTAATGGTAGAGATATCCCAGATTAGCTTCCTTGAAAAAAAGTGAGTTTTCAGTGAGTTTGTAAATGTCTGATGGTACAGTATGTGGTAGGGAATTCAAGAGAGCGGGGGCAATATGGGAGAAGTCTTGCAGGTGGAAGCGAGAGGAGGTAAGGCAGGAGGAGAGTTGGATGTCATGGGCCGAACATGGGTGGCGGTTAGGAATATATTTGGGGATGAGGGCTGAGATGTATTTGGGGGAGGGCAGTGTCGTTGAGAGATGGTAAGCCGGAGCTAGTGTTTTAAATTTGATTCTAGAGCAAGGATGACCAACTCCTGTTCTCAAGGGCCACCAACAGGTCAGGTTTTCAGGATATCCCTGTTTCAGCACAGGTGGCTCAGTCATTGACTCTTCGTAGGTCATTAGCCACATTTGTTAGTACGTTTTCAGTGGAGTATAGAGGACGGAAACCAGATTGCAGAGTCAGGCAGGGAGTTGGAGGAGAGAAAGTGACTTGAGATGTTGTATACAAGTCTATCCTTGGAGGTAGATTAACACACATTCTCAGCTAGCCACATCATGAATATATATTTATGTCAACAAGAGAGCTACTGAGCGTGGCAATTGTATATAACAAGAGACAGGGGATGCCCAATGCTACATACCATTGACAAAACATATATGGTAAAAAGTATCAAGTAAAATGCTTCAATAATATTTAGTTAACCCTTTGGCCAAAGCGTCATAAGCCTGCATACCGACGCCAAGGTATAACTAAATTAATGCAGGTCCTACACAACACTGTGAACCCTTCCTTTTACCTCTGTAAGAGGGGAAAAACCATTATAGGTCTTGTTCCTGCAGCAAATGAAAAGACCTCCCAAGTAAAAAGGTGGAGGAGGAGGAGTGAGCTCTGGGGGGAGGTACCACCAGCCTCCAAACAACTGCTACCAGTCAGAGATTGATTAGCACACATTACCAGCTAGCTCAAACTCCCACACCCACCACACCATGAATATATATTTATGTCAACAATACTTTTTACCATATATGTTTTGTCAATGGGATGTAGCATTGGGCAACCCCTGTCTCTTGTTATATCCTTGGAGGTAAAGGGGAGAAGAGAGAGAGAGAGAGGTCGATAGTTAGAGAGGGAGGTGGGTCAATAGTGTAGTTTTTTTTTGATACTGGGTGTGATGAGTGGAAGTTTAAACAAAGATGGTAATGTGCCAGAGGCGAAAGAGTAAAGAGATGAGTTAGGTAGGCTGTGGCTTTTGAGTGGAGGAGAAATGTGGGAATAGGATCATGGTGGCAGATTGTAGGGCAAGATGAGGAGAGAAGCACGGAGACCTCATCTCGATCATGGGAAAATGAGCTGAGGGTGGATTTGTGTGTATGGGAAGAGGTTAGGGGGTGTGGAGCTTGAGATGAAGAAATGCCATGTCTGATTTGACTTAATCTAGTCTGTGAAGTAGGTGAACACTGCAATATCTCTGCCTGTGAGGGTAGAAGGTGGTGCAGGTGTAGTTGGATGGATATGGGAGATAAAGGTGGTGAATTGGCGTGAGGGTTAGATGGCAGTTTCTATGAGTGAAGAAAAGTAGGTTTCCTTGGCAAGGGAAAGGGCAGCGTTCTTGGACGTGAGGATGGATTTATAGTGGAAGAAATTGGCTTTAGTGCGGGATTTCCTTCAGTAACGTTCCGCGGTGCGTGATCACTCCTGGACGTAGCGGGTAAAGTATGTGCACCACGGATGTGGCTTAAATTGTTGGGTGCGAACAGTGGTGGATTTCCGTATAAGCTAAATAAGGTACAGCTTAGGGCCTCCAAATACTAAGATTTTTTTACAATTCTAATCTATTTGAGGGGCCCTCTAAATCCACATGAACCTTATTGGAGAAATAAATCTGTTTCATCTCTATGTGAAGGAAAATTATCCAGATAAAGAACGTTTTTGTCATCAAGATCTGTATGTCATCATTCAGGATGAGATTGACTTAGCCTTCCCCTACACTGACGCAATATTGAGTCTGTTTTTAAGTTTGATGATAACCAATTGCGCAGGAAAGAGGACTTTTTTTGAAGCTAAAAAATTAGCTCAAAATGACCATGCGACAAGAAAAGTGCACTAGGTGTATCTTGCATTTTGTGCCTAGGAAGTGATATCGCATCTTATTTGACATTATCAATAAATTGGCTTTCCAAAAATCAAGAAAAGACCTTTTAAATCTTTGAATTGTTTTTTTTTAGTAATTTTATAATGAAAATATTTTTTGTCATAAAGTCTGCCCATGTACTTTAATTATTCAAATAAAAATCTTTTATTAATCATTCTTTTTACAATATTTTTTTTACATTTTTATTTTATATGGGGCCTCTTCCTTATGATGGTTTAGGGCAGTGGTTTTTAACCTTTTTTTTTGGTTAGGGAACCCTATAATTATATTGTGACATTCTGGGGAACCCCAACTCTCTAATAGTGCGTCTGAGATTAGATGCCTGGTCAATTCTTATATATTTGATATAATCACTGAATGACCGGAAAACTACAGGGAACCCTTTAGCGATGCCTGGGGAACCCAAGGGTTCCTAGGAACCCCTGTTGAAAATCACTGGTTTAGGGCCTTTTATCCTGTACTGTATCTCACGATCAATTTGATAGTAACTTGTCTATATTTTTCTTGTCAGATTTATCAAATTAATATTCATATTTATAGTAAAACATTTGTAGGATTGACCACAATTTTAAAAGTAATATTTTTATCCTCACAAATTAATATATTTCTTCTCTTGCAGGATATATCACCGTAATTAATAGTAACACTTATGTCAGATTTTTTTTTATCACACAATTGTTAATAGTAAAAAATAAATATGTATATGTGTTGTGGTTTATAACGACCCAACAAAAGATTTATTAATGTTTTTATAGTTTGATACGATTCATCGCCATTACCTTTATAGAGGTTTAGTAATTGGTAACAATGTTTTAAATCAGCGTTGCGCAAGCACAAGGTTTTTTTTGGGGGGGGGCGCGGGTGGTTGCAGAGGTCCCGCGCTCTTCCCCAAGGCATTTAAATTAAATGCCGGGGGACCGCACAAGGCCTCTGCAACCTCTACTTACCGGGATTCAGCCGGCTTCAGGAAGCGTGACCATGGCAACGCAGCGTCATGTAACGTCACGGTTGCTCTGGTAACATGACGCCGTGGGTCACATGAACCCGCCGTGCGAGGTAAGGAGGGGGTGGCGATCTGAGGAGGTAAGGTGGGGGGCGGGGTGCTGCCAAAAAAGTTTGCACGCCCCTGTTTTAGATGGTCTATAACCACCCCAGAGCTAATATCTTATAATATTTTGTAGAATTTGTTTCTGACCCCCACAACTATTTGTTATTAATGTATCTGTAGGGTTGATAATAATGAGCCCCCCCACAGCAGATTATTAATGGTTGATTGATGTTTTTTTAATAGGGTTTATCACGATGACACCGCAGCTGTTCATTAATTACAAGATGAAGTCAGTAGCTCATCTTCCCTGGCGGATGTTGACCTACAAAGCCCTAAATACCTTCATAGATGATCTCTTCGCCTTCGTCATCAAGATGCCCATGATGTATAGGATCGGCTGTCTGCGGGACGGTGAGCAGACCCCATATAATTCCCCATATCTCCCTGGACCTGTGCTCGTGGCTTTAGGGTCCCCTCAACGAAAGGGAATTTTCTAGGATATATGTAGGATCCTTGTATGGTCTCACGTTTTTATAGGATTTGTAAGATTCCTGTGCAATTTATATAAGATTATTATAGGATTTGAATAAGATGTGCAAGATTCTTATATTATGTAACTTTTTTTTAACAGAATTTTAGTAGGGTATGTATTGTATTGTATGTCTTTATTTATGTAGCGCCTTTTAATGTACATAGCGCTTCACAGCAGTAATACATGTGGTAATCCAATAAATAACAGATAATATAAATAACAGATCATGGGAATAAGTGATTCAGACATTAAGGAAGAGGAGTCCCTGTTCCGAGGAGCTTACAGTCTAATTGGTACAAGAAACCTTATAGGATTCTTATAGGGTCTCTAGGAACCTTGTAGGATTGTCATTGCGTGTGTAAGATCCTTATAGCGTATGTATAATTTTTATAGGGTATCTAGGATGTACACCCTATAGGATTTCACAAATATGATAAGAATACTATACGATTTACGGTATGTAGGAGGAGTAGGTTGTGGGGGACTTATTGAATTCTCTAAATCTCCCCTACAGACGTCGTGTTCTTTATATACCTGTACCAGCGCTGGATTTATAGGGTGGACCTGACACGGATGAATGAGTTTGGGACCAGTGGAGAAGCCCCGGCACCCGTCTCCCCCCAGGATGGGCTTGACCCCCTTCCCCCCCTTCCCCCTGTCCCTGAAGAGCCTCCCACCCCCAAACCAGAAGAAGAGAAGAAGAAGGACTGATACACCCTTATTCCCCCAACCCCCCCATGGACAGTTCTACCCCCTCAGGGGGTTAATCAGCTGCTGTTTTATATATATAATCCCTCCCCCTCCTTACTGAGACGGCACCCTACCCCCCACCCCTGTCTAATAATATGTATATGGGACCGGTGAAGTTTTAATGTCTCCCCCCCCCTTTGCTCTCTCACCCACCTACTCCCCTTGCGCTCTCTCCCTCTTTCCCTACCCACGATTTTCTCTCTCATAATTCTGTCGTGCTGTGTCTCCACCACCTTTTATCATGGCTACTCTGCGGGATCAAGATGTGCAAACTGGATTTAATAAATATGGCCGCTCTTTAATTTCCTGCTACTGAGTGCGTGCAACCATCTGGGCTTCAGGCTCTTCTCTTCCCCCCCCCCCGGCCAGGTGCCAGTGTCTGTTTTCCTGCCCCCTCCCCCTTTCTCCTATAGGAGGCACCAGGCTGTGTTCCTTCCCCCTGAGGGGCCAAGCTGTCTCCCTCCATGAGAAGAGCAAGACTGTCTCCCCCCACAAGAGGGGCCATGCTGTCTCCCCCCTCCATGAGCAGGGCAAGGCTGTCTCTCCCCCTTGTAAGGTGTCAGGCCGTGTCGCCTGCCAGTCTAGATACGGTCGTCGTCGTTTCTCTCTCCCCCCCCCTTCCATGCAGCTCGCCTGGGGTCAGGCACTGTTTCCTCCACCCAGCTTGAGAGGCCAGGCTCTGTCCCTCCCACAGGACCACGAGAGAGGTTCTCCCCCCCACCCCTTGTGTTGCACCCTCTCCCCTATTTTGTGTCACACACTTCCCTTCCCCCTCGTGTACATAAACTGTGCCGCATTGTTTTATTGTTGCTTGCATGTTGCGGTAATGTATTCTGCTTTGCTAATGCTCCTTTAATGTAATCTGAATCTAGTAGTATTCTGGACTTTTACATCTATTTGGTCATCTTGTAGTTTTGTAATGTTTGATTTCATGTAGATTTCGCTCCACTAATTGTGTATCTTCATATCCTTATTATCAGAGCTGATATAGTGCAGTCCGGTTGTACCCTAGTGTCCCTGTACAGTATAGTACAGTCCAGTTATACTCTGTGCACTATATACAGAAGAAAGAGAGAAAACAGGCGGAGTAAAGGCACTGCCTGTCGCATAAGTCCCTATAGCATGCACTCTGTCTGTGTGAGGGGAACGTACCTACATATGGTTTAGAGACAACGGAAGAGAGTAGTGATACTGGTCTGTGATGTATTGTATAGTTGTAAAGTTAAAACACTATATTATACCGCATTAAAATAATAGGACCAGATTGGATGAGAGAGAACAATAAAATTGTATTAAATAACAGCAGTAAATGCAAGTAGATGATCAAGGCAGTGGGTGGGGAAAGGACAGAAAGAGGGAGAGAAGACCCTCAAAACGTATCTGTGCTGGCCCTGCGGGGATGCATTCCAAGAAGGAATTAGTGCCAACTAAACAGAGAAATTTTTTTTTCTTAAACCACAGCAAGCCCTGTGATTATTAAATCACATAAATACAAGATAGAGTATATGAGCATATAATGTAGCAGGTGGGTGTCTGTATAGAGACCCTGCTTGTAGCTGACCCTTGTAGCAATTTAACTACACACATGGAAGGGAAAGAAAGGTACTAGTCCCTACACACCAATCTAGGCTGACCCTGCGGGGATATGGCAAAGTAACCATAGATAGCTACCTGTTGAATGAAATGCAAATACCCGCTTACCTTATCCCTTAAAAACATACCACTGCGTCACTGGGGGGGCACAGCCATGCAGCAAACACTGAACAACACGCAGCCTTCTTGAAATGCATCCCCGCAGGGCCAGCACAGATAAGTTTTGAGGGTCTTCTCTCCCTCTTTCTGTCCCTTTCCTACCCACTGCCTTGATCATCTTGCATTTACTGCTATTATTTAATACGATTTTATTGTTCTCTCTCATCCAATCTGATCCTATTATTTTAATGCCGTATAATAAATAGTGTTTTAACTTTACAACTATACAATACATCACAGACCAGTATCACTACTCTCTTCGGTTGTCTCTAAACGATATGGAGGTACGTTCCCCTCACACAGACATCGAGTGCATGCTATAGGGACTTATCCGGCAGGTAGTGCCTTTACTCCGTTGGTGTTCTCTCTTCTGTATATGATTCATTGCCCTAGTGCACCTGTCTGGATCTTTGACCTGTCATACTCGGTAGAGCAGGCTCGACCCACCCTCTGTTATACTCTGTGCAGTGGCAGATTTCCAATTAGGCCCGTCAGGCCTGGGGCGACAAAATTTTGGGCCGGCAAAAATGTCTGCCCCATATACATTTGCCCCGCTCTCTGGTCAATTGGGCTAATGGGAAGGCAATTGGCTGTGACTGCCGCCTCCTAGCTGCAGCCATCCTTTAAAATCACAGCAGGACGCCACCAACGTGACGTCACACGGCGTCTTGTCACCATGGCAACGCAGTGTCAAATGACATGACATCATTGCGATTCAGGAGGAGGGCGGCACCAAGGAGGCGTCCGCCACAGCTAAGTGCCGTGGGGCGGCGGAATTTCAAATCCGTCGCTGACTGTCTGTAGTGCAGTCTGGTTATACTCTGTGTCAGTGTATTGGTGCAATGACTGGTCACCTCTGCAGTGTACAGGTCTGAGAACCCTAAAAAAAAGCAAAGCTATCACACTATAGAGGTGTGTTGATTCTGGGGGTTCAAGGAAGAAGTCGTCCTTGGGTCTGAGTTCAGGGCCGGGAAGTCCAGTGAGCAGCATCCAAATCAATGAGTTCCCGGGGGTCTGCCTTTGTAGTGGTTAAAGCTACAGTAGTTTAAATCCCAGTGTCTGCTTTCCTTGTAATTTTTGACTAATCAGACACCAAGTTTAGATTGTAAGATTTACAGGAGAGTGACTCCTTGTGCCTGCACAATTACATCTACGTTGTCTGCACGATATTAGAAAAAAGTATTAGTAATAATATTATATTATAATATTCAAATGATTATTATTATGCATGGTGTTCCATTGCAGGCCTCCAGACAGCGGAGCCTTAAATGGGCTGGCCAATCAAGGACAGAGGCAGTGACACCGTCCCACACAAAGTGCAAACAGAGGGGCTGGGGCAGGAAAAGAACTGTCAAAGGGGGATATTGGCAATCTGTCAAAAGCCCTCCTCCTGGTGGCTACAAATTGTATAGTGCAAAGCAAGAATGACAGTGTCAAATGACACACTGTGTGTGTGTGTGTGTGTGTTTTTGTGTTTCTCTGTTTCTCCCTCTTCGCCCCACATGGGTCTGTGAGGAGAAGTCATGTGTCTAGGCACAGAGGGGATTTCCCAGCCCCACCCACCAACTCTGATGTCACATGATCTGCTAGCCAATGAGCGCCCAGCTATGGGGAGCCGGGGAATTCCAGGCTGGAGAGAGAAACTGAGTGTACAGTATATACAGTGGCTGTATACTGTGTATACTCAGGGTATATATACAGGGAGCAGAATGAGGGAGCCGGGCAGGACAGGTATGTGTATATATCTATATACTGTATGTTTATGTCTATATAGGGCTGAATGAGTGGCTCAGTGAGTAAAGGCTGATAAGTAGGGGAGTCCTGGTTCAATTCCCGGTTCTTGTGACTTTGGGCAAGTCACTTTGTAACCTCACCTGGGCAGGGACAGTCTGTAAAACATTCTATGTGCTGCATACTGTGCACTATACTGTAATTGTGACGTGCTTTGAGAAAAGTGCTATATAAAATAAAATTATCATATATACTATGTATAATACAAATTATCTGCTGTTGGGTCTCCAAAAACATAATATCAAAGCCATGCAGCTGGTGGAAAACGCCACAGCCTGTCTTATAGCAGGCAAGGCCACATCTCGCCAGTATTAAATCTGCACTGGCTCCCGGTGCAGCAAAGGGTTCATTTTAAGATATTGACTCTTACCTTTAAGGCTAAGATACTACCCCCCACCCCCACCTTACCTTAAGCATAGCGTAATCGGTAACACCCCAATCAGGCACTTAGATCTGCCATCACCCCTCAACTGATTGAGCCTCAGTTTGAAATCAATACATCTGGAGGGAGAGCTTAAGAAGAACCGCCCCAAGACTGTGGGGCTTTAAGAAATCAGGAAGCTTTACTTCCATTCAGAGAGGAATTATAAACCTTCCTCATTAAACAAAGCCTGGCAAACAGACCCCAATATGCTGGCAGCCAGCTGTTTCCGTCTGTGTTTTCCACCCTTTGTTGGTCCTCCTCGTCGCTGCCCTATATGTTTTCGGTAGGTCCCGGTTGTAGGTCTGAGATGGGTGTCCTCCCTAAGTTCCTACACGCGCTCTAGTACTGAGTTTCTTGGTGAGTAGTGAGTTAGAACAAGTTTTAAATAACTGTCTGTATTTGTACTATGTGTGGTAAAGGAGTCATGGCACACAATAACAGTAATAATCCAAAAGATTGGAGTGGGTGCTGCTGCTAATGTGCTAAACATTACTATGTACAGTATAGCAGTAACAAAAAGCAGGCACTGCATTTTTTTTGAGCTATCATTTGCATTAGGATCATTGATTTCTTGAGTGTTGAAATATATATTTTTCTACTATTATGATCTGCTCTTTAACTTTCAGTATATCAATACTGTTTTCTCTGTGTGCCTGTAGTATATTATAGCTCTCTGTGTATGCCCTGTATCTTTGACCAATTTACATGCATGCTCCAGTTACATATTACTAGCACGCTATTTCACGTGTAGTTTGTTAACAGTATTTGAACTACAGACTTCACTTTCTGTTCTGTGTTCATTCAATAGCGCATGTGCTCCTTTAGGAAATCTTTCTTGTTGTTCTCATATGTCCTCTTCCCTGGAGCACCGCTGGCTACTATTAATTATAGAACATATGCTATTGTGTGTGTGTGTGTGTGTGTGTGTGTGTGTGTGTGTGTGTGTGTGTGTGTGTGTGTGTGTGTGTGTGTGTATTTGTATAGGAAAAAGGAAGAAACGGCACACAACCCTTTTTCTATACAGATTCTTCTTGGGAAGTGATTCTTCCAGGATACAGCAGCCCCCATCCCTCCTTTTTGACTTTACAGCACAGCTATCGTGCTATTGGACTACTAATACTTTTCCTTTCTCTCCTGCACTGGACTTGTAACTATGTATTGTTTACTTTATGATTACTGATACATTCATATTGTTTATTTTCATTGCATTCATGTGTTGTATCTAGCTAGCGCTGTTTTTTTCTTGATGTATGTATGAGTATGTGTGTGTATAACCTATCCCATAGCCTCTCATGCATACCCAGTTAAAATCAACCCCACACTGATGAGACCCATCAAGGTCGAAACAGCTGTCTGTGGGTGTTTTCTGGGATGGCACTTAACCCGGCTGTGCTCAAAGCTGGCCATGCAGCAAGTAAGCTACGGGAACCATTGTTTAAAATGTTTTTGAGGACACAAGTGAACTGTGTGCCTTTGCATATCATTCCCAGAATCCCTTGCTGAGTGGAAGTGCTTTGCGCGGGGATGAATGGGAAAGGCGGGGTTTGACAGACCTGCTACGGACAGTGCAGTGAGCATACCGTTGGTATTTGTCTTATATTATATATATATATATATAGAATATATATATATATATATATGTATTATAGTATATGTATATATATTATATGTGTGTGAACCATGCTTTCCAGGCGAGAAAACAAAGAAGCAAGCATCAAAGCAATTGGTAAATAATTGTATTAAAGACAATAATCAGCCAGATCACACACGTTTCGGTCCAGAAAGGACAGGAAGGTGTTGGTTAATCTGTGCTGATGTATGATCTTTAATACAATTTATTAACCATATTGGCCTTTGGAGTGTGTTGTGTGGTTTGGTCGCATGGAAGCATGGTTCATGATACTATGAGTTGTATGCATGCAACTTGAATGTGTTGTTTGTTGGATGCCAGCTGTGATATATATATATATATATATAATGAATATAGTATAATTTTTTATCGATAATAATCGATATGTATAGAGCGAGAGATAGATATATATATATATAGAGAGGAGGATAGATCTTATATATATATATATATTATTGACATTGCAAATGGAGAGACAATATTATCAATAGAAATATCTAACTCAACAGGCTATCTTGGCATAACCACAAATCACTGTGGTGATACACAAACAGATGAACTGTATGGTTAAGAGTCCCAATAAATGTGATCCTAAAAAAAATGAGAAGCAAAAGCCAAAATAGTTAAGTAGTGTAAAACTGGGTTTATGCAGGTAAGAGTGAACAGCTACTTACAATGTAGCAGTGTAAATCAGCATTTTAGGTGCAATCGTGGTGGATGTCGGCGTCTCTGCCTCCACCCCAATGCTGATAAAGTCCAGGGATCCGGCCTTTGCGGTTGTTCCCTCTTCTCGTCACCAGCCGATGGGATCCGAGGCATCCATGTACCGTGGCAATCACACAGCTGATTGTACGATGAAAGCAGATCGTTCTTAGACACTACAACAGTATGTCTCAATGAGGTCTAACATGCAGCTCGGCAGGCAACCCACTTAACCCTACACGTTTCGTTTCAGAAGAAACTTCATCAGGGGCAGTCATGTGACATTACCTCTATATAGGTGTAGGAATTTTTTGAAAGGATGGTTGCCAACACAAATGCTGCCAATTAGACAGAGTCCCTATAGTCCTATCACAGCATCAAAACATATAGAAAGAGATTAAATAAATGTGATTGGACTATAGCGACTCTTGTTTAAATGGCAGGGTTTCTGTTGGCAATCAGCCTATCAAAAAATTCCTACATCTATATAAATAGAGAGGTAATGAAGTTTTTTCTGAAACAAAACGCATATGGTTAAGTAGTTGTCCGCCAGCGTGGATATCGTAGACGCCGTCACCTACTCCATAATGATTGTGGTACCTGGATTCAATCCCAAAATGCTGTTTTATATTGCCATATTTTAAGTGGTTTTTCACCTATTTGCGTTTATAAACCTCTATTTACAATACTTTACTATTTTGTGCTACTTTAAATTTTTCAGGATCTTACTCTACATATATCTTCTTTGGACATTCATCTATACCAGGGGTGCACAAACTTTTTAAGCTGCGCCCCCCTACCTGCTCCCTGCACTGCTCGCGCCCCCTTACCTCTTTTGTCGGTATATATAATATATATATATAAAGCAGAAAATAGCCGTGTTAGTCCAGTTGCGATAGTGCAAAATAAATGAGTTCTTCAGTATTAGGTGATACCTTTTTTATTGGACTAACAATTTATGTCATAGGACAAGCTTTCGAGAGTTCTCCTCTCTTCTTCATGTCAAGCAATACTGATATACAAAGGATTCAATGGATAAAGCAGTGTAGAGAGAGGGGGGGAAACAAAACCCAGATATTTTACTGGCGGTTTAGAGAGTCAACTAGGGTTCCTTCCGCGTGTTTTTTTATTGTGCTTGTTTGGAATTTGCCAATTTGTTGTTCGTTACAGTTTCTACTGTCTGTGTAAGTGTAAACCGGGTGTCGCTCGTGAGTGTGAATTTGTGTTTGTTATTTGTTTGTCCTTTGCGGGGGATCCTCCTTTTCCTGCTAGATGACGTCCCCCCCTCTGGCCTCCCCTTCCCCCCACACCACCCCCCACCCACAGTCCCTTTTCTTTGACACTGTCGTGATATTTATTATTGGCTTCAAAACATTAACACCCTACTTTTCCTTATCTACCCTATTATAGTAAATAAATGTTTGTTGTCTTTTGTCCCTGTGTTTCTGCTGTGTGCCTCTCTTTTTTCTTCCTTCTTTTCTTTGTTTCCCCCCTCTCTCTATTGTGTCTTGCTTTATGACTCATTTACTCCTTTGTGTTGTTTATCTGTGTATTGCTTTTTCGAATTCCTCCCACCCCTACCGTATTTTCGCATCACCGCAGCCACGCCTCCCGGTAAACTCTCGTTTTTTTACACAGCTCCCCCCCCACGCTTGGCCCCACATGCGACATTACCAGACCCCTCCCCTTCTCCTATAGAGGCCACAAGGCGTGTCCTTCCCCTGAGGGGCCAAGCTGTCTCCCTCCATGAGAAGAGCAGACTGTTCCCCCCACAAGAGGCCATGTGTCCCCCCTCCAGAGCCAGGGCAAGGCTTGTCTAACTCCCCTGGTAGGTGTCAGGCGTGTAGCCTGCCAGTTAGATACGGTCTTCGTAGTTTCCTCTCCCCCCCCTCTTCAGACTCGCTGGGTCAGGCACGTTTCTCACCAGCTGGAGAGGCCAGGCTGTCCTCCAACAGGAACACAGAGAGAGGTTCTCCCCCCACCCCTGTGTTGACCCCTCCCCTATTGTGTCACCACACTTCCCTTCCCCCTGTGTACAAACGTGTGCCGCATTGTTTTATTGTGGCTGCATGGTTGCGGTAAGTGTTTGCTTGCTAATGACACTTTAATGTAATGAATCTGAGGAGTAGTATTCTGGACTTGTACATCTATTTGGTCCATCTTGTAGTTTTTGTAATGTCTTTGATTCTGTAGATTTCGCTCACTATATTGGATCTATAATCACTTATTATCAGAGCTGATTAGTGCAGTCGAGTTGTACCCTAGGTGTCCTGTACTTTAGTATAGTACCAGTCCAGTTTATACTTCGTGCACTATATGAGAATAAGAAGAGGAGAGGAAAAACAGGCAGGAGTGCAAAGGCAAGTAAAGAGTGAAACGGCGTCGCATAAGTCACAATACATGACACTCTGTCTGTGTGAGCGGGAACGTACTAATCTGGTTTTAGAGGACAACGGATGAAGACGTAGTGAACTGGTCATGTGATGTATGTATAGTGTAAAGAAACATATATTTAACCGCCTTAAAATATAGGACCAGATTGGATGAGAAGAGAACAATAAAAATGGTATTAAAAACAGCGTAAAGCAAGAAGTAGATGATCAAGGCAGTGGGGGGGAAAAGGACAGAAAGAGGGAGAGAAGGATCCCTCAAAACGATCTGTGGGCCCTGCGGGGGAGCATTCCAAGAAGATTAGTGCCAACTAAACAGAGAATTTTTTTCTTAAACCACAGACAGCCCTGTGATGATTAAATCCCTAAATAAAGATAGCGATAGTAGCATATAATGTGAGGTGTGGTTGTCTGTATAAGAGACCCTGTGTACGTGACCTTGTAGACATTTAATAAACACACATGGAAGGGAAAGACAAGTACTCGTCCACACACACAAGCTAGGCTGACTGCGGGGAGTTTTTTGTTTTATGGCAAGTAACCCATAGATGGGTACAAACTGTTGAATGAAATGCAATACCCGCTTACCTTATCCCTTACAAACATCCCATGCGTCAACTGGGGGGGCAAGCCATGCGAAACACTGAAAACACGCAGGCTTCTTGAAAGTGCATTCCCCCCCGCCAGGGCCAGCACAGATCAGTATTTTGAGGGCTTTCTCTCCTCTTTTCTCCCTTTCCTACACTGCCTGAATCTTGAATTGACTGACGCTATTATTAATACGATTATTGTTCTTCTCTCTCCAATAGTCCTTTATTGTTAATGGTATATAAAATAGGCTTCCAAACTTTAAAACTCTACAATACATCACGTCAGACAGTTCACTACTCTCTTCGGTGTCTCTAAACGATATGGAGGTACGTTCCCCTCACACGCAGAATCGAGTGCATGCATAGGAAGTATCCTGAGCGTTTAGGCCCTTTACTCCGTTGGTGTCTCTCTTTCTGTATATGATTCATTTGCCCTTCGGAACTGTCGGGATCTTTGACCTGTATATCGGTAGAGCAGGCCGACCCACACCTTCTGTTATTTACTCTGTGCAGTGGGCCAGATTTCCCATTAGGCCCGTCAGGCTGGGGGCGAAAAATTTTGGGCGGAAACAAAAAAATGTAGCCCACTATACCATTTGCCCGCTCTGTCAATTTGGGCTATAGGAAGGCAATTGGCGTGGACTGCGCATCCTGAGCATGCAGCCATCCTTAAAATCACAGCGCGGACGCCACCAACGTGACGTACACGGCGGTCTTTGTCACCATGGCAACGCTAGTGTCAAATGACACTGACATCATTGCGATCAGGAGGAGGGCGGCACCAAGAGGAGTCCGCACAGCTAAGTGCAGTGGGCGGCGGAAAAATTTCAAATCGTCCGTGACTGTTGTAGTGCAGTCGGTTATACTCTGTGTCAGTGATGGTTGCAAGATGGTACCCTTGCAGTTAAAGGTCTGAGAACCCTAAAAAGCAAAGATAAATATAGAGGGTGTTGATTCTGGGGGGTGCAAGGAAAGGAAGTAGTTCCTGGGTCTGGAGTTCAGGGGCCTGGAAGGAAGTCCAGTGAACGCAGCATCCAAATCAATGAGTCCCGGGGGTCGGCCTTTTAGTGGTTAAAGGACAGTAGTTTAAATCACCGGTTGGCTTTCCTTGTATTGGACTAATTCAGACCCCAAGTTAGATTGTAGATTACAGGAGAGTTGACTCCTTTGCCTGCACAATTACATTACTTGTTGCACAGATTATAGCAAAAAGTATTAGTAATAATATATAGAATATTCAAATATTATTATTTGCATGGTGTTCCATGCAGGCCCCAGACAGCGGAGCCTAATGGCTGGCCAAACAAGGGACAGAGGCAGAGTGACACCGTTCCACACAAAGGCAAAACAGAGGGGATGGGGCGAGGGAAAAGAACTGTCAAAGGGGGATGATTGGCAATCTGATACAACCCCCTCATGGTTGGTACAAATGGTTATGTGCAAAGCAAGAATACGTGGCAATGACACAACTGTGTGTGGTGTGTGTGGGTGTGTTTTGTGTTTGCTCTGTTTCTCCTTTCGCACACATGGGTCTGTGAGGAGAGTCATGTGTCTAGGCACAGAGGGGATTTCCCAGGCCCACCCACCAACTCTGATGTCCACATGACTGTAGCCACTGAGCGCCCAGCTATGGGGAGCCGGGAAGATTCCAGGCTGATGAGACGAGAAATGAGTGTTACAGTATCTAACAGTGGTGTATACTGGTTACTCAGGGTATATATAACAGGGCAGAATGAGGGAGGCCGGGCAGGCAGGTATGGGTATATATCTATATACTGTATGTTATGTTAGTATAGGGGCTGAATGAGTGGCGCAAGTGAGTAACAGGCTGATAAGTAGGGGAGTCTGGTTCACTCCAGGTTCTTTGTGACTTGTGGGCATGAAGTCTGTGCTAACCTCACTGGCAGGGACAGTCTGTAAAAATTCTATGTTGCTGCAATCTGTGCATTATACTGTAATTGTGACGTGTTGAGAAAAGTGCTATAAAAATAAATTTCATATAGTATATGATTAATACAAATTATCTGCTGTGGGTCCTCCAAAAACATAATATCAAAGCATGCAGCATGGTTGGAAAACGCCACAGCCTGTCTGATAGCAGGCAAGGCACACTTCGCAGTATTAAATCTGCATGGCTCCGGTTGCAGGCAAAAGGGTTTCATTTTAGATATGACTCTGTATTTAAGGCTAAGATACTGACCCCCACCCACACCTGACTAAGCATAGCGTAATAGGTTAAACACCCCAATCAGGCATTAGATTGCCATCACCCCTTCAAATGATTGAGCCGTTTGCAATCATTACATCTGGAGGAGAGCTTAAGAAGAACGCCAAAGGACGTTGTGGCTTTAAGAAATCAGGAAGTTTATTCAATTAGAGGGAATTATAACCTTCCTCATTAAACAAAGCCTGGCAAACAGACACCCAATATGTGGCAGCCGCTTTGGTCGTGTGTTTCACCTTTCGGTCGGTACCTCCTGTCAGCTTGACCTATATGTTTCGGTAGGGTCCAGGGTTGTAGGTTGAGAGGGGTGCTCATACCATAAGTTCCTACACGCGATCTCAAGTACTGAGTTTATTGGGAGTAGTGAGTATAGAACAAGTTTTAAATACTGTCGTATTTGACTATGTGGTGGTAAGGAGTCATGGCACACAATAACAGTGAATAATCCAAAGCTGGAGTGGCGGCTGTGCTGAAGGTGCTAAACATTACTATGTACAGTTATAGCAGTAACACAAAGAAGCAGGCACTGCATTTTTTGAGTTCATGTGCATTAGGACTCATTGATTTCTTGAGTGTTGAAATATATAGTTTTTTACTATTATGAATCTGCTCTACGTTTCAGTATTCACATATGTTTTTCTGTGGCCTGTATGTATATTATAGCTCTGTTATGCCCTGTTATCTTTGACAATGTACTGCATGCTACAGTTAACATATACTAGCACGCTATTTAAGTGGTAGTTTGTTAACAGTATTTGAACTACAGACTTCACTTTGTTCTGGTTCATTCAATGCGAAGGTGCTTCCTTTAGAAATTTATGTGTTCTCAATATGTCTCTCTCCTGGAGGCACCGTCGGATCTATTAGTAAGAACATATGACTTTGGTGGGTGTGTGTGGTGTGTGTGTGTGTGGTGTGTGTGTGGTGTGTGTGTGTGTGTGTGGGTGTGTGTTGGTGTGTGGTTTGTATAGGAAAAGGAAAAAAGAGAAACGGCACAAAACCCTTTTCTATAAGATTTTCTTGGGAAGGTGATTCTTCCAGGCTGGTTTTTAAGCAGCCCCATCCCTCCCTTTTTGACTTTACAAGAACGCTATGTGCTATTGGACTACTATACTTTTCCTCTCGTCCGGCACAGGAACTTGTAAATGATGTATTGTTATTTATGTTACTTGCTACATTCATATTGTTTATTTATTGCATTCATGTGTTGTACTAGTAGCGTTGTTTTTCTTGATGTACTGTATGAGTACGTGTGTGTATAACTCATCCCATAGTCTCATGCATACCCAGGTTAAAATCAACCCACACATGACTGAGACCCATCAAGGTTCGAAACGCGTGTCTGGGGTGTTTTCGGGATGGACATTAACGACATGGCTCGGATAAGCTGGCCGCAGCAAGTAAGCCTTAGGGAACCATGTTTAAAATGTTTTTGAGGGACACAAAAGTGACACTGTGTGCCATGTTGCATATCATTCCCAGAATCCTTGCTGCAAGTGGAACGTGCTGCTTGCTGGGGGGATGAATGGGAAAGGCGGGGTTTGACAGACCCTGCTAGGACAGTGCAGATGAGCATACCGTTGTATTTGTATCTATATACTATTATATATATATATAGATATATAGATAGTATATATATGTATATATAGATATATTATATATATTAATATGTGTGTGAACAACTGCTTTCCCAGGCGAGAAAACAAAGAAGCGCATCAAAGCATTGGTAAATAAATTGTATTAAAGACAATAATCAGCCAGATCCACACACGTTCGGTCCAGAAAGGACTGGGAAGGTTGTTGGTTAATCTGTGCTGATGTATTGTCTTTAATACAATTTATTTAACATATTGGCTGTTGGGAGTCTTGTTTGTGCTGGTTGTACCGCATGGAAAGCATTGGTTCATGATACTATGAGTTAGTAGTCATGCAATTGAAGTGTGGTGTTTGGTTGGAGTTGCAGCTGTGATAGATATTATATGATATATTCGATCATAGTATAGAGCGAGTAATAGATATATATATATATAAAGTATATATCGTTATATATATTATATCATAATATAGATATATATATATATATGACATTGCAAATGGAGAGACAATATTAGCAATAGAAATATTCTAATCCACAGGCTATCTTGGCATTACCACCAATCATGTGGTGATACACAACAGATGATCGAACTGTATGGTTAGAGGCCCAATAAAATTGTGCTCCATAAAAAAAATGAGAAGCAAAGCAAATAGGTTAAGTAGGTTAAAAACTGGTTATGCAGGAAGAGTGAACCAGCTACTTACAATGAGCAGTGTAAATCAGCATTTAGGGCAATGTCGGGTGGATGTCGGGCTTGCCTCCACCCCAATGCTGATAAAGTCAGGGATCCGGCCTTTGCGGTTGTTCCCTCTTCTCGTCCCCGCCGATGGGATCCGAGGCATCCATGTGTACCGTGCAATCACACAGCTGATTGTACGATGAAAGCAGATCGTTTCTTAGACACTACAACAGTATGTCTCAATGAGGTTCTACATGCAGCTCGGCAGGCAACCCAATTAACCCTACACGTTTTAGTCAGAAGAAACCTCATCAGGGGCAGTCATGGGACATTCTCTAATATAGGTGTAGGAATTTTTTGAAAGGATGTTGCCAACAAAATGCTGCCAATTCCAGAGTCCCTTAGTCCTATCACAGACAATCAACATATAGAAAGGATTAATAGTGATTGGACTATAGCGAACTCTTGTTAAATGGCAGGGTTTCTGTTGGCAATCAGCCTATAACAAAATTCCTACATCTATATAAATAGAGAGGTAATGAAGTGTTTTTCTGAAACAAAACGGCATATGGGAAGTAGTTGTCCGCAGAGTGGTATCGTAGACGCGCGTCACCTCTCATAATGATGTGTGGTACCGGGGATTCAATCCCAAAATGCTGTTTATATTGGCGTATTTTAAGTGGTTCACCAATTGCGTTTATAAACCCTCTATTTACAATACTTTACTTTTTGTGTACTTTAAATTTTCTGGATTCCTTACATATATCTCTTTGACATTCATCTATAACGGGGTGCACAACTTTTTAAGCTGCGCCCCTACCTGCTTCCCTGCACTGCTCGCGCCCCTTACCTCTTTGTCGGATTATTATATATATATATACAAGCAGAAAATAGCCGTGTAGTGCAGTTTGCGATAGTGCAAAATAAATGGAGTTCTTAGTATTAGGTGATACTTTTTTATTGGACAACAATTTATGTCATAGGACAAGCTTTCGAGGTTCTCCTCTCTTCTTCATGTCAAGCCATACTGATATAAAGGATTCAATGGATAAACAGTGTAGAGAGAGGGGGGGAAAAAAAAACCAGATATTTACTGTAGATAAGGTAGGGTGTTAGTGTTTGAGCCAGGGGACAGTGTCAAGAAAGGTGGGAGGAAAGGAGCTGGGGGGGAGAAGCATCCCTTCCCCCCCCCACCTTTCTTTGACACTGGCCCCTGGCTTCAAACATTAACACCCTACCTATCTACAGTAAATAAATGTGTGTTTTTTTTTGTCCCCTCTCTTCTACACTGCTTATCCATTGAACCTTGTATATCAGTATTGCTGGACCTGAAGAAGAGAGGAGAACTCTCGAAACTTGTCCAATGACACATAAATTGTTAGTAATAAAAAATGTATAACCTAAACTGAAGAACCTATTTATTCTGCATATAGGGCGTGTGCTAAAGCAGAGGAGGCCACTATTCACTGAAGCGACATTCGGATGAGAGAACGAAGATTTTGAGCGGCCTCAGCCGAACAGAACAGTGGTACATCTTGGTTCCTTGGGGTTGCAGCAGCCAGAAGCAGGCAAGCGAGGCTGGGTTCTGGAGGGACTTCGGTTGGGGACACGAGGACCGGGTGAACGTCACTTCCGGTAGAAGGAGACCGCGCATGAGAGGGCACCATTGCTGGCCCGGACACTACCACTGGCTTATGAGGGCCTATCTCATAACTGCATTTTAATACCGCTATACTTGTGAGTGGGCATTTGTCTGTTGTTAATGTTCCATAAAATTATTGTTATACTTTAATGCACTAGGTGTGCGCCTGTTTTTTTCCTTTTTTCTTTTATATATACTGTATATATATATATATATATATAATACACTGTGCAAAGCAGCCCCAAACCATCACACTCCCACCACCATGCTTGATGGTTGGGATGAGGCTCTTCTGTTCAAACGCAGTGTTTTGGTTTTCGTCAACCTTAACATTTCTCATTGAGGCCCAACGGTTCTATCTTTGACTTGTCTGTCCAGAGAACATTGTTCCAGAAGTCTTGTGGATCATCTATGTGCTCTTTGGCGAACTTCATTCAGATGGGCAGCAATGTTCCTTTTAGAGAGCAGTGGTTTCCTCCTGGCCATCCTTCCATGAACACCATTCGTGTTCCGTCTTTTTCTGATAATTGAGCCATGAACACTCACATTAGCCAAGGCGAGAGGCCTGCAGATTCTTGGATGTTACTCAGGAGTTTTTTTGTGACTTCCTGGGTGATTAGCCTGCTTTTTCTTGGAGTGATTTTGATAGGACAACCGCTCCTGGGTAGAGTGACTATGGTCTTGAACTTTCTCAAGTTGTAGAAAGTCTGTCTGACAGTGGATTGGTGGAGCCCTAAATCCTAAGAACTGTTTTTGTAACCCTTTTTGACTGATGAGCATCAATAACTGCTTTTCTCAGGTACTCAGAGATTTCTTTTGATCGTGGTATGACGTGTTTCTACACACCTGTATGGTGAAGACCAAACTCACAAAGTTTATGATCTTTATATAGGGTGGGGCCTCCCAAACTCACACCTGAAGATCTACCTAATTATTTAAACACCTGATTCTAATTCTCCCCTTTAATTTAGCTGATAATACCAGGGTTTCACTTACTTTTGCACGTTGTATGGAGCTCTCTCATTATATAGTGTGTCATGCATGTGTGTATGGTGTGTGTGTATGGTGTGTATTGTTGGTGTTGGGTACGTGTAGCATGCGTATATGTATGGTGTGTGGGTCACCCGGTTCTTGGGCCGGTTGGTTGTTCTTGTCCCCCTGGACTAAAATGTGCCCTATTCAAGGGTCTCTTTGTGCCTCAGTGAGAACTGTTTCAATTTAAAAGAAGTGACATATTATATTTCATCAACCATAAGGTCATATGTTTTTTTTGTATATATAAGTGTTATTTTATATTTATTTATCAATTATATTATTAAATCGCTTTTTATCATGGAGCATACACTTTCTTTTTCTTTTTAGTATGTATACTTGAAAACGAGAGGTAACTCTCAATGTATTACTTACTGAAAAAACATTTTATAAATAAATATCATGTATGTATCCATGTGTTTGTGTATATATATTTAATATTGTATATGTGTGTCTCACAGGGCCTCATATTCTGTCACAACCGCACAACACGACATTAGGTGAGTATACAAAGTATGCGTGTGTGTATGTAATAGTTGGTACAGTACGTATATACCTTGTCTATAAGTATTGCCACATTTACCTGTGTGTACCGATACTTTGTTATATTAGTATATAATATATATAGATATATATATATATATCATTATAGATTATATATATATATATATATGTTATTATATATATTATATATATATATTGTATTAATGGTATTTGCAGATTGTGTGTGTGTACATAAGTACCTGTGTGTATCCTCCTTAAGAATTTGGGCAATATACATACGTATGTGTATCAGTGAGTATCTCAGTTTTTCTACGTGTGTGTGTGTGTGTGTTTGTTATGTGTGTCTGTATACCGCTTAGTATCTGTGTGCATCTGTGAAAATGTATTTAAATATTTACACGTGAGTATCGGTGTGCGTCTGTGCACCTGTATATTTGTTTAACAATGAGTACTTCTGTGTATCAACTAGTATATGTGAGTATTTGTACATCTGTGCATGCGTGTGTACTTGTAAACGCCTCTACAGTTCAGTGAGTATCTGTGGGTATCTCTACATCAGAATGCGAGGGGGGGGGGGGGCAGTAGCAGGCAGAGAGAGTGTGTGAAGGGGGAGCACAGAGTGTGACGAAGGGGGAGCACAGAGTGTGACGAGGAGGGGCAGAGAGTGTGACATGGGGGGGGGGCTGTAGTGCTCTCCCATGGTGCAGGGATGTTGCAGCAGTGGGTAGAAGAGACTCCCTGCTGCATCCAGCCACGCACTTCATGCCGATGCAAGAATACATGTCTGCTCCTCTGCTTACACTCAGAACTAGTGATTGCCACAGGCGCGGGGCAGTATTTATCAGCGCACTGTCATTAAACAGCTGACCGGAGGGAGCAGAGAGCAGCTGCAATATGTGTCTGCAACACCCCCGCTCACCCCGCATCGGGACAAGAGGAAGAATGGCTGCCGGGGCCCACCGGGAATTTGCCGGGGCCCCCGGTGAGAAAGTGGGACCATGTGTATCTGTATTTATACCTGTGTATTATATATTATTCCTCTCTTCCTCCGTCTCAGATGATGTCATGGAGTTCATCCACTCGGATTCCTCCCCCCGTCTTGTCCCCCGCGGGGCCTCCCCTACCGGCATCCTCAGCACGGTCACAGTGCGCTCCTGGGTCCCCTCCTTGGCGGAGACCCTGCCCCCACCCTGGGACCCCCCCCTGGAGGCCCAGCCCCCCATGCTCAGGATCGTGGAGCAGCCCAAGCAGCGGGGGATGCGGTTCCGGTATCAATGCGAGGGGAGGTCGGCAGGAAGCATCCTGGGGGAGGGCAGCAGCGAACACTGCAAGACCATGCCCAGCATCGAGGTGAAGAAGTGCTTTACACGCCAAGTGCATGTTTATAACACACGTTACACATTAATATCATGCACATTATATGTTACATGTCAGTAACTCATTTACATGTTAATTACATGTAGGGATAGCGTTGCTCCGCGCTAGCGAGGGTACTGTGAAGACTCCCTCTTGCAGCCTTCAGTCTGGGGGGGGGGGGGGGGGTTCCACACGTCCCCTACAAAAGTGAGCTCCCACGAGGGGGGCTCACAAACAGAAGAAAACAAAGGCAGACAGGTGCACTGAGGGGTGTAAACGATTTATTAATCTAAGACAGTGGGTAACCATCCACTGATACAGGGTTAAAACAGCAATAAGTCTAAACAGTTATACTAAAAACGGGACTGGTAATTGACCAAAATAGTTGATGTGGGGTAGGGGGTGACCAAGGTGATCTAGCTAAGCACTACAGAGAGGGTCCGGACCAATCTGAGTACTTACCCTGCTAGAGACAAGGAGACCCGCTTCCACCAGCTGCAAATACTCCACAGGAACTGCCACCATGTGACCTCTACGCGTTTCGCACGTAGTGCTTCGTCAGGAGGTCACGTGATAGCGCTGTCCCTGGAGTATAAGTGCAGAGCAGCAGCCAATGGGTTAGGTGCAATTAGGATAAATAAAAACACATATGTAGTCCCAAACAAGTACAGAGTAATCAGCGCTTAGGCAATAAAGATCTACGCCTCAGTAGAAGGGAGCAATTCTGGATTTACTACGTGCGAAACGCGTAGAGGTCACGTGGTGGCAGTTCCTGTGGAGTATTTGCAGCTGGTGGAAGCGGGTCTCCTTGTCTCTAGCAGGGTAAGTACTCAGATTGGTCCGGACCCTCTCTGTAGTGCTTAGCTAGATCACCTTGGTCACCCCCTACCCCACATACACTATTTTGGTCAATTACCAGTCCCGTTTTTAGTATAACTGTTTAGACTTATTGCTGTTTTAACCCTGTATCAGTGGATGGTTACCCACTGTCTTAGATTAATAAATCGTTTACACCCCTCAGTGCGCCTGTCTGCCTTTGTTTTCTTATGTTAATTACATGCTAATGACACATTAATTGCATGCTTAGTACAATTCTAATAACACACCAAACTACATGCTATTTACATGCTAATCACACAGTTTTTATGCTAATCACTTGTTGTTTACATGCTAAATACACATTAAGGACCGTTAATGATGTTATTTACATGTAATTATAAACCAGTACGTGGCAATTACATGTTTTTTCATGCTAATTATACATTTATTTACAGGCTAGTTATATGATAGTTACTTGCTTATTTTGTATTACTACATGTTAATTACACCTTAATTAAAAGATAGTTACAGGACAGAGCACAGCAACAAGTACTTTGTACCTTAATATGAGCATTATTATTGTTAATGTCTGTCTCATGTGTACGTTATAATATTAGAAGTACTTTTAATGCTGTGATATCACAGTATATTATACTCTAATCGATGTGGTATGTTGAGTGTTATTTAAAAAAAAGTACTGGTACCTTGAACCATAATGTTGAGTATTTGTAATATTATTATTTAGAAAATTCTACTATTATATCAAAAGTATTATTATTACTTTTGGTTTACTTTCTTTATAGTCTAATGTATTGAATGGTATTGTTAGAAGTACTCTACATAATCAATACCCTAACTATGAATTTTATTACTTGAAGTGCTTAATGCTATAATATTATTACTATTTTAAGGTTACTTTATACTTTTCTATGTCTGCCATTATTCGCTTCATTACTTAAAGTACTTTGTTCTATAATATGAGTATTATTGCTTACATACTTACAGTACTATATACTGTCATGTTACCAGGTTAATTGTGTCGTTATTGGGAACACTTTAGACTTTAACATTAGGAGTATTCTTATTATTTGGAACTCTTTCAATATAAGTATTTGTATTGTACTCTTGGGAGCATTAAAGCCAACACCCATGTTGTTACTACTAGCAGTAATAAAAAGAATAGTAGCAATGATGATAGTATTAATAATTTTTAATATTAGGATCAATTCATAGTAATGCAGCATTGATGATGATATTAACATTTGTGTTATTAATTCCATGGGTATGCGCAAACTGATTTTCCTCGGGGGGTGTGGGGGAGTGGGGGTTGCAGAGGTCCCACGCTCTTTCCCCAAGGCATTTAAATTAAATGCCGCGTGAGGCCTCTGCAGCAAGAAAACTTACCGGGATTCAGATGCGTGGTGTGATGCGCCGCCATGGCAACGCGGCGTCAAATGATGCCGCGGGACCATGTGATGTCCCACGGCCTGTCGCCATGGCAACACGGCATCCAATGACGTCGCAGGGTCACGATGTGACTTCACATGACCCCGCGGAGTAATTTGATGCCGCAAAAGGGGGGCGCAAGCATCGGGGGACCAAGCAGGGGGGTGCAACTCCAATAGTTTGCGCTCCCCTGTTTTATAGCATATTAGCAAGGATATGTGTTACCTGCCCTGCCCGGCTTCATGGGGAGGTTGCATCATTGTGATATGTATGTGGTTACTCCGCATGGTTTACCCTGACTCAGGGTGCTGGCATTGAGGCGGCTGGGCGATGAGGTAGCAGGGTTGTCAATTAATGCGTGCCAGAGATTTTTATAGTACAACTGTCATTTATTCGTGCCCCCAAACACAGGGGCCGCTCGTATGTATCTTGACACGCTGTACATGGTTTTTATTCAAAGACATACACGAATACTTTTCTTCCATAAGTACCCACTCTTTACACTCGATTGGAGGTATTCTAACTTAGTTGCTTAGGTAGCTGTGGCAACCGGCCCCCGTGTCTCTCCTTTAAGTAGCAATCTAACTATTCGCTGGCCCTTATGGGAAGCCCTGATGGGTCTCATTGTGCTCAACCCAGTACCTTGCTATCTGTTTTTTGGGAACTGACACTTCCACAGACTAATGAGGAACGCTAACGCTGGTCCGTGGTTAGAGCTGATCAGCAGGCACCCGAGAGCCCTTTTTCCTGAGGCCCTCTATAGCGTGTCGTATTCCTTTTACTAAACTGTACAGGACTCCAGTCTGTCTTTGGGGCTTATTACTTAAGGGGTACTGTCCCTAGCTACAACATAATAAACAGGGGGTGTCTGGTCTATGCTAGACTTTACTAACATTACTTATCTACACTCCTCGAGGCTCCAATCCTCTGGACCTCTTGGGACCTAACCTTCCAGAACGGTCCCTCGTTAAATACCCATGCGTGACGTATGGATCCCCATAGCAACCAAAGTGGGGCCCAGCATACACCTAGTATTGCTAGTAACCTTTTAGGAGGGGGGTTACATATGTAACATGGATTATCATTACTAGGAGCGGTCTATTGTATAGCAGTAACAATGATATTAGCAATATTCATGGTAATACTAGAATCATCTCATACTAGGAAGATTGAACTATTTTAATACTTTTATTTATTACTTATAATTATTTTTAGTAGTATTTTATAGCGTGTTATTAAGACCGGGTGTATTCAGTAGTATAGTAGCAATGTTGATGTCATTAGTAATATTCATGAAATTGATACTAGAAGTATTTCATAGTGCAGTAGCAATGATGATGTTTTTAATATGCACATTATCAATACTAGGACTATTCACCAGCATAGTAGTGATGGTATTAACAACATTAATGTATATTAATACTAGGATTATTTAATAGTACAGAGGCAATTATTATGATATCAGTAATACTTATGTAACCCCCCCCCCCCTCCCTTCCTTGTGGTGGTTAGTAATGTACTATAAGGAGTTAATAGTAAGAAATAAAGTATAGGATTCACCCTGTGATGACACAGGAAGCTGTGTCACAGGTGGGATAAGAGTGAGGGGAACCATTAAGAGGTTGAGGTTCCAGGATGAGAGGAGAGTAGGTGTCTCAGGGAGTAGAGACACACACCCTCTCACCTCTCTCTGGTACACCTGTTTCCTCCTCTGCTTGGCCCCACCACCAGGCTCCTTACACCGCCTCCTGATTGGCTGCATTACCCTGCAAGAAGCCAATCAGTATGGAGGAAACTGCCCATCTCTCTCTCTCCCTGCTCTGGGAAACCCCCTGAGAAATTTGCCACCCCCAAAATTTTGCCGCCTAATGGTAGAACCGGTCTTGCAGAGAGAGGGTGGTTGTGTAGAGTGGCACTGCCCCCCCCCCCTTTCCCATCCCCATGGAAAGTACCTGACATTCGCTCTCGTGTCGCACCCTGCTGTGTGTGTCACTGTTACTTGGGTGTGTGTGACCTGCCACCTAGTCACAGGCTCGCTAACACATAGAGCAGTGATTCCCAACTCCAGTCCTCAAAAAACCCCAACTGGTCAGGTTTCAAGGATATCCCTGCTTCAGCACAGGTGGCTCAATCAGTGGCTTAGTCATTTTGATTGAGCCACCTGTGCTGAAGCAGGGATATTTTTTAAATCTGACCTGGTGGGGTGGGGGGAGGGGGGTACATGAGGACTGGAGTTGGGCATCATGGTCATAGCGCAACAAACTGCGCGTGAATACAGATGTAGACAGAGAGAGGAAAAATGATAGTCCAAAAGATAAGGAGTAACCATTCAATGTTTGATTGAGTCCTTTAGATACAGTATCCATGAAGTATATCCACCTAGCCTCATGTTTCAAAAGTTCAAGAGACTTAGTCTTCGACTGAGCTTCTGATTGAGCCACCTGTGCTGAAGCAGGGATTGATTGAGCAACCTGTGCGAAGCAGGGACTGATTGAGCCACATGTGCTGAAGCAGGGACGGATTGTGCCACCTGTGCTGAAGCTGGGTTATCCTGAAAACCTGATCTGTTGGGGGGGGGGGGGGGGCTTGAGGACTGGAGTTGAGCCCCCCTACTTTAGAGGGGGTTCGTGGTCAATGATCATGTCTCACACTTGGTAGGTGATGTTGTAATCGGTCAAAATGTATGGCAACGGGTTGTCAACCTTTGTCATTCTAGAGAGCATCGTGTGTGGCTCAACGGTTTTGGGTCATCAGCTCACGGAAGGTACATTCAGTTTTGACTATGTAGGAAGTCCACATGGGCAACTAAGTATAAATATGATAAAAGTGCTGGTGTAGGAGACCCTGTTTTATATTGATTGAGGACCCTTTCTACTGATGTTGGAAGGAGGTGCCAGGGTGTATATATCTACAGGTGGTAATTGAGGCACATCGAAAAGCACTCAGGCTTTGTAGGATGGGTATTGCTATCAGAATAACTGTCAATAGGATTAGTGCGAACAAGTAAATCCCGAAGATTATGGCCCCTCCTATAGCATATCGTTGGGTGTATTGGTGATTGAAAAGTCAAAGCTTGGTCAAAAACAATAAGGTGCCAGTTCATAGTGAGGCCATGGAATATGTAGTTATTATTGGGAAGCGAGTCTTGTCAGTGGTCTTAGTATTATATGTAAGAGCTCCGTCATGACTGAGACTGCATTTTGTAGAAATGTCTCAGATTTCATTCGGTTCATAACCTCCTTCCAGAAAGCGCATCCCCAGATTTTCCAAATCCGCAGTATCCTGGATACGGTCACTAACAATATGCCAGATTCTAAACATTTGCCAGAACGGCAGACCCCGCTTCAAAGGCGAGGAGTGAAACCTGGAGGCCAATAAAATTGTGTTTTTATCAGTGGGTTTGGTATATAAAGATGTGGCTAATCCTTGGGATGTAAAAGTGACATCAACAAACAAAATAAAATGGGGATTTAAGGTCAATGTACATTTTATGAGTGAATCATCTGCATTCAACTGATCAACAGATTGGGCCAGACCATATTGGTAGGATATCATCAATGTATCTGGCATAAAACAAGATATTTTGAGCAATAGAAGGAATGCAAAGTGTCATATACCGACATATGTAGTAGTTGGCATAATAGGAGTCATATTGGCTCCCATCGCTGTGCCTGTTAATTGTAAGGAGAAACAATGTTTGAATTAAAAAAGATTTTCTTTTAACTATGCAAAGAAAGTGTATTTTATTGGTCCAACATTTCGGCTAGCGACATGAACTTTTATTAAGAGTGTGTGAACCCCAATGATAATTATGGAAAGTCCATCGTTTTTCCCTGATAACCTTCTTGAATCAAAACCAGTCTTTTCTTGAATATCCAGTAGGGTTTATATCAACTAATTCCATGTCTCTTGTAACAATATGATGTATGAATTAGACAAACAAGGAGTAATTAAGTCGGGGTAGGTGCAAATAAGTGAAATACTTGTTTTATCAGCTAAATTAAAGGGTATAATTAGAAACAGGTGTTTAAATAATAAGGTAGATTTTCAAGGGTGAGTTTGGGAGGCCCCACCCTATATAAAGATCAGAAACTGTGTGAGTTTGGTCTTCACCATACAGGTAAGTATGTGGAAATACGTCATGCCACGATCAAAAGAAATCTCTGAGAACCTCAGAAAAGCAGTTATTGATGCTAGTCAGGCTAGAAAGGGTTACAAAACAATTTCAAAGGATTTTGGGCTCCACCAATCCACTGTCGGACAGACAGAAAAAGTTCAAGACCATAGTCACTCTACCCAGGTGCAGTCGTCCTACCAAAATCTCATCAAGAACAAACCGGCAAATCATCCAGGGAGTCACAAAGAGCCCTCGAGTAACATCCAAGGCTCTGCAGGCCACTCTTGCCTTGGCTAATGGGACTCTCAGACAAAGACTGAACAAGAATGGTGTTCATTGAAGGATAACTGTAGAGAAAAGAGGACAAAGAACTACTGTTCGAAACGCGTAGGAGGTTACTCTCCTCTGTTTTTTGGATGTTTTTACATCAATAAATATTTATTTTTGTTATCCTGGGACACACTTCATTGGACTGTGCGCCAGTCTCCTCTTTTCTCTACAGCTATCCATATCTACTTGGCTGCACGTCTACCAGGAATCCAAAGGACCAGTGCAATATGTGAGTACTTTTAACACTTTGAGGGGGACCATCTCCATTGGAGGTATTATGGGGGTTCATTGCTTGCCCCTACCTCAGGGAACTTTGGCCCCACAAAGGATGTTATGTCTTATTAGCCTGAGTTCTTTTCTCCATCATTTGTGTGATCAAACACTGGAGCGCAGTTGTCACTACAAATTGTTCATTGAAGGATAGCCATGAGGAAACCACTGCTCTCTAAAAAGAACATTGCTGCCCGTCTAAAGTTCAACAAAGAGCACATAGATGGTCCTCAAGACTTCTGGAACAATGTTCTCTGGACAGACGAGTCAAATGTAGAACTTTTTGGCCTCAATGAGAAACGTTATGTTTGGCGAAACCAAACACTACGTTTGAACAGAAGAACCTCATCCCAACCGTCAAGCATTGTGGTGGGAGTGTGATGGTTCGGGTCTGTTTTGCTACCTCAGGACCTGGACGGCTTGCCATCATTGACACAATGCAGAATTCATGGTTGTATCAAAAGCTTCTAGACGAGAATGTCAGGCCATCCGACCGTGAGCTGAAGCGAAAGTGGGTCATGCAGAAGACAATGATCCTAAACATACAAGCAGATCTACAAAAGAATGGCTGCAGAAGAAGAAATTCCATGTTTTAGAATGGCCTAGTCAGTCTTACAGCTTAGTGATATTTTAAGTGTAAATCTGCCAAAAATCCCCTGCTGAAGCTCCGTCAATGAGCAAAACGCCCGTCAGGCCATGTGACGTTATAGGAGTGACAGTGTAGACGAGTGACATTGTAAGAGACGTGTGCAGAGGTACGCAATGGAGACCGTTTAAAGTGAAACTAAAATGAGGCTTTATTGTGCCTGTTCCTTTAACAAAGCAAAACATTCAAAATAAACAAAAGAAAGGCCTACTCCGCTTTGGAGAATATCTACACATTTAGTCCAGCTCTCTCTAACTGGGTGGGTAGCTAAGCTAATTACCACCCAGAAAACATTATATATATATAGATATAGATATATATATAAATATAGATATATATAGATAGATATACAACAATCCCATAAGAAAGACTTTTATCTGTTTCTTGTAGCTGTAGGGGAAGGCCTCTCTGTTCTCCTGGGTCCGCACCCTTGTGTGTTATGGCAATGTCCGTGTCCAGGTTTAGAGGTCTTGTTACCTTTGTCTTGCTGTCAGCCTGCAGTCCCTCTGCAGCTCAAGACATCTGTTGTTCCCCAGGTTGGTCCAGTTGTGGGCTAGGGGAATCTCTGCTATGTTCTTCCTTGTGTCAGCCCCAATTATGAGCTTAGGAATCCTCTTCCTGTGCCTCAGATGACACTATTTCACAGAGGTCTGATTAAGCAGGTGGAGTCTGGTTGATTGCCTGTTGCACTTAACCAGCTCCCTGATGGATCTAGAGGCATTTTCTTTAACAGGGATAAGACCCTGTTACAGGCACGGGAGAGCAGAGGGGCAAAGAATACAGCCGTTTGAACAGTTCTGAGTTAGTTCATATGCTTTAGGACTCTATAGTATCGGTCCTATGGTGGGGGCTAGTGTTTGTAACTGAGAGTACTGGCCTTCTAGTATGCAGGCGTGTAATTCACAGACATTGTCCCTAATAACACCATTCTCTATTTAATGCATGTAGCAGTTTATAATTGTAGCGCTGCTTCACCCCCCCTCCCCCCCTGGGAGATCTTCCCCTGGCTACTGGTCTGTGTGGTGCTTGTTACCTGTGAGGGTCCAGGCGAGATGAGCTTCCGTGATAAGGGGAAACAGGACAGGCTTTTGGTGATCCTCAGACTCTGTTTGGTGTCATCAGCGCCTCCACTCACAGTAGGCTTCAGAGATCCTGAAGACGGTCCCCACCACGACAGATATCTCTAATACTCCTACCCAATAGACTGTTGCTTAAGCAGGAGTATATAAAAAAGGGAGCCAGGAAATATATATATATATATATATATATATTTCAGGCAGCCACTGCAAGATGTCATTACAGCATATGCCTTATATTGGAGAATGGAACCCAGATCCCTGGATGGTTCTGGTCCTCTGGCAATATGGAGGCCTTGTGCTCTGCACAGAGCTTGGCTGCATCTCTGCTCCAGAAGGAGCTGGAGGCATGTCTCAACCCCAGGAGGGGCTGAGCTGGACTCTCCCTCCCAGCCGGGAGAGACTCAGAGCTCCACTCTTCTACCCCATGAGGGGGAGAGCTGGACTGAAACAATTTGGAACACTTCCTCCCTAAGGCTTAGATGGGGAGGGCACAGAGTCTGCACCAGGATTGGTTGTACACAGACTCCCATTCACCTCCACCCCGGTCACTCGGAGAGACAGCATGAGGAGCCCACAGGATAGCCTGTCACTGCCTGTAGCTATCAGAACTTACGTGACAGGAAGACAGAAAGATAGTCTGGACCAACCATGGCTATATAATGGTAAAGACATCCACCAGAGGGGATGTTCCTGCTATCCTATAGGGCAAGATAAGCAGTTTTGCCACTCATGCTATGGTATAAAATATATTAGAACCAGTATTTATTTACTTACCTGCGTCTGCACTCCTATCCATCATCCACTATTTTACAGTTACCTTGTGGCCTGAGTTTTCTTCTTCTTTGTCTGTAGTTTGAAAGACTTATTATTAAAAGGTCTATAGTAAATAGTTACCTATCCACATGAGCGCACCTCCAGGCAAACGCCTGGTTTCCCCCTACGTGTATATATTGACACGTTTTGTTTTTCCTTGTCGCACCCCCTGAGGCTTTCAGAGTTTATATGTGAGCAATGACGAACATTGACTACTTACTAATACATTTGGCTTTGGCGAAGATAAAATCTCTGTCTTGATAAAAAGCATTTCAGTTAAAAAATAAAAAATAATATATATATATATATATATCAAGTATATAATATATATATAAATATATATATATATATATATATATTATATATATAAATATATATATTTCCCCTGATGGGAAGCAGGGGGTCCCCCAAACTGGACCATGTTAATTTAAGCTCTGGGGATAACCAGAATGGACCTTAGTAAATATCCCCACAGAGAGTTGTTTGTCCGCTGCGGGGTCAGGGGGATAACAGTATTGTGTTGCAAAAACTAAAGCAGTAGAAGTATCTCTCTTAATATATCTCATCGATCTCTTCTTCTTTCTCACTGTGTGTAGTTGTCATCTTTGCCCTCCAGTCTCGCTCTCTCCCCTGTCTTCCACCTACCTCCTCCCCCTCTTCCTCCAACTACAGTTACCCCTATATCCCCTTCTCACACTCTCATCCACTTCTACCCCGTCTTCCTTTTTTCTCCCTTGGGTCACCATCTTCTTCTCTGTTGTGTAGTGTGTCACTGCGAGGGATTACCGAGGTTTGTGTCGTTGTGTGTCTGGTTGAGAAGGAATCCCCTCACCGTGTGCACCCACACGGACTTGTGGGTAAAGATTGTCACCATGGCATCTGCGAGGTCATACTGCACCCAGCGAGGAGAGACACACACAGGGTAGCACAGGAAAACACTACTATACCACAACATACATAACTCACTACACAGTACACAGACAACCTCACCAATAGTACACCACATAATTAGTCAAAAATAACTACCACCACACTAACTTGTCAAAATAACTACACCACACTACTACGCAGACATCTACACCACACACTACTAGCAAGACATTACCACCACACTACTACGCAAGACATCTACACCACACTACTACGCAAGACATCTACACCACACTACTACGCAAAGATATCTACACCACTCTACTACGCAAGACCATCACACCCACACTACTACGCAAAAGAATCTACACCACCTAATACGCAAGACATCTACACCCACAATTATGGCAAGATATTACACCACAACCTACACGCAAGACATCTACACCACACTACTAGCAAGAGATCTACAAACACACTACTATGCAAAACATCTACACCACACTACCTAGCAAGACATCTACACCACACTACTACGCAGAGTATCTACACCACATCTACCACGACTTACACACACTACTACCAGACATCAACCACACTACTACCAAGACATCTACCACACTACTACGCCAAGACTTCTACACCAAACTACTACGCAAGACATCTCACCGCACTCTACGCGAAAGAGATCTACACCACACTACTAACGCCACCACACTCTATTCCAGATACTACACAGTACTACTACGTAAGATACCGATCTACACCACACTACTTGCAAGAACGTACTAAGCAAAAAACAACTTCGCCACACACTTGGCCACTACTACACTGCCACAGTGTACAAGCAGCACGCTCATCGCTACCATCAACCACGCATTCATGTGTGTTATTTCAGTATATGGCATTCAGTGTGTGCGGAAAAAGAAAGGATTGAGACATCTGTGCCGGAGAGACTGAGGCGCTGCGGATAGACCCCTCAATGGTACAGTACCCACTACAAGAGACCAGCGTGTTTGTGTATAAGCAGAATCTGAGGCGGGGAAGCGACAGTCTTAATAGGGATAAACCGCAATACAGACCAGTGTGTGGTGTGTTTACCAGTGGCCGAGGTGGGGGCAGACCTACCACACCCATACAAAGGCAACGTTCACGAAGACCCCACGTGCTGGTTCATATACCACTACAAAGGAATAGCATCGTGTATATACCGAGGCAGTTATGGAACTGCTCAACAGTGGACACTCACTACAAATGATCATTATAATTTTGCTGTGTGGTACAGAATGCCAGCCTGTGTGAATGCTTATCTTAGCCCCGGACTCAAAGCATACCGTGTGTATAGGCCAATAGACGATACGTGTATGGGATGACGAATATCAAGAGGCGCACGTCCATTGGATGGCGTCAAAAAGGAGTTGGTGTTAAGAGCATCATAACCCAACGTTTTCGGTCCTACATGTCGGGACCTTTTCAAGGTGACTGAGAAAGGTCCGTCAGTGTAGGGACTGCAAGCTGGTTTTATGTCCTTAACAATACAAAGCTTTTTGGACCTCCAGAGGCTGCCCTGGATGTCGTCTTCATCACGGTATGTATTGCCTTAGTATTACTCTACATTTTACATCACTTATGTCACAAAATATACATGTACGTGGTGTATTTACAATCAAACCATTTAAAAAAATGTATTAGATTTTCTTCCATGTTTCTTGTCAACAATAATACAAAACTTTCCACCAAATATCATCTATTGTTCCCCTATTATAAATAATACTACCACTATACAGGATTTACATCCCGGGCAACGCCGGGTGGATAATCAGCTGTGGTGTGTTGTGTGTGTGTGCTGTGTGGGTGGTGTGTTGTGTGTGTGTGTGTGTGTTTATAAATACTATCACCAAATTCATGACGTTCTAATCCTCCCTTCCGACACAGCTGGGGATGTGGCGTAACCATGAGGAGGGGAGATGGATGAAGTGGAGCGACTCTGCTTCCAAGCCTACTACGGGGGCAAAGCACAGCGGATACACAAACTCCCCGTGACGGTGGAGCCAGGTGTACGACAAGAGTGAGTATCACTGCCCCCCACTCTACTATTTCGCTTATCACTGTATCTATAATACGCCCCCCTAATATTGCCTACATTCTCACACGGCATCTGTATTCTCTCTGCTTTCCTGTTACTCTTTACGAGCACGTCTCTGCATTTCCTGTAACTCTTTACTGACTGCACGCTCATCTGCTTGTTCACTGTACTCTTTATGCACGTCTCCTCTGCTATTTTCCTGTACTCTTTACTGCGCACGTATCCTTGCTATTCTGACTCTTTACTGGCACGTCCTCTTGTCTTATTCCTATACTCTTTATGCAGTCTCGCTCATTCCTGTACTCTTTACTGCACGTCCTCTGCTATCCGTACCTATTCATGCAAGCTTCTGCTATCTGTCTTCTTACTGCAGCGTTTCTGCATTCGTAGCTCGTACTAGCTGTCCTCTACTGTTCTGTACATATTTACTGCAGTCTCTGCTATTCCTGTACTCTTACTGCACGTCTCTCTAGCCTATTCCTCTGTACTCTTTACTGCACGTCTCTCTGTCGTTCCTAGCTATCTCTTTATGTACCGCACAGTCTCTCTGCTATTACCTGTACTCTTTACTGCACGTCTCTCTGCTATTACTGTACTCTTTACTGCACGTCTCTATGCGCTATGTCGGCTGACTCCTTTACTGATCACGTCTCTGCTTTCCTCTACTCTTTACTGCCCAACGTTCTCTGCTATTCACATGTACTCTGTAACCTGCATTCTCTCTACTATTCCTGTACTCTTTACATGCACGTCTCTTGCTATTATCGTACTCTTTACTGCAACGTCTCTGCTATTCTTGTACTCTTGATGCAGTCTCTCGCTACAACGATGCTCTCCTGCTATTCCTGACTCTTTACGCGCAAGCTTGCTTAATTCCTGTTATCTTTAATGGCAGTCATTGCTATCCGCCCCCCGTACTCTTTACTGATCACGTCTCTGCTATTCCTGTACCTTTCAACTGCACGTCTCTGCTGCTATCCTGTACTCTGTCACTGCCGCTTCTCTCTGCCTATTCTGGTGACGCTTGTACTGCAGTTCTCTGTATTCCTGTACTCTCTTACTGCACGTCTCCGGCTATTCCTGTACTCTTTACTGCCTGCCTTCTGCTTTTGATCTTTATATCCTTCATTGTACTCTTTACTCAGCGTCCTGCTCTATTCCTGTACTCTTTACTGCGCACGCTTCTCTCTCGTTACCGTAATCTTATACTGACGTTCTCTGCTATTCCTGTACCCTTTACTGCATGGCTCGTCATCTGTTATCTATTGCATGCTCTGCTTGCTGACTCTTTACTGCATGTCCTCTGCTATTCCTGTACTCTTACTGCATGTCGTCTCTGCTATTCCTGTACTCTTTACTGCAGTGTCTCTCTAACTTATTCCTGTACTCTTTACTGCACGTTTGCTATCCTGTTACTCCTGGACTATTGTATTCCTGCTACTCTTTACTATGCATCACTCTGTAGACTCTTTACTGCACGTCTCTGCTGTCTGTACATCTGTACTGACACATCCTCTGCCTATTCCTGTACTCTTTTACTGCAAGTCTCCTGCTATCCTGGATCTTTAATAGCTGTCTCTCTACGTATTCAGTACTCTTTATGCACGTTCTCTGCTATTCATGTATCTTTTGTACTGCCTGTCTCTCTGCTATTCACTGTACTGTTGATATGCAGCTCGATTCCTGTACATCTTATCACGCACTTCCTTGCTATCTTCCGTACCTTCTTTTACTGCACGTCTCTATTGCTTCTGTACTCTGTAACTGCAACGTATCTGCTGTCCTGTTACTCTTTATATGAAGTCGTCTGATCTATAATCTGTACTTCTTACTGCACGTCTCTGCATTCCTGTCTATCAGTCTCTGGTAGCGTCTTTACTTGCATCCTCGCTTATTCTGTATACTATCATGCTCTCTATTCCTTGTATCGTTAATGCACGTCTCTGCTGCTATCCTGGTACTATTTACTACGTTTCTGCTTCCTCTGTACGCTTATTCACTGTACTCTTACTATGTCCTGTGGGTCATGTACTCTTTACTGCAGTCATCTCTGCTAGTTTCCTGTAACTCTATTGACGTGCACTGTTCTCTGCTATCATCGAACTCGTTCTACGTGAGGGACGTCTTGCGCTATAGCTATACGTTGCTCTTATGCAGCTCTTGCCTAGTCCTGTACTCTTTATGCACGGTCTTGCATTCTGTACTCATTTAATGCGAACGTCTCTGCTATCTGTCTTACTCAGTTCTCTATTCCGACGTCTACGCCTACGTCTCTGTCTTTCTTTATGCACATCTCCTGCTATTCTGCACTCTTTACTGCACGTCTCCGTAAGTCTGTATCGCTTTACTATTCTCTACTACTAGTTCCTATGTAACCTCTTTGATTTAACTGCATGTCCTCTAGCATTCTCGTACTCTTACTGCAATGTTCTCTGCTACTTCCTGTGACTCTTTACGCACGTCTCTCATTCTGATTTACTCAGTTTTATGTCCACTCTTACGCACAGTCTCTCTGCTATTCCTGTTACCTCTTTACTGAATTCTCTCTGTATGCCGGGTACTCTTACTGCAACGTCTCTTGGCGTATCCTGTACTCTTACGCACGTCTCTTGCATTCCTGTACTCGTTACTGCATGTCTCTCTCTGATTCCTGTACTCTTTACTGCACGTCTCCTGATTCCTGTACTCTTACTGCATCTCGTCTTATTCCTGTACTCTTACTCGCACGCTAGCTTTGCCACTGCACTGTCTCTCATTTCTGTAACGTCTTTCTCATGTTACTCTTAGCTGAAGCTTTCCGTATTCCTCTTGACTGATGTCTCTATGCTATTCCTGTACTCATTTACTGAGTGGCCTGACTAGTTCTGTACTTCTTTTACTGCACGGCTACTGCTGGTCTGACTCTTTACTCACGTCTCCTATCCTGTCTCCTAGCTTTATCTGTAATCTTACTCTCTGCTATCTGTATTACTGACGTCTTGCTGTTCCTGGTCTGTTACTGCACAGTCTCTTGTATCTCTCTGTACTCTGTAACTGCAGTCTCTACTGCTATTCCTGTACTCTTTAATGAGTCTCTCTATTCTTACGTCTTTACAGTCTCTTACATCCGTAATATACTACGTCTTCTCTCTCTGTTTACTCATGTCCTGCTATGTACTTTACTGAATGCATCACTTACTCTGTCGCTCTCTCTCCATTCGTTAACTTCTTACTGCACGTCTCCTGCATCCTGTATACTAGTCTGCTATTCTGTACTCATCGATCTCTGTATCGTACTTTACGCAGTCTCTTATCTGATCATGCAAGTTCTCTGCTATTCCTGTACTATGCACGGTCTTCTGATTTCTGACCTTTGACTGTCTGTCCTTACCTGTACTGTCTCTGTGCATTCCTGTACTCTGACTGCAGTCTCTTGCTATCCGGTACTCTTACTGCCACGTATCTCTGCTATTCCTGATACTATTTACTGCACTGTCTCTGCTGATTCTGATAATTCTACTTGAAATGCTTTGCTTTTCTGACTCTGTACTGCACGCTCCCTGCTATTTCCTGTACCTGTTACCTGCACGTTCATCTATATTCCTGTATCTTACTGCACGTCTCTCTGCACCTTACTTTACTGCATGTTCTGATCCTACTTTATGCAGTCTCTGCATATGTTAACTTTACTGACTCTCTTCCTGTACTGCTTACGCACGTCTCTCTGCTAGTCCTGGTACTCTTTACTGCCAAAACGGGTATGCTGTTCCTGTAGTCTACTGCACGGATGTGCGTATTCCTGTACTTCTTTACTGCGCTTCTGCTATATCGTTATACTCTTTAATGCAACGTCTTGCATCGCCGACTTACCTCACTCGTTCGACTCTTTACTGCAACGTCCTTTCCTATTCTGTAGCTTTAATGCACCGTCCTCTCGATATTCCTGTACTATTACTGCAGCTCTGCTATCTGTTCTGCATGTCCCTGATTCCTGTACTCCTTACTGAAGTATCTCTTGCTATTCCGGTAGTCTTTACTTGCAACGTTCTCTCGCTCATATTTGCTCTGTATTCTACTCTTTACTGCACGCTCTCTGCTTTCCTGTACTCTTTATATCTGCACTTGGTCTTTACTGCAGTGCTCTGCTACTCTTACTCGTTACTGCATTGATCTCTCTGATAGCTGTACTCTTTATCTGCAGCTCTGATGATTCGACTTTACTGCATGTCTTCTGCTAGTCCTTGACTTTGACTGCACGTGTCTCTGACTATTCCTGATTTATCGAAGTCTGACTGCGTTCTCTATACCTTTACTGCACTCTTTTTGATATCTGCTCTAACGTTCTCTGCTAGCCTGTACTTCTTTAATGAACGTACTCTGCTTTCCTGTACTCTTTCACGCACGTCTCTTGGCTATTACTGTACCTCTTACTGCACGTTTCTTCGCTATTCTGGTACTTTCACGATCGTCTCTGCTATTCGTAGTACTTTAACTGACATGTATCTGCTGCTATTCCTGTATCTTAACTGCACGTCCTCTCTCTATTTCCTGTCATCTACTGCCAAGTATATTCTATCCGTACTCTTATGCACGTTGCTATCGATCTGTATGCGGCCTGCTATTTTTCCTGTACTCGTTACGCACTGTCTCTGTATTCCTGTACTCTGTTACTTGCAGTCTCTGCTTATTCTGTGACTCTTTGGACTGCGTCACTCTGATATTCCTGTCCTTTACTGCACGTCCTATTATTATGTCTTTTACAGTCTCTCTGCTATTCCTGTGACTCTTTCATCCCTATGCGATCTTTGCAGTAATGCTATTCCTGTACTCTTTACTGCAGGTCTATCTATATCGGTACCTTACAGCTTCTTCTGACCTGTGACTCTTACAACGTCTATCTGCATCTTCTTGTACATCTCTGCAATCGGCACGCTACTGCCTGAGTTTCACTGCGTACTCTACGACAGTCCTTAGCTGCATCTTGCTAGTCCATGTACTCTTTATGCACGTCTTCTGACTATTCTCTTTAACTCTTTATATGCAGCTTGTATTGCTACTCCTGTCACTCTTTACTGCACGTCATTGCTTTCATGGAATGTGACTCAGTTTACCTTGGCACTGGATTTCGCACATCATATGCCTATGTCGGACGTTGCTGAAGTCGGATACCCTCCTCTCCTATCCCAGTATGATGATTGTATCTTATTGTATAAGTGCCGAGACAGTGTGTACTGCAGCCGACTTTACAAACGACCAAATCCGGCAGGGAATTACGTAACATACAATAAGCGCAGCACAAGTCAGGACACATAGGAAAGGAAATCCCTGCCTGAGGAGCTTACAATCTAACGAGGGTGATGATGGGGCAACCTTAGAGACAGAGGTTGAGGGACTAAGTGGCCGCAGATGGAGGCTGGGGCACAATGATTGGTAGGAGTGGACTGTGGTGTTGTGTAACGAGGCTCACCACACAAAAAAGGAGGGAGCGCCCAAGGACGTGAGTGTGGAGATGGGTGTATACCACCCGACCTACAACAGCGTATCCGCGTCTGGCAGTTGCAGAGGGAAGGGGGGGGGCGTTGTAGCCGGGTCGGGCGTGGAGGTAGGAGGGTCAGCAAATGGTGTTATACTCGCCAGGTGTGGTCGTGGGGGTGGGAGAAGTCGGTATGGGAGGTGGTGAGAGCATCAGCCGGGTCAGGATGAGTAGAGAAAAAACGAGCGGGAGAAGTTATTAGCAAGGTATGAGTCCCGGCAGGAGTACTGCGGCAGCTGTCCGCGACGCACACGAGAGGGGCGTTCACCCCAATTACATCAACGGGGGCAGGACGAGGGCCAATCCTCACGAGGTGTGGGACACTAGCCAGGAGGCAGCTATTGAGGATAGATTTCTTTGAAGGCTCGAGTTTTAGAGATTCGGTTGTGTTAGATGGTCTAATACCAGTGCGAGAAAGAGGAGGCAGGAAGCTGGGTGAGGGACAGGGGTTGTATATGGCTGATGGGTCAGGTTAGGAGAGAGATCCCCAGTTAGACGAGTGACTCCTCGGATGAACGACCGGAGCATGAGGGAGAGAGGGGGTTGAATAGAGGGCTATTTGTGGGGTTGTGTTTATTGAGTGTGTTGGTGTAGAAGTAGTTGGGAGGAACGAGGGGTGTACAATTAGTTGGTGCCCTGTATAGGGCCCAAGCAAGTCGGGGGCTGGGGGGAATTAGAAATATTGATAAGGAATGAGGAAATCGCTACAGAAAAAGCACATAGGATGAGGGCATAATAGATGAGGGAGAGGACGGGTAGGGGCGAAGTAGGTTGTTGAAGTCAGAGCAGGTGGATGATATAAGGTCGATGTGACTTGGTGGGACTTGGGACGGGCAGGTGTAGCGCATCTGAGGATTTAAACACAGCAGCGTAGAAAGTGTTATTACGTAGATGTAAAATTGTCCAGTGGCATAGAGCGTTTACTAAAGCCATTCCTGCACAGTTGAGGCGTGTTGATGAAGGGCAGAGTACAGTTCCATGGTATTCTGGCATTGCCTCATTCTACTTCCAATTTTTAACTGCCAGACCACTTCATATGTGTGAACTTAAGTATGTTACAGCAGCAACCCAGCGTGTCTGATGTACCACTGCTGCTCCATATCACTCGTATGTTTATAACAACTATCCTCTCTATGATAGAGTAGTGTTGTGTTCAACTCTCCTAGTTGCTGGTGTGTGTCTGAAGATCTCCTTCTCTGTTGATTCGTGGCGGTGTGATCACTTCATACTGCTATTCTGGATCGTGTGAATAACAATGCTGTTGCTATGTCAGAGTTCTGGTTGTGATCATCACATAATGTAGTCGAGCATTGTTGACGGTGAGTTTTGGCGGGGCCCTGTGATTTTCTCCCATATCTTTGATCATGTTGGCGTTAGTGTGATCCATCCCCTTCTATCTTGCTATTGTGGCGTTGTGGATCTGTAATCGTATCTGCTAGTCTGGGGTGAATAACACCGATCTCTGCTATTGCTGGCGTTGGAATCTATACCCACTCCATCCTGTTATTCATGCGGTGTGTGCTCAACATTTCTGCTATCTGGGCAGTCACAGGCTGCGTGATCGCCCCTCTATTTGAGTATTTTGGGAAGTGTGATCGCCCTCTCTCTGCATGTATTTGGGTTGGATTCCACTTGTCTATGCTATTCTGACGTGTGATCTCCCCTCTTTGCTATTCCAGTGTGTGATCTCCACTCTCTGCTATTCCGGAGTGTAGTTCCCACTCTATCTCTCTCTTATTCCAGCGTGTGATCTCCCCTCTCTGCTATTCCAGCATGTGATCTCCCCTCTCTGCTGTTCCAGCGTGTGATCCCCCCTCTCTGACTTATGCCAGTCGTCGTGATCCTCACCTCATCTCGTTTATTTCTGGGTTTCGTTTGTGTGATCTCCCCTCTCTTGCCTATTCGGGCTGTGATTCCCTTTCTTGCTATTTCTGACGTGTGATCTCCCCTTACTTTGCTTTCCAGTGGCGTGATGTTCCACTCTGCTTTCCGGAGGTTAGTTCCACTCTATCTTCTCTCTTATTCCAGCGTGTGATCTCCCCTCTCTGCTATTCCAGCATGTGATCTCCCCTCTCTGCTGTTCCAGCGTGTGATCCCCCCTCTCTGCTATTCCAGCGTGTGATCTCCCCTCTATGCTATTCCAGCATGTGATCTCCCCTTTCTGTTATTCCTGCTTGCAATTCCTTCTCTCTCCCCGCTGTTATCTGTGTGTTATTCTCCCTCTACTATTGTGATTGCCCTCCCCCTCTGCCCTTAGAATCCACTAACACTTCTGAACTGAAGATCTACCGGATAAACAAGGACACGGGACACTGCGCAGGCGGGGAGGAGGTGTATATATTGTGTGACAAAGTGCAAAAAGGTGAGGGGGCAGAAAGATCGGGGGGGGGGGTGCGCGGAGATTTTGCGGTTGGTGTATTAAACAAACATTTAAATATTTACTACATGAACAAATACATAAAACACTCTAAATAGTATAAAGGTTCATTACATGCTTACTACATGGACACATACTGACTACATCCTTACTACACGTGTAAATATTTGCCTCTCTCCCAGAGGACATCATGGTGATGTTCATAGAGGGCACATGGGAGGCACGTGCAGACTTCTCACAGGCCGATGTGCACCGGCAGATCGCCATTGTGCTGAAGACTCCTCCGTACCGGGACCTGCACATCACGGAGCCGGCCCCCGTTGGCATCTATCTGCAGCGCCTTACAGACGGGATCCGCAGTGAGGGGCTGACCTTCACATACATGCCACGGGAGAAGGGTGAGGAGAGTGGGGTGCGCAAGCATGTGTGTGAGGTCACCTCGTATCATGTGTGTGAGGGTCCCATGTGGTCCATCATGGTGAGGTTACTGTGATGCGTCATACTACCACATGTAAGGGCCCACTTTGCGCTGTCATGAGGTGTGTGTGTGTGTGTGTGTGTGTGTGTGTGTGTGTGTGTGTGTGTGTGTGTGTGTGTGTGTGTGCGCCAGGGTCCCATGTGAGTTGTCAATAGGGTACTCCCTGGGGGTAGCTCAGCCCAAATTTTCCTGTGAAAGGTAACATGTTCTAAACCTACTCACATGTGTTCTCTCTCTTTCTCTCAGATCTATATGGTTTGCACAATAAGAAGCGTCCTGTATCTCGGCTAATGGGGGACTTTTGTGGCCCAGGTAGGTACACGTCTCACTCTAAACCCTTTATCCTATGAGCACTCGTCCTCCCTGGTCATAGAATCTTATAAATCTGCAAATCCTTCCCCCTTTTATTCCATTAGAGCTTAGCCTCTCGGTCCCTATTATCTTATAAATGTACAGGCGATTCCCCCTCGTGAATCCATAAGAGCTCACCCTCCCTGGCCCTGTTTTCTAAATCTGCAAGCGATTTCCCCTCTTAGGCTTTGTCCTTGGTGGACGCGGCTACGCAGGCGCCGACGTGCGCGCCGCACACAAAGTACAGCCCTCTATGGGGCAGGCCCCAGTTTTCGTGGGCGCACATGCCGCAATGCGCGATGGCCTTTGGCAAAAGACCAGATTTTTGTCTTTTGGTGCAGAGGGCGCGCGTTGGCCACGTGACGGCGCCGGTTCAACCAATGAGGGTGAACCAGCCTCGTGACGTCATGGCCGCGCCCCGCCACGACTCCCCGTCGCGAGTTGCCTGAAGTTTATCAGGTCGCACTTATGCAGGAACGAGTGCCGCCAGGCACCCCGTCGTGCACACTGAGGTCGTAACCTTAGGCCATAAGAGCTTTGCCTGTCTGACCCTATTATTCACCCTACAGACCCACACGGGATTGAGGCCAAGAGGCTCAGAAAAAGACCAGCGTATACGGATCACTTTACCCATGTAACAGGTATATATCCTATAAGACTTTTATTGAGTGTGTCTCTCTGTTTATAGGACAGAGCCTTTTTTTATTATTATTAAACATTTATTAATAATAATTTGTTATGTTATTAATAAATATAATTAATGGTTTAATTGATTAAAATAATTATTTCGCTAATTCTAATGAAATAATAATTCATATTTATTTCTACCCCTGGTCAGATTCGAATTCGCTCCTTTCAGACTCCTTCCCATACGATTACTGGAACAACCCGGTCTTTGTGGGTGACGAGGTCGCAGGTCCCAACCAATTGCAGCTTGATGAGGCCTCCCTGAACTTTGACCCCTTTGTGAGCAGCGATCCTTGCTTCCCCCCCGACCTAGTGGAATTACCAGACTCCATCGGGGTCTTTGATCCGGGCTTGGAGGGTGAAGCTACAGCCCATTTGGTGCGATCCAGTCTGTTCCTCACCGGGGAGGAAGAGGTGTTTCTGGGGGGTGGTTACACAGGGGGAAAAGAGGACGACTGCTGAGCATTGTTGAGCCAAAATTCCACATCAGAGACCAACTCACGAGTCATAAATGGGGTGGGGGGGTTTAATGGAAGGCCAGTGGGAAGTGTGATATATTTTATTCACAGTTCCCTATGTATTTCTAGCATTTAACTCGAAAATCCCACTGCTGTCACCAATTTTGACACTCGTTAATGGGACAGGAGTCTTGGTTTGAACTTGGGCTAAGGAATTAATGCTGGGATCTTTAATTTGGGTGAGTATAGAGGGCAGGATACATTTTATACACAATGCCCTATAAATCCCACATTTTACCACCAATTCAGAAGCTCCAAGATGGGGCTAGCCCAGTGTAGAGAGTGAAAGGAGAAGAACATTTAATGGTACCCTGGTGATAGCTTTAAATTAAATCAATTTAACCTATAATACACCTTGCGTATCCAGCAATTAAGCTGGGAAAATCCCACCCCCACCACCAATTTGGAGGCTTTAGATGAGAGGATTTTAGTGTGGACCTTTTTTAATGGGGGAAAATGTAGGGGGGGGGGGCACACTTTACCCACAATGCTCCTTTCATTTTCCAGCAATCAAGGTTAAAAAAATAACGACAAAACACTATTACTACCAATTGAGAAGATTATATAAATGATTGAACTTTTGGTTTGGGGCCCAAGAGAGGGACCTTTAATGCAGGAAGATTTTAATGGGATGTGGTATGTAGGTGGGAAGTACATTTTACCCACAATGCCCTGCTGAAAAATCCCACTTCAAAGAGCAATAAGAAGTTTAAAGCACTATGGCACTGCCTGTACAGATCAGAGATTAAAGAGAACTTATTTTTCATGGAGTTGTCTCGGCTGTAGAAGAGGGGACAGGGACAGAGAAAGGAGAATGGGCCGTGAAAGAGGAGGGAACAGTGACAGAGTAGACTGTTAAAAAGTTTATTAGAGAATACAAAATATAAACTGATAAGTTGCTTGTCGTTAATTATCCTGGAGGAGTAACAGAGCAGAAAGTAGGGGGAAAGTTTACTGCCCCTCACCCCCTAATTAAGACTAATTAATTAGTTGTGAGCAACAATTGCTCCCTCACGCACAGGCATTGGTCAAGACCCGATCTTTGGCTCCCGGGGGTCACAGCAGAGGTGACCAGTGCAGGCAGGGCCGCAGGACAGGGTGCAGGAGCCTGAAGCCCCAGAGACCCCGAACTCCGGCTGCACAGTAAACACCTTGACACCGTGGCGACTTAACAGGGGTTGGGCCTGGGCCAGCAAGTCCTGGTAGGCCTCAGGCCCTGTGCAGTAGAGGTGGAATGAGGCCACAGCCTGGTCTGGGGCCAGGGCCCACACGTGGAGCTCATGGTGGCCCCCCGGGCCACAGAGGGAGTTCAGGCCTTGCTTGAGGCCAAGTAGGTCGACACAGGGTGGCACGGCCTGCAGTAAGAGAGAGCCATTTTGAACAAGGTCGGAGTAGGCCGAAGCCACCATCACGGTTACAGACACCAAGCACAGGACGGGGTCCAGGTAGAGAAGAGCTGGGCAGGTAGCGTGGAGGAGGCAGTCATGGTCCCACAAGTGCAGAGTGAGCCCGCTGGCCAGCAGCAAGGAGGAGGGAGTCAGGGAGGCTAGCATGTGCCATGCTGGCAGCCATCTTTGTTTCTGGAGCTGCTCTCGTGTTTGACCCCCACCCGGCTCTGTTGGAGGATACACAGAGTTAATGGAATTTATGCCTCATGTTGATGTGAATATATGTGTGTGTCCTCATCTCCAAAACAGGGGCTCTACGGCTGACGGGAGGTGGGGTCTGTGAAGTGTGGAGCAGGGTTAAAACGGTCCAGGTCTCTCAGCAGCATAAGATTTATGTTGCGTTCGTGAGACTTGACAGGGCTGGTGTGATGTGATAGAGATTGAATTTTTTTTTTTTTTTAAATATATATATAAAATCATAATCTGTGGCACCTTTAATTCAAAGTGAACTGCTTGGGGGCTACTGCTAAAAATTAAATAGTAATAATTCTTTATTACATGGTAAGCATTTCAGTTCACACTTCAACAGATCAAAATCCATCCCGAATTGTAATCGTTATTTATTACACGCTCAGCATTTCCGTTCACCCTTGGACAGGTTAAAATCCATCCTGAATAGTTTAAAATCTCCAACCTTTTAATCATCCTCTTCCCTAGCACAGAAGATTCCTCTTTGTTGTGGTGCAATCCATCCCTACTTTGAAGATGGCATCTGTCAAAGAAGACCTGCCAGGTGCATATTTATTAGGCTGTGCTATCCCATAGGACACCTTAAATGGGCTGTAGGGCGTCTTCAGCACCAACATGTGCTTATGGAATAGCAGGTCGATATGTCCCAGACCCCTCCATCCTACAGCAAATTACTAGACCTGTATTCAGCCTAAGCACCAATTTCTGACAATACTCCCTTGAATGAGCCCCTCAGAATGAACTTTTTTTTATCTTACTTGAACGGGGGGTCCAACCTCTGGGGACCCTGCCGGTTCCTAGGATGTATGTAGATTTTTTCTGTGCCATTTTTTTGTACAATAAAAATAATTACAAATATGGCGGTGAGGTCACGAATAATGTATACACCTGTCTCATGTCACCCAAGGAGCATTTAGGGAATAAGATGCAGATTGACGCACTTCTCCCCCCCTCCTCCTCCTCTCTAACACCTAATCTGTTGCTCACCCTCCACTGTTGGGACGTGGGCAGATGGGGTGTTTGTAGTGACCTCTCTAGGGCGAGATCTCCCTCCAGATGGACAGCCTACAAGAGAAGTACATTGGGTGACATGAGACAGGTGTATACATGGTGATTAGATAGGATGGGATGGGCATATAGGGGAATAAGACAACAAGCATACAGGGGAATGAAACATAATGTGCATGTGGTGGCATATAGGGGTATACAGAAGTAAATGAGGTGCATGGGGAAAATACAGGACAGGTGAATAAGGCAGGAAAGTACAGTGGGAAAAGGTGTATAGGAGTAAAACTGCGTAAAGTAGAATATGGGGTGTATAGGGGAAAAGACAGGATAAGCATAAGGGGAGAAAAGGGCATATAGGGAAAAAAGACAAGACGTGTGTATAGGGAGAAATGGTTTATTGGGGTGAGAAAGGAGCATTTAGGGAATAAGATGAGGATTGCTGGGGGGGTGCATAGGGTGCATAGGGTGAAAATGGGCATTAGATGGAACAGACATATAGGGGTAAAATGTGGCATATATGGGAATAAGACAGAATAGATGTGTAGGAGTAATGGGGCATTTAGGGGGAATAGCATTTAGGGGAATAGGAGAGGATGGGTGTATAGGGATAAAATGTGGTGAATAAGACAGGACAGTTGTATAGGGGAAAACGAGTGTACAGGAGAGTAAGACAGAATGGGCATATGGGGGAAATGGCATGTAAGGTGGAATAAAACTGGCATATACGGGCCATCTCTTACCTTGTTGAGCCCCCACGGCAGCGATATACAGGATCTTAAACCCCAAACCCAGCACCCCCCCCACGATAGCGAGAAGTGGGCGATGGGGAGGATGGGGGCGCACGATACGGCCCAGTGACCCTAGGGTGATAGAGAGACTAAGAGAGGAGAGGAAGAGTGGGGCAAGGAAAGAGAAGAGGATGGGGAGGCGGAGGCGGGCATGAAGAGGGAGAGTGGGTGAGCGGGCAAGGAGGAGGGGGGGGCAGAGAGCGAGGAGGAGGGAGAGGGTGTGGGCAGAGTCAGAGAGGCCAAGGAGTGAGTCAGAGAGGCGACTAAGGGTGAGCTGGGTAAGAAGAACACAGAAGGTGAGAGGTGAAAGGAAGGTGAGAGACACCATGCTGTGGGAAAAGAGAGAGGGGAGGGAGATAGTGAAAAAAAGAGCCATAGTGGGAGAGAGAGGAGAAAATGAGGGGAGAGAGCATATATTATTTATACTATAAAGTATATATATATTTATCATAATCTTTTGCCCTTGTCAATCCACTGGTTGATGAAGGCATCTCCAATGATCTTACAGGTACTGTGGTTGTAAGCCTCTTTTCAAACAAATGTACTTATTTCAAACTCCAGTCATTTGCTCATCATCTTGGTCTTTTAATATCCCGTGGAATCTGAGTATCAGCTTTCTCCAATGATGGTCAATTCTTCTTTCAACATGACCGGGCCACTGCCATTTCAATGTCTTCACCCTTGTGTGAAGTTGCAGACTTTTGTTTGCTTTTGAACCCATTCATTATTTTTCCTTTTCTGGGTAATACCCAGCATACATCTCTCCATACTTCTTTCAGTTACTTTGCATTAAAGGTCAGCATTTTGCAACCATATGCGTACACAGGCAGGATACATTGGTCAAACACTGTCCTTTTGTCCCTTTCCCATGAAAAATTGTCTGGCTTCTTCTAAATGCGCTCCATGCCATCTTCATTCTCCTATTGATTTCATTTGAAAGGTTTACTTGCTGGACAAGGTAGACATCAGTTTCAACTTATTCTAGTTCTATTCCCTTTATTTTGATCTTTATAGAGTTGACACATTTGTTACACGTCACTTTGGTCTTGCTGAGATTCCTATGGACGTCCACCTTACTTGCTGCGTTGACATCTCTGATTTGTTGCTGGTCTTCTGGCAAAAATAACAATGTTGTCTAAAAATGTATAGGTGACAAGGTGACACCATTGATTTTGATTCCCTTTTCTTCCCAGTTCAAGGTTTTCAATAATCCTTTAAAGGTTGCTGTGAAAGATTTTGGTGACATGGTGTCCCATGAGGCACACAACCCTTGCTAATCATTATCTTGCCTGTATCTTCATGTAGTCTAATGGTTGATGAAGCATTCTCGTACGTATAAATTCCTTATTATATCAATATACGCTTCTTCAACATTTTGATGTCTTAATGGATTTAAACTGGCTGAGGTGTAGACAGAACAAAAATGCCATTTCGTAATCTATGAATCATAAAATCAGTGGTTAATTGTATTCATTACTTCGGGAAACCTGATCTTGTACCATTTGCATGTGGTCCTTTGTGTTGAACACAGTGCCAAATTCTGCTTGTTCGCTAGGCTGGGCAAAGCCCAGCAGCTGTTGCAGCCAATTGAGTATTTTCATAAAAAATCTTTTAAGTGCTTAGAATTAGACTGATGAATCTGTAGTTCTTGAGGCCTTCTTTGTCTCCTTTCTTATAAATGAGAATAACTATGACATTTTCTCCATTGTTGTGGAATTTCACTTTTCCTCAAGCAGCATGTAAAGAGCTTTACAAGGATTTTCTCTACTTCTGCCCCATCATCTTTCAATTTTTCAGTTGTAATTCCATCTTCTCTGGGGCCTTCCCAATCTTCAAGGATTTTATTGCCTTTGCTACCGTACTTATTCTGGAAGGAAGCATGGTACATCATCTGCTTAATCCTGCCTTGTGTTATCTGTGTTGAGGTAGAAGTTATTGTAGAAGTCTTCAACTCTTTATGGTGGCACAATCTTTTATTGTTGATCCATCGTCTTGTTTGAACGCAATGATTTGCTTTTCCCCAATAATAAGTCGCTACTTCATCTTTAAACTTTTGTTATCTTCAATAGTCTTCTTCACCATATTGCAGTAACAAATGTTTACTTGCAACCGCAGTACCTGGAAGATCATTGGGGAGGCCTTCGTCCAGCAGTAAATTGACAATGGCTGAAACAAGTAGTATAGGATATAGGAACACAAGAAAAAAAAGATAAGTTGAGGGCAACTCCAAGTTAAAATAAAAAGGCTTTATTAAATCGTCTCACAATGAAAAAAACTGAAAGAAACGCACCCACGCGTTTCATCTCGTAGGTCCTAAAAGCTACAGAAAAACCTGACTACATTACTCATATATGTCTGAAGAACATCAAAAATACAATTGAAACTATATATAGTGCTCCCACTGCAGCAAGGGATTCTGGGAAATGACATGCAAATGAGTCCCATGCTGTGTTTAAAAGCTGTGTGAACAGCGATGCATCTGCTTAAATTGGCTCCATGTGTATGAATATTCCAGGCAAAAGGTGACACATTGTGTGCTCATTTGCATGTCATTTCCCAGAATCCCTTGCTGCACTGTATGCGAGGTGATAATGGTTGAAAGGCAGGGTTGCAGACCTGTCTAAAACATGTGAATGTGCTCACAAGTGATATTCTTTATTGGCTATATGCTAACGGTGGAGGTTTTTTGTTGCCTTTTTCACCCACCATATCTTAAAATGTATATGGTAAACCTACCCAGCCTAGAAATAATGCAAAGCAGGTATTACCAACCTCACACTGATGATACCCATCAAGGTTGAAACATGTCTGTGAGTGGTTTGACTTGCTTTGCTAATCCCATGCTGTGCTTAAAAGCTGTGTGAACGGCGATGCATTTGCTTAAATGGGCTCCATGTGTATGGATATTCCAGGCAAAAGGTGACACATTGTGTGATCATTTGCATGTCATTTCCCAGAATCCCTTGCTGCAGTGGGAGCCCTGTATGCTAGGTGATAATGGTTGAACGGCAGGGTTGCAGACCTGTCTAAGACATGTGAATGTGCTCACACGTAATATTCTTTATTGGCTATATGCTAACGGTGGGGGGTTTTGTTGCCTTTTTCACCCACCATAACTTAAAATGTAATGATTATATATATAATTGCTATCCACAAGAGAAAAGCACTGAATACTGCACTCTGTCAATATTGGGGTATATGTGGATACGATAAAAAATAACTTTTAATATTACTAATATAAAATAAATGCCAAGATGAAAATATATATGTATGTACACTGAATTTATTAACACATCTATCAAAAATATGTGATAGATCCTATCCTTAGTGAATGGACCAATTAGAGTGGTTATTGGCATCAGTCAATTACTGCAGTGTCGTGCAGATTAAGGTAAAATAAATATATCATTTTTGATAGATGTGTTAATCAATTCAGTGTACATATATATATTTTCATCTCAGCATTTATTTTATATTAGTAATATTAAAAGTGACTTTTTATCTTATCCACATACACCCCGATATTGACTGAGTGCAGGATACAGTGCTTTTCTCTTTTGGTGGCCCTATATACTGTAGTTGCCTGTTTTATGCACCATCAATAATTACACAGTAATCATTACTGCTGTATTGCAAATTAGCTGAGCTAGGAGAGCTCGTCTCCTGCTATATTATAATGACCATCCAACATATTACATTTAAAATGTGGCAACGTTGCATGAATCCATACATACAACCTCACAAGAAAGAGGTGAGGCATAGCTAGGAGATAGTAAATTGAGGGAACTTTAGGATATATAATAAAATATTTAATCATTTGAATAACTTTAAGATTTGTAATAATTTCCCAATTAGGGAAATTATGACCAAGACCTTTTTTAACCCTGTTTCTGTTGATTCCTATTTGTCTGCTGACAGTAACCATTTCAATAAATGGAAAACTAATATTCCTATGGGCCAATTCCAACGTAACTGTATAAGATCTGCAGACTTTGAACTACTTAAAAAGAAATTCCAAGAGAAGGGCTGTAATGACTTACAGGTACAGAGAACGTACGAGAAGGAAGCCAATATGGATAGACAGGATCTACTCAAATATAAAGAGAAAAAATCACATCAAGGAACAATGGGGAAAAATAAACAATATGAAGATAATGTTTCTGTTATCACCTGATTTAATAAGCACACGAGTGATATTCATTCAATTCTTAGCAAACATTAGTCTATATTAAAAGCCGATCCTATTTTGGGAAACAACCCAAGTGAAAGACCTTCAAATTATATACAGAAAGGCGATTCATCTTAAAAACATGTTGGCACCAAATCATCCAAAAGTCCTTAAAAGGGAAAAGGGGAACCAAATGTCCAACACATGGATGCCCGATAAGTCTAAAGTTTGTTTCAAATGTGGCAAGATTCGCTGTTGAACACGTTCTTTTATTGGTGAAAAGAAAAAAAAACCATTTACCTCTTTCACTTCGATATCCTAAAATACCAATGGATTAATTCATTGCAATGCCACCTGTCTGATATATTTATTGGAGTGACTCTTCTCTGCACTCTCTAGTTACACAATGTCTTTTCTATGGAGTGTACCGTACTCTATATTTTGTACTCTATATTCAAGGTGTGGTCTTACTAATGCTTTATAGAGGATCGAATTATGTTTACTTCCCTTCCATCTGCCGTTTAATGCAAGATAAGATCTTGTTTGCCTTTGCAGCTACTGCATGACTTTGGGCACTGTTGCTAAGCCTGCTGTCTCCAAGCACTCCTAAATCCTTCTCCATCAAGCATTCTCCTACCTTATCCCCATGTTATTTGTAAATTGCCTTTTCCCAGTACCGATCATTGAGGTACTTCCACTCACAACTTTAGCCCAACCTGAAAAGTTTCCATTTATGACAACTCTCTGTTGTCTATTCTTCAACCAGTTTTCTACTGGGTCCAACTTACTATATTTTGTACACTAGCCTCTTGTATGGAACCATATCAAAAGCTTTTGCAAAATCTAAGTAGACCATATTAACTGCATTAGCCTGGTCTAAATTCCTACCTACCTCCTCAAAGAAACTAATTAGGTTAGTTTACTGATAACTGATCCATAGGAAGCAAGCACAATACCCCTGTGAAGTATTTGCCAATTATGTCTCATAAGGAGAAGAATAAATCCCTTCCCGACACCAGTAATGGCAATCAGATTTCTCTCAGGATCAACATCCTTCCTATGTTTACCTTATTTGGCACATCCCATGTACAATATACCTTTCCTTTCTAAAACATATCAAACCTTTTCTTAAACGTACCAGCCGTCATAGTTTCATGGGTAATGAATTCCACATTTTGACTACCCTTACTATAAAGATCCCTTTCCTTTGCTGCTGGTAAACCTCTTTCCCTCTGATCTCAAGGGATGAGCCGTACCATTTGTACTGCCCTTCGGCATAAAAAGTTCCCTCGATAGTTCTTTTTATTGACCTTGGAAATATGTTGTAAAATAGTAATCATATCTGCTCTTAAATGCCTAATTTCTAATATAAACAATTCTAATTTGGATAGCCTTTCCTCATAATTGTATCACCTTTATTAATTTGGAGGCTTTTCTCTGCACTTTTTCCAGTTCAATATGTAGCCCTGTGTAGTTTTGGGGTTACATGTCTTTCTCCTCCAGGTTTGCCAGGAGTAATCATGGGGTTTGCCCTCACCTCCTGTGCTGTGTATTATTCAGTGAAGGAAGTGAGATCAGGCTCTGTGTCCACTTACAGTGACACAGGGGTAGTGCCTACTGAATCCATATAATATGCAGACTTCCTCTATTTAGTCAGTGTGCCTCACCACCTGAGTGAGGTGAGTCTATCCAGAAACCTGTCAGGGCTCTGGCAGTGTTTGTGGCCCTCCCTCAAGGGAGTGGTGTGGGAGACTATACCTCTTACTCCATCAGGGAGTAAGGGAAGAGCTAGACCTGCTTTCAGTACCCTTGCCTGGGAGATTATGGTCAGGGACTTCCTTTGGGTTGGCAACCTGAGATAAGCGGCTAGAAGACCGGCCGCTATGATGGGCGGCTGTCCATGTATGGTAACAATAAAGGATGCCAAAAAAAGAGATCGCTTCTGTCCTGATTGTGGATTCACTTTGGAAGAAGGTGTACATAGAGGTTCTCTTTCAGAGACTCCTCCCTACTACCCTGGGGGTCTCGAAGAGATGGAGGCGCTATACCATGAGTGAGTATAACTCAGCAATACCTCATAAGCCAGTCCTGATGTTATTCCCCATACCATCGCGGGAGACTCAGGGATTCTGTAAGCCAGCAGGTGCACCACACTACACTTCATGTAACAGGGGGCAGTGTCCACATAGGGGGTGCAATATGAGATTGGCCCGGACAAACACCGTTACACATAATATCTTTTTCTATGAAGGGGTGCCCAAAACTGTACTCCATATTCAAATTGTGGTCTTCCAAAGGATTTATACAGGGGAAAAATTATGTTCTGTACCCTTCCCTGTACACCACTTTTTATACAAGATAATATCTTGGTAGCCTTCGCAGCTACTGCCTGACATTGAGCAATACTGCAAAGCATGCTGCCTACAAGAACTCCTAAATCCTTATTCATTTTGTTTGTAGGTACAGCACTATAGCCTTCTTATTGTTGCTTCCCAAATGTATACCTTTACATTTATCTTCATTAAACCTCATCTGCCATTTACCTGTCCGAGCTTCCAGTTTATCCAAGTCCTTCTGTAGAGAAAACTTACGTCCTGCTCTGATTTTACTACCTTACCTTTAGTGTCGTCAGCAAAGATGGAGACTTTGCCCTCTATGCCTATAGACAAGTTTCTAAAGGGATTGGTGTTATTACTGGGTCGTTAAACACTCCACTTACAACATTAGCCTAATCTGAAAAGGTTCCATTTATGACAACTCTCCGCTGTTGATCTTTTATTTTTTATTTTTTCCGTAACATTTTTTTTATTTACATTTCTGAAAAACATAAAGGAAGGGATACAGAAAGAGAGAGGGGGAGGGGGGGGGGAGTAGGTACCCCCAATGCTGTTCATCTTTTAATACGTTTTCAATTCAGGTGCAAATAATTTCACCCTGACCAATTTCCCTTTATATTGTACACTAACCTCGAGTGGCACCATATTAACTGTATTGTCTCAGCTTACATATCTGCTTACACCTTCAAATAAATACGTTTAGTTTGGCATGACCTGTCCTTTATAAATCCATGCTAATACTAAAAATGTTGTTAACCACAATGTATGCTGACTATTACGGGTCTGTAATTCCTAGATTGTGATCTAGCTCCTTTAATAAACCACAACTGCTTTGCACTGATGTTCTGGTACTGCGCCTGTGGAAATTGAGTCCTTGAATATTAAATATAACAGTCTGTCTATAACTGAGCTGAGGTCCTTAAGAACCATTGGGCTTTATTTACCTTAATGTTATCAAGCTGCATTATTAGCTACGGTTATTAAGGTTGTGGCTTCCTCTTGTAATATGTATGCAATTGGTACATAAAGAGGCATATATTTGTTTAAATATACAATCCCCCCCCCAACAAATTCCCCCTTTCTCTCACTCTTAATGTACTTCCCCTGCCTTTTTATTCAACCACATTGGTTTCATTTACATTTATTACCCAAGGGTATACACCCATAAGGGTATTCATCTAACAATACTTTAAAGAATGTCCATTTATCTTTTGTATTTATTCCAGCAATAACTTCATCCCAATTTATCCCTTGTGGAATCTTCCTTAGTTGACTAAAATCTACCTCTCAAATTAAAGCAGCAACCTCCTCCCGAAGTCTATATCAGTTTAATTATATAATGTTACCATCTTGCCCTATCAGCATGTCCAGCTCATTAAAACATGGCCCTAGACCGTGGTTAGTCAATCGCGTTGCAATGGGACAGTCAATCCGCATAGGCCCTGGTCAACTGTACAGATAGCATTTAATCTCGTGCTGAAACTCAGTCAGCTGAGGATGGTTAAAGCTTGGTTCAACCTGAATGTCTTCTCAGGCAGTGGTTACTCTGCTGGGCGGTTATCTCGCATCCCAGGGCTCGGGATACTTGACTGCAGCAGGCAGCAGAGATGGGGCGAGCCGCAAGGAGGTTATCAGCCAATTTGACTGCACGCTGGGCTGTGGCAGGCTTCTGGTCCAGGACCCACTCCCAGATGTCTGGAAAGCATCAGAGCCCACGCTGCAGGGACAGAAACTGCAATTTATAAGACTCTGGGGTGATTGCGTACTGTGCGATGACGCCTTTGACCACCTTGTAGTCCTCAGTATCCTCCATGCCTTCCATTCAATTGTGGGGACAAGCATTTGACCCAATTGGCCTTGGTAATTTGATAGAGGTGGCAGATCTTCTCAAAAGAACACAGCCATCGATGTCCTCCTTAGCCTCGTCAAACATCGTAAGCTGTTGTAGCTCACCCGCTGTGGGGGTGGGGCGGACATGCTGGCTATTGAATCTAGACTTCTCAGCGATGGGGTGATCGTCCCTGGTTACAGTCCAAATTCTCACCCACGCATCCGATGATCACCATCCTTTCCTCCTAGGATGCATTGGGTCGCAGCTCAGCCAACATAGGGTGCAGGCCTCTGTGGTACACCTCTGTCGCTAGGTTTGCTCACAGAGCTGGGGCTGACCTGGCAGTGGCCTGAGGGGGCACAGCGGAAGCCAAGAGGCTGACTTTGCCTTGCTCCATAGGATAATTGTATACCTCAGTTTCGTGCCTTAACAGATTACTGAGCATGTCTGCTTTGGACAAACCGTCCATGGGGACTCTGCCATTGTCACTTGATAAAGACCATTATGGTCGAAACGTCGTGTTGGCTCAATAAATAAGTTTGATTTGCAAAACCCGTTGTGCCCTATGTGCCTTTGTTCATCTGTTCAGGACTGATTGCAGGCTTTCGTGCAAACACTGGAGCACTGGTAACTGTATCATTATTTTTCTTTTTGAGGTGTGCAGCATTTCTCTTATATTGTCTGGACTCTGATTTCAAGGCATCTGGAAACCAATTCTTCCTTGGTCTAGCCTCGGAATTGGCCAGCCATCTTTCACTGTTATTCTGTTAGCTAAGGCTAACTGGGGGAGGAAAGTATTGCTTGTGCCTTGCACAGGGTTACTGTAACCCTGGGTTCTGAGAACTAAAAGCTGAGACCGTCTCAGTACTGAAATACCTCCAAGTATTTCAGCCCAGAGCCTGGCGATCCCACTGATGCCACCAGAAATAAGTCTGTCACTGTTGGGGTTGACCAGACTACTTGGAATTGCAAACACCAAGCAGAATGCAGAGGTTAATAAACAAAAGATTATTTGGCATCAAGTGAACCACACGTACAAAAACACAGTCAATACGTTAGCAAAATGGGGATATACAGGGTTACTCCTAGCTTGCTATGTGCAGGCTGCTGCAGAAGCTAGCTTACCCTGGATGACACCTGAGTAGTCCGTTCCGGTTACCAGGTACAAGGGATGTCTGCTCTATGTCCACACAGTTCAAGCTACCATTGGTCTCTAGACACTGAGACCAACCATGTACAACTGTGGAGCTCTGATCTTCATCGGCTTTTATACTTTTCTGGCCTCCATTTGGAAACATGGAGAACCGGGTGCGAACCAATCAGTGGAATCCATTACTCCACTAATCCAATAAGGAGTGAGGGAGACATACGGAACGGACCAATCAGGATAGGGGGTGGCGCCAGTGCCAATGGACAGAGCCTGGGAACTTGAAACTGATCAATGGGAACTGAGCCGACATAACGAAACCCCGGTCCCCGAATTGAGTTCCAGACCTCCCGCAGGGTTAGTTAGGTGCCTAACGGCCAAGGAGAGAACAATGCTCCTGCCTTGGTGTGTGCTTTCCAAGCAGGTGGACGCGTTCTTCCCTAGCCTCCCATTGTCCCATAGAACAGCCACCTGGCCCAACACAAAGGCTAGCCCTCTGGCTCATTGTATGCCTGGTACTCAGCCATTATTACTGACCCAGGCATACAATGTATCACACAGAAAACGTAAATAAGGTGCAATCAAACCGTAAATTAAACAACAGATACATAACCTTCAATTCTATATTTCTAGAGTTGGAGGCCATTTTCCAACCCTGGAATGGCACATTAACCCTTGCAGTGGGCCACAATCTTGACTAGCACAGCCAACAAGCGGGCTTACCCTTTATTTGGGCATGCCATGCCCCTGCTGTCTCCTGAACAAAGCATCAGAATTAAACCAAAACAAAAAAAATTGGAAAAGGAATGTTGAGATCTCTAAAGGTGAAAAATAAAATGCAAAAAAATGGCGACCATTGTGAACTGCTGCTTTAAGTTTTGTTTAATATGGTTTTCGATAACGTAGTCTCACTTGAAATAATTTATCACCACGGTTTCCCAAATGTCAATTGAATATTTATTATTTATTTACTAATATTTATTATTTCTACATTGTTTGATTAGGTCCAGTAATGCCCAATTCCTAGTTGGTTTCTTAATAATTGGGGTCATGTAATAGTTTTCTAGCACACCCCAAAACCTATTTCCTTTATATGTACCACTGGTCTCATTACTCCAGTGAATGCCTGGATAATTAAAATCGCCCCTAATTTAAACAAGGCCTAGGTTTGCCGCCTTTTCCACTTGCAAAAGTAGTTTGTTTTTCTCAGTTTAACATATATTTGATGGTTTATAGCAGATCCTTACCAACATTTATTTTCCACTTTTAACTCCACTGTAAATTTCAATACAAAATCTCTACATTTTTACAAATCCCTTCAAAAACATAATTCCCTTAGAATAAGTTTTGAATTGGGGTTTACATCTTCTATTTACTCAATCCCTCTAATAAAAAAAAAAAAAAAAAAAAAAAAAGGAAAACACTAACTGCCCAGTCATGAGTATGATCCCACCATGGTCCAGTAATGCCAACTATATAATATTGCTCTTTTCTGGCAATTATTTCAAGCTCCTCAATTGTATCCGCTAGGCTTATGGCAGTCCAGTAACCAATATGCACTATTGTTTTAGATGTTATACTAATCTGTTATCTTAACTGCTTTGCCTTTTTACTCATGGACTTTAGTCTTTATAGTTTTTCTAGTATTATCTGTATTTGATATGGATGCCTCCTACTTTCTGAGCTATCGATTTCCCCACTCCACCCCTGTGACTTATAGCCATTTCCCAGTTCCTATCTATTCTGTCTAGCAAATTGCTTGTCCCTCCCCCTCCCTTCTGGTTTCAAATCCCCTCCAACGTTGTAATCGTCCTTTCCCCAAGCCCAGAAAACCCCCTCTTCAATAAATTGTGCAATTCCTTCCTACTATACAGATAGCAACTCACAGAGAAGGCCTTCCAGTGCTCTAAAATCCGTGATAAAGCGCTTAGTGCGAAACATGTCGGTCGTTAGTTTTCACCTCTGTTTTTACATTTTCTATTAAGCCTTTATATTTTTGGAATATTGAGTCACCCTCTTTTTCAATTTTGACCGGATGGTGATGCGTCGCTATTTTCCCCGGTTTCCTGCATTTATCAATCGGTGGATTCGCACACTGAGGATTCCTGCTACAATGTCAAACCTTAAGGAATGTGGACATTCCACAGCAGCCACAAGTGAGTTCCATTGTTTCACTAAGCAGCTTGTTTGCATGAACTAAAATAAAGGGGGGGGGGGGGGGGGGGGGGGGCGAACCCTTTATATTAAAGGAGGTTGAGAAGAAATCTTTGCGCTATCAATATCCTGGAGGTGTATTCTCTATTGAGAGAAAATCCAGGTAGGCATTATCTCTTCATATAAAACCAGCCCCATATCACTTTTGCTTGTTATGGTTCTTATGCTGTGTTTGGATCATTTAACGGAATACTCCATCAATTAATTACTAAGAAGATCTTATTAAGAAAAGCTGTTTTCACACCTTTTCTAGTGTTGTTAGAACATTCTTGAGCCCCAGATACCCTTTTCTGGACTTTTCCCCAACAACATTTCAAACCCGAGCACCCAGGGGACAACAAACTGTTCATCTTTTCCTCTCTGCCTTACTAATGAGTTGCGTCCCTGATCACCACAACCTGCCCAAGTCTATGAGTATCCTAAATCCCCTATTCGCCTGGATGCTAGTGGGACGTCTGCCCCAGCGTTGCCATTCCTGTCCTGTGTGTATACATACATATACAAGTCAGAGGGGGTGGGGTATGTGTGTATATAATGTTGGTATATTGTGCCTTGTTATACCATCAATACATACTTTATATCTACATTACCTGAGTGCTGTCTCCTGATTTCGTGCAAAAACGGTATCATATATATATATATATATATATATATATATATATATATTTTTTCAAATAAAACTACCACTTGTGAGCACATTCACGTCTCAGCCAGGTCCACAAACCCGCCGTTCGCCATTAACACTTAGCATACAATGCTTCCACTGCAGCCAGGGGTGGAGGGTAATCAGATGCAAATGAACACACAGGGCCTCATGCAGAGAGCAGCGCTAACAGGAAAAGCGGCATTTTTTGGCGAAATCTGCCTTTAGAAAGGCAGGTAATGGCGAGTGTAGAAAAAAGCGCCATTTTTTTTTAATTTATTTAAATCTCGCCGCGCGGCTGGCGAGAACCTAAATCTCGCCAGCTGTAAAAATATCCTAATTCAGAAAGGCGCGATCGCCATCTAGTGGCTGTTCGCGCCATAAAAATGGAGAGAAATTGTACAATTTGCTCCGCCAAAAAAAGTTGGCAGGAAGCTGGAGCTCACCGGCAAGAGGGAAAAGAAGAAAAAAAAACGCGTTTTTTTTCAAACATGTTTCCCCAGCGCGCATCTCGCCGGTTAAACATCTCCCTATTCACACACGATTTTAAAAGCAGTTATCGGGCCTTTCTGCATATGGAGATAAAATCACGCCATTACAGGTACATTTTATTAACATCTCCAATTTATTTTAGCGCTGCTCTCTGCATAGGGCCCACAGTGTTTGCTTCTAATACATTCCAACATGGATCCCTATAAGTTTATGCATGATAACACTTGCAACAGTGGTAATGCATTATAATTTAACTGTACTGAAAATGGTGCAATAATGTGTGTACGTACATATGTACACACACAGTTCAGAAAACATAGGACACCTTTTATTTTTCATCATATGTTCCAGAAAAAGCACTACATTTTCATGACAATTTGAGCGATTATAAATCTGTCACGGAGATTATTACATTTAAGAATTATTTGATAATCTAATAAATATTATTTGGAATTGGTGACAGCGTGATGACCTCATGAAGTGCATTGTTACAGAATGGTGTTTAGTGTTTCAGATTACATTTCAACAGTTTAACACATTTACGAGCTATAAAGGAAAAACTCCCATTTTTTGTTTAACATGAACCTCCCGCAGTGTATCTGGTTCTTGCTGACATACAGTAATACAGTGACATCAATTTAGTGAACATGCTTCTTATATAGTGTTAATCTACAGACCTACAATTGTGCGCCTTTTTATGGGGATTGAGCGAGAAATACTGTATGATGAAAAACAAAAAGGGGTCCCTTTTTTTCCTGAACACAGTATGATTATATACATAAATACATACACATATAAAGAATGTCGCCAGGACTTGAACTCAAAAGGGGAGAAAGGTAGCTCACGTTCGTGAGAAAATCTCTACTTGACGTCACAATCAAAGTTGAGAGAAGTCCCAGATCAGCACCGGAGATGACCCGCCAGTAGTCAGAAGCAGCATCAGGTATGGCCGTCACAATAGCACCGAAGGGTAGGTGAAACAGTCCACCCTGGTGGTATCGCATACAGAAGTGGCCAGCAGCTGATAACCGGGGTGCTTCCAAGACGGAGTTCAAAACTGCCTCGCATAAGCCTCTGTGTTGATTGCTGAGCGTCAAATTCATCCCAACGCGGTTCGTCGTGTGGGTGACTTCATCAGGGGTTATTGTATGGCTGAGAATCCAGGCTTAAATAGCCTTTGTTGCTAAGCAACCAACAACACCGATGGAAAGAATAAGCTGTGATGGCTGCAAAATGCAGCTTCTAGGTAAAAAAAAAACTCAGCTGTGTAGCAAAGAATGATACAACAGTAATTTGAACTGCTTAGAATGGATGTTAGAAGTACCAAATATGTCCAATATACAAACCTGTACTGATCAATTGTTACTTATATATGTACAATAAATAACATTCTATTGTGATCATAATAGAGTTACATGGACTAAAGGTTCTTCATGTCAATATTTAAAGATATTATACTATTACAAATCACATAATACATGAAAAAATATTTGATACCAAAATTGGAATGAGACAATTGTATTTACCAACAACACCATAGAGAGGACTACCCACCAATGGTCTATTAGGTGGATACTAGACAAACTTATTAGACAAATGAGGATTACAAAGAGTCTTATCAGCGGTAGGACCAGACAAACTACAATATACCTAAAATTGTTAATAAATGTGTAAAGATAACCTGAAACACCAACCTAGGAAGAAATTATGCACCAAAATGCTGTTATTTATACGAGCTATAAAAGGAAAAAGGCCTATTTTTCATTTAATTTACACGAACCTCCCGCAGTGTATCTGGTTCTTGTTGACATAATGCAGCGACATCAATTTAGTGAACATGCTTCTCATAAAGTGTTAGTCTACAGACCTACAATTGTGCACCTTTTCGTGGGGCGTGAGCGACAAATATATACTGTAAGATCTGATGAAAAACAAAAGGGGTCCCTTTTTTCCTGAACACGGTGTGATTATATACATGCAATATACATACATAATTATATATAAAAAATACAAACATCCTATTCTGCATGTATACAGATATACTGCCCTATATAGATACCCAGCTGTTCTCACCCCTTCCACATTCTCTCCTGTATTCTCACGCCACTCCCTTTCTCCCTCTGCTTTTCTTTCACATTCCTTTCATCTGCCTCATCCTCCATCACTGCTTCTCTCTTTCCCTTTTCTTCTAACCTCTCACTCATTCATCTTCCTATCCTTCAGCCCCTTCTTCCTCACCTTCTCTCTTCTTTCTCTTTCTTCATTCTGTTTACACAAACTCTTTCCCCTCCTCTCTATCATGTGCTGGTCACACTGCACTTTTCTCAGGGTCATCAAGTCACCCCCCCCCCCCTGCCCTCCTCCCTCTCCTTGCCTCCTATCGCTCCCCATAACTACCTCCCCTCTCACACCTCTCAGGGTCAAGTCACTTCTCCCTCAGCTGACTCTGGAGTGTAACAAAGACCCCATTTCATACCGCTGTATACCCTGAAAGGGCAGGGGGGGGGGGGGGGGAGAGTGGTGAATGGGGTGGAGATGGTACAGCCATGTGACCATTTTACTGTCAGAGGGACAATGAGCTCGCACTAACTGCAGACTTTAACATCTAATATCTAGCTGCATGTAAAAAAATAAATTATATAGATATATATATATATATATTTCACACACGTCTCTATATAATCTATTTGTCTATATGTGCATCAATATGTATCTATATGTTTATCCATCTACAATATCTAGCTGTGTATATCTGTAGATCTACATACTTATATATAACCACATGCAGAAGTAATATATCCTTTAAAACACACCAATACATAGATGCTTTAACATATAAAATTAATATCCTTTTAAAAACCCTATATACGGTAAACACATTATGAAACGCTTCCTAGGGTATATATAGTAGGTAAACATTACGTAGGGTTTATATATGAAAATAGCAGTTTATTTCTTATATCCCTATATGATATGAAAAATATATATATATATATATATATATATATATATATATAGCAATAAAAACACAGGGACATATAGAGATCTATAGGAAATCATTTTATTAGACAATAGGAAGCAGACCCTTTAAAACACAGCACAGAATGTTCAGGGTATATAAAGGGGTTATCCTCTAGTTGGTGGAAGGTGTGTATAGGGCAGAGTGTAGTGTGGGCTTAGAAGAGTTATAGGGTAAGCTATAAAAGGTCCACATATTGCACATACTGTAGATTGCTTGCATTTCCATAGAACACCTTGCAGACTGTTTTTGATGTGGTTTAGGTTGGGGAAGTCCAGGCCTTGCAGCCTAACTACGAAAGGGGTATCTGCATTAACTGCTTTGGTGGGAGGGCAGCCATTCCGAGATCCCATAAAAAATGGGAATGTTACTGAAAAATTATTGGATTTGCAGGGTGGAGGAGACACTGAGTGAGGGGTAGGGGACATATTTAGTGCCCAAATCTTAGTGTGTGTAATACACACAGACACACAGACAAAATGGTTTCACTCGCTGATTGAAAGGGCCATAGAGGCCAGTCTGTGCTTGGTAGAAAAATTGCATATAGGTTTGTTAACATCTCAAGTAAGAGATGCTTACTAGCAACAGATGGGCAAGACGAAGAATGTAAATACAGATATTACTTTATTGAAACATGCTCCACGCCCAAAACTGAAGTATCGATTCCCCCTCGTCAGTTCTGGGCATGAAGCATGTTTCAATAAAGTCATATCTTTATTTGCATTTTACATTTGTCCTTTCTGCTGCTGGTAATGAGATGTTAAACTATATATAATGCACAGATTTAAATTTTGACTTATACATACAATATTAAATTAACACATGTATATTGTATATACATACATATATTTACACAAGTATATACTGTATAATATATACACATATATATATATATATATATGTGTGTGTGTGCGCATGTATGTATGTACAGTATGTATGTATGCATGTATAAAAACAGAGCACTCACTAATGGACAAAATAAAAAAACAACTGGGTGCATGCCATCCGTGGAATGGGTAACGGGGGATAGAAGGGACAGCACTCCAGTATTAAACTTCACCTTTTTGCTTGTCCCTTCTTCTGCTCATATATAAATACACACAGAATAGGTAGAAAAATATGCATGTATGTATATACGCATGTGTGTATGTATATACTGTATACACACACACACGTGTGTGTGTGTGTGTTACAATAAAAAAAAAAATGTCCCGGTTTTTCATTTTCAAAATCTGGTCACCCTAACTCTTATGATGTCAATGGCGTCATCCACCCAACGCGTTTCGTCACTTGGCACAGGGTTCTTCAGGGAATAAGAGGATAACCTCCCCTGAAGAAGTCGCTGTGGCAAGTGACGAAACGCTTTGGATCGAGACGTCATCTGATGCCATTGATGTCATCAGGGTAGAATCAAAGGAGCTGGATAGTGCGGGCTACGAACATTCATACCGGGCGTTTCATCTTGTCCCGCTGTGTTTCTGCTCCTCAGTCCAGGACTTTGTCTAGATGTTGCCAGTGAGCCGGTCAGCAGGCTACTTTGGATTGGACGATTGGCCTTGATTTCTGAGACACCTTTGGACATATAAGATTTCTGGTTCCTGGATGGTGATTATGAGATTTGATCTCACAATACTTTTTATCTGTGCACTTGAGTGTATATCTTACCACTTCTAGATGTATCAAATAACCTTTTTAAAATGTTATCACACCATGGAGCGTGTACTTTTATTTCCTTGTCTATAGATCCCCCTTTGAATGTGGGGCATCCTATAAAAAGCTGCCAGAAGTCTCCACCATTTGGTCAACATCCATTTCCCATTTATCTCTGACTTTGGACATTTGCAAGATCATATATCTATAGAACTATCCAAGTACTTTCTATTACATCCTCTTTTGTATGTTTTGAAGGATTGTATTGTTTCCATTCACTCATCAATTTGTGGTTGGTTGTTGTCTTGTATTTACTGTTTGTTATATTCACAGGAATCCTACACAATTATTGCACTGTGTTGTGATTTTGTTTCACAGTGCAACACTTGTATATTATGGTCATATGTTTTGAGTGCACTTTTTATTCACAGTTTCTTATCCGTTTTTAGAGGGACATTGTTTAGCAATTAGAGATCACTAACATCTTTTTAGTAGGATATGTGGCGCCTTTCACATATATATATATTGCGCTTCAGTGGTGTAAAGGGTACAAAAAATAGTCTTGCGTAAGTATTACGTTTCCAGTTCAATGAAAAGAAGTCAAGTGTGTCTAGTTGCAGCTTCTTGTGGAAGGGAACCTCTGTGACACCTCACTGTGACAGCCTATGTATTGAGAGACAGGATCGCAAAATACAGAAAACACCATGAAATATAACACATTTTAATGACTATAAAAAAGTAGTAAAGTAAAATATGAAATGGATAAAGATAGTACACTTAAAAATGAGCATCTTAAAATATAGTTTATCTGAGCAGTTTTCTATCCAGTCTCTGCTGGCTCTCTTGGCTCTGATGGCGCCTCTTAGTAGCTTGCCGGGATCCTCAATCTTCGATTTTTCAGCTTCCCTCTGCGCAAACTGGCGTCACCTGTGTTGGAGCCCATTGTCCGTCTACTCCAGCAGCGTCCCTCTGTAGTGCTCCGGTGCTGGACGTCCCTCTGGTGCTGGACGTCCCTCTGGTGCTGGATGTCCCTCTGGTGCTGGACGTCCCTCCGGTGCTGGACGTCCCTCCGGTGCTGGACGTCCCTCCGGTGCTGGACGTCCCTCCGGTACTGGACATCCCTCCGTATTCCTAGTTCTTCTGACCTCACTTTTGGATTTCTGCTGCGCACCCAGACTAATCTTTTCTCTTTTGGACTTCCACTACACACCCACACTCATCTTCTCTCTTCTGGATCTCCACTAAACAACCAGACTCTTCTCTTTTCTGGATCTTCTGTACACACCCAGATTCTTCTCTTTTCTGGATTTCTACTTCGCACCAAGCCTTTTCTGTCTTCTCGGACTCCACAATACCTCCAACCTCCTCTTTTTTCTGAATACCTACTATGTAACTAACCTCCTTCTCCTTCTGAACCTCCACTCTACACCCATCTCTCTCTTTCCCACACTCCCTCCTACACGTATCGCCCTCCTTCCCAGTCTGCTTCCAGTCATTCTGCAGATTGTTTATCCCTCGTAGAAGCCCCATCTTGTTCTTTATGGATGAGTCCAGGTTCACTGTGCATCTCATCAGCCTCCTGGCCTCCTCCACCCTGAAAGGGAAATCCTGGGACAAGAACTTCTGGAAGATTTCCGGGTCTGCGTCCAGGTCCAGGAGGTTCTTGAGTCCGGCCTTCATGGAGAAGAGCTCCTTGCTGTACTCTTTGAAGACCTCCCAGAGGAGACAGCTGCAGAACCCTTCTTTTGAACCACTCTGCTCCTCATCCTCCAGACACTGGAGCACCCAACTTAGTCGGCATGGCCATTGGTTGCAGAGGACGACCCATGCAGCCACGGCCTTGGCAGACATATTGTTCAATGGGATGTAGCTAAGCATCATCAGGTGAACCGTGACCGGGATGGTATTGACAATTCGCTTCATCTGCGAGATGCTGTCGGGGATGTATTCGTGGAGGACCTCCCGCTCACTGTACAGGGCATAGAAGGTCTCCTGAATGTAGCGCCCCGGTTGGAAGGAGATCTGTGTCTCCTGCTCCTCTTCTTCCTCCTGTCCTGAAAGCTCATCCCTCAGCAGCTTCACGGACTCGGAGATGCCCGTTTTGGTGGCGCGGGTGGCGTCATTCCGGCAGGGCCAGTCTATGAGGTCTTCTGTCCTCTGCACAGCCTTTTTCAGGAGTTGTAGCTTGGTCTTCTTGCCCAGTGCTGGCACGGAGAAGGGCAGGGTCACGGTGCGGTTGAGAAACATGTAGCCATTGTCAGCCATGCCTTTGAGCGAGCTAGCGTTTTCCAGGCAAGTGACGATAATGCTGGGGTCCACCACTAATATGGAGATGAAGGGAGCCCTGCGGTCGGACAGCAGTGTGTTCATAGCATCCAGCACCCCTACTACCTTGTCCGGGGCGCAGAGCTCCAGGCTGGTGATGTGCAGGACCACACGGATCTTCTGTCGCTGGAAGATCTCCATGCACTGTACCACCTGGGTGATCAATTCCACCTCCTTCTTAACCTCGCTCATGAAGCCCATCTGGGTGCTAAATTTCTGGCTATTGACCAAACGCTCAATCTTCTGCTTCTGGCTGACCATGATGCTCTTGCCCAGCTTGTAGAGCGTCATGATGATGCCTGAGCCAGACACTACCGTGGCTAGGCCCCCGAAGACAGTTGAGACCTTCTCCTCGCCCTCCCCGCTCCTGGATCTCACTGGCACCAAGAGAAGGAGCAACCCAATGAAAAGCACGAGCAGGGTGACCACTAACTTGATACAGAAAGACTTCTTGAAGATCCACTCATTGACATCTATCCCAAGATCCCTCTTGGGTGGAGATCCGAGGACATTGAAGACACTCTGAGGGAAGGCTCCGAAGTGTCGCCGGACACGGTCACACAAGGTGGTAACCAGGCCGGCCCAAAGCCGGTCGCTGCCTGCATACTGCCAGGCACTAAAGGGCACAAAGATGAACTGGGTGCTTTTGCGTTCCAGGTGTTGCTGAGTGATCACAGGGCAGTAGAAGAGGAGGTACCAGAGTAAGCGGAAGAAGCCCAAACCCTCAGGTTTCCTGGGGACCTGTCCTGAGTCTGTCACTTCTTTCTCTGTTATGCGCAAGGCCTCCTCCCTCATGCACTCTGTGGGAGAGTAAAATATATAAATGGAGGGTCAGCTCTGGACTATCTACATACATACACGTGTGTGTGTGTATATAATATATATATATATATATATATAAACCATAATACTGAGTAGTTTGGTGTAGTAAAAAAGTGACAAAACCCTCCACCGGAAAGCAAATATGCCAGAACTTAGCTGTATGCTCATCTCATTTCTTAGGCAGGTCTGCAACCCGCCTTTCCCCATTATACACCCAGCATACAGCACTTCCAACTGCAGCAGGGATTCTGGGAAATGACTGCAAATAGAACACAGGGTCACATTTTGGCCTCAGATAACCATTTTTAAACATGGTTCCCTATAGGCTTAAGCTTGCTGCATGGTCACAGCCTTTGATCACAACCAGGGTTAGAGTGCATACCCAGAACACCACACCCACAGACAGCTGTTTCAATCAACTTGATGGGTCTCATCATCGTGTGGGGTTGATTTTACTGGGATGCAAGAGAGGCTATGTGGTAAGGCCACCCATAATACCTATTTCGTTATGGTGTGAGTAAAAAAAGTGACAAAAACCTCCACAGGAAAGCAATATGCATATAGCTGTAATGCCATCTGCATTCTTAGCAGAGGTCTGCAACCCGCCTTTCCCCATTATCACCCAGCATACGCCTTACTGCAAGCAAGGTGATTCTGGGCAGATGACATGCAATGAGCACACAGTGTCACTTTTTGCCTCAATATAGGGAACCATGTTAAAAATGGTTATTGAGTCAAAAAGTGACACTTGTGTGCTCATTGCATGTCATCTCCGAATCCCTATGCTGCAGTGGAAGTGCTGTAAATGCTGGGTGATATGGGAAGGCGGGGTTGCATGACACCTGCCTAAGACATGCGATGAGCATCAGCTATATTTTGTATTATATCTATATATATAATATCATTATATATATAGATATATCATAATCTCCCTCATCTCATCTATATCATTCTCATCATCATCTATTATTCTCTTATTTCATATTCTATTGTCATCTCTCGTGTCTCTGTCTTCTCTGTGATCTCACTCTGCCTCTTCATTCTTCCCTCTTCTATCCTCTCTACTCTACTATCCCCTTCCATCATCCCTCATACCTATTCTCCTCTCTTCATGTCCACCACCCCCCCCCCCCCCCCCCCCCCCACCCCCCCCCCACACCTCCCACTAAACACAGCACAACACACACACACAACGACACACAGTTATAATGGCATGGGATTATATTTGTATCTAATCATATACAACACACACATCATTATATATCCATCTAACGGTGGAGGTTTTCTGTCGCCTTTTTCACCCACCATAACTTAAAAAAAATATATATATACACACACACACAAATACATACACACACACACATACATACACACACACACATACATACACACATACACACATATGGATAACTAGCCTTATAGGAATTATAACTGTATAGTACTTACTGGTTATACGATCCAGCAGCATGTACACTCGGCCACCAAAAGGGGCGTATAAACCGACTGTGACCGGTGTAGAAATCTGACATAATGATTTTGACAGACAAGCGCAGTATATGTCATCTTCTGTCTGCTTACCTGTGACACAAACACAACATAGGGTGACACAGTGACATAGTCAGAGGGGACCGGGGACTCTGTCTCTATTCCTCCCGCAGGGAGACACAGATATATGGGACCTGGGAGTCTATTCCCCTTCCCACCCCTCCGCAGGGTGACAAAGTGACACAGACAGAGGGTACCTGGGAGTCTCTCCCTCCCCCTCACACGAGGACAGGGACCTCGACATATACCTTGTGATGTCATTCTATCCATGAATTCTTTGCAACAGCACAGCTACCATCACTCCTCATTGGCTCATTCCAAACTTGTTAGGTCTAAAACAAACAATCAAATAATAATATTAGTTAACTATTAATTACACATTTATATAGTTATATTATATAATTCTATTTCAAATGTAAGCTGTACAAGTCAGGGTTCCTTTCTCCCTATAATTATCGATATATGTGTGTTTTGTATTAGCTTTATTATTTCATTATTATACTATTACTTCATTCTCTATTATTTTAATAACACAATTATTATCATCACAATTTATTAATTGATTTTTTTAATATATTATATAATAATTGCATATATTATTATTACATTATTTATTGTAATATATTATCTGAATATTAATACTATATTCCATATCTATTTGTATTATTATATTCCATAGTAATCAATCTTTCAATATTTATCTAATAATAATGAAGGCATACTATATCTATCTGTATTTTCATTATTATATTCCATAATAATGGAGGAGAGGGAGTGGCTCAGTGAGCAACGACACTGACGAGCACAAGAAGCAGGGGAGCCTGGTTCAATTCTCGGTGTGACCCTGGCCAAGTCACTTTATCTCCCTGTGCCTCAGGCACCAAAAAATAGATTGTAAGCTCCACGGGGCAGGGACCTGTGCCTGCAAAATGTCTCTGTAAAGCGTTACATAAAACTAGCAGCGCTATACAAGAACATGCTATTATTTATTATTATAAATAATAATCATCAATTTATCTAACTATATATACAGTATATATCTGTAAATCTATCCAATAATAATGATTATCTATCAATCTGTGTATCCATTTGTCTGTTTGTCCCTGTGTGAGTCTCTCTCTCTAGAACAAGGAAGTGATAATACACAGAGACTTCCCGGGTGCAACTTCCCAGCTTTAAACATAATACTTGTCTAACTTGCTCCTCCAATTGTTCCCGCTCTGGATTAAAAAGGCGGATCACTCTATTCAAAGCTAAAAATACATTTGTTACTATCTGTATCAACCTGTATATACCTAAAATTTGCAAAATCTAGTAATGTATACACACTTATATACATCTATCTATCGAACACTATATTAATTAGTATTATTACTAATACCATTTATTATTACTACTACTATCAAATACCTATTATTGTGACTCTCTATTAAATACATATTAGAAAATGAGCAATATTATTTTGATTATTATTACTAGATTAAAATAATAATGAATTTAACATCATAATATTATTAGTGAAATAATATTAATAATAACAATTATATGGGAAGTTACAAACATTATCAATAATATACACCTTCTATTATTATTATTATTATTATTATTATTAACATTATTAGTATTATAAATATCTTGTTACTACTTTAACTATTAATATAATTAGTATTATATATATATATATATATATATATATATATATATATATATATAATTACACACACACACACACATATACACACACGTATCTTAGTACTGTATACACTGTAGTATATTATATCTTAGAAATATATTATTAAATATATTGAATGTAATAATAATGAATAATATAATTATCATAATATTAACACAAGATTACCTTAAACATATTATTCGTATTGCTATGATTAATATATTATACAAAATGTGTAATTCTTATGATTACTATTAATGTGAATAATATTATAATATACTACCATTAACCAGAGTACTGACCCATCCTGTATTGTATCTTTCCTGGTGTCTGGCCTTGTTTATAACCCGAAATGTTTTCTTCTTATTCCCCTTTTGTAACTGTGGTGCTTTGAGTCCCATTGGGAGAAAACAGCTTTATAAATAAAGTTTATATATATATATTTATATACTGTGGGCTCTCCATTCATTTTTATTCACACTGATACACATACACACTCTTTCTTCACTTGCTTTCAGTAACCTTTTGACACCTCTAGCCATAAAACACATCCACACCGGGGGAAGGAACAGCACAGATAACATTCCAAGAGACACTGTTTTTAAGTATACCTTTTGCTTCATTCATTGTAACATCGCCGGAAGAAGAATCAGTGTATCTCGAAAGCTCGCACAAATAAAAGCATTTCGTTAGCCACAGAACGGTATCATCTATTTATTTTTTAATTATATATATATATATATATCTCACAGATATATAGATATATATATAGATATATTTGTATGCTATATTATGCACATATTACTGTATTATGAATAAATATATGTAATATTATTTCAGTTAATGTGCTTAGCATATTGGCAATAAACATTATCTTTATATATACATATGATTAATATTATTATTAAGACATTAACCTTATTAAATACATTACAATGATGATTTAAAATACATGGAGATCTGAATTGTCAACTCATAGGGTCAGCGATGTACAACAATGAATTGCAATGGTACGTACCCAAGAGCCTGTCTTCCAGTGACTTAGACTGCCTTCCAATGAGCGAGCCTGCCTGTTGACCGGTGTTGGTTGCACTTTGGTAAATACTCTCTCTGCTTTTGACGTCACTCCCCGCTATTGCGCAACAACATGGCGGCGCCCTATGCCCTCGGGCTGCCGCGGAACCTCAACACTCCTGGGAACGCGCCACAGTAAGGGAAACAACTAACACATCCCTACATATATATATATATATATCAAAACAAAACAAAAAATCAAAGTAGCGCCTCTATTGTAACCTAACAACTGTGATTATGTCTACCTAACTGTGAAATACAACCAATGGGGTGGCAAAGATGGGTACTGTATATAAATTTAAAAAACCTATGTTAACTTAAGATATTACATTTAAAAATGAAAAGCAATGTACTAATACTTTAATAATAAAAAATGTGATAAAAATGTGTAAAAATAGAGTAAATAAAAACCAATGGATAAAATCCGTAAAAAACCTTAAAAAACACACAGAGTCCTGTTCCAAATAAACGCATCCAGGTAATAGGCAGCCCGTTTAGAAGGGATCACTACTCCCTGTTGATACCTATGAAAAAGAAAAGAAAAAACAGGCGCACACCTAGTGCATTAAAGTATAACAATTCAGTTTATAGAACAATAAAAACTGTCAAATGCCCACTCACAAGTGTACACGGTATATAAGCAGGTATGAGATAGGCTCTCATAAGCCAATACTGCCGTCCGACTCAGCAATGGTGTCCTTCTCCTGTTTGCTCTCCGCGTGGTCTCCTGCAACCGGAAGTGAAGTCCACCCGGTCGGGTGCCCCGCACAGGAAATCCCTCCGGGAACCAGTACCTTCAGCTGCCTGCTTCTGGTCACTGCACCACCGGGGGAAAGAGGGATCCAAACTTCTGCTTTGCCTCTCACAGCCTGCAATAGTTCTCAACCCGCAGTAATGGTCTACTTCACGGCAGACCACAATTCAGGGGTCCCTAACGCTAATATAAATAACATGGGAAGGATGTTGATCCAGGGATTAATCCGATTGCCAATTCTTGGGAGTCAGGAAGGAATTTCTTTTTCTCCTTATGAGATATCATTGGATGAAATAACACTGGGGTTTTCTGTTTGCCTTCCTCTGGATGAATAAGGAAGTATAGATATAGGATAAAGTATCTGTTGTCTAAATTTAGCATAGGTTGAACTTGATGGATGTACGTCTTTTTTCAACCTCATCTGCTATGTAACTATATATATAATATACAACACACACTGCATCAACAGTATAATCGTATAACAATATAACAGTATACTACATAACAGTCTAACCGCATAATAAAGGGAAGGACAGGATTTAAACATTCCCCCAGCCTCTCTCCCTCCACCACCCCTCCACCACCTGACACAGACAGAGGTAGAATCCAGCACCATAATAAGGGAAACAAGGAGGGGGGAAAAGAGAGCCTAGCCCCTTTAGTCATGTGTCCTGTAGCCCAAGGGTTTCCAGGCTACTTTACCTTCAATTAAGAACCTTTCAGCCACTTTGCAGAACTTGACATCACACACATAAGTAACTTGAGGTCCGGTATGAGAGTTCAGAACCGGAAAAGGATGAGCACGGAGTCAAAGTAGGAGTCAGTATTTCAAAAGTAGGAGCAGACAGGACAGTCCAGAGTAGGGCAGAAGCTAGTCTGGCTTTGCAACACAAGTCTAGAACAGGGCAGATGACATGCAGAACCGTGGGAAGCAGACAAGCACAGTACAAGAGAATGATGCAGCAGAAGAAGCAAAGTCAGGAACAGGTCAACAGCGCAGGCGTCATACGGGATCAATGTCAGGATGAGCCATGGTCAGTCACAGGCGGAAGACAGGAACAGAGTTCGGATATACCATGTTGGGACCGAAGAGGCTTCCAGGCAGAGAAAGGCTGGAACCATGGGAACCCACGTTGATCCAGCCAACAATATAACCTGTGATCAGGACATACAGTAAGTCAAAGCAGGCTGCAAGCCAAATAATTCAATAACAGACATGTAGCAAGACTGGAACAAGGTGGCTGAACCACATGGTCCGGAAAAACAGGAAACAGGAAAAAGTCTCCTTTTAAAGGACACTCAGGGGTGTGTCCAAGAATCTTATTACAAGCATGTGCAGCAACAGCAGCTAGTTCAGTTAACCCTGTAGAGCTCAGAAGCACACAACTGAAAGCAGCTGATATAGCCTGCATCTAAAACTGCTGTGCCTGAGTGCCAAAGCACAGAGTTCAGATCTTTTGGGGACTGACATAACTCATGCCAGGCCTTTGTAGTACATTTGAGCTTCAAATCGCTGTAGTTTGATACATCTGTACCACCATAACTGCTTTCACCACCTTGTCCCCCACCCCTAGGGTTGCGAGGTGGCTTCTCCAAAAATACTGGACAGAATAGTAAAAGATGCAACCGCCCCCCTCCCCACCCCAATACATATAAAAAATACACCACCCCAACATATATAAAAACAATACACCACCTCCTCCCCAACACGTATTTTTTTTTAAAAATACACCCTGCCCAATACATATAAAAAAAATACAACCCCCCAATACATATATAAAAAAATACATCCACAACCCCAATACATATAAAAAATATACCCACAACCCCAATACATATAGCAAATACACCCACCCCCCAATACATATAAAAATACACCCACTCCCCCAATACATATAAAAAATACACTCACCCCCAATACATATAAAAAACACACCCCCAATACATATAAAAATACACCCCCCCAATACATATAAAAAAACACCCACCCCCAATACATATAAAAAAATACACCCACCCCCCCAATATATAAAAAAATTACCCCAATACATAAAAAAATACACACACACCCCCACACATATAAAAAATACACCCACCCCCCCCCCATACATATAAAAATACATCCACGCTCCCAATACATATAAAAATACACCCCCCAATACATATAAAAATACATTTTTATATGTATTGGGGGGGGGGGGAGGGTATTTTTATATGTATTAGGAGAGTGGGTGTATTTTTATATGTATGGGGGGTGGGTGTATTTTTTATGTATTGGGGAGGGAGCGGTGGCTGCAGGGGGGCGACAGTGGCTGTGGGGGGGACGGGGGGGACGGTGGACGGTCAGAGCAGTTGCCGCCGGGTCCAGCTCTTCCCCAGCTTCAGGTTTCTCCTTCACTGTCTGTGGCTTTCATTACACCTACCACATGATGTCTGCTTTCTGTTACAACTGTGCAGTATGTTCAGAGGTTGCCACTCACCAAAGGGCAGCTTATGATTTGCTGTGGTGATTTAAATGCTTATAGCACATTTCCAACCAACTTTTCAAGGCGTACACATGAAAATAATTCCCTTAATTGAGGTCTGGAGGGTGGAGAAACCTATAGCGAAACCTATAGCGAGCTAACAGCCCACTATTCGCCCCACCAAATAACGAAAGACATAGTACTTGGGGAAAATAAGACCACAGCTTTATTTATATCTTAACCAGTGTTTACCAACTCTTTCTTACCTTTGCAAGTAGTTCAGAGCCCATTTAAGGGCTAGCAGAATGACTCCACCAGCCCCAATGAGGGCGCCATTATACCCAGTATCCATCTACCTCTTGGGCTCTCCCTGCGTGCCAGGGACAACCCCAGCCAACAGCCGTGACAAAACCTATAACAAGAAAACATATATTAGTATCATGGTGATCCGGAGGGGCAGCGTGTAGCGTGTGGCCCCTCCCACAACATAGTGGCCCCTAAATAACCCCCCCCCTCGGGCTTAACTCTTTCACCGGTGGGTTCAGGAGTGGAAGCAGGGAACAGGACAACAGTGGACCAGAAGGGGGTGGGTACCCTCCATGAGTCCCCAGCCTAACTGCAGGGGCCGGCTTTAGTGGCTTCAGGAAATTAGAAGATACTCTACACTGAAAGCGTACAGTGTAATCTTAGCTAAATCATAAATGGTATACATTCTAATCCCTGTCTCGGTGTTTCCATATTACTTCTAAATCTGGGCATCTGAAATAAGATATACAACAAGAGACAGGGGAGCCAATGCTACATCCAATTGACAAAACATATGGTAATACATGTTACCATAGTGTGAGGACCTGCAAATTTGGTTATACCTTGACGTTGGTGTGCAGGCTTATGACGCTTTGGCCAAAGGGTTTAACTAAATAACCAAGAAAATAATATTATTGAAGTATTTCACTTTATATGTATTACCATATATGTTTTGTTAATTGAATGTAGCATTGGACTCCCCTGTCTTTTGTTGTATACATTTGCCATGCTCAGTAGTAGTGGGGGGGGTGGGGGGGAGGTATAGGATGGCACAATGGCAGGGAGGACCATTACAACAAATTATGATGTATACAGAGGTTTCCAAGCAGAGAGGGAGCCAGCTGATCTGTACACTGATTGTCTGAGGTGACACACACCCACACTGCCTGATTTTATCAGCTATGTTGTAAGTAGCCAATTTGCTATTTCTATATAAAAGTTGCCGTTTCATACTTCACTATTGTGGCTCTTTTTTTATTCTCTTTAGGACCAAGAAAATTGGGACTTGGTTAAAACCCCGAACACCTTCCGTGACACATTGTGTATTATTTTATTCATTACTGATATTTTTATCTGCGCCCGTTATTCATTCTGTCTGTGATATGTATATGATGTGGTGGGTGTTGGTGTTTGAGCTTGCTGGGAATGTGTGTGTCATCTGAAATAAGATCACATAAAACACACAACAAACATGAATTACTAAACATCCTTTGACAATTATCATTTGAATATGTTCTTCTTCCCACAATGTCTCTGACACTTCCACTTATGGTACACATTCAAGATCAAAACATCCCTCACACCATGCTAACTCACTTTATAACTTTCTATGACTCATAGGTGTAAGAGTAAGGGACATTTAAGGTTTTACATAACTAAAAGGAGTGCGAGTCACACATTAAATGTGAGAAGCAACATAAAGCTGTAAGATAAACATATAAAAAAAAAATGCATTGTTCAATAACAAAGATTATTTACAGATCCAGAAATACTTACTGTAAATATGACATGATATCTACAGTAGCAACATCTGTGGCTATACAAAAACATGTTTTTTCAAGTGAGGTATTTTTTTATTTGGCAAAAAGCCACCCTAAAATTGAAAAAAATTAATTGAAATGTAAAAAAAAAACAAACAAAAAAAAACAAACAAAAAAAAAACAGTATATGGTAGCAATTTGTTTGAAGAAAAAAAATAATTAAAATATGTAAAAAGCTTAAAGAAAAATACATATAGATTGAAGCAGGGGTAGCCAACTCCAGTCCTTAAGAGCTACCAACAGTTCAGGTTTTCAGGATATCCCATTCTGGAGACAATTGTTTGTACTCATTCATTCCTTCCTGAATACCTTGTTGAGGCCTGATCCCGGGGCGGTCCTGCTAGGTAGGCCCATCCCTGTCCTTCCCAGAACTGGGGCCAAACTTGATAATCATGTTCTCAGGGTCGCCAGATGCAGTGTTGCGACGTGTTGGAATAAACCCAATGCTCCAGCACTGAACATGGTCAAGACCAGAATCTGGCATGTCATGACTATGGAAAAAATGACTGCTTTCCTGTGGGTCAATGGTTAGAGTCGGAGGGGTGGGGGCACAATAATAACAGAGATGGCTCTCCTATAACTTGACAGCAGTGAGAATTTCGTCAGTACACTGGGGGGCTCACACGGTGGGACATATATTTTACCTGTCAATGCCGGGACATCAGGGTGGGGATATGCCTTTCCCTTTTCTTCTCCTCTCCCTTCTCTATTGCTATAGTCTCATATGTTTTTTGCAAAATTGAAGCATCAGGTCCAGCAACTTGGGATGCCCCTACATGGGGTCTAAATAAATTTAAAAGTAACAACGAATGGGTGCTAAGACAAAAAAACTCAGGTCAGGAAGGGTGTTGGGTGTCAATATCTGGACCCTGATGAAGGTGCCTGTGTGGTTTGTTGCACCAAAACGTTGGATGCTGCCATACTTCTTAGCAGCCATTAAATGAATTTTTTGTTACCTTTGACTGCTTTAATATTTTGGTAATGCTTGACCTGCATTTCTTCATGATATTCTACTCCTGAAAGTAGAAAAAGCAGGATATTCAGCGCTCGTGGCTGTATAGAAGTTGGATGTCCCTTGCACCATGTAACATACAGTAGTAGCGTCTCCCCATGAGGGCTCTACTTCAAGGTGAACCCCCCTGAAAATGGGGGAGGGCACCCTGAGAAACAAAGTATAAAAAATCACAGATGCGCACCAGGATTAATGGAAGGGTAATTTATTAAAAATGTACACAATACTGAGGGCGATCCAACCCCACCTCAGAAGAAGGCTAAGCAGCTAAATAGCTCAGTAACACCCAGAGAGGACCTCTAATTGTAACTAACCCTAAGCTGCACAGCATACAGTTTTACAATAAAAATGTCATAGAAATAAAACATGAAAAAAACCCATGAAAACAACACTATCTAAACGATTTAATATGAAACCGCCGTAGGATAGAACGACTGGCAAGGGGAGACGGACACTCACACTGAGACAGCACAGGGTCGCGGTAGGGCAGAGGATCCGATCCTCGGCACACGCGAAGATGAAAACACAGCTGCTCCCCTGTAGCTCCGTCACAGCTTGCCAGCAACACGCGCAGAATGACCTGTCGTGACCTCTACGCGTTTCGCACACACGTGCTTCGTCAGGAGTCACTTACAGCGTCATCCGCGCGCATTTATGGGCGGCAGCTAATCGAATAGGACGGCCCCCTGAAAAAAACACCCTTTGTATGCCTGATAGCTACGATCTTAGAGTAACCTCTAATAAGGAACTGGGCAACAGGGTGTAATAATACTCATATAGGGGATGCATGCATCGTATAAAATTCACTCATTACAATCACCATTATGAGAATATACAAAATGTGACCTCTAAACCAGCCCCATGTCTATAACTACTATATTACAATATTAACAGAAACAGGGTGTTTATGTATATTAAAAGAGGGGAAAAGAAAAAGAAAAAATGACAAAATGACAACAAAATGTGTAAAACATACAGAAATAATGCTAATACAATTTAATGTTAATAAATTCATTATCTTAAAAGGGAGTTAATTAAATTAGTCATTAAAACCATTTGGATGTCTAGTAAGCATTTCATAGATCCAAAATTGCTCACTTTCAATAATGTATTCTCTCTATTTCCCTGTCTACTTACCTAGTGATACACTCTCAATGAACAGCCTGGTATTATTATTCACTTCTTTAAAGTGTTTTAAAAGCGGAGTTAGTGGCATACCTTTTGCTATTATTTTTGGTATGTTTTAACATTCTCAGGTGTCTAACAACAGGCGCATTTAAGGGTCCTTTGGTCTTACCAATGTAACTGTAAATTACATGTGGCAGGTGGATCATCAGGAAGGCGCATACCATGTGGGACACATAAGAATACTTATGGTGCAATATTGTGCAAACAGTTATTAAATGAATTGTCTAGCACAGAATGTAGACAACAAATACCACAAACGTGAGGTAGGATACAGACACATAAGGTATCTTTTACGAATTGATGCAGCTGTAGGGTATGTAGATGCCAGGGAGTGTGGTTCTCAGCTGACCTTAGGATAAAAACACTCGGACATAGCGTAGACTGTTTGGCAATTTAATAAATGAGTAGTTAAAACCAATCTACTCACATGTAGCTAGATAAAAAAACAGCATTTTAGATCTCAATGATCTCTGCACATATCGCTCGTGCTGCCACCGGATGAAGTCTCTCTCTCGGATCTTTCTCCTTCTCTGCTGTGGCTGTTCACGGGCGTGTCAGCGACCGGAATGGACGTCATCACCATCCGAGGTTTCCGGTGGGTGAGACAGCGTCACTCTACACGCTTTTCACCTTTCTGGCGTCCTCAGGAGTGACGTTGTGGGCAGTGTAGCTAGTATTTATACACCCCTGATTGGTAATTAATTAGTTAACTGAAAAATGTGTAGACAATTATCTTTAGAGTTGTAATGGCCCGGATAATGCTCTGGTATATAGCATAGTGTTTAAACACACGATCTTGCAGGGCAGTCATGAGCTTTAATACTGAATGCCTGTCCAATTTATATTGGACAAATGTATTCTGCAGATGGTGATCGTTTTTAGACTCTTGCTATATCTCTCTCGTGCATAAGTGGAAAAGCATTATTGAATACCAGAACCTGTACATTACCCAAATCGCCTATATAGGCAAATGACATTTGTAATAACACATTTATCTAAAATCCTAACCCATTATCAAATGCATCACGGTATTCTACTTTGTAAGTTCTAATCATTGTAATATGTTTCGCTTCATTGGCATCATGATGTAAGTATATTTGCCCATGTGCTGGGTAATTCTAGCAAGATAATTATCCTCTGTATCATACATATGCAGAGTTCAAAAACATTTATTAAACAACTACACCTAATATATGTTAATCTCATGACTACCTTTAAAATTAATAGAAATATAGAATACATATAAAAAATATAAATGTCCTGGGGGGGGAATAGAAACAAATTTAATTCAGGAAATATCAGAATAAACTTATAAAATCTTATAAAAACTCATAAAAAAGGTCATATAAAAAGGTTAATATCAAATCTAAATTTAGGCTGAGGGGGACATAGTATTAAGTTCAAACATCCAGAAGACCTCTCTTTAGAAGAGCTGAATGTCTGTTGCCACCCCTCCAATGTGGCATAACCTGTTCTATGCCTTAAAAGTTAACCCTATTGGATCCGAATTATGTTTAACAGGAATTGATTGGAAACACTATGGGTTGTAAGTTTTCTCCTAATGTTTCCAACATGTTCCAGAATGCGCGTCTTCAAAGGGCGAATCGTTTTCCCAACATATTGGGACCGCACTGCACTCAAGAAGATATTCACAAAGTTTGATCTACATTTGAATGCTGTTTTATGTTATACATTTTTTTAGTTGCATAGGACATAAAATTGTTGGTATTTTTGGACCTAAAATTACAGGCTGTACACATTTTACAGCCATAAAAACCTTGGTCGGATTCAACCAGCCATGGGTTATTAGCAGTATTTTTCCCTTAGTGCGCTAGGGGCCACCATGTTTTTAATATTGGGGGCTTTCCTATAGACCATTTTCACTTGTCCGGTAGATGTTTCCCAATGATTGGATCATTTTTTAGGATGGACAATGTGAATTGATGATATTTAATTTTGAATGCGTCCTTGTTATATTGTGTATAAATGGCACATTAAATTGTGTACAAGTTGATCCTTTGGTTTGGGTACTAACATAGATTCTCTAGATGATTGGGCCTTTCTTTCTAAAGCATTGTGGATGACATCCTCTCTATACTTCCTTTCCCTGAACTTCCTGACAGGACCCACCGATGGTTCCTGAAATACTTATTGTCAGAACAATTACGCTTCAAACGTCTATACTGTCCATATGGAATTTTGTGATCCATCTATTAAGATGGCAGCTTGACCGTAGAATGTAATTATTTGCGTCACATCTTTAAAATAATTTTTTGTTTATGATGTTGTTTTTCTAAGTATATGTGAGGTCGAGGAAGTTCACGTGGAGGCACTGGAAATAGGGTGATTTCAGTTTAATTCTTAATGTCCAGATTTTTGAGAAATATATCTAGATCTCCTTGTGGACCCTCCACACAAAGAGGATGTCATCATATATCTACGCCATGTGACCAATTTGCGCCTACCTGCCCATGACCATATGGATTGATCTTCCCACATGGCCATGAGGAGGTTCCGTAACTAGGCAAATTTGGTCCCCATGGCGGTTCCACACAATTGGAGGAAAAATTCATCACAGAACCAGAAGAAATTCTATTTAGGACAAATCTATGCATTTAATCAAAAAATTCTATTTGGTTAATGGGCATAATCCCTCCCTTTCCAAAAACAGTTTGGCGCTCTGCACCCATCCTCATGTCTAATCGATGTGTACAGAGCCGTCACTCTGTAGTGACAATATAAAGTTTTTTCCCACTGGATATCCCTCAGCATTAGGATCACATCGGTGGTATCCTTTAAATAAATTTTTGTTTTTTCACATCTCTTGAGATAGTGATCTATATATTCCGATAGGTTAGCTGTGAGGATCCTATACCGAGATTATTGGTCTCCCTGGGGGTTGCGTCAAATTTTTATGGATCTTTGGTAGGAAATAGAAGACAGGGAATATCGGATCCTGTACATTAAGAAATAGGAATTCATATCTTCCAATATTCCCTGTCCTCTACCATCCTCCAAAAGGGACTGCAATTCCTTTTTAAATTCAGTTGTTGGATTGCTACATAGTTTTCCGATAGGGTAATGTTGTCCCCTGGATCCTATTGGCCTCCCTAATATAATAGTTTGTGATCCATGATGACCACACCCCCTCCTTTGTCTGCTGGCTTTATTATATAGTTTTATCCAGTGATATTCTTCTAAGCGCTATTTTTCTCTTTTTTGTTAGATAGTTCGTATGCTGGCTCTACTTCTCCTATATGGGAAGCCTCCAGATCTTTAGTCACTAGTTGGAAGAAGACATCCAAATGGTTCCCCTTTGCAAATGTGGGAAAGATTTTGATATGGTCTCGCATTTTGAATGGACAATTCAGAATCTCTAAGATCCAGTATTAGACTGTCTACTTTATTATTTGTTTGTCAGTCCATTTTCTGGTTTTCTGCGTCTTTGCTTAGAAAAAATCTCTTTAGGGTGAGAGATCTAAGAAATTTTGTGCATCTACAAAAGACCAAATTTATTTGTTCCAATGGTGGGAGCAAATGTTAGTCCCTGTGCTAATAACTTTATTTTGGCTTGTTGTAAGAACTTTACTACTAATATTAAAAATGTTACTCTTTATTGAAATTTCCTTATTTTTCCGTGTTCCCCCCCCTCGTCTCCCTCTGACATGCGTCTTTTGTTTCTTTGTTTTGTGGTCTCCCTCTGACATGCGTCTTTTGTTTCTTTGTTTTGTGCTTGTACCGGGAGTCACCAGGGGGTGAAATGGGTTCCTGGTCTCCCATGAACTCATACACCCCCTGTTTTCTAAAAAAGGTTGTTGTTCCCTTTGGTGACCTGCTTTTAAATTTTCTTTATCGGAGATCTTAATGATATCATTTACTTCCAAATGTTTTGTTTTTTCTTTAGCTTTCCCCCCTATTTGCGGGATTTCTGCCTTTTTTGATAGAACTTGGGGCAGAAATCCAGCATGATTTTTTGGATAATTATCCGTAAATCTTCCTCTGTATGAGGGGGGGGAACACAGGGGGGAACACGGAAAAATAAGGAAATTTCAATAAAGAGTAACATTTGCCTAGCCCCTTTAGGTCATGTGTCCTGTAGGCCCAGGGTTCCGGCTACTTACCTTCAATTAAGAACTTTCAGCCACTTTGCAGAACTTGACATCACACACTAATAACTGCAGTCCGTATGAGAGTTCAAAACCGGAAAAGGGATTAGCACGGAGTCACAGTAGGAGTCAGTATTTCAAAAGTAGGAGTCAGACAGGACAGTCCAGAGTAGGGCAGAAGCTAGCTGGCTTTTGCAACACAGTCAGAACAGGGCTATGACTGCCGAACCGTGGGAGCAGACAAGCCCAGTACAAGAGAAGGATGCAGCAGAAGAAGCATAAGTTCGCGAACAGGTCACGGCGGGGGTGGTGTGATGCGCGGGAAGGTCGTCAGTACGGGATCAATGTCAAGATGACCATGGTCGGAGGGGATCGATCCGGCGTCAGCCCGTACCAAGAGTTCGATATACATGTTGGGACCGAAGAGGCTTCCAGGCAGAGAAAGTCTGGAACCATGGGAACCCACGTTGATCCAGCCAACAATATAACCTTTGATCAGGCACATACAGTAAGTCAAACATCTGCAGCAAATATCAATAACAGACCATGTAGCAGACTTGAAACAGTGGCTGAACACTGTCCTGAAAAACAGGAAACAGGAACAAAGTTCTCCTTTTAAGGACACCAGTGGGGGTGTCCACGAATCTTTATTCCAAGCGATGTGCAGCACCAGCAGCTAGTTCAGTTAACCCGTAGATCTCAGAAGCACACAACTGAAAGCACTGATTATAGCCTTCATCTAACTGCTGTCCTGAGTGCCAACCCCGAGTTCCGATCTTTTGGGGACTGACATACTCATGCCAGGCCTTTGGGTAGTACATTGATCGTCAATCGCTGTAGTTTTGATCATCTGTACCACCAATAACTGCTTTGCACCACCTTGTCCCCAACCCTAGTGTTGCGAGGTGGCTTCTTCCAAAAATACTGGATCATAATATTAAAAGATGCCACCCCCCCCTCCCCACCCCAATACATATAAAAAATACACCACCCCAACATATATACAAACAATATCACCACTCTCCGCTCCCCAACACGTATTCTTTTTTAAAATACACCCTGCCCAATACATAAAAAAAATACAACCCCCCAATCATATATAAAAAATACAATCCACAACCCCAATACCATATAAAAAATATACCCACACCCCCAGATACATATAGCAAATACCACCCACCCCCCAATACCTAAAAAATACACCCACTCCCCAATACATATAAAAAATACACTCACCCCCAATACATTAAAAACACACCAACCCCCAATACATATAAAAATACACCCCCCCAATACATAAATAACATAGCAACCCACCCCGCAATACTATAAAAAAATCCACCCACCCCCCCAATATCTAAAAAAATTACCCCAATCGAAAAAAATACAACACACCCCCACCATATAAAAAAATACACCCACCCCCCCCCCATACATATAAAAAATACATCCACGCTCCCAATCCAATATAAAATACACCCCCAAACCCATTAAAACATACATTTTTTTATTATTGGGGGGGGGGAGGGGTATTTTTAATATGTATTAGTAGAGTGGTGGTATTTTTCTAGTATGAGGGGGTGGGTGTATTTTTTTTATGTATTGGGAGTGAGCGTGGCCTGCAGGGGGGGCTACAGTGTCTGGTTGGGGGGGACGGGTGGACGGTGGACTGTCAGAGCAGTTGCCGCCGGGTCCAGCTCTCCCCAGCTTCAGGTTTCTTTCTCCTTCACTGTCTGTGGCCTTTCATTACACCTACCCACATGATGTTCTGCTTTCTCTGGTTACAGGACTGTGCAAGTATGTTTCAGAGGTTGCCACTCACCAAAAGTAGGCAGCTTAATGATTGCTGTGGTGATTTAATTAAATGCTTATAGCACATTTCCAACAACTTTTCAAGGCGTACACATGAAAAATAATTCCCTTAATTGAGGTCGGAGGTGAGAAACCTATAGCGAAACCTATAGCGAGCTACAGCCCACTGTCGCCCGCACCACAATACGGAAGACATAGTCTTGGGAAAATAATACCACAAGCTTTTTTATATCTTAACCAGTGTTTACCCAACTCTTTCTTACCTTTGCAAGTCGTTCACACCCCCATTTAAGGTCTACAGAATGACTCCACCAGCCCATTGAGGCGCCCTTATACCCAGTATCCAGCACCCCCCTCTTGTCCTCCCGCGTGCCATGACAGGGACCCCAGCCACAGCCGTACAAAACCTATAAACAAGAACACATAATTAGTATCATGGTGAATCCGGAGGGCAGCGTGTAAAGCGTGTGGCCCCTCCCACAACATAGTGGCCCTAAATAACCCCCCCCCTCGGGCTTAACTCTTTCAACCGGTGGGTTCAGGAGTGGAAGCAGGACATGACAACATTGGACCAGAAGGGAGGTGGGTACCCTCCATTGAGTCCGCATCCTACTGCAGGGGCCCTGCTTTAGTGGCTTCAGGAAATTAGAAGATACTCTACACTGAAAGCGTACATTGTAATCTTAGCTAAAATCATAAATGGTATACATTCTAATCCCTGTCTCGGTTTTCCATATTACTTTCTAATCTGGCATCTTGAATAGATATACAACAGAGACACAGGGGAGCCATTCCTACAATCCAATGGCCAAACATATGGTAATACATTTTTACCATAGTGTTGAGGACCTGCAAATTTGGTTAGACCTTTGACGTTGGTGTGGGCATCTAAGGGCTATGAACTCTTTGGTTGGCCAAAAGGGTTTAAACTAATAACCAAGAAAATAGATATTATTAAGTATTTCAACTTTATAATTTATTCCATGATATGTTTTGTTCATTAATGTAGCATTGGACTCCCCCTGTCCCTTTTGTTTGTATACATTTGCCATTCTCATAGTAGTGGGGGGGGTGGGGGGGATGGTAAGGATGGCAAACAATGGCATGGAGGCATTACAAACAACAAAGTGATGATGTATCCAGAGGTTTCCAAGCAGAGAGGAGCCGAGCTATCTGTACACTGATTGTCCTGAGGTGACCATCAACCCCACACTGTCCTGATTTTATCAAGCTATGTTGTAAGTAGCCAATTGGCTATTTCTATATAAAAGTTGCCGTTTCATCATCATCATACTTCACTATTTGGCTCATTGTGGCGTTCGTTGTTTGTTGGGTGTGGTATGTCTCGTTTAGGCCAAGGAACATGTGGGACTTGGTTAAAACCCCGTAACACCTCCGTGACACATTGTGTATTAGTTTTATTCATTACTGATTTTTATCTGCGCCCCGTATTCATTCTGTCCTGGATATGTAATATGATGTGTTGGGTGTTGGTTTGAGCTTGCTGGGAATGTGTGTGTCATCTGAACCTAAGATCACATAAACACACAACAACATGAATTACTAAACATCCTTTTACAATTCTCATTTGAATATGTTCTTCTTCCCACAATGTCTCTGACACTTCCTTATGGTACACAATTCAAGATCAAAACAATCCCTCACCCATGGCAACTCACTTTATAACTTTCTATGACTCATAGGTGTGAAGAGTTAAGGGACATTTAAGGTTTTACGATAACTAAAGGAGTGCGAGTCACACATTAAATTGAGAAGCACCATAAGTCTGGTAATATAAACATATATAAAAAAAAATGCATTGTTCAATAACAGATGATTTACAGAGCCAGAAATACTACTGTAAATATAGACATGATATCTACAGTAGCAACTCGTGCTATACAAACATGTTTTTTCAAGTGAGGTATTTTTTTATTTGGCAAAAATCCACCCTAAAATTGAAAAAATTAATTGTAAAATGTAAAAAAAAAACAAACAACAAAAAAACAAACAAAAAAAAAAACAGTATAATATGGTAGCAATATTTGGTTTGAAGAAAAAAAATAAATTAAAATAGTAAAATCTTAAAGAAAAATACATATAGATTAAGCAGGGGTAGCCAACCTCCAGTCCTTAAGATCTACCAACGTCGGTTTTCATGATTATCCCTTCTGGAGCAATTGGTTTTGTACTCATTCATTCCTTCTCCCTGAATACCTTGTTGAGGCCCCTGATCCCGGGCTGTCCTGCTAGGAATAGGCCCAGCCCTGGCCTCCCAGAACTGGTGCCAAACTTGATAATCATGTTTACTCAGGTCGCCAGAATGCATGTTTTCTACGTGTTGGGATAAACCCAATGCTTCCAGCACTGAACTGGTCAAGACCCATAATCTGGCATGCATGTCACATGACTGGAAACAATGACTGCTTTCCTGTGGTCATGGTTAGAGTCGAGGGGTGGGGGCCGACATAGAACAGAGATGGCTCTCCTATAACGTGACAGCAGTGAGAATTTCGTCAGTACACTGGGGGGCTCACACTGTGGGACCTTATTTTACCTTTCCAATGGGCCGGGACATCAGGGTGGGATATGCCTTTCCCTTTTTCTCTCTTTCCTCTCCCCTTCTCTATTGCTATAGTCTCATATGTTTTTTTTGCAAAAATTGAAGCAATCAGTCCAGCAACTTGGGATGCCCTACATGCATCGGTCTAAATAAATTTGTAAAAAGTAACAACGATTTGTGGCTAAAGCAAAAAAACTCAGGTCAGGAAGGGTGTTGGTGTCATATCTGGACCCTGATGAAGGTGCCTGTGTGGTTTGTTGCACCAAAACGTTGGATCCTGCCATTACTTCTTACGCAGCCATTAAATGAGATTTTTTGTTACCTTTGACTGCTTTAAATTTTGGTATGCTTTGACCTGCCAATTTCTTATGATATTCTACGTCCTGAAAGTAGAAAAATCAGATAGTCAGCCTCGTGCTGTCATAGAAATTGGATGATCCCTTGCAGCATGTATAACATAACAGTATGAGCGTCTCCCCATGGCTCTACTGTCAGAGGTGAACCACCACCGAAAAGGTGGAGGTGAGGGCACCCTGAGAACCAAAGTATAAAAATATCACAGATGCGCACCAGGATTAATGAAGGGTAATTTATTAAAAATGGTAACACAATAAAACTGAGGGGTCCAACCCCACCTCAGAATAAGGCTAAGCAGAGCTAAATAGCTCATAACACCCAGAGAGGAACCTCTAATTGTAACTAACCCTAAGCTGCACAGCATACAGTTTTACAATAAAAAACTGCATAGAAATACAAACATTGAAAACAAACCCATGAAAAACACCTATCTAAAACGATTTAAAATGAAACCCGCCGAGGATAGAACGACTGGCAAGGGAGAACGGACACTCACACTGAGACAGGCATCAGGGTCGCGTTCGGAGCAGAGGAATCCGTATCTCGCACACCGCGAAGATGAGAAACAACAGCTGCCTGTCCCCTGTAGGCTCCCGTCACAGCTTGCCACAACACGCGCAGTATGACCTGTCGTGACCTCTACGCGTTTCGCACCTACGTGTCTTCGTCAGGAGGCAACTTACAGCGTCATCCGCGCGCATTTATGGGCGGCAGCTAATCGAATAGGACGGCCCCCTGAAAAAAACACCCTTGTATGCCTGATAGCTACGATCTTAGAGTAACCTCTAATAAGGAACTGGGCAACAGGGTGTAATAATACTCATATAGGGGATCATGCATCGTATAAAATTCACTCATTACAATCCACCATTATGAGAATATACACAAATGTACCTCTAATAACCAGCAACCCATGTCTATAACTACTATATTACAATATTAACAGAGAACATGGGTGTTTATGTATATTAAAAGAGGGGAAAAGAAAAAAAAAATGACAAAATGACCAACAAAATGTGTAAAAACATACAGAAATAATGCTAATACAATATTAATTGTTAATAAATTCATTATCTTAAAAGGGAGTTAATTAAATGTTAGTCATTAAAACCCATTTGGATGTCTAGTAAGCCCATTTCATAGATCCAAAATTGCTACTGTTCAATAATAATATTCTCTCTATTTCCCTGTCTACTACCTAGTGATACACTCTCAATGAACAGCCTGGTATTATTATTCACTTCTTTAAAGTGTTTTAAAAGCGGAGTTAGTGGCATACCTTTGCTATTAATTTTTGGTATGTTTTAACATTCTCAGGTGTTCTAACAACAGGCGCATTTTTAAGGGTGCCTTTGGTCTTACCAATGTAACTGTAAATTACATGTGGCAGGTGGATCATCAGGAAGGCCATACCATGTGGGAACACATAAAATACTTATGGTGCAATATTGTGCAAACAGTTATTAAATGAATTGTCTGACAGAATGTAGACAACAAATACTCACAAACGTGAGGTAGATACAACACATAAGGTATCTTTTACGAATTGATGTCAGCTTAGGGTATGTAGAGCCAGGGAGTGTGGTTCTCAGCTGACCTTAGGATAAAAACACTGGACATAGCGTAGACTGTTTGCAATTTAATAAATGAAGTAGTTAACCAATCTACTCACATGTAGCTAGATAAAAAACAGCATTTTAGATCTCAATGATCTCTGCCACATATCGCTCGTGCTGCCACCGGATGAATCTCTCTCTCGCGATCTTTCTCCTTCTCTGCTGTGGCTGTTCACGGTGCGTGTCAGCGACCGGAATGGACGTCATCACCATCCGAGGTTTCCGGTGGGTGAGACAGCGTCACTCTACACGCTTTTCACCTTTCTTGGCGTCCTCAGGAGTGAACGTTGTGGGCAGTGTAGCTAGTATTTATACACCCTCTATTGGTAATTAATTATTAACTGAAAAATGCTGTAGACAATTATCTTTAAGTGTAATGGCCCGGATAATGCTCTGGTATATAGCATAGTGTTTAAACACACGATCTTGCAGGGCAGTCATGAGCTTTAATACTGAATGCCTGTCCATTTATATTGGCAAATGTATTCTGCAGATGGTGATCGTTTTAGACTCTTGCTATATCTCTTCGTGCATAAGTGAAAGCATTATTGATACCAGAACCTGTACATACCCAAATCGCCTATATAGCAAATGACATTTGTAATAACACATATCTAAATCCTAACCCATTATCAAATAGGCATCAACGGTATTCTACTTTGTAATTCTAATCATTGTAATATGTTTCGCTTCATTGCATCATGATGTAGTAATATTTGCCCATTGCTGGGTAATTCTAGCAAATAATTATCCTCTGTATCATACATATGCAGAGTTCAAAAACAATTTATTAAACAACTACACCTAATATATGTTAATCTCATGACTACCTTTAATCAATTAATAGAAATATAGAATACATATAAAAAAATATAAATGTCCTGGGGGGGGAATAGAAACAAATTGTTAATAGGAAATATCAGATAAACTTATAAAATTTTAAAAAATCATAAAAAATCAATAAAAAGGTTTATATCAAATCTAAATTAGGCCGAGGGGGACATGTATTAATTCAAACATCCAGAAGACTCTCTTTAGAAGAGCTGAATGTCTTTGCCACCCCTCCAATGTGGCATAACCTGTTCTATGGCCTTAAAAGTTAACCCTATTGGATCTGATTATGTTTAACAGGAATGATTGAAACACTATGGTTGTAGTTTTCTCCTAATGTTTCCAACATGTTCCAGAATGCCGGTCTTCAAGGGCGAATCGTTTTCCCAACATATTGGGACCGCACTGCACTCAATGAGATATTACAAAGTTTGATCTACATTGAGATGCTGTTTTATGTTATACATTTTTTTAGTGCATAGAGACATAAATTGTTGGTCATTTTTGGACCAAAATTCAGGCTGTACACATTTTACAGCCAAAAAACCATGGTCGGATTCAGCCAGCCAGAGTTATTAGCAGATTTTTCTTAGTGCGCTAGGGGCCACATGTTTTTAATATTGGGGGCTTTCCTATAACCATTTTCACCTTTCCGGTAGTGTTTCCCAATGATTGGATCATTTTTTAGGATGGACCAATGTGAGTTGATGATATTTAATTTTGAATGCGTCCTTGTTATATTGTGTATAAATGGCACATTAAATTTTACAAGTTATCTTTCGGTTTGGGTACTAACATAGATTCTCTAGATGATTGGGCCTTTCTTTCTAAAGCATTGTGGATGACATCCTCTCTATACTTCCTTTCCCTGAACTTCCTGACAGGACCCACGATGGTTCCTGAAATACATTATTGTCAGACAATTACGCTTCAAACGTCTATACTGTCCATATGGAATTGTTGTGATCCATCTATTAAGATGGCAGCTTGACCGTAGAATGTAATTATTTGCGTCACATCTTAAAATAATTTTTTGTTTGGATGATGTTGTTTTATCTAAGTATATGTGAGGTCGAGGAAGTTCACGTGGAGGCACTGGAAATAGGGTGAATTTCAGTTTAATTCTTAATGTCCAGATTTTTGAGAAATATATCTAAATCTCCTTGTGGACCCTCCACACAAAGAGGATGTCATCATATATCTACGCCATGTGACCACATTGCGCCTGACCTGCCCATGACCATATGATTGATCTTCCCACATGGCCATGAGGAGGTTCGCGTAACTGGCAAATTTGGTCCCCATGGCGGTTCCACACAATTGGAGGAAAAATTCATCACAAACCAGAAGAAATTCTATTAGGACAAATCTATGCATTTAATAAAAAATTCTATTTGGTTAATGGGCATAATTCCCTCCCTTTCCAAAAACAGTTTGGCGACTCTGCACCCATCCTCATGTCTAATGATGTGTACAGAGCCGTCACTCTGTAGTGACAATATAAAGTTTTTTTTCCCATGGATATCCCTCAGCATTAGATCACATCGGTGGTTCTTTAAATAAGATTTTTGTTTTTTCACATCTCTTTGAAGATAGTGATCTATTATATCCGATAGTTGCTGTGAGGATCCTATACCGAGATTATTGGTCTCCCTGGGGGTTGCGTCAAATTTTTGGATCTTTGGTAGGAAATAGAAGACGGGAAATCGGATCCTGTACATTAAGAAATAGGAATTCATATTTCCAATATTCCCTGTCCTCTACCATCCTCCAAAAGGGACTGCAATTCCCTTTTAAATTCAGTTGTTGGATTGCTATCTAGTTTTCCGATAGGTAATGTTGTCCCTGGATCCTATTGGCCTCCCTAATATAATAGTTTGTGATCCATGATGACCACACCCCCTCCTTTGTCTGCTGGCTTTATTATATAGTTTTTCCAGTGATATTCTTCTAAGCGCTATTTTTTCTCTTCTTTTGTAGATAGTTCGTATGCTGGTCTACTTCTCCTATATGGGAAGCCTCCAGATCTTTAGTCACTAGTTGGAAGAAGACATCCAAATGGTTCCCCTTTGCAAATGTGGGAAAGATTTTGATATGGATCTCGCATTTGAATGGACAATATCAGAATCTCTAAGATCAGATTAGACTGTCTACTTTATTATTTGTTTGTAGTCCATTTTCTGGTTTCTGCGTCTTTGCTAGAAAAAATCTCTTTAAGGTGAGAGATCTAAGAAATTTTGTGCATCTACTAAAAGACCAAATTTATTTGTCCAATGGTGGGAGCAAATGTTAGTCCCTGTGCTAATAACTTTATTTTGGCTTGTTGTAAGAACTTTACTACTAATATTAAAAATGTTACTTTATTGAAATTTTCCTTATTTTTCCGTGTTCCCACCCCCCTCGTCTCCCTCTGACATGCGTCTTTTGTTTCTTTTTGTTTTGGCTTGTACGGGAGTGCCAGGGGTGAAATGGTTCCTGGTCTCCCATGAACTCATACCCCCCCTGTTTCTAAAAAAGGTTGTTGTTCCTTTGGTGACCTGCTTTTATTTTCTTTATCGGAGATCTTAATATATCATTCACTTCCAAATGTTTTGTTTTTTCTTTGCTTTCCCCCTATTTGGGGATTTCGTGCCTTTTTTTTTTGATAGAACTTGGGCAGAAATCCGCATGATTTTTTGGATAATTATCCGAATCTTCCTCTGTATGAGGTGGGGGGAACACGGAAAAATAAGGAAATTTCAATAAAGAGTAACATTTTTAATATTAGTAGTAAAGTTCTTACAACAAGCCAAAATAAAGTTATTAGCAAGGGACTAACATTTGCTCCCACCATTGGACCAAATAAATTTGGTCTTTATGTAGATGCACATAAATTTCTTAGATCTCTCACCCTAAAGAGATTTTTTCTAAGCAAAGACGCAGAAACCAGAAACTGGACTGACAAACAAATTAATAAAGTAGACAGTCCTAATACTTTGGATCTTAGAGATTCTGAATATGTCCATTCAAAATGCAGACCCATATCAAAATTCTTTCCCACATTTGCAAAGGGGAACCATTTGGATGTCTTCTTCCAACTAGTGACTAAAGATCTGGAGGCTCTCCCATATAGGAGAAGTAGCCAGCATACGAATCTAACAAAAGAGGAAAAAATAGCGCTAGAAGAATTATCACTGGATAAAACTATTATAATAAAGCCAGCAGACAAAGGAGGGGGTGTGGTCATCATGGATCACAACTATTATATTAGGGAGGCCAATAGGATCCTAGGGGACAACATTACCATATCGGAAACTATGTAGCAATCCAACAACTGAATTTAAAAAGGAATTGCAGTCCCTTTTGGAGGATGGTAGAGGACAGGGAATATTGGAAGAATATGAATTCCTATTTCTTAATGTACAGGATCCGATATTCCCTGTCTTCTATTTCCTACCAAAGATCCATAAAAATTTGACGCAACCCCCAGGGAGACCAATAATCTCCGGTATAGGATCCCTCACAGCTAACCTATCGGAATATATAGATCACTATCTCCAAGAGATTGTGAAAAAACAAAAATCTTATTTAAAGGATACCACCGATGTGATCCTAATGCTGAGGGATATCCAGTGGGAAAAAAACTTTATATTAGTCACTACAGACGTGACGGCTCTGTACACATCGATTAGACATGAGGATGGGTGCAGAGCCGCCAAACTGTTTTTGGAAAGGGAGGGAATTATGCCCATTAACCAAATAGAATTTTTGATTAAATGCATAGAATTTGTCCTAAATAGGAATTTCTTCTGGTTCTGTGATGAATTTTTCCTCCAATTGTGTGGAACCGCCATGGGGACCAAATTTGCGCCTAGTTACGCGAACCTCCTCATGGCCATGTGGGAAGATCAATACATATGGTCATGGGCAGGTTATGGCGCAAATTTGGTCACATGGCGTAGATATATAGATGACATCCTCTTTGTGTGGAAGGGTCCACAAGGAGATCTAGATATATTTCTCAAAAATCTGGACATTAATGAATTTAATCTGAAATTCACCTCTATTTCCAGTGCCTCCACTGTGAACTTCCTCGACCTCACCATATACTTAGAAAACAACATCATCAAAACAAAAAATTATTTTAAAGATGTTGACGCAAATAATTACATTCTACGGTCAAGCTGCCATCTTAATAGATGGATCACCAACATTCCATATGGACAGTATAGACGTTTGAAGCGTAATTGTTCTGACAATAATGTATTTCAGGAACAATCGGTGGTCCTGTCGAGGAAGTTCAGGGAAAGGAAGTATAGAGAGGATGTCATCCACAATGCTTTAGAAAGAACGGCCAATACATCTAGAGAATCTATGTTAGTACCCAAACCAAAGGATCAACTTTGTACAAATATTAATGTGCCATTTATCACACAATATAACAAGGACGCATTCAAAATTAACAATATCATCAATTCACATTGGTCCATCCTAAAAAATGATCCAATCATTGGGAAACATCTACCGGACAAGGTGAAAATGGTCTATAGGAAAGCCCCAAATATTAAAAACATGGTGGCCCCTAGCGCACTAAGGGAAAATACTGCTAATAACCATGGCTGGTTGAATCCGACACAAGGTTTTTATGGCTGTAAAATGTGTACAGCCTGTAATTTTAGGTCCAAAATTACCAACAATTTTATGTCCTATGCAACTAAAAAAAATGTATAACATAAAACAGCATCTCAACTGTAGATCAAACTTTGTGATATATCTTCTTGAGTGCAGTTGCGGTCTCCAATATGTTGGGAAAACGATTCGCCCTTTGAAGACGCGCATTCTGGAACATGTTGGAAACATTAGGAGAAAACTTACAACCCATAGTGTTTCCAATCACTTCCTGTTAAAACATAATTCGGATCCAATAGGGTTAACTTTTAAGGCCATAGAACAGGTTATGCCACATTGGAGGGGTGGCAACAGACATTCAGCTCTTCTAAAGAGAGAGTCTTTCTGGATGTTTGAACTTAATACTATGTCCCCCTCAGGCCTAAATTTAGAATTTGATATTAAACCTTTTTTATGAACCTTTTTTATGAGTTTTTATAAGATTTTATAAGTTTATTCTTATATTTCCTGAATTAACATTTTGTTTCTATTCCCCCCCCAGGACATTTTATATTTTATATGTATTTTCTATATTTCTTATTAATTTTATTAAAGGTAGATCATGAGATCACTATAGATTAGGTGTAGTTGTTTTAATAAATGTTTTTGAACTCTGCATATGTATGATACAGAGGATTAATTATTCTTGCTAATGAATTACCCAGCACATGTGGCAATATATTACTTACATCATGATGCCAATAGAAGCGAACAATATACAATGTATTAAGCACTTTACAAAGTAGAATACCGTTGATGCATATTTGATTAATGGGTTAGGATTTTTAGATACATGTGTTATACAACTGTCATTTGCCTATATAGGCGATTTGGGTAATGTACAGGTTCTGGTATCCAATAATGCTTTTCCACTTATGCACGAGAGAGATATAGCAAGAGTCTAAAAACGATCACCATCTGCAGAATACATTTGTCCAATATAATATTGGACAGGCATTCAGTATTAAAGTCTCACTGACTGCCCTGCAAGATCGTGTGTTTAAACACTCATGCTATATACCAGAGCAATTATCCGGGCCATTACAACTCTAAAGATAATTGTCTACCAGCATTTTTCAGTTAACTAATTAATTACCAATCAGAGGGTGTATAAATACTAGCTACACTGCCCACAACGTCACTCCTGAGGACGCCAAGAAAGGTGAAACGCGTAGAGTGACGCTGTCTCTACCCACCGGAACCCTCGGATGCTGATGACGTCACTTCCGGTCGCTGACACGCACCCGTGAACCGCACAGCAGAGAAGGAGAAAGATCCGAGAGAGAGACTTCATCCGGTGGCAGCATCGAGCGATATGTGCAGAGATCATTGAGATCTAAAATGCTGTTTTTTATCTAGCTACATGTGAGTAGATTGGATTTTAACTACTTCATTTATTAAATTGCCAAACAGTCTACGCTATGTCCAGTGTTTTTATCCTAAGGTCAGCTGAGAACCACACTCCCCTGGCATCTACATACCCTACAGACTGACATCAATTCGTAAAGATACCTTTATGTGTCTGTATCCTACCTCACGTTTGTGAGTATTTTGTGTCTACATTCTGTGCTAGACAATTCATTTAATAACTGTTTGCACAATATTGCACCATAAGTATTTTCTTATGTGTTCCCACATGGTATGCGCTTCCTGATGATCCACCTGCCACTTCTTCAAACAAGGATTGAGAAAGAAATCCTACATCAGGTTACAGCTGCAATCAACCACTGTGTTTGTTTAAGTATCACCTTATCATTATTTTATTGATTATATCACTGTTGTTTCAATGTCAATGAGCGCCATTTTTGGTTAAACACCCCACCTACACTGTAAATTACATTACTGTAAATCTATTTCTCAGGTTGAAGAGAAATGATTCTAAGGCTGTGGATTTTGAAGAACAATCTTTCTTTCTAAAGAAAAGATTCCTAGACAAAGAATATGACAGCGATTTAATACATTCTTCGCTTAAAAAACTGGAAAGGATTCCTAGGAAATCTTTGATGAAATACCATCATAAAAAGATTGATAAGAGACAAAATCAAATCCCAGCATTCATTACTCAATTTAGTGATACACATTATAATGTTAGAAAAATTCTGCAAAAACATTGGGGTATACTAAAAGCAGATCCCATTTTGAGTCCCCAATTAAAGTCTAAGCCTGGGATAGTGTTCAAACATGCACCTAACCTTAAACATATATTGGCCCCGAGTCAAGTCTCCAGAGAAGTCACCACATCTGGAGACATTAAAACAAGTTTGGGAATTAAGGGCACTTATAAATGCGGAAAGTGTAAAGCGTGTAACCATATCTGTCAAGGGAAAACGGTTACGTCAGGAGTTACTAAAAATGTCTACAATATAAAGAGCTTTATTAATTGTCAGACGGCGCATGTGGTCTATGTCTTACAGTGTAGCTGTAATTTACAGTACATTGGTAAGACCAAAAGACCCCTTAAAATGCGCATGTTAGAACACCTGAGAAATGTTAAAAACATACCAAAAATAATAGCAAAAGGTATGCCACTAACTCCGCTTTTAAAACACTTTAAAGAAGTGCATAATAATGAACCAGGCTGTATTACATTTAAGGGACTTGAGAGTGTATCACTAGGTAGTAGACAGGGAAATAGAGAGAATCATTTATTGAAACGTGAGCAATTTTGGATCTATGAAATGCTTACTAGACATCCAAATGGTTTTAATGAACTAATTTAATTAACTCCCTTTTTAAGACAATGAATTTATTAACATTAATTTGTATTAGCATTGCATTTCTGTATGTTTTTACACATTTTTGTTTGTCATTTTGTCATTTTTTCTTTTTCTTTTTCCCTCTTTTAATATACATAAATCACCATGTTCTGTTAATATTGTTAATATAGTATGTTTATAGACATGGGGTTAGAGGTCACATTTTTGTATATTCTCATAATGGTGTATGTAATGATGAATTTTATACGATGCATGCATCCCCTATATGAGTATTATTACACCCTGTTGCCCAGTATCCTTCATTAGAGGTTACTCTAAGATCGTAGCTATCAGGCATACAAAGGGTGTTTTTTTCAGGGGGCCGTCCTATTCGATTAGCTGCCGCCCATAAATGCGCGCGGATGACGCTGTACGTGACCTCCTGACGAAGCACGTGGTGCGAAACGCGTAGAGGTCACGACAGGTCATCCTGCGCGTGTTTGCTGGCAAGCTGTGACGGAGCCTACAGGGGACAGCAGCTGTGTTTTCCATCTTCGCGGTGCCGAGATCCGGATCCTCTGCAGTCACCGCGACCCTGCTGCCTGTCTCAGTGTGAGTGTCCGTCTCCCCTTGCCAGTCGTTCTATCCTACGGCGGTTTCATTATAAATCGTTAGATAGGTTGTTTTCATGGGTTTTTTTTCATGTTTTATTTCTTATGCATTTTTATTGTAAACTGTATGCTGTGCAGCTTAGGGTTTAGTTACAATTAGAGGTTCTCTCTGGTGTTACTGAGCTATTTAGCTGCTTAGCCTTTCTTCTGAGGTGGGGTTGGATCCCCTCAGTATTTGTGTACATTTTTAATAAATTACCCTTCATTAATCCCTGGTGCGCATCTGTGCATTTTTTATACTTTGTTTCTCAGGGTGCCCTCCCCCCTTTTCAGGGGGGTTCACCTTGAAGTAGGAGCCTCTGGGGAGACGCTCTACTGTATGTACATGCTGCAAAGGGACTATCCACATTTCTATACAGCACGAGCGCTGAATATCCTGCTTTTTCTACTTTCAGGAAGTAGAATATCATGAAGAAATGCAGTCAAGCATACCAAAATATTAAAGCAGTCAAAAGGTAACAAAAATATCATTTAATGGCTTAAAGAAGTCATGGCAGCATCCAACGTTTTGGTGCAAACAGGCACCTTCATCAGGGTCCAGATATTGACACCCAACACCCTTAAATAGTTTCCTTACTGAATAACCCACCACCCACCTCCCTCCTGATGTGATATCCCGCTGCGGAGTGCAAACGGAAGTTCCCGCCGAACGCTGCGATGGTCTCCAGGTGATGTCACGTCACGTCGCAGGTCAACCTTGGGATGAGGTCACCGCATGGAGCCATGGAGGACACAGTGGAGGAGCAGCAGCGGAGAAGCATCAGGTGGAGGGGTGTCACCATGGCGATGTCCCTCTGGATGTGAATCTCCCAGCCGGAGGCAGAGCAGAGTGCTATGGTCCCTCCCGGTGCGGTGATGTCACCACGTCAGCGTGTGAGGGCTGGAATACACGACCAACAGGGTGCAGGCAGCAACGGGGAAGCAGCAGGGGGGAGGGGCATCACCATAGCGACGTCCCTCTAAGTGCCAAGCCGCTAAACAGAGGCATAGCTCTGTGCTAAAAGAAAAGAAAAACAATAATAGTACTTTGAAACAAAACAAACCAAAAAACATCCCACCCCAGCAGGAGAAGGACCCAATCGAATAAGCAAAAGCCAAAGGAAAAAACTTGGAAAAATGGGAATAACATTTGTGAAACAATGGAGAATTATCAAAATGTTCCACTAATCATAATTAGAACTTAGGTATATGATCGAAACTAGAAAAAAGTAGTAATACCAAAAGGTAAATAAAGAGATAACTGGAAAAGATATTTAAAAATACATTGAATAAAAAGCTATGAATACATTTTTTTTTTTTTAATTAACTAGGAAGTCCTGAACCAAAAAAGAAAAAATATTGTAGAAAACAGGTCAGTCCAAAGTCATCATTCAGTTCATGAGGCTTGAGGCTCTTCTGTGAAAAAATCCCAAAAAATCCAAAATGCCTCACATTGTAGCTATAGTCTATCAATATCGCCACCTCTGCCCATGGAACATATGGATGAGACATTATGTCTGTGATCTTTGCACTGTTTCAACAGAGTAGTATTGCCCTCGCCCCTTTTGATGTTGCTGCGGTGCTTGATGAATCTGGTCTTCAAGGCCCATGTACTTTTCCCAACATATATCAGCCCACATGGGCATTTAAGATAGTAGATAACATGTGTGGTATCGCATGTAATTCTGTGATTAATCTTCCATTTAGGGCCATCTATCGCAGAGGTGGGCAACCTATTTTTCAATGTAGCCACAGGGGTGGCGAATGAGAAATGAAAATTGCCACACCATGCTTTTCGTTTACTTGCGTCACTACAAATTTTAACTCCCATAAAAAATAACAGTTCAAGGTCGGGTCTAGACTCCAGCTGAAGGCAGAGGGGAGTATTGGATGGCTGTGTTGCGTCAATGACTCATTCAGAAAGCGGAAGCCAGCACACGCCATCAGGAAAAAGTTTATCTTACTGTGGGAGCTGGCAAACTCAAATTCGCCACACTTTCATGGTCAATTTGCCATTTGTGGCGATTGGCGACAGGTTTGCCCACCTTGGATCTATCGGGTTGCAGAAAGAATCCCCAACAATAAGAGAACTGAACATCCCTTACATTTATAGCAGCCATGTTTTTTATAACATAAAAAATGCTCAATGGCGTATTATTCCTGGTCATCAGTTTTCACCAATGTCGCCCCTCCCCCAAATTTGTATCCCTTCTGTATGCCAGCATAGGGTTGATTTTGCAGAGTGTCCCTATGCCTGGATCGGCTTGGAGGATTGGACAATGTTTAAAAATCATGTGTTTGGTAAATTTCGAAAGGAGATTATATTCAAAAGGGAAAAATTAATCGATGGTCAGTGTCACTATCCTTCTTTTTACCTACATGCGTGTCGGCCTTGATTATGCGTTTGTCAAGGAGATCTTTGTCATACCCACGTTCAGCAAACCGACATCTCATCACCTGCACAGCTTTTTTTGAGTCCTCAAGGTCCTTTACTATACATTTAGCCCGTAGGAACTATGAGAAGGGGAGATTGCTGAGTACATTCGGTGGGTAATGACTGTCCGCATGTAAGATAGTGTTTTTATCAGTTGACTTGCGTAAGTGAGCCACCCCCTCTCCTTTTTCACTATGGAAACGTCTAAGGAGGAGATGTTAGTACTGCTCCATGACAGCGTGAAGTGTATAGGGGTAGGTGTGTTGTTTAAACTGACTGAATTTGTTGATTATATAGAGACACCCCCTTTCCAAATAAGGAAAACATCATCTATGCAGCGCCACCATACGCATACTGTATGTGTTCAAAGAGGTGAGAATCATACATATATTTTGTTTAAAAACTTTCTATACACAGGTTCACGTATGATGGCGCCACATTACTCCCCGTGACTGTACTTTGTAACTATAAATAGAAAACATTTTCAAATTTGAAGTCGTTTTTATGTAAAATAAAAGGAAGTAGCAACATTAGAAAATTGGTGGAGGGCTGTCCTACATGGGATGTCTCCAATGTATACCGAATGATTTCTAGTCCATCTTCATGAGGAATGCTGGTGTATAGTGAGGTAACGTCTAGGGAAACCAATAGGTCATCCTCAAACGGAATGACATTGTAAAGTTTGTCAAGAGAATCATTTGTATCTTTAATAGCATGTTCTGAACCTGCTTTTGAAGGAATGAGTCCAGATAAACTGCAAGAGGTTGGCACATTGAGTCCCTAGCGGAAATAATTGGGCGACCGTGTGGGTTTATTAAAGACGTGAATCTTGGGTAATAAGTAGAGAGCTGTTTTTCTGGGATGGGTTACAGATAAATAGTTAAATATATCAAGATCAATCCATCTGTTTTAAGTGCCATATCCAATATGGCTTCTGGCCCACCCTGATATTTGTATGTGGGATCGTATACAGGCATACCCCGGTTTAAGGACACTCACTTTAAGTACACTCGCGAGTAAGTACATCTAGCTCAATAGGCAAACGGCAGCTCGCGCATGCACCTGTCTGCACGTCCTGAACAGCAATACTGTCTCCCTACCTGTACCGAAGCTGTGCGCAAGCGGGGAGACTATAGAGCCTGTTACAAATGTGTTATTTACATCAGTTATGCACGTATATAACGATTGCAGTACAGTACATGCATCGATAAGTGGAAAAAGGTAGTGCTTCACTTTAAGTACATTTTCGCTTTACATACATGCTCCGGTCCCATTGCGTATGTTAATGCGGGGTATGCCTGTATAAGTCTCTTATAGCACGTCTCAACAGAGAGTTGTCTAAGGGCCTCTTTATAGGAACTGTAGTTGAGAACCACAATCCCACCCCCTTATCAGCTTTTTTGATAATAATACTTTGGTCAGCCTTAAGATGTTTTAAGGATTTAACTTCTTGATGGGATAGATGTTTTATAAATCCCTTTCCTGATATCCTTATATTTAGCGATATCTGATCTCACCAAATTCATGAAGGTACTTACTGATGGTTAATACTACTTACTGATGTGCAGCGTGTAGGTGAAACAAACCCTTATGTGCGTTTGAACTTTGCTCATTGTGTTGATACTTCAGTCGAAGACGCTCCAGTATTTGATGATTCAGGATTAGAGTAATCAGACAGTCGATGAAAAAAGTACTTAAGATTTAGTCATCTTTCCATTTTAAACAGATCAACTTCAAAACTAAAAAGATCAAAGTGATTGGTTGGCACAAAAGAAATAGCCTTTCTGAGTAAAGAAATATCACTCTCAGTGAGCGGCCTATCAGAGAGGTTGAACAACACGTCTCTTGCTGGATCGCACGTGTCTGTCGTTTTGCGACTGGTGAGCCCAGAGCCGCAGACAGGTTTCCCAGGGCCCAGGACTAGAGTTACGTCTGGGGTCCCTCCCCCTCGGCGGTGTTGCGAGACACCCTCCCCCCCCATTTCACACCTCACGAGCCCCCTCTATTTCCACTCTCTTCCCATGTATTTCTCCCCCCTCCATCTCACTCCCTCTTCCTCACTCACCCCCTCTCACTCTCCCCGCTCCATCAATTACCCCACTCTCACTCAGTCACCCTTCTTCACACTGTTTCTTTCCCTCCTCTGCCTCGCATGTAATTCTCTCCCCTGCGTCTCACTCGTACTCCCTCTTTTCCTCACTCACTCCCTCCCCCCTGTCTCCTCTCACGCCCCCACTTTTCATCAATTACCTCACTCACACTCAATCCCCCGCCCACAAAATACATACCAAAAAAACCTACCCCCCTAAATACATATAACCCCACCCCAATACATAATAAAAATACAACCACCCTCCACCCCAATACATAATAAAAATACAACCACCCCCACCCCAATACATAATAAAAATACAACCACCCCCACCCCAATACATAATAAAAATACAACCACCCTCCACCCCAATACATAATAAAAATACAACCACCCTCCACCCCAATACATAATAAAAATACAACCACCCTCCACCCCAATACATAATAAAACACAACACACCCCTCCACCCAATACATAAAAATACAACCACCCTCCACCCCAATACATAATAAAAATACAACCACCCTCCACCCCAATACATAAAAATAACAACCACCCTCCACCCCAATACATAATAAAAATACAACCACCCTCCACCCCAATACATAATAAAAATACAACCACCCTCCACCCCAATACATAATAAAAATACAACCACCCTCCACCCCAATACATAATAAAAATACAACCACCCTCCACCCCAATACATAATAAAATCACACCACCCTCCACCCCCAATCATAATAAAAATACAACCACCCTCCACCCCAATACATAATAAAAATACAACCACCCTCCACCCCAATACATAATAAAAATACAACACACAAAACATATAAAAAATACACCCCCCCACTCCCACATACATATAAAAAATACCCCCACAACCCCCAATACATATAAAGAATACACCCGTCCGGCGCTCCAAGTTGGGTCCGACCCCTGGATGGGCTCGGCTGCCGGTCCTCTCACGGTCGAGCCCCAGTTCTCCATCAGCTGCAGGCCTCTTCCTCACTCTGTCCCACGCCGAGCTTCCAAAGCTGGCATGCGCCGGGCCTCCCTCTCATGCCGGCGCACGCCGGAGGCTGGGCCAAGCTTATTTCATGAATAGAGAAGGTAGAGAAGAACCCAGTATAGCGCTCAAGTTCACCCTCTGGTGATGAATGTATGATTTAAAACATAAACTTTATTAAATGCAACACATATATAAAATAATGGGTATTAAAACGACGTACTAGAGGTCAATTGATCTTGATACTGACAGCCGTATAGGCTCAGGATCAGGGTAGTATGTGTGTCCTATGTGTATCAGGTATCACACAGGAAACTGAACAAAACAGAGATCCTAGTATGGACCTCTGTAAGAGGTGAATATAGTAGGGTGTGCTCGGATAGGTACTGTGTCTACAGGTCACATAAGGCAGTATCTGCATAAACCGTTTATAGAAGGTGATGTGACTAGTAGTAACTGATGCACATGTGGAGCAAATATATTGTGCACCAGTAGATCTCAGTGTGCAGTCAGCTAAATCCTCCTCTGTGTTCTTAGCTATGTGCTTGGTGCTGTGTAAGGCTGACCTCAGGTAACCTACTGAGGTCCACAGTAGGAGTGTGGTGTCCTATAGTAACCTCCGTGGCAGTATCAAAGGTAATGATCTTAAACACTATGTTGTCAAAAGTGGTAGTAGGCATCCTTGTCAGGTAGATCATGACACATAGATGAACAATACATATTGAAGAGGAGATGGCTGCGTAATGTAGAGAAGTAGCCTTAGGTTGCTGTTAACAATATACAACAGCGCAACCCAAAAGGAACATCACTGGGTACTTCAGTAGAGAGCACTATCCCTATCAATACTCTATAAAAAGAGGCTCTTAGTGTCCATCGGGGCACTTGAAGCCTGTATATCAGTGCGGGCAGGATACCGCATCAACTCGCGGTGTGAAGCATGATTACGGAAACAATTACAATCCTGCGCGTGCACGTGTGGGAACAGAGCCGACGCGCGCGTTTCGCGAGAGGCTTTCTCAAGGCGAAATGGTAAGTGTTACCAAGGGTACCCTGCAGGTGAGCAGGTATATATAGGAATTTTTCGGTTGTGTGCCTATGGAAGGCAGAGAGCCTTTCCATCAGCATCACTTCCCCAAATCTATTTGCCACCCCTGATCTGGAAGGAGGTAATGGACTCTTCCAGGCTACCGCTATTGCACACTTGGTGGCCTTCAGAATATGCGGAACCAAGCGTTTAATAGAAAAGTTTGCTTCCTCTATTGGTTTGGCTAATAGGTATACCAGAGGGTCAAGGGGGATTGTTAGATCCGTCGACTCCCTGATAATTCCCTGGATCATCACCCAATATAAGACAAAAAACAGCGCAAAACGCAAATGGTGAAGTATATCAAAACATGTTTAGTATAAAAAGGAGGTAAGTATTCTGCGTACATTAATATAAAAGAACATTCGCATATATGTGTACAATACACGATTTTACCACACAGCTGGCATCAGGGTGGGCAGTGGGTGGAGGTCCCTCTGGTAGATAGTCCTCTGCAGTCTCCAGGTAATGTCTGGGTCTCTCACGATGACAGCAGCTTGTGACAAGCATCCAAATCATCTGGAGATTACGTGTAGAGGACACTTAGTTGTCGTCTGGGTTCGAACATCACGTGCTGCACTGATGTAGAGAGTCCTCGGCTGAGTTGAACACACTATGTGTGTAATGGAGAAAAGTCTCTATAGCAGTATGCCAGTACGTCGGTAATAGGGAAGCACGAGGAGGTGTTTGCGTCTCAACCAAGATAGCCGGCGACTGGCAATGACGATTCACCTCTCAATGTCCGCGCATCCGTATGATGTCACACAGGGGGCGTGACTACAGCAGTATAGACACCCAAGCGGTGTGCCGTAAGGATAAAAATACACAAGATAGTGCTATCCAAATAACTACCTTATAGGGCTGTTATGGACGCATAAAAGGTACCATAAAAACATAGAATAATCCTACACGTTTCGTAGCTGTAGAATGCTACTTCTTCAGGGAACCCTGGATGCTCGTCAAAAGCTGCTGTCAGCGTGAGCTATGTGGTAAAATCGTGTATTGTACACGTATATGCGAATGTTCTTTTATATTAATGTACGCAGAATACTTACCTCCTTTTTATACTAAACATGTTTTGATATACTTCACCATTTGCGTTTTGCGCTGTTTTTTGTCTTTTATCCCTAGTTCGTGAGGGTGCCGAGCCACTCCTTAACTATAGCTGCATACGCCTATCACGTTACCTTACAGTTTTGTATGGTTTAATTTATATCTTTTTCTCCATACCTTTTCTTCACATTAGGGTTGTGTATATTATTGTGTGCACAGTCAATTAAGATATAGGGGTTGACAATATTGTTTTTTCACTGACAGACATTGGTCTTTAACACATCCAAGTTGTTTTTTGTGCTGCACACTTATTCTTTTCATCACCCATCACCCAATATGTCTGGATTGCCGGGCAGTCCCACCATATATGGACCATGTTGTCCACCTGTCCACAACCCCTCCAGCATTGATCAGAGGATTCTGGGAAGATCTCCTTCAGTCTCATTGGCGTGAAATACCATTGGTAGATTATTTTGTATATATTTTCTTTTGTGACCGTGCAGATGGAAGTTTTGGCCACATTGTCCCATATATCTTCCCATTCCTCTCTGTCAATTTCTATACCTAAATCATTGGCCCATTTGACCATATATCTATGGACGGGGTATTCCCTGCAGATTCGATCCCTGCATAAATCATCGTTATTAGGCCCTTTTTACATTCTGCTTTTTTGCACAGAGATTCGAAGTTGGAGAGGTCCGCAAATTCCAACTTATTTGAGATGGATTGAAGAAAATGTCTTATCTGTAAATATTGGAAGAGGGGTAAATTCGGGACTTGGTATTTCAGCCTGAGCTCTTGGAGACTTAATAGTTTCCCCTTATAGAGAAGGTCTCCTATCGTTCTAAACTTTTTATTTTTAAACTGGTCATAGTGACCTGAGCCGATTCCCGGTTGAAAATCTGGGTTATCGAAGAGGGGCACAAGCTGGGAGACATTTGGTGTGAGTTTGAATTTTGCCTTGACCTTAGCCTATATGTTCATGGTAAATTTTATTGGACCTAGTTGTGGACACTCATGGTACATTTTATTGGACCTGCTCTATCCTATTCTTGATGCCTAGATCCAGAATCCTGCGGCTCATAAGAAAAGGTTGTGGTATAAAAATTATGACCACAGTACCCACAGACGCTGCTTAGATTGCAAATAAAATAAGGGGAGATCGTGGTACAGAAATTGTGACCACGGTGACCACAAACCCTGCATAAATAACACAGTCAAACCTTGCTACAAGATGGTAAGTAGCCGATGGTTTCATAGCCTCACTAGCGTGGGTCACTTGATGAAAATGTCACAAAGACCCAAATAATGTACAGTATTTGTATACCAGACTTGCACCCTCTCTAGCCACCTTTAAGAGCCACCTTAAGACATACTTGCTTAAAGAAGCATATGAGTAGCACTGTGGCTAATACTATACACAATACATAAAGCTTGGCCCCCTGCAAACGCACTTACCAGAATGCCCTCCTCCTGTCTCTGTCTGTTCTCCCTTCCAATTAGATTGTAAGCTCTTCGGAGCAGGGACTCCTCTTCTAAAATGTTACTTTTATGTCTGATGCACTTATTCCCATGATGTGTTATTTGTAGTTATTTGTTATTTATATGATTGTCAAGTGTATTACTGCTGTGAAGCGCTATGTACATTAATGGCGCTATATAAATAAAGACATACATACATGCATAAATATTCATATACAGGAAGTCCTCCCACGAGGGAGTGAAGAGGCGGTGCGCAGCAAGAAGGAGATGGCAACTGGATAGCTCAATTGAAAAAAGTTTAATGCTCAATCATGATGGCAAAATGTTAAAAAAACACAGAGCAGAAGAAACTCATACGCGTTTCACGCTAACTTAATATCACTTTGATTCAGGACTGCTGCTTACTCCAGGAGACTACAGACCGATCTCCCTTTGCCACAAGTGGATTTGTCATCCCTTTTTGTGATTATACAGATTGCCTCTCACCAGTGCACTTATAGGGCGTCTCTGCAATAGGAGTTTCATGTATTTGTCTACAACATTGCTTCAATACTAGAACCTCCAGAGTTTCTCTGTTATTTGTCTTATTTTGCAGCCATGTCTGCATGGGTTACTTCTACCAACTGTACCCACCACATGTGGACTCTGAGCACTGTTTAGGAACGTTTTTCTCTGTGTATATTCATATATAATAGAGACAAAAATTAAAGGTAATTGTCTAAGTTGTAATAGCAACAGTCACATAAGTGGTATCCTGATAAATATCCTTCTCAGTTACAGTGTATACTCTCAAGAAGATTACCAGAGACTGTGAAAAGAATAAATACATACAGTATGTATACAGGTGAAGGTAAGCCCTTGTCCGAATCCTTGTGGCTAGGTAGATGACCCTTCAGGTCATACAGTAAGTGGAGATTGTCACGGGAGACCAGGCGATTACACCTTTATACCGGGATCATATCACTGAGCAAAACGAGTTCATGAAATAAATTGTAAATGTATTCACAGGAAAAGGCAAACACACAATGTTGCACAATGTACAGTAAAAAGACACTTACTTGGGAATTTGGGATAGAGCCTAGACTCTGCTAAGTGCAAGGAATCCTCACCCTGATAACAGTTGCAAAAACAAGTCAGAAAATATTCCAGGCAGCTTTTCCGCTGAAGCAACCCTTTTCTGCTGGAGACTTGAAACTGGACACTTAGCATCTGAGAATCTTAGAGGACTGGACATAGTTGGAGAACACTGCAGAACTTTGCAGCATTAGGAGAACAACTAGCAAACTCCTAAGAAAAAACAGAAAATCTGAGCTGCGTAAGGGTTTTTAAAACCTCTCAGTTTCATTCACAGAACCCTTATAGCCCAATCAAAAAGCCTGAGAAATTTCTCAGCAGCTAATCAGAGCAGGGCTGGTAGGACGTACAGGGTTACCTGAAAATCTGAATGAACCCAGGGGCATGGGAGATCCCTCCATGGCATCCGCGGTGACAGGCCCCGACCAGTCTGGGAGCCAAATGGACATGCACATTGCGTCCATTGATCTGAGGATGTGGATAATTGAGTCCCACCCTCCTGTCCAAATGGTTGTCACATGTTGGACATCCCCAGGGCTTTAATTCCCAGATGTCCTGCCAGACCTTTTGGCACCACTTGGTAGCCCAGAGGCCTGTCAGCGCATTAGTTCGGAGAGTCCCAGCTCATTTCTGTGCACAAGCATATGTTTTAAAACACACAGTTTAATAAAATATACCTTACACTTTTAAAATGTCGAGAACAGGAAAAAAGTGATGCATCCAAATTGGTCAAAGTTCCTCAATAACATATGTAAATGATACTGGATAGCAGTGGAAAGTCCATGAATGATATGGCAATTATCAGGTGCGGGCTAGGAGTCTAGTGGGGTCCACATGACCACCACAAATGAAACACCATAACAGCCCCCCCTAGTAACCAATATAAAATGAACAGAGGCACTGGTAAACATATGCATATATGTAGGGGCGCTCTGGCCCTATTACCTTAGTGCTTGCAGGACTTCCAGATATCCAGGGCGTGCAGTTCATCCAGGTAGATAGCCAGCAGGAAGAGAGGTGAAGATGTGTTGCACTGCCTCAATTTCCAACTCCCAATGAGACCGGAAAAAATACAAAGTGAGCACTCAGCTAAACAACAGGTCAGGTTTATTGCAGGGTGGTGCAGCAAACGCTTGGTGCGTTCGTGTGGCTTTGCTGTCCCCTTGCTGCACCACCCTGCAATAAACCTGACCTGTTGTTTATCTGAGTGCTCACTTTGTATTTTTTCCGGTCTCATTGGGAGTTGGAAATTGAGGCAGTGCAACACATCTTCACCTCTCTTCCTACTTTTAAAATGTCTAAGTCTTTTTTGGTGATGTGAGATAGAATGAGAACTTGTATGTTTTAGTCCCACTAGCCATATGCCTCACACTCTGCAAAACCAGATTTTAGAATTTAACCACACACCCCAGTCTTATATATAGCTGGAGCACCCCCTGAACCCCTCTACTGGGTTCAGGGTGATCTGGGCATTAGCTGGGCATCCCTCCTTATACTAGGGACCCCTTGACTGTTTCATGGACACCTCACATCCCTATGCCCAATTTACCTTTCTGGGTTGTGCTGAAGCAGGGAACTTAATGGTGTCATGCCCTATACAGCTTCTGGGTGACCTGGGAATTAAATGAGTATCCCCCTTAACCTAGGGGCCTCTTGACTGTGTCAGGGACACCTCACATCCCTATGCCCCTTTTACCTTTCTGGTCTGGGCTGAAGCAGGGAACTTGGCGTAACTGTTTTCAAGGGTGGATTTTGACCAGGGGTCTGTGCCTAGTTGCCCCCCCCTCTCCCCTCTAAACTCATAGCCTGTGAATCTCCACTGGTTAGCACTCCTGGAAAGGTAAAACACACATACATTCTTTATCGTTGGACAATCACATACATTTCATGTACAACCCATGGGTCCAAGAGCTGACACTTTAAACCCACAAACATGGTTCAGAGGTAACCAGCTGGGCATAATACCTTTACTGATGGCCTGGTTACCCCTTCACCATCACAGAGATCATGACAATAATGGTGCCCACACAGACCCTGGACTTGTTGCAATTAGAATAGTTGGGATGGTAAATAATTTACAGGGTGCAGGACGCCAAATCTCTAACCTCACCAACGAAAGTCATAAAGACCTCCCAAACAACCGTCATAGAGACCCGATGCGCCCGTTTCGCGTGTCCTGCGTACTTGGATTAACTGCACAAACTTTTTAATTGCAACAAGTGCACAGTCTGTGGACCCCATGGTCACCATTGTAGTAACTCACTGGTGACTTGCATTACTTATATCTGCGTTGGACGTAAACAACAGGATTTCTACCAACCTCCTTGTCTGCATTAATTAAGCCTTTCCAATACGGATGACTAATTAGAGGATCAAGGAAGCACTGAGTCTGTCTTCCTCACCACTACTTTAACATAGTAATTACCTATTGTGACACTTCTTTTATAATAGTCACTAATTAAAGGTTACGTCTTCATTCACATCAATTATACTTAGTCACCACTACACACATAAAGTATCTCTTGCTCCTGCCGTTTTCTTTTTACTTTATTTTGAGTTGCAGCATATCTCCATTGTTAATTGATATATATTTTCCACAGTAGCGATTGCAGCATCCAAGGGTCTGTTCTTGACCCCTTTGGGGTTGTCTTTGTTCAATAAAAATGTACCTGTGGAAATTATCTCATCCTAAAATGACACGAAAAGGTAGAATAATGAAAGTACTGTAGATATATAAAAAAAAAATGTATCTGCTCCTTCAAACATATATGCAGGTAGTGGGATACATCCCTTGACAAAGCGCGCCTCTGCGAAACGGCCGTCGGGACGCACGCCTCATCAGAAGGACGAATACTGTAGCCACAGTATGCAGTGATTATATACCTTTTTACCAACTCAATTTTACTATCCTTGAGGATTTACACCACCCACACTGGCGCCGACCCCCATCGCAGCATTTGATTACGCTACATTGGGGATTCGCGTCGACCTCTGCTGCAGCATATGTTGAATAGATACTTACCTATGTATTTACTTTGGCAGTCAAGACACCGACATGTACAGGCGCAATTACTATACTGTATATACATTGGCAGTAGCTACTGTTTACTTACCTAGGAAACAATGGATTCTGCAAACTTGACTTGCATTACTGAGCGAGTTTCACTGACTGAAGGTCGATCTGTGTATTATTAGATAGACAGCAATTTACCTTACAACTGCTGTCACACTATAACAAATTGCATTGCCACTGTCACAATTAATAGGCCCACTGATTTACATGTGACACTTTTACTAGGAATATTTGGTTCCCGCTGTTAACATATATTCTCTATTTCAGATGGTGCCTCTTGCATTGCTTTCTCCCTGAATTAAATGTACTCAAGCTGCCAACAGAGATCGGAATACCTACCATTAATGCCTATTCCTTGTAATACAGGCACCCTGGTAGGTTGAGGCTGTCCGTAACCGTTCCCACTACGGTTTCTCACCTTGGTTCAAACGAACAAGTACCACCCTAGTACATTACATTAGGTGCTTGGTCCCTATATGGCTTCCCCAGTATCTGTTCCTACCACAGGTTATCTTGCTCTGGCTCATTCTAACTGTTCTCACCACGGTAAAGCAGAGCCTCTATATATTATGCAATTGTAGTGTGGTCGTGGAAGAGAGGTCTCTACTAGGGAGTCCTTTCCTTCTAGTAGGGTCTAACTGGTCCGTCTCCGATATACTCTTACTGCAACATCCTAGTTTTTAAGTGACTCCATCATCACTGGACACTATTGGCTTCACACTTATCGCCATCAATGGGCATTTTTCATACCCCTCCAATTTTAAAGATTATATACTAATTCATTGTTTTTTTTAATAATGACATACTATCTGGCATTTCCTTTATTTCTAGCGGGGTTCTGTTCCAGCATTTAGCTATATACAGTTATAATCAGTGCTTGACAAATCACCCAAAAATCTACTCGCCGAACCAAAAAATCTACTCGCCACCTAGTCCCGCCCCCAACTCCACCCCTAGTCCCACCCCCAACTCCACCCCTAGTCCCGCCCCCAACCCCGCTTTAAAATAAAATATATAAATAAAATATTTAATAAATTCCTAGTAAGAACAACATTCGTTTTTGACATAAATGTATTTATTGTATTACATTATACTACAATTAGTCCTTGTTACGTGTGTGTGTGTGTGTGTGTGTGTGTGTGTGTGTGTGTGTGTGTCGGATGTACAAATAAAAGCCAGATGTGAATGACTAGTTTCCCGAACCCCTTAACCAGTGTCTGGACGTCGCCGCTTCACAATATCTAAAGCAGCAATCCCGCCTGGGATCTTACCTGATTCGCAGTCCCTCAATGTCCATGTACCCTCATTCCCGCAATGTTACACATTGGAGGGGATGTGTTCCCTACCTGTCTTCTGGGTTAGGGGGGGTTCCGATGTCTTCCGTGTGAAGCTTGAGTCAGATCTGGAAGAAAGCAGTATAAGTTATTTCTGTGTAGTTAGGGCAGTTAAGATATATAGGGTAAATAAGATATCCAGATCCAGAGTGTGAGACAGACATAGTGTGGGTGAGAGACACAGAGTGAGACACAGAGAGAGGGTGAGAGAGGGTAAGAGAGGGTGAGCGTCAGAGAGAGAGAGAGTCAGAGAGAGAGAGAGTCAGAGAGAGAGAGAGAGTCAGAGAGAGAGAGTCAGAGAGAGAGAGAGAGTCAGAGAGATAGAGAGAGTCAGAGAGAGAGAGAGAGTCAGAGAGAGAGAGAGAGAGAGAGAGAGAGAGAGAGAGTGAGAGAGAGTCAGAGAGAGAGAGAGAGTTCAAGAGTCAGAGAGAGAGAGTCAAAGAGAGAGAGTCAAAGAGAGAGAGAGTCAAAGAGAGAGAGAGAGTCAAAGAGAGAGAGAGAGAGAGAGAGAGTCAAAGAGAGAGAGAGTCAAAGAGAGAGAGAGACAGAGAGTCAAAGAGAGAGAGAGTCAAAGAGAGAGAGGAGGGGTCAGAGAGAGAGGGTCAGAGAGAGAGAGTGAGAGTCAGAGAGAGAGTCAAAGAGAGAGAGAGAGAGTCAAAGAGAGAGAGAGAG
>CM071574.1:38908767-39169495 GCA_036426205.1 Ascaphus truei
TCTCCCCTGCTGATCTTTAACCCACGGTAATAGCCCTGAGGAATAGCCCCTCCCTAGAGTAGGTTTTCCACTGTTGGTGTTTAGAAGAGTGAGTGTCAGCAGCTATAATGCTTGTAATGTTCCCTTCATTTTGCTGAGTCTCATTTCTCTACTGAGCACACTCCTAAGACAGTTGGAAGTGTGTACGCATACACTCAGCATGCTCGTTTTCAGAGGCTACCAAACATGACATTTCTGTGTTAATGAGAGAATGTGCTATTCATGTGATCCAAGTTTAGCACTGGGCGTGCGTGGAAGGGAACGTGGCTTGCTCACTTCACCTCGGTCTGAAGGATGAGCAGGGGGCTCTGAGTGATCCCCACGGGTCCCTTGTGGCTAAGACCACTACAGGCAAGAAGATGTCATTGTTCATTACCGTCCTTACTGTAATTAGAGGCCTGTCCGACTTCCAGTGAAGAGAACCTCTGCGCTCTTGCTGAACATGGTAGCACGTGTTGGGTAGACCTAGGCAGCATTTGGATGATCACATTGGACAGTCCGCTCCTCTCAGGCATCAAGCATAATTCCCCCCTCCAGAAGTGGTCCTACCTAGCCCTTCAACACTAAGGGCTAGATCCACAAACCTCTGCTAAAGGAGCAATTCATTATGCTTTTTTTGTTCTTTTTTAAAATAGGATTGAAGCAGGGGGTCTCCGGAGCTGAACCCCATTACTTTCTGCATCCGGAGATACTTACCTCTGTACAGGGTGCGGGTAGCCGCTCTGGCTGAGCTAGCTGGGTTTTAACGTTTAATGCTCCCGTGTGACATGGGCCAATAGGAAGCCGCACAGGATGATATCGCAGCATCCTATTGGCCGCAGGGCGGGAGCTTTGAAACTTTGCCAGAACTTGAACTCTGCTACCGGCACGCCCTACGAAGGTAACTAAATCCGTAAGCAGGGGGTCCCCGGAACTGAAATGAATGGGGTTCAGCTCCGGAAACCCCCTGCTTCAATCCTGTGTAAAACAATGTAAACAAAAAACACGGCTTGGTTTGCCGCTTTAAAAACTCAATCCTCCTTCCAGAGCCTATATGAGCTCAACTAATATTGGTATTTTACTCCCTGAGCATATCCTGCCCTTAAAAAACTCTGTACCCCACTGTACCACGCTGCGGAACATGTTGGCGCTTTCACAAATAAACGATAATAATAATATCCAGCAGGAAAACAATGTTTTTCTCCAGGCCTCAATGACCGAAAAGTGGTTAACAATAATTGAATTCTACTTCCTTTTTAATACTCCCACCTTGGGGGTGGGATCCTGTTAGCACATTTCTGCCATGCCAACCAAAACAGCAGCTTGGAAAGGTGCCGGGATATCCTCATTATGCACTCGAGGCTGGGAAAACAGGAAATCTTGCAATTTGCACAAGCTCACCTAGTGATCATGGCAGGGATTGAACCAATAGCCTTGTATTAGTATGTGTACGCAAACCCACTGCCTCTCATGTGTAATCTCACTTCTTAGATCAGCAGTTCTCCACCATTTTTGAGTAGTGGCTACCTAATGCAATGACCACCTGACACACCCTTATACAAATTGGACCTAAAACAAAAACACACTAGTGTATGATCTACAATTGATTAATATGGTGCATGTGTAGCCAGGTCTCCTCTGCCTGTCAGCACCCCCCTCACCTCGAGCGCGATTGCGGGCACTGCCGAGTCCCAGGGTGGCCCTGCTCGGCGATCGCAGAGGTGAGAGCGGTCAGGTCCCGGCTCGGGGGATGCGTGCGGCCGGTTGCCAAGGCCGCACACACGTCCCAGGGCTCCCGGTGCTCCCGGAGCCGGGCGGTGAGGGCGCCGCCATTGAATGGTGACTCGCGCAGCGCGCATGCGCAGATAGGGTCCTAGAGCTAGGGAGAAGTCGCGCGAGCGTAGGAACAGCCCAGGAAAGGTTGAGGCAGCCTCAGATAGCTTGCGCAGGCGCAGGACAAGGGAGAGAAAGTCCGCAAAGCCCTAGCCTACCAGGGAAGGCTCTAGAGAGGAACTACTCCCCCTCTGGTGGGAGCCATCGCAGGTGGAGGCGCTGCACCGAGTAAGTGGTTACTCATAATATCATATTGCCCCAGGTTCCCCGTGGCGGAAGCTCAGCCCTCCTGTGAGCCAAGCAGGTAAAGCACCACACACTGGTAACACTGTATGTTCTCCGCACCCACACTATAATCTGCGATTGGGTGGGGGAAAACCCGTTACATTTGGAGGCGCTGCTGAGATAGACCTGGAGTGCCCTGTTCTATTTTTTTTCAAATTGCCCAATATATATTTTCACCATGTTTGTAAAGTCCAGCCGCGAGGTCCTTGCCTGGGCGTTGAGGCAAAATCTTAGCCCCCGCCGTGTGGTGGCCGTAGGAGGCCTTCCCGCACAGGTATTAGATAGGGAGGTCTGGACGCATATGCGTAAAATCCCCGGGTGGTCGTACTCTTATCTATTAGATGAAGATCAAGATCCCACATCCCGGTGGTATTCGATACTTTTTGTGGCGACCCCCGAGTGGGATATATGCCTGTCAGAGTCCCCATCCACGTTGTTTATGCCTGGGTGCCCCCCTGAGGGATACCCTTTAGTCTACGCTGATCAAGCGCCGTGGCAACTTCCCCAAGTTAGCAACATGCACGTGCTGCTGAACTCGAGGAGGCGAATTACCTTGCAGAAAGCGGTCCGGGACTGGCGGGAAAACCAGATCTCCGCCCCTGCAATGTGAGTGACTCAGTGCAGAGCCAGACCCACTCAGTGATAGAGCGTGCCCCTACTTTAAATTCCACCAGGGGGAGCAAGCCCAGTGAACAGCAATCAGCAACCGCTGTTCCCACTAAAGACAGTACAGAATGTAGAGAAACACACCCTCAGTTGTATGGAGCATGGCGGACAAAAGGAGGGAAAATACCCTTTCTTGTGTGCCCATGCCTACAAAAGGATTTGAGTCTATCTGGTGGTATGGACTTTAACCCCTTTAGGCTACCAATAGAATACCGGGTGGCAGTGGTGGCTGATGAGGGGTGCATAAGATGTGTTTGTAACCAGTGTGACTTCCCAGGTGGCAAACAGACCTGGGGTCCCAAGTGTGCCTGCTGTGAGGCACAGTTTCTAAAACCAGTGCTGCTGTGTGCTACGGAACCCGCAGAGAGAGATGCGGCTAACCAGCCAAGCGAACCATCGAAGGAGAAGAGCGTGACCGCAGTGGAGGTACCGGAGCACGCCAGCTTCGTACCAACAACCACTGGCTGTATCGCAGAAGACCCCGGTGACTCCCTTGCGGAGGATCCGATCGTAATACTCTCCAAGGAAGTCCCATCGGTGGCGATGCGCCTACCGGCAAACCACCCCAGCGGTGACCCAGAGGGGACAGAGGAATCACAGGTTGCAGTAAATCCTGATATGGGCCCGTGTGCCCTATACCGGCCAGTCCGGCCTACAGAGGTACCATCGGTCCCAGGCGTGGGATCAGTACCTGCTAACGAAGACAAGGGTGAGTTGACTGCTCCAGGGGTGTCGGGTGTGAGCCTCCAGGTGACCGTGGAGCACGGTAGCTCCTTAAGTCTGGCCACCCGGTCGAATGGCTCCACTCGGCATCGCGTCCTGGCGGAGGTGGCTCTCCTAGAAGGTAGCTGTCCAATGGTGCGAGTGGACCAGTACATGTCTGATTGTGTTCCAGATGAAGAGAAGCCCATCGCAAGCCAGCGGAGTTGTGAGGAACCTACTAACTCCCCTCAGGCTCCGATGGAGGTGACCGTGAAAAAGGCCAGAATTAAGGTTTCGGATCTGAGTGAGAGCCCGTGCGCTCCAACTCAAATGGTCCCAGGACTGGGATCCCACGCTCCCGAGTTTCAAGACAGTGAGTGGACTGTCCCAGAAGTGTTGTGTACAGGTCCCAAGACAGCCGAGGTGGGAACTGACAGCGTCCCCGAGGACCTGTTGGCCACAGCGAATCACTGCAGTGGTAAGGTATCTACCCTTTACCCCCTGCAGGGTGAAACCGAGACATTGCCAGTTGCTTGCTTCCCAGTGGAAGATTCACAAGTAAGTAGGGACAAGGACTGTATGGAGAAGGATTTAGGGAAATTTGCCTCCTTTCAGGCCAAAAAGGAGTGGCCCATTCGCCAAGTAGTGGACCGCGGGAAAGGACCTGGCCTCCTGGTCTACCGCATCCATACCACGGATGACCGGGTAAAGGCCTGGTTAAAAGACATGCTACTATTCCGTTCACCAGGGGGAGGAAATAGTAAGAACCCTGTGACTGTTGCCAGTAAGTGTGCTCTCCAAGAGATTCCTCCGGGGGAGGCTCACGGACGCAAAGGTGAGGTACCCCCATCTGATCAGTTAGGGGCACCCCACAAATGGTCTCAGCTCAGTTCGGTTAATTGGTGTGAAGTACATTGTAACCTGATGTTTAAAGTTACAAGTGATAAGTTGTATGTATTATGCACTGCATTTTCATTGTATCACCACCTGCCGATTGATGTCGTTCCCCAAGCGAGGACGTTGGGTGTTTCACCAGGGGGAAGATGTAGCCAGGTCTCCTCTGCCTGTCAGCACCCCCCTCACCTCGAGCGCGATCGCGGGTACCGCCGAGTCCCAGGGCGGCCCTGCTCGGCGATCGCAGAGGTGAGGGCGGTCAGGTCCCGGCTCGGGGGTTGCCGGGGACGTGTACGACCGGCTGCACCGAGTAAGTGGTTACTCATAATATCATATTGCCCCAGGTTCCCCGTGGCGGAAGCTCAGCCCTCCTGTGAGCCAAGCAGGTAAAGCACCACACACTGGTAACACTGTATGTTCTCCGCACCCACACTATAATCTGCGATTGGGTGGAGGAAAACCCGTTACACATGCAATCAGTCTCTGCAGATGGTCCAGTGGTTTTAGCAGTATTCCCTTAGAGCAAGTGACTATGGCTCAACAGGCTACAATATTAGGTAAGTAAACTTGAAAAAAGTCCTCAATGTGTATTGATAACGAAAAAACTGTGCTCAGAGAGTGAATCTCGCCCGGTCCTGATTCAACTGCCAGCGGGGTGGTGTGGTGTTGTCTGATCAGCCAGTTGGTTTAAATGCCTCTCTCCCGGCTTCTCGATTACTTCCGGGTTTGTGCGTGCGGTCAGTGATGTCATTGTGGGCGGAGCTTGCTTGTGGCTTGAATATAATTAGAACAAAGTCCAATATTCAGCGCATCTAAATCTCAAATAAGGTAGTGCCAATATAAAGACTGATAAACATGAATCTGCATGGAATAAGATTGCAATAAACCCCCATGGGACTATATACTGTCGCAAAATGATATGGCTCATAAATTGGGTACTGTGAACAATGACAGTCCTTTGGATCTATGAGGATGGTAAAAACCACAACAAAGATCAGTGGACTATATATAAACAGACCCTAGAGCCTAGCACACTAGCCAGTGTGCCACATGTGACAGTCAGTGGTGATAGAATAACTCACGATTGTGATGTCCTTCCAATTTCAATGTGTGCCTCACGCTGATAGTAGCATAGAAGTTCCAGAGATGTAGGCAACGGAGCACAGCAAGCAGAAAAATAGCAAGTGGGGGCTACGAGGTCAAAAAATAATAAAAATGTATTGAATCAAAATACACATGGTATATAGCAGGTAAGTACCACTCTCGCTTGTGGTTTGGCTCGTGAAGGGTGTGACGTCATTCTATGGGCTGAATTTCACCATACCTCACATAGGGCTGTGCGCATGATGCTAATGAATGCATCCTTCAGTGTCCGTTTGCCAGCTCTGACAGGCGCAGTCTAAATCATTCTGATGGCTGTCACTTTTGTCTAATACATTTCTTTATCTGCTGTTCACATTGTCTTGGCGTTCCATGCCAGTGAAAAAACAAGAGGACATAAACAGGGTTATAGATTAATAGACATCTGTACACTGTCCCATACAAAGAAACCAATGACAATGTCATGTTCCTGATTCTATTGTTATGACACCACCTCACAAAACATCTTAAACTACTACTAAGGCAGGAATCATAGTATTAACTAATTATATTCTAGATACAGATACTCTGTCACAGAACATTAGAATCAGGAACATGGCACTGTTCATTCACTCCACTGAAGGATGCATTCATTAGCATCATGCACACAGCCCTGTGTGAGGTATGGTGAAATTCCGCCCATAGAATGACGTCACGCGCTTCACGAGCCAAAGCCAGAAGCAAGCTCCGCCCACAATAACATCACGCGCTTCACGAGCCAAGCCAGAAGCAAGCTCCGCCCACAATAACATCACGCGCTTCACGAGCCAAGCCAGAAGCAAGCTCCGCCCACAATAACATCACTGACCGGGCGCGCACACCCGGAAGTAATCAAGAAGCCGGCAGAGAGGCATTTGAACGGACTGGCTGATCAGACAACACCACACCACCCCGCTGGCAGTTGCTAATACAACTGGACCATCTGCAGAGACTGATTGCATGCACCGTATTAATCAATTGTAGATCATACGCTACATGTTTCTTGCTCAATAATACACAATAGAATTTTAATCATCGTTATTTTTCTTGTATTCATTTTGGAGTGCGGGGAACACCTGGTGTGTTTGATAGTGTACTTAGGAGAGATTAGGGGTCTCTTCACAGTTCCCGTACACCCACAGGGTACTTATGTCAGTATTAAAACTACACACACGGTAGTGCGGTCTATACAACATACTTTCTAAGTGTTAAACACCTTCAATTAACCCCCTACCCTAATCGCTAAAAACCCATTACATTAACCCCCTACCCTAAACAGTAATACAACTTACCTGAGAAGTGGCCAGTGGCTGGGATTCCAATGGGGGTTCGGCCGCGGCAGCGGGGTGAGTCTCCGCGAAGCATTGGCGGCCATTTGGTCGGGGTGAAATGGTGCGATCAAATGTCCCATGCCACTCGGCAGAGGGTCGCAGCACACCAGGATTGTCCGACGTCCTCTCAAATCCACTTCTGTGTAGGTAGTTTAAGCAACACTTACAGTAGGAGACCTGTGATTAAAATGATTTCTCTAACGCAGTAGTGAGGAGACGCGAGTAACAGCGGCACAATATCAAACAGGGGAAAGCGTTTACTTGATAGATGTACATGTTGCATTTTCCTTCTCTTTACAAGTCCTGATATGAAGAGAGAGACGGCATCACAGCACTCGTGTGGATTGTCAATTAAGGACATGTCACCATTGCTGTGCAGTAGAAACATTTATTTTATTTTTCTTACAAATTGCCTTGTTTCTGCTGCCTTTTCAATAAGGCTTTGTCCCCCCTTGATTCACTCAAGACAGAAATCTTTTCAATAATGAGTATGCTGTAAGACACTTTCCAGCGTAAGTTGCACTAAAGCCCTGGAAGGTGTTCTTTGGCATGGAACCACTTACTAAATATAGGGTTTGTCTTTGCTGGTGATCTTCAAAGCATTGTACATGTTATAATCTCTGTATAGTGAATCCTTGCCCTGAAGAGCTTACTGTCTAATTTCTAGCACCTGAGACACAACGACTTAAAGTAATTTCACCAAGGAGTTTGTGTTGAGCAGAGCAGCTGACAGGTAAAGATGACTACAAACCTTTGGACACTTGGTTAAAAGGCTGTGCTAGCGGTAGGGGCATTGTCTTTGAAGTGGGAAGGGTCTGGTTCCAGATCCTGGACAAGCTGGATCTGACTGCAAGTTTTTTTTGGGACAATCGCTTACAAATTATATTCTGTACTTTAGCGCAATATAAAAATAGATGGTTATAATTAGACACCACCTTTTAAATGCACTTAACATACATACTGTATGCAAAGTTATGCGCATACTGCAAGGCATCAGAGCTTCACACTGCGGATTATGGGCATTATTTACTAAGTGGTGCTATGCTGTAAGACACTTAACGTCCCATTTAGCTTGAATGGTGCTTCAGCGCTGGAAGGTGTTGTGTGGTGTAGCACAGCTTGGTAAACATGGCCTAGAATAAGAAATGAATACAAATATAAATAGATCAACGTTGGTCTGCAGCCTGAAAACCCCAAACTCTTATCTGCCATCAGTGTCTGTGTAAGTTAATGCCTGCAATGTATCTTCTCTTCCCCACCATCCTAAATTCATGGTGGTGCTTTGTTTGAGGATGGGAGAGATGGCACAGCTGCTACTGAGCTCCTGCAAAGGAAGAGTCTTCTCAAAAGCTATTAGCAGGCAGGTGTTCTGAGAGAGATGGCACAGGACATGTGTGTCATTTGTCAATCAATTCCTCTTTCTGTGCTAACCACACAGAGTCAATGCTGGTGCATCACCTGCTGTAATGAGGCATTTAAAATCTGCTGTGCTGCTCATCAGCTTCTCAGTGTAGACTTACAAATACAAAGGGAGACTGTTGCATTCAGAGGAACAAGGGGAGACGAAAGCAAAGTTAGATCTCTATTCCTAATTCTTAACAAGTGCAGCACAGATTCAAACCCCTACCCAACCAGAGGGGCAAAAAATGCACCATGGCAGAGATCTAGTGAGGGTTTGTATGTTAGGGCTCTGTTAAGGTCCTTTGGAGAATGTGCATTGGGGGTTGACTGGATGTATATACTCGCCTACTCACCATCATTATACATAAGAGCATGTTCATCTTCATCACCAATTCAAATGTAATTACATTTTTGTCCCAGCAGCAGCAAGGGGTCAGTAATGTTTTAGAGGGAACCTCAATGTATAATTATCTTTATTTTATTTATATGGTTTTATACATATGAATTATTTTTTACATAAGTATCGGTCTAACATTAATTTGAAAATGACATTCTGTGGACTGAATGCCCGAAATCAGCTCTGTGACCTGTAATTTAATCATCTGCCTATTCTTCCTGCTAACTAGATTTCTCTTCTTTCTGAAAAAAATACAAGAAAAGAAACGCCAAGAATACGATTAGCACAAAGACTCAATTAAGTAATAATCCCCGAAGAACAGGGCATTTCTGTCCAATAATGCCCTGTTCTGAGGGGATTATTACTATTATAGGCTGAATGTAGGCTTATTCCATAAATCATAGACACTTTGTGTAGTTATATAGATTTTTATTAAAATAAAATGGTAAATACATTAAAGCACCTCTATATACACTTACACTGCAGCTATCTATATCCACACACTGCCGCCCCCTCTGTGTGCACGTACGTACACACACACATACACACACACACACACAGTAGCTACATCAAAACTCTGCTGCTATACACACACACACACGCTGCTGCTACACACACTCTAGCTACACACACATACAAACTGCAGCTACACCCAAACAGCAGCTACACACACCCTGCAGCTACAAACACACACAGACACACAAACTGCAGCTACACACACACACACACACACTGCAGCCACACACACACACACACAAACTGCAGCTACACACAAACCAACTGCAGCTACACACAATACAAACTGCAGCTACACACAAATACAAACGGCAGCTACACACACACAAACTGCAGCTACACACACATACAACACACAAACTGCACCCATACAAACTACAGCTACACACACACACACAGACCCCCACAAACGCCGCATCACACAAAACTGCAGCTACACCACAAACAACTGCAGTACACAACATACAAACTGCAAGCTACACACAAATCAAACGGCAGCTACACACACACAAAAACTCAGCTCACACCATCCAACACACAAACTGCACCCATACAAACTACAGCTACACACATACAAACTGCAGCTACACACACATACAGCACACAAACTGCAGCTACACACACACAAACTGCAGCTACACACTAGACAGACTGCAGCTACACACACACTGCAGACACACTTAGGCCTGGGACATGGTGCAGGGAGGAGCGCTGGGCAGTGCTGACGCTCATGCTCTCCTGCTCAAGCAGGAGATTTGTCTTGTCCCTGCATGAGCGCCAGCGAGCGCGCTTGTGTGCCGGGTGGGAGGTGGGCGGGAGGCGGAGTGGGAGGCGGGCCTAGCGCGCCACATCACGGCGCCGACGTCACGGACTGCCATTGGCATCTGGCAGTCACGTGACTGGCCCTGCGCTTCCCTCAGTGGGAAATCTAAAATTGGTCTGTCGGCTGAAATTCCACACGCCTCCGCACGCCTGCGGAAGCGCCGTCTAAAGCCGTGCTGATAGGGATAATGTTGCCCCTCAGCGCGGCTCAGTGCGCCTCAGCACGGTCTTTTTGACCATGTCCGAGGCCTAACTTTACACTCCCTCCCTTCTCTCAATTAAGTCTGTTAGCCCTGTTCATGGAGGGAGGGGGAGGAGTCACAGCCTGCTGTTTCTTCCTGACCAATCCCTTGCCCTGTCTCAGAGCTGTTCCTTCCCCCTGACCAATCTCCTGCCTGTCTTAGAGCTGTTCTGAAAGTTGATTCTCTGGAAAGAAACACATTGGAAAGAAACACTTTGCAAGCAGCCAAAAATTCCGGGCATTACTGATTGGATAATTCCCGGAATTCTAACCAATCAGAGAGCAGGGATTTTAATAATGCCTGGAATTTTACTGCTTTAGCCTATAATTATCTTTATCTCATAAAGTAGTGTTCATCTAGAACAGAGGGGTGGAATATCATAGCACTCAAGAGAACAGAACTATTTATATTAATTATACTGGCTTTCCCCCCTCAACCTATTTATTTCTTTAGAACAGTTTTTATACCACACAGAAACAGATCAATGCGTCTGATTGAAAATTCTAATATATATGAACCTAGTATGCAGTTTCCATAATATTAAAAAAAAATGCTTCTGTAACATATTGAAGTAGTTTGCCTGTCTGTTTGCAGAATAACTGAAGTTGTAAGCTACTAATGTGTTAATATTTTGGTGATATGTTTTCTGCGCACAAGAATAGGTTAGCTGTAAGGCTTGGAAAGCGCTGTATGCTATGTTTTCATCCAACTTTCATGTTGGATCATCAAAATATAAAAATGTTGGATCATCAAAATATAAACAAAATGTACTATAGTGTACATAGAGCAGAGATCCCTTCGGGGTGCACTCCAACAAAGCAATTAACAAGATATTAGTAGATAATAAAACTTTTAATTTTAATAGGCATACTTAAAATAAATACAGCTTAGGGATTCATGAAATACATATAGTGGTGCTCCCAAACTACAGTGAATTAAACGGATGTTCATCCCCAGGAATGATACCAGACTCACGGCTGTGTTAGTAATGGTAGCCAGGTACTAGCACAGCCGTTTTGTATTGAAAAAGAGACACAAAAACCAACGTTTTGGTCCCCCGGTGGGACCTTTCTCAAGGTGGTGCGGTCCCACTGGGGGACCGAAACGTCGGTTTTTGTGTCTCTTTTTCAATACAAAGAACTTGTGATCAGCTTACCTGTGTGCTGTCCCTTGATGTCGTGCTTCAACCGGTATCGTATGGTCTTTTATTGTGTTATGGGATAAGCACCAAACTTTGTTTACTTTCAAGTGGAGTGCCGGCTGTTTTTTGGATTATATATATCTACTAGTAGTTGGAATTGTTTAAATTAGAGCCCCAATGCATCAGCCTGTTTCCAAAATGTATTTATAGACTTGGTATAGTTTGGCTACAGTTCTCTTAATGAGATGATTGATACCTCAGTCAGAGGACTATCCAATTGCATCATTATCCCTACACTGAGGACCGCCTATAAACTTTGTCGCTTCATAGGCAAGTGTCTGCACTGTTGCTACTCTAACCAAAGAAACATTGTACCTAGATCTAGACACAGATCACTATTTTTACCACTGAATTTTTATCTAAGAGACGTGTAGCCAAACTCGCTGCCTATTAATAAGTTTTGGAAACAACTCCGAAGGGATTTCTTTGCTCTATGTACACTCGAGTAAATTTTTTGTATATCACAGGTAGCATACACCTCCTCATATAATAACCCGAGAGTTGAAGCGAGGTTTCTCTCTCTCTGTCTGGATCATTAAAATGTATCCCAAACCGCAGGAAATCTGCACTTCTCCAGTGAGACTGCCCCATTTGAAAGGCTAACAGACATATTTATAAATCAAATAATTTAGGGAGGACGTAAAAGAAACAGGACTAGATTAAATCAATTGGTTTGTTCCAGCTGAAATACAGTTGGCCAACTGACTTTTTTGACATAAGCTCATATATTCAAATATCTCTTTTAAGCCACAAAGCCTTTACAGCCCATTTAGATGAATAAATAGCATGCACTATGCAGGTTTGGTGACCGCAGATAATGAGTATTTGATATGCGGAGCCTGCTCATAAACTTGCTTCTCTTTCATAGTAAGATAACAGTCATCTCACAGGAATCAGCCTGGCTGATGATTAAAAACTTAGATGATCAACACTCCCTTCTGATTTCTGAGGGGTGTGTGTTAGGTTTTACATTGGGGTGTAAATCCCTGACGGGAGACGTGTTTAGCGTTTAGGTACTGCTCATATAACACTGTCCATCTAGAACCATTTTAGCCTCATTATCGCAAGACGAAATAAAAATATGGGCCTTCCAAGCCATCCAGCGATCCCCCTTCCCTTTAGTCTCTGTAAGCTGATCTGATCCAACAACCAAACAGTAAGATGTCAAGCAGTTTAATTACTTGTAAATAAGGAAGATATTCCAAAAGAAAAATAACCGAAGATTGGTTGAACAGCAACCCAGCAAATAAGCACTGATCAACTCACCGGGTAGTATAAAAATAAAAAAAGTTTATTGAGCTACTGTACTTATTAAAAAACAAAAGACATACTAAAGACAAAACATGGGAAATTCTCCCCCCACGCGTTTCATGCTAACAGCGCTTTCTCAAGGAGTCTATAGACTAGATAATCCAAAAGACCTTGTTGCAAATTACCTAAAATTTCAGTTAGAGCAAAGCAAACATGTTCTGACATGTAATGCAACCACTCCGCTATCATTTGTATTGTTTGTCTCCAGTGATTGAAGAGGCCTAAAAAAAGTAGCAGTAAAAATCCACAAACTCTCACTGTTTTCCTGCAAGTCTCACTGAACTTTTGTATCAGTGTCTCATAGACTTTAATGGAGTCTCACTGATAAAAATCATAATTTTCCTAATACTGTACATTTTTTGGAAGTGAAACTTCTTTGCTAGCACCTAGTGAAATTGTATAGGACTGAATCTCCTTCATTGGGAAAGAAAATGTGTAACGGAAGTGACGTCAGGTAATGGTGTTGACCGCGCATGCGCAGAAGCATCCGTTGATGTGCGCGCATGCGCATAGTGATGTTTTCCTGGAAGTGATGTCTTCATGGTTACCAGTGCAAGCTTAGAAGCGACTTTCATCCCTCGCAAATGCGCAGAAATGGGAGCGCCGCGCTGAAGCGGTTGTTGCCATCTGCGCATGCGCAGAAATGGCCGGGACCACCTGCACATGCGCAGAAACGACCGGCGTCCCTGCACATGCGCAGAAGCAGCAGGAGCCGCCTGCACATGCACTCTACATCTGTAAAGTCTCCAAAGCCTCCAAAATTGTATTATTCTCCAGTGTAGATGTTATATTGGTTTCCGAAACAACTATATTTTATTTATAAATCCCGAATATTGCAGCTGGGAGTTGTTTGCTCTCTTTGGTCATTCCTATATCACTAGATGAGGTATGAATATCAAACATATTATTTTTTGAAATTAACGATTCTTTAGTTTGTTAACGGATTTACAGTTGTAAGTCACATCGTAGTTAGGTTTTACATCTCGTTGCTGACAACCATAAACATTGTTTTGCCTGTTACCTCTTTTACTGCAATTAGGCTGTATGGATTACATTTGAGTATCTTCTCATTAAAGTTCAATAGTAATTATCAATCATCCACTCAAGTAGACATCATCAATGATTAGTTTCAGTTTTGGGGCTCTTTGATGTTCCTAATTTCCTAAATGGTATTGACACATTTTCTGGAGGGATGCGATAGTGGTGGACCTCCTTGACTTTGATGCAAAAGGTGTCAGGTTCAGTTCTAGCTTCAACACCTGATCGACATGATGTGCCTCACTTTGTGACTACACTACTAATACTACTACAGTACTAATAATAATGCTTTTTTGTTCTCCTATTAAAACAATCTGAGGGGTGTGCCGAGCACCCGCGTTCTAAGTGAAATGTCTTTGTGTTTTGTCACTGAAATTGTATTTTGATTTTGATGTTTTGGATTGGATGAAAGACTTTGAAGAGTACAATAACAACAATTTCAGTGACAAAACACAAAGAAGTTTCACTTAAAATGCACGTGCTCGCCACACACCCTTTTTTTCTGTCTAGAGCCCCTAAATCTCACTGATCTCCATCCCCGTAAGTTGATATCTCTGTGCATCGTTTCTAGAAAGTCTAAACTTTAAAGATTGTGGTAAAATCGAAGAGAAATCGTCTTCCGCGCTCTAAAGCCAGATCTGTCGTGACGAGGAAGTCTCCTCATCTTACGTTCGCCTTATCTGTGACGTCGTAGTCGGAGCAATCACGCGATCGTGATGGGCTTTGGGGGGCTGTGGCATTGGGGTAGCCCAGCCCTTCAGGTACTCACTGGTTTAAACCTCATGTTAGAAAGATTTTCCATGACACTTATTCTGCAAAATCCGAGAGAAAACTGCAAAAGAAATCCATATTTGCTAAAAAGGAAATGGAACTATAACTGAATACGTACAGTAACATCTGTTTGTCTTCTAATATAAGATATGTTTATTAGCCATAATCTAATACACAAAATACACAATCTCACATGATACGTGCTGATATTGCCATACGTGGGTAACCGGCCTGTAGCAAGGATATAACGCTACATGGACCCCAGTATTTCAGTGATCAAGGCTAATTTACAAAGCAGTTTTCAGTAGTTTTACAATGAATCCCATTTAAAAGGTAGTTAAGCATATTAACTAGAATTGTGCTATAACCGAAGAATACAGGAGAATTATGGGTTCTGTGTTCTTGGTGAAAATTGGAATGCAAGGGGGATTTTTAGTGAAAAAAAAAATATAGGGTTTAGTCATTTAATTGTAGTAGTGCCCTGATTGGCCAACCTAAGGCACACTCCATCCCACAATGAGCAGCCACTTCACCTCTTTGTTTCAACATTGTGCCTCATTCCCTTTAGAGTGTAAGCTCTCACGATCAGGGACCTCTCTGTCTTTATTTGTAGTTGTATGTAACTCTGTTTATGTAATGATCAAATCTCTGCGCTCTCATTGTACCGCGCTGCGGAATATGATGGCTCCTTACAAATAAACGATAATAATAACCCTCCAGCACAGTGATCACATGACTGCGACGTCACTGAGAAGTCCTCCTCTTGTTCCTCTTCCGGCCACATGGAGTTCAGCACTTCTATCTTCCCAAGAAAACGAGCAGAGTGCTACTATGTGTCAGATCTCATGACATGGGGGCTACATCTTAGGGGTACCTAGAGGGTTAGTGAATAACTCCCATAATTTCTGTCCGTGGGCAAATGAGGCAGGTTTGTGGACGTGTGGAAGGCATGCAGATGCTCTTCTGTGTATTGTATCTGCTGTACTTTGCAGAGAGTTGTTGTCATCTTTTTACCCACCACAACCTACAGATGCAGCACGACTTACTGTCCTCGGTGCCACAGACAAACCGGCAGAAGTCTGCTGCGCCGGGGACAGTGTCTGATGCAATGGAGCTTGTGGGGGGTCCATGCCTCTGAATGGGATCCCACCACGCCACGTTATTCCCTCAGTGCTGTGACCACAGCGGCCGCATTACCTCGCTTGGCCCGGGCACCAAAAACACTAAGTCCTGCTACATCTATAACTGTGTCTGGGTTGCATCCACCAGCTCAAGGGTTCTGAACTCCAGTCCTCAAGACCCCCCAACGGTCAGGTTTTAATGATATTTATGCTTCAGCACAGGTGGCCCAGTGAGCCACTGATTGAGCCACCTGTGCTGAAGCAGGGAAATTCGTGAAACCTGACCTGTTGAAGACTGGAGATGAGAAATACAGCGCTAGCAGCATTACGATACAGAATTAGTTGGTTAGTAAAAAAAGTTCTACCTTTAAACTAGGAAATTCCCACTCCATTGAAAACATTTGGAAGTAGGTCATGCAGTAAGCAGATTCTGCTCTTAGGTACCAACCTGTCATGATATCTATTTCCAGCCGTTTGACCCTTGGAAAAATGTATTCACTACCCCTAGCGGTTTCAGTATAAGCCACCATGCGCCTTCTAATTGGTTGTTTGTTTTGAATTAGTGAAGGAGAAGAATTTTAGGGCTCGGGAGGTGAACTCCCAGGAGACTTTTTCTTCTGGCTTAGAATAAAATAAAAACATCATCATTATTTGCCATGAGAAACGTTGCCTCTTTATCGCGGGCTCCTCGCAGACTCCTGCTCATTAAGAGACTCTGGCTGTCTTTAGTTTAGTGTTATATTTGTTACCCCCTGGGAAATCAGTCACGGAGGAAAGGACATCTCTGGAGGGCAAAAAATGGACGGATTTTATTACCTCCTGCATATGTAGCGCACAGTACAGTATGGAAAAGGTATTCAGGTGACTGATCGTACACTTTCACACATGGATTTGCTGGTGTACCCTGTTCTGTCTAAAATGAAACCATAAGGTACTTGCAGTATGAAACAAACACTGAAACTTGCACAAGTGAGAAAGAAACATTGGTAACACACTGTTTTGTACTCTGTGAGATATAAATTCATACCGATAATTTTCTTTGCAATGTTTGTGTACGTTCTGTAGTCAGAGGCATCATAATTCACTTCCACAGAGGGGATACTACAAGGGACATTAGCCGTATTGATAGTGAAACAAGCATTCACCTGACCAAAGTAACCTGACTCATTAGTATACTATTGAGTTTATTGAACTCTTGGTATCAATATGTTATGAGCGTGTGGCTGCTTGTAGAAGGAAAATTGATCTGTGCTTAGTTGCAACTTGTACAAAAGTATTTGCTGGAAGTTTTATTTTGTGGAATGCAGAGCGTTTTACAGTCTCTCTGGCATTGAAGGGGCTAGTGCCACTACAGTCAAGACCAAAAAGGTTATGGGCCATATTTACTAAGCGATGTTAAGCCGTAAGTCACGTTACAGGCCATTCAAGCAAGTGGTCTTCAAGGTGTTACGGTTTTATCACTACTTAGTAATATTGGCACAGTATCTTTATGACAAGGTTAAAAGAGCAATTCCTCCTGCTCGTTTTTTTCTTTACATAAGTGGGAAGCAGAGAGCCTTTGGAGTTAACCACGATAATGTCAGCTCTGGGGTTCGCCTGATTCCCAAGATACTTAGCCAGGGAAGGTGCCGCCGGTAGAATTCCGTCCATTGGAAACAAGATGACATTTAAATCTCCTGCCTTACGCAGGCCAGTAGGAATCTGCAACTTCATCTGTCGTGGGCATTTAAATAACCAGGAAGTAACCAGGTAAGTATCTTGGGGTCCAGGGGTTCCTGAGGCTGAAATAAGTGCAGTTTAGCTCCAGAGACACACTGCTTCGCACCTATATATAAAGAAAAGGGGAACTACTCTTTTAAACTGGAGCACTGTCTTGAAACTCACGTCCTCTGTCATGGAGTATGCTGATTCTTTGTTTAGGTACCAGCTTTTTGAAGTGAAACGTCTTTGCTGGCGCCTACAGGGTTTTCATGGGCAAAAATCCTTGCCATGTAACAAATAACCGTAACGCGAGTGACGTCACGGAACTAATGGGCGTGCGCCGTCGTGCGCGGCCATCGCACAAAAACAGCAATCTAGGCTGCACGGACCTTGCATGCGCACAAGAAGGGGTTGTTAGTCGCAGCGCGCATGCGCAGAAGCCAATTGCCACCCCCACACATGCACAATGCTGCCTATCCTGTGCCCAAGCTCCCACGAGATCTCCTCTTCGGCTGGGATATGTGACGGGGGCTGGCCGTGTCCCTGCACCTCCAACGGGAGGAGGAGAGAGGTGGGCTGCTCCCGCAGGCACCGGCGCTCCAGCAGCAGGACACGGAGACCAAACACACACACACACACACTGACTGACTGACACACACTGACTGATACACAAACTGACTGATACGCATACACACTGACTGACACACACACACTGACTGACACACACACACACACACACACACTGACTGACACACACACTGACACACACACACACACACACACACACACACACACACACTGACTGACTGACACACACTGACTGACACACACACTGACTGACACACACACGGAACTTGAACCACACCCACACACTGGGACTGACAAACAACACACACACACACACACACACACACACACACACACACACAAGCAATTCACAGTTACTTTAAATATAGAAGTGCAAATAGCTAAAACACGCATTCTATGTCAAACTTCTTTGCGTTTTGGCACTGAAATTGTGTTTTGGTTTTTAATTAAAAATATCACCATCACAAATACAATTTCTGTGACAAAAGACAAAGAAGTTTCACTTAAGATGCACATGCTCTGCACTCACACATTTTTTTTTTTGAAGGTCAGCACAAAGCACACAATACTTTATTGAATAGAAAACAAAATATTGTTGTCTCTTTATAATGACACATTGGTCCCATAAAATCCAAGCACAAAACACGAACTCCACATCTAAGTACATAATAATTGAAAGAAGTATTGTAGGCTTCATTGAATGAACAAGAGTGTAGTTTACAATGAATAGATAGTGTTTTCTTTTTGTTCGTGTAAATGTACAGGTCTTTGAGTTCAAACCTGGAAACAACTAAAGCAGAATGGAGCTGTGATGGCCTCAGACCTTTAGGAATTTCCTCCTACGCGGTGCCTGTAGCACCTTGTTTTCCTTCTCCTCTTTCTCCCAGTGAACATGACGTTTCAGATGTCTCAGGGATTAGGAATAGGGACAAATTACTGAATATTTCTTTGCAAATTATTTTAAAAAAAAATGATTTAGACATTAAAAAAACGTGTTGGTGGGTAAAAAAAGTATCAAAAACCCTCCACCGTGCAGTAAATAAAAATACCACTTGTGGGTACATTTGCATGTCTCAGACTGATCTGCAACCCTGTCTTTCCAAATTATCGCTTGGCAAACAGTGCTTCCACTGCAGCCAGGGTTTCTGGGTATTGATATGCAAATGAGCACAGTGCATCACTTTTTACTTCTCATCCATTTTAACAGGGACCCCTGTAAGATTATGCCTGCCGTATTACACGGTTTTTCAGCACAGCCTGGGTTAAAAACATGATTTCAATTTTTCTAAAATTGCACTAAACTATTGATAACTACAGTATGCTGCATTTTCTGTGTGATATATGAAAGCCCAAGCTATTAAAGCCTCAATGCCAAAAATGCCTCCAGTCCTGAAGCAAGTGTAACCACCCTCCTAAAGGGTTACTAGCAATACTAGTGCATGCTGGGCCACACCCTGGTTGCTATGAGAATCCATACATCACTCAGGGGTATTTAAGGATGAGGGACTGTTGTGTAAGGTTAGGTTCCCGGAGGTCCAGAGGAACGGAACCGAGGGGAGTGTAGATAAGTAATGTTAGTAAAGTAATAGCATAGACTAGCCCCCTACCTATATATATATATATATATATATATATATATATATATATATATTGGGGCATGAATAAATTACAGCTGTATTATAAAAGTTCCTGGTGCCCATTATTTAACAACCCTGCTACCTCATCGCCCAGCCGCCTGAATGCCAGCACCCTGAGTCAGGGTAAACCATGCGGAGTAACCACATACATATCACAATGATGCAACCTCCCCATGAAGCCGGGCAGGGAGGGTTACACATGCTATACATGTATCCCCCTGTTACCGGGATAATTACCGGTGAAAGTGCCTGCCGGTGTTTCTCATGGGGGAAACACCATGGCTGTTGCTGTTAACCAATAGAAAGCTGCAACCATTGACGTTGCAGCTCCCTATTGGCTTGCGGATCCCTCAGCCATATTGTTTTTCAGCAGAAGGGAATTTTAAACCCGGTATGTACTGTACACCAGTATGTATCTTGGGAACCAGGGGTCCCCTGCACCCCAAAATAGCATGCTTCAGCGTGGCTCCAATTATGTAAAAACAATTGCTGATTTCAGCATTTTCAATGAGCTGATAAAAATGATAGTACATGTGTTACGTGATTACACGTTTTCACTTTGAGTGTGATTGCAACATTAAATGTTAATTTCACATTTAAATAAAAAGGAAAATGCTGGTTGTGTTTGCCAATATCTTCTATACCAGTGTTTCTCAACCAGGTTGCCCTATCACCCTGTGGTGTCTCTTGCCCGGTCGCAAACACGAATGATGTGCTTTTAGTGTATTCATCAAAATGCTGCAAAGTTTCTGAATGTATTGCTGATGAAAGGTTTTGCATTGCATTTAAAATAACAGAAAACCTGAATTTTACAATTGCATTTATAAACCATCATCATGATAACACGGTTATTGTAAGTGTCACATTCTATTGTAATTAGATATTTTCCGTTCTACCCAGTTTAATTGGAATTTTACAAAAAATGTGACAACTGATAGTCATTCTTTGACAAAGTGCCAACACACAGGCGTGAAACGCGTTAGAGGAATTCTATCTTAGTTTTTTTTTACTACGTGCTATGTGTTAAATGCATTTATTTTTATCAGATTTTTTTCATTCTCGCCTTTCAATTTTCACATGCTGTGAACCGCCATTTTTTTTTATTCCTCAACTGGTAAAATGATGAGGTGCCCCAGTAATTGGATCATCTCAATAGGGGTTCCCTGAGGGGAAAAGGGTTGAGGAACACTGTTCTATATCAATAACTATTATATTACTATTGCCTTAAGAACTTGCCAAAGGGGTTATCGGAAAGTAATGTTTGACAGACAAACCAGTCATAGCTCCCAAGACAGCTAGTTGTATTAATGAACAAAAACATGAGAACCCCCCTTTTTGTTTTGTGTTCCCCTTATGTTTTTTTATGTAGATTCATTAAATAATTTTTAATCTGTCCCTACCCGGTGAGTTGTGAGTGCTTTTTTGGCTTCTCTGGCTGTCCGCCAATCCTCTTCGGTGTTATCGGAAAGTAGCAGTATCTCTTGCTGTTAATATATTTTCAACTTGTATGAAGAAGATTTTAATATTTCTTATATTTCTCTCGCTTTATTTTTTTTAAAAATAGGATCCTTCAAATCAAAAATCCGGAAGAAAGAAAACGGTCTCTTTCAGCAGCATGCCGTCCGAAAAGAAAATAAGCAGCGCCAGCGATTGCATCAGTTTCATGCAAGGAGGCTGCGAGCTGAAGAAAGTACGACCGAACTCGCGCATCTACAGCCGCTTTTTCACCCTGGATACTGACGTCCAGGCCCTTCGCTGGGAGCCCTCAAAAAAAGATCCCGAAAAGGCAAAGCTGGATATGTCTGCCATCAAAGAGATCAGACTCGGGAAGAACACAGAAACATTTCGGAATAACGGACTAGCCGACCAGATTTCTGAAGACTGTGCTTTCTCCGTCATTCATGGGGAGAACTACGAGTCATTGGACTTGGTGGCTAATTCGGCCGACGTTGCTAATATTTGGGTATCGGGTCTTAGGTACTTGGTATCCCACAGCAAACAACCATTAGACTTGGTAGAAGGCGGACAGAACACCCCTAGGTTGACTTGGCTGAAGTCTGTCTTTGAAGCTGCAGATGTGGATGGCAATGGGATCATGTTGGAAGATACAGCCGTAGAGTTGATCAAGCAACTTTCCCCTGCCATCAAAGAGGCCAAGGTTAGGTTAAAGTTCAAGGAGATCCAAAAGAGCAAGGAAAAGCTTACTACCAGGGTGACCAGAGAGGAGTTTTGTGAAGCATTTAGTGAGTTGTGCACAAGGCCAGAAGTGTATTTTTTACTGGTGCAGATATCGAAAAACAAAGAATATTTAGATGCAAACGACTTGATGTTGTTTTTGGAATCCGAGCAAGGAATGACACAGGTAACGGAAGAAATGTGTTTGGATATTATCCAGAAGTATGAGCTCTCTAAGGAAGGACGTTTGAAGGGTTTTCTCACCATCGATGGCTTCACTCAGTATTTGCTGTCCCAAGAATGTGATATATTTGATCCCGTCCACAAGAAGGTTAGTCAGAATATGACACAGCCATTATCACATTACTATATCAACTCCTCTCATAACACGTACCTAATAGAAGACCAGTTCAGGGGTCCAGCAGATATTAATGGATATGTGCGGGCATTAAAAATCGGCTGCAGGAGCATTGAACTTGATGTCAGCGATGGACCAGACAATGAGCCAATCATTTGCAACCGCAACAGTATGACATCCCCACTCGCCTTTCGGAATGTCATTGAGGTCGTCAACAAATACGCCTTCATCTCTTCAGAGTTCCCCCTTATTCTTTGCATCGGGAACCATTGCTCAGTGCAACAACAAAAGGTGATGGTACAACACATGAAGAAGATATTTGGCAGCAAACTGTACACGGAAATACCTCTTCCAGCACAGTCCTACCTTCCATCCCCGGAGAAACTGAGGAAGAAGATCATTGTGAAAGGAAAGAAACTGCCTTCTGACTATGACCTCTTGGAGGGAGAGGTGACAGATGAAGACGAGGAAGCCGAAATGTCTCATCGGATGTCGGAGGACTACTTTGGAGAGCAAAGGATGATCCAGCTATGTAGGGAACTGTCTGACTTAGTGTCAATCTGCAAATCCGTGCAATACAGAGATTTTGATGTCTCCATGAAAAGCCAAAACTACGGTGAAATTTGCTCCTTTAGCGAGAGCCAAGCCAGTCGGATTGCTAATGAGTATCCAGAGGACTTTGTGAACTACAATAAAAGGTTTCTGTCCAGGGTATATCCTAGCCCAATGAGGATAGATTCCAGTAATTTAAACCCACAAGATTTTTGGAACTGTGGATGCCAGATTGTAGCAATGAACTACCAGACTCCAGGACCAATGATGGATCTGAACATTGGCTGGTTTCTACAAAACGGGGGATGCGGGTACGTCCTTCGCCCATCCATTATGCGCGATGAGGTCTCTTACTTCAGCGCAAACACCAAAGGCGTGGTGCCTGGTGTGTCCCCTCAGGGCTTGCACATCAAGATCATCAGTGGGCAGAACTTTCCAAAGCCCAAAGGCGCTTGTGCAAAGGGGGACGTGATCGACCCGTACGTTTGCATAGAGATTCATGGCATCCCGGCTGACTGCGCAGAGCAAAGGACTAAAACTATGCAGCAAAATGGCGATAATCCTATCTTTGACGAGAGCTTTGAGTTCCATGTAAACCTCCCAGAGCTAGCAATGGTCCGCTTTGTGGTTCTTGACGATGACTACATTGGGGACGAATTTATTGGTCAGTACACCATACCAATCGAATGCTTGCAGCCTGGGTACCGCCACGTGCCCCTCGGCTCCTTTGTCGGAGACGCAATGGAGCACGCCAAACTTTTTGTTCACATCGCGATCACCAACCGGGGAGGAGGCGGGAAGGCCCAGAAGCGAGGCTTGACCGCACGGATAGGGAAGAAGGCCAGGCAATACACCATGCTAAGGAACACTGGCCTTAAAACGGTAGATGACATTTTTAAACTTGCCGTTCATCCTTTGCGGGAGGCCAGTGACGTCAAGGAAAATATGCAGGTGAGGAGCTTTCGTTATACTACTATGTAACTGTATAATATGTTGAAATGAAAGCCAGCCTTCCCAAAACATTTGTGAGTTGCGGGTTCAAATCTGGCAAATATCCACCCATTTATGTGTCTTGGGATTTTTCAACGAAGATGGACAAAATGCAAAATTTAATACGATTATGAACCTGCTTTGTATATTAGGACAGAGTCTTATGCACAGGATTCCTGGAAGGGAGGAGGACAACAGAAAGTTTGGTACTCATGACTCTCAGGAATCTCATCAGTAAGGAATAGCTTAGTGGTCGGAACAGGTGGATCTCGTTCGAAATTCAGTGTCTGCTCTCCTGGTGACCTTGGACAAGTCACCTTATTTTTCTGTGCCTCAGGAACCAAAATTAGGCCTGAATTCACTGTAGATCATTAAATGCAAACGCCAATGTGTTTTACAACAATTTTGATTACCGACCTATTCATTAAAGCCATGTCGCCAGCGGTAAAGCAATGACGATGGGCTTTTCACTGCAGTGATATGTCAGCATTGTTTTGTACGCAGTGTATGCAAATGAATAATTCATGCCAAATGATTTAAGATAAATTAGGATTACTTTATTAAATGACTTGGGGACTTAACCAACTTAAATCAATTATTTAAAAATGCTTATAAGTTTCAAACTTTGGTTAAAAAAAAAAAAACAAGTGCCAGTCACCTGGATTTAACCTCTTAAACATGTCGCTGGGAGTAGTAGTGACTGACCCATTAAGCATCAAGTAAATGGCAATATCTTATAAATGGGGTGCCTCATAGAAATAATATAAAATATAAAATGACTTCGCCAAGTGATACATGAGGCGGGATTTGTAAGTCGACAAGTTTAATTGTATCCTTGTTTACAGTGTTGAACAATTGGAGAGCTCCACGTTTTTGCAAAAGAATAGGATCTGAGAACTCAATGCACAATTTAAAAAAATGTTATTATTCAATTGTCTTTTGTGTGGAGCAAATACCCCTTCCAAAAAATGATTGCACTAAAATTCCATCATGCATGGGTTACACTTTACCATCAGTGTTAATGTCACTTAAAGTGTGTGTGTGTGTGTGTGTGTGTGTGTGTGTGTGGGTGCGGGTGCGCAAAGTGTTCTTGTGCAAAGTTCCTGAGATGTTATTTTGAAATTTTCCTTCCAAAAAGTTCTGTTCAGTACAAACAATATGGCCATGGTCAGCCTCACTCTGGCAGCCAATAGAAATCCATGACATCTTGCAATGACATTGTAGCTTCCGATTGGATGACCATGCATCTATTTTCCTTGCAAGTACTGGCAATTTTTTTTAGTATCTCAGCCATCGGAAGGACCTTGTTGCTTTGAATGCCGCTGTTTAGCTCCGGTCACCCCCTGATTCATATAAGGTAAAAAAAAAAAAGAAACACTTGATTTTTCGGGGTGGGAGATTGCTGTGATAAATTAAGTTCCAGCACTGTAGACACTGGAACACATATTTTCAAAGCAGGACTAGGCCACCTTCTATCCCATGCACTTCAGTGGGCTGTAAGGTGTTTTAGGGTGCCGGAAGTTGTTCTGTCATAGCACTGATTAGCAAATATGGTCCTGGGTCTTGTTACACTGCGTGGCTCTTCAAATAACTCTGTGCCTTTTCCGTACAGAACGCGTTAGTGTCCTTGAAGGAGCTCTGTGGACTTCCCACCAGCTCCAGTTTGAAGCAGTGTATGCTGTCCCTGGCCTCGCGCCTCGTAAATAATGACAATACACCCTCCGTCGCTCTCAATATGAAGGAGACCTACCCTTACCTGGAGCCGCAAGGGACCGTCCCTGACGTTCAGAAAAAGCTTCTCACAGCCTACGACATGGTAGGTGCCATTTACCCAGCTTTCTGTGGGGTACGTTGTTGTTCTGCGTGGGTGCAGGAAAGATACCTGCGGTTAGCATTGAATTTGACTTATTTACCTGTTATTATAGGGGAGCCCCACATACTGTAACAGGTCACAAATTCAATTTTTAACAGGTTACTAATGTAATCGCTTCCTTAGAAGGATTCTGTGCCCCTTAAAGTTGCCGTTTTAAAATGAAGGTTTTGCTTTTCTATGAGAATACTAAATTCAAGCATATCATCTTACTGATGTTTATTTGTCTGACTAATGATAAAGAAAAAAAAACAATTAGCGTTGATGTCTGACAAACCGTTTTATCACTAAAAAACAGTATATAAAAATGGTAAAAACCTGCAGTTTTCAAAGGATGCCCTTTCATTGTACATTACCTACCTGTGACACTAACCCATCTCAAAATAAGATCAGAAATAGTATTGTTATCGTGACTAATTTTAGATGTTTAATACAAATTCATGTAGGTACAGTATACAGATAAAAAAAAAATGGCCTTCCTCACGCAGGCTGAGTTTTAAACCAATGATTACAACATCCGAATAGCAACCATTTTTTGAAAGACTGCATAGAAACTTGTTATTTAATACTGAGACTGGGGACTAGTGGAGGATATCACAGTGCAGTGTGTGAACACGGTGAAAACAAGTAAGTAAAGGGAGTTTAAGGCAGCACCGTAAAAGGGCAAAAGATAGAGGATTATCCTGCGTTACTGTGTGATTATCGCTTACTTTGAAATCTCACTGGATAGCAATAGAGTCAACTTAACCGCTTCACTGCCAGACACTAGCTTCTTTGGTAGACATGGGGTTGAAGGATTAGTTTGCTGATATCTCCAATGCAGCTATCAGAAAGGTTGACCTTCTGTTTGTATGAAGGACATGAGGTGCAGTCCCACATAGTGGGCCTTTTGAATTTCCAAGGGGCCTCTGAATAAGGAACTGTTTTGCCAATTAAGTGTTTCCGTTACCCTTATTCCACGATGTCCTTATCAGAGATCCAATAAAAGTAAGGGGTACAGGGGAGTGGGGAACAAGCACTTGCTGAACACACAGTGACATCACGCAGAAGGGAGCAGCCAAAATCAATACAAAATACTTATAGGGGTCTAATTTGAGTATCAATTACCCAGATGAGACCCCTTGAACATCAAAGTGGAATTTGTTGACTTTGGTCCTAGGAGGGATTACCCCTTTAAAAACAAGGCACCTCCTCCATGCCCCAATTCCTGGCATTGTTACTGCATACTCATTACTCTTGTTTTTTTGGCAATTGGAGCTGCCCCACAGAACATGTAAATACAGTTATAATTATCTCAGACAGTGCAACCTTAATACTGTCTCACTGCAAAACAATGCAAATCCAGCTCTTCTCCCCCTAGGCGAAAAAGGCGTATTCGGCTCATCTTCCCAACCTTCTATAAACACATATTACACATAGTGCAAACTAATAACAGGCTCCTAATGAATGGGTTATTCTGACTGTCTAAACCAGGGGTGGCCAATTCCGGTCCTCAAGAGCCCTGGAGGGCTGAAGTTGGCCACCCCTGTTCTAAACAATACAACCATCATGAATTGCTAAGAGGTCACTCTCCGGATGTGGTATACAACTAGGATATTCCGCAGTGATATTCATAGGGCATTAGTGCTCAAGAGAGACCATTTACCAAAAGTCTTCTATCTGCAGAAGGGTTGCAGAAAACAGTGCCAGATGTATCAAAAAAGTAATATGACCAATTCCCACCCCCCCCTCCCACACAAATTTTGCAGCAATTTTTTATAGCTTGGTACAAATTGCCAAATGTAGGTTTTTGACAAATATCAAAATATATTTCACACAAGATTAGTCCCTTCTTAGCTCAAAACCATGCAACATTTCTCCTGGAAGAACATTGTACATATGCAATGCATACTGATAGGGCTACAATATAAGCAGGGGAACCCGCACACTGACAAAGAGAAACAAGGAGACTGAGTTAATCAAAAGAATATTTTTACTGAGATCAGATATAAAAGACACCGTACGAAGTGAATCCAATTATATAGGTGAGTGAGCTGAAAGGCAAAATATGGCTAAGAAAACGACAAGATAATTGCACAATAAATGCAAGATATATGCACGGAATACTTAACTAGACTCACTCTACATGCTGTAAGACTTGGCATAGAAAAAGTGACATAAATGGAGCTGGTAAGTAAAACAGATGGGTCACACTGGAGTAGGCGAGCCAAAAACAAGGGGGAAAATAGAAAGCAAAAAAATGGGATGGGGAAAGAATCCAAAACCCAAAAAATGTGGAGAAGGGAGGGATATAGAAAATGGGCTGGATGGATAACAAAGGGTAAAGGGGGGCAACGTTTCGGGAATAATCCCGTCTTCAGGCCCGTTTCCAGCGGTTCTACGCCACTGTGGGTACTTGCCTTTAATGCCTGTGTGAAACCCCAAAGAAAGTGTTACCAGATGTCAGAATAACAGCCAAAGTGCAGCAAAATCAGCCACAGAGTATGTCCTATATGGAAAGCAGTCCTATATGGAAAGAAGTCCGTCAGAATTGCAGCCTGTGCTGATATGGCTAAGTAAATGCGTTGTGTAACTAAGGTGAGAATATGGAGGGATTCCAAATTAGCAGTGATTTGTTATAAGACTTGAGAATTTATGGAGGATTTGATAGTGAATATGTTATTTGGAGAAACAATTGTGAAGTAAAGGGAGTTTTTTTATAGGATTTTTTTAGAGGATTTTTTCCAGAGCTGAACCTGACTTTTTTCTAGCTCCGGTACCGAGATACTGACTGCTGAAGTTACCGGTACTATGTCCTGGTTTTTAAGGGAGATTTAAATGGCCATCCAATAGAAAGCCACAACTGATGATGCTGTAGCTTCCTATTAGCCTGAGTTTTGGCAGCCATTTTGTTTTTACTAAGGGAGATTTGAACCCGCTATTTTAACCAGTAAGCATCTCCCAAATAGGGTGGGGGGGGGGGGGGGTCTCAGAGCTGAAAAAGGGGGTGTTTGGTTTAGTGGGACCACCTTATTCACACCCTTTAAAAATAGGGTTTTAAAAAAAAAAAAGTAGGAGGAACTGTTTTTTTAAGACAAAAGTATTTTTAAAGCAGTGATTTTTTTTTTTAAATGCAGCGATGAACCATATTATGTCCAGATCTTCATGACTGTACTTTATAACAGACTGAAATACACATGTCCCTGTACTTCACTTATAAGGGCAACACACTTCTTACTCTTCCCCAGGACTGCGTTTCCATGAAAGCTTAGGATTTGCGGTATGTAAACCAACATCTGAGAGAATCTTATTTGTTTCATAACACACACTTGTCATCTACTGTAAATGGAATTTTTTCAATTCTAAAAATGAGCCTGTGTACCTCATTGTATTTTCCTGCATTATAGGATTAGGCTTCATATGGGAATAAACTGGCCAAATAGAGAGGCTTTACTGCAAGGGTTATCAAACTATTCACAGTACCTATTATTAGCGGCTATTCACTAAATGATGTTAGCAATTAGAGGTACTGTAGCTCGTGGCCAAATAGGTTTTATGTTTAATGCAGTTTGTTGAATGAACCTATAGTATAGTGCTTTTCCATCCCAAAGCCCTCTGCAGAAATAAATATGCATCTCATATTTATAATATGCAAACAAATAATATATTCTTTAAAATATATCGAAACAAATACATATATATGTACAGGCACTCCTATATGCAAAGAAAGTTACATTTATTGACTCATTGTTCGGTCCCCGCTGGGACCTTTCTCATGAGCAAATGAATAAGTGACAAGCAAACCCAGATATACCCCTCACCCTGTGTGATACCCAGATATACCCTACCCCTCACCCTGTGTGATACCCAGATATACCCTACCCCTCACCCTGTGTGATACCCAGATATACCCTACACCACACCCTGTGTGATACCCAGATATACCCTACCCCTCACCCTGTGTGATACCCAGATATACCCTACCCCACACCCTGTGTGATACCCAGATATACCCTACACCACACCCTGTGTGATACCCAGATATACCCTACACCACACCCTGTGTGATACCCAGATATACCCTACCCCTCACCCTGTGTGATACCCAGATATACCCTACCCCTCACAAAAATCGTTAAAAGGAATTGAGGACTCCATTCTCTTCTGGCAAAAAAACAAAACGTTTAAAGCAGCAATATCCCCACGCCCCACTAAAATGATTTCCCCCCCCCCCCTGTACTTTTAAAGGTTGCCGGTAAAACTAACTTGGAATGTTTTGTAGTTTCTTGCAGAAAAAATAAATACAAATCTGAGTGCCGGGGTCACCAACAGAAAGCTGCAACTTCACAATTGTTTTTTTTTTGCAATTATATATTGAATACAATACTTTAGGTACAGAAGTCAGAATACCCCCTTCCACCTCCCCCCCCAAATAAAACGAACAGCGCAGATTACCCTTTAAGACTGCCTAAGCCTCAGCCAATAAGAAGCTGCAACGTCACGAGGACAGGACATATTCAGTAACCCTGCATCCATTGCTTTGCTTTTAAAGCTGCAGACCAAGCAATATCCTACACGTGTGTTTTTTTTAATAAATCAGTTTGGTACTATGAGAAAATACTTTTTTTTTAAGCAACTCTGAATGATATGTTTAATGTGTTATAATGTAATAAGCCTTTTTTTGTTTCTATAGCAACTATTTACAGAGCCACAGATACTGAGGCAATACTTCTCTGCAGCCTTTTAGTGAACCCCTGGGCCGAATCTTCGCCAATCGATCACGGTAGAACGGATCGATTGGCAACTTAGCTAATTACTTATCATTGTGTGGATTGTATTGATGCACATATTAAAGGGGGGGAAAAATAAATAAAAAATAAAAAACGGCAGCTTGGACTGCTGCTTTAAAGCTGTCCCCTGGGCGTAGAGGTTAGAAGCGGGGGGAGAAAGAAGGTTAGCTGCTTTTAATACAGTAGGTCATGTTACAAAGTCAGCACTATATAAGAAAAATATATGTTTATGATGATTGTAACCAATGTATCGGATCAAAATGTGTGCAAGCGTTTGTTTACTGCATGTTATTCCTGAACTTCACATAATACCTCACACATCACGTCACGTTTTCATACAGTTCAATGGCAGCCCAACTTTTTAAAATTGCAGAATAGAGATGAAAAAAACCCACTAAGGCTACTATTAAATAAGGACCGCAGTGTTGAGAATCCTCACTATCTGGTTTTCATCAACTTGTTTGTATGAAATTCTGGGCTATGGGGGTTACGTGCCTTATTTCCAGTCTCTTCCTGTACTACTCGCAGGGAAATACTTTGCTGTGGTTAGAATGAAAAGCTAAAGCAACATAACAAGGGATCGGCATTTAAGAAGTGGTCAGTTAATGTTTGAGCGGCTTATGGCTCACATTAGCATGTGCATTGCACCACTAATGCTGTAGGTTCTTCCTGAAGCGAGGAGGTAACTGCATCTTCCATTGGTCCCTGGCACTTTGTAACTGCTCATGTATTGATCATCCAGGTACAGTTCCAGATCCCCAGTGATGATTCACAGACCTGGACATTAAATGCTCCATTGCAAACATAGTTGCAAATCTCCTATTGCTGCTGATGTGTTAAAGGAATATTGAGTAGGTGATTACAAAACAGATCACTCACTATTCTATTGCCCACACTGAATCCTTAAATAAAACACATGTACAGTATCTAATGACTGAAAAGAAGCGTTTAGCTGTAATAATTGCTGCTGAGTTGGCATTTTGAATGTTTCTTTTAGCGATGATGTGTCAAGCAATTTTCCATCTATTTCACCCTATGTCAGCCAGCTACTGATTTGTGAAATGTCAATGGGAGGAGGTACTGTAAGTGACATAAAAGTTATATTGGGATGCATCAATTCTCTTTACATTTTCCCCTTTACTTAGCTTAAAAAAACACTGCCACCAGCGGTGGCATAATGATCTGGATAAAAAGCTCCTTGCAGCTGACCATGCACATGCAAGTGCCAAGCACACAGATCAGTGTTTTCCAACACAGGTTCCTATGAAACCTTAGGGTCCCTGGGCATCCCAAAAGGGTTTCCTGGAATTTTCAGGTGTTTTGAAAATTGTACCAAATACAGAAGAATTTACAATGCATCTGATCTCAGACGTTATTAGAGAGGTTTGGCGTTCCTTACAATGCATCTGACCTCAGACGTTATTAGAGAGGGTTGGGGTTTCTTACAGTGCATGTGATCTCAGACGTTATTAGAGTGGGTTGGGGTTCCTTACAATGCATCTGATCTGATATGCTATTGGAGGGTTGTGGTTTTGCAGAATCTCACAATACTACTTTCCAACGCCCCCCCCCTTTATTATTTGTATATGTAAAGCATGTGACAATGTATAATTCTACATTCTTACCTAAGCTGGCAATCATTTGGTTCTCCTGTTATAAATCTGTCAAAATCCTGATTGGCCGCCATAATAGCTGCTTCAGTCCGTTTAACTCAGCAGCTACAATGTTTCCTTTATATTTCTAAGGTAACATTTTATATTGTTATAGTTTACAACTCAGACTGCTGGGAACATTTACAACAAATTATCCCAACCAGGAAAGTGTTGCAAAAATCTTGCACTGCTTGGGAGGGGGGTTAAAACCTACTGTACAAATCATAGGATGCTTTAAAACTCACTAAACATGGAATTAAGAATTTAAGAATAAAAACTAAAAAAAACAGTGTCACGGAAGACCAGAACATATCACCAGGATAAAGGCACCAGACAGGACAAAGTAGTTCAAAAAACAGTATGTATTCTAGCTGGAGCCAGCAAGCACAGCACAAAATCGCAAACAAAGCTTACGTTCACCAACGGAATACAGGGGATATTCTAGCTATCTAGATGCCAGGCACCACTTTCAAGGCTTACCCGGGTTCCACTTCCACTCCTGTGTGGATAGAGACTGTCTGGACCTCGCTGATGGTATTTACAGCAGAGCACTTTCAAATCTCCCGCTGAAAGTCCTGCTCTTTGCTTCTCCGGCTCAGCTACAGTCTGGTAATGCAAAAGCACTTTCAAATCTCCCGCTCGTATACGCACCAAGCCACGTTTTTAGGTGTCTCCGGCACAGCCTCGGAGCACACCGCTTAGTACACCTCCATGCCAGGATCCGCATGAGCCCTGGAGCGCTGATCTGGCTGCCTTTTTCTATCTTCCCCTTTGCCATAGGAAAGCATGGTAGAGGGGCTGGCGACCAATAAGAGTACGGATTCAGCTCACAGACCAATCAGGAAGCGAGGGCTCGTCTCCATGGACCAATCAGGGCTGGGGGTGGGTTTTGAACGAGTTAAAGGGCTTTGGAAGGAGATCCAAACTGGCCAATGGGAGCAGCGCCTTCAGGAGGGACTTGTCAACTGCTTCCCAGGGCCAATAGGATATCTTCCACTGGGCTGGCGCCACTCTGACTTGGATGGCAGCAAATGGCTCCAGTCTTCCGACGGATGCTCCCCGGCCCGATCTCCGCCCTGGACACCATTTCCTTTGTTCCCTGCCCCTCTCCTCCCCCTCTAGTCCCAGCAGTAGCTATTTTGTCTGGTTGTGGTGGCCTGCACAAGTGCTTTCTCAGCCCTGCATGTCCAGAGACTCTGGCTCTGCTTTATAGTTACACCAAACACATTTTTATGCTTTATAGGCATACCCCGGTTTAAGGACACTCACTTTAAGTACACTCGCGAGTAAGGACATATCGCCCAATAGGCAAATGGCAGCTCACGCATGCGCCTGTCAGCACGTCCTGAACGGCAATACCAGCTCCCTACCTGCACCGAAGCTGTGCGCAAGCGGGGAGACTATAGAGCCTGTTACAAATGCGTTATTTACATCAGTTATGCCTCTATATGATGATTGCAGTACAGTACATTTTCGCTTTACATACATGCTCCGGTCCCATTGCGTACGATAATGCGGGGTATGCCTGTATTACATTTACACAACAGGAATAAAAGCGTCAGCGTTACAGGGTATGAAGGGGCTACCTAGTACATTAAACCGGGTAGCTCCAGGGCCTGTTGGCCAGATGAGCCCCAGGGCAGGACGGCAGGGGCCAGGCTTAACCTTTACTATTCTGGTCCCTGGGCCCCTTTCTGTCGCAAACAGTCACTATTATCTAATAGTACAAAAGTGATTTTAAAAACCCCATATAATTTCACTCGCATGTTTTGCTGCTTTAACCAAAAAAAAGGTTGAAAACCACTGACATAGATGAACTTTCCATGAACTGGATACATTGATCCCACACAATGTGCCCTTTCATCGTCTTAGGGTACTGTTTAGTGTGCAGCGAAGCCACTTACTTCCCTGTACTAGAGAAAAGTTCTGCTCCATTCAAGTAAAAAGGACTAAAAAAAATTTCCATCACTGCATGCGGTTTCTCGGCGTATTTAATACGAGCCTTAGGCTTAGAGCACCTCTCTATGCTGGTGGAGAAGTGTTTGATCCTGCTTTGTAGCCACTATCAGCTTCACAATGCAAGGCCAATAACACCCTCAGACTAATAGCACCCAAAATGTTGAAACAGCTGTAGGTTTGTTGACAATGCACTTCTTTAAGCCAGACCTTGATGGAGAAGCTGTGTAATGCGGCAAGCAGAAGCTTATAGGAATCCATGTTAGAATATCTATGAAGCAAAAAGTGACACAGTGAGTGTTCATTTGCATGTCATTACCCAGAACCCCTGGCTGCAGTGGAAGCATTGTATGCTGAGTGACTATGGAGAAAGGCAGGGTGTGGACCTGACTTTTTTTTTTATATTTAAAGGTGCAAAACATCTGGGGGGTTTCAATAGATGGGAAGCAAGGGGGGGGGGGGGGTTCTCCAGTGCTGAACCCAAATAATTGCAGCTCCAGAGATTCCTTGCTTCCCGAGATACTTACCTCTGTAGGTCATGCTGGTAGTACAGTAGCGCCACAGGTTTAAAGGTCCTGGTCACAAGGCCAATAGGAAGCTGCAAGAGATGACATGACCATTCTTATTGGCCCGCACAACGTAAGGACATTTAAGCCGCTATTTCAGTAGCCCCGGCCAGCCCAGTTGGAGCTGCTACCAGCACCCGCTACAGAGGTCAGTATCTCGGGAAGCAAGGGGTCCTCGGAGCTCAAATTAACACAGCTCCGGAGACCCCCCGCTGCCACCTATAAATATAAAAAAAATGCAGGATTTCTGCTTTAAGCTTGTAAGAGAATGCAAGTTCCCACCCATGATATCTCCTGGAATTTTCCAAGGAAGTCTGGTCTATTTTTATTTCTCCATATCCAAACAAATGTAACATTTATCTTTAGGATCTGCAAAAAAAGTTCTTCTTAGTTAAAGCCAATGTTTTTGTGTAGTTAATACCATAAGAAGTACTTGGTTGACTTGTCAAGGACCACTTGGAGTGAGTCTCACACAGTGCGAGGCATCCCCACTCTTTCCCATATGGGGAGGCAGTTCCATTGATTTCCAGCTAATTTGTAAAGTGCAAATAATTAAACTTGCAGTCCCACTCAGTGGTCCCAATTTCTCCCAATGGCTGGCCCTTCTGGCAGAGAAAAGGTTCTCTTTTCTTATTCCTCCTGGTGACATACTTTGCTGCTAAGTAAACCCGCATTCTTCTGTTGCGCAGTAGCATGGTTGGAAGATACTGTAATGTGTTGAGCTGTTCTCTCATCTCTCTCCTGCAGATGATTCAGGAGAGCAAATTTCTGATCGAGGCAGCTGACACAATCCATGACAAGATACTACAGTGCCAGAAAACAGGTCGGTCTTCCATCGCTCCACCCCCTGCAATGGTAGAAGTGGCTTAAACAAAGTCGTGATAGTGTGCCTGATTTTAAGGGGGTAATTCTATATACAACAAAGTGGCCGTTGTTGGCCTGAAATTCCCATTGAAGTCTGTGGAGATATCTTCTGCATATATAGAATAGGGCCGTAAATGTATGCAATATTGATATTTTTACCAGATTTACACAATACTGGTCCAGATCCACAGAGGTTCCTGGATAATAATGAACCAAAATCAGTCCTATTGATACCAAAATAATAACCGAAATATCGATACCAAAACATAGCCACAAAGCTAATTATATGCAAAAACAACAGCCGTTGTATATCTCATTAACATAGGCTTAAAGTCATGTTAAAGGAGCAGAACCCTCCTACTCGTTTTATTTTTAACCCCATCATTTTTTTACAGGGTAGGAACCGGGCGTCCCCCTGAGCCAAGCGCCACTATTTTCATGGCAGCACCCCCCTCCCCTGTTCCTGAGATACATACTGGGGAAGTCATGGTGTTTAAATCTCTTTCAGGGGACACAATAAGGCTGCCCAATCTTGGACCAATAGAAAGCTGCAACATCATCGGTTGTGGTTCCTATTGGACAGCCATTTAAATCCCCTTAATGCCGATAACTTCACCAGTAATTATCTTGGGAACCAATCCTGTAAAAAAAAAAGGGTTGTTAGTTAGGGTGGATTGGTCCTTTAAGCTAGAAATTCCTTGAGAGAGAGACCGATTAACGAATGTCTCATTCTTAATCCCTGCGTTGTTTAATCCCTGCGTTGTTTAATCCCTGCGTTGTTTAATCCCTGCGTTGTTTAATCCCTGCGTTAACTATAACAAAGCTCCGTGGATATGCGTAGTTAAGAGGAGCGCTACTTTTGCATATAAATAGCACTAAAGGTCGTTGTAGTTGACGCAATTTCCTTTTCCGACAAAAACAGCACTTAACACTGCGTTTGTGACTTTGAAGATGCACGTTAGCACTTAACGAGGGTTAATGCCTCGTTACTTCAATCACATACCTCTGTGGATATGGGCCATATTCTGTAAATAGAGAGTGGAAGAATAAGCCTGACAATAAAACGGTAGTGGAGTTATCTGGGGTTGAAAGCTAAAAATGAGTGGCAATCTGCGTTTCTCTGTACCATCACATCTCCACCACTGATCCCAGATATAGGGGGGTAACAACATTAACCTGCCCAACAGGGGGCTAGCATCTGTCATCCTAATGTGCTAGGGCAGGGTGGCCAACTACAGTCCTCATAGAGCCAGCATTAGGTCAGGTTTTAAGGATATCCCTGCTTCAGCACAGGTGGCTCAATCAGTGGCTCAGTCGTTGAATGAGCAGCCTGTGCTGCAGCAGGAATATTTTTAAACGCGGACCTGTTGTTGACCCTTGAGGGTGTACATTTGTTATAGATGTCATGCTGGCGTCACTGGTAGAGGCACAGGCAATGCATAGCAGGCTCTTCTGGTGGTGAAGGAGTTAAGGTAGCAATTCCCTCTGATTCCTCAACAACAACAAAATCTGTATTATATACCTTTGGTGATATGAACCACATTACATTATGTAGTGGCATTCTGGAGATATAATTGTATACATTAAATAAAATCCACACTGGGAATTAAAAGCAGCAGTTCCCTCCAGCAGGCCCTTCCCCCGCTTTTAAAACAGCAGTTACCCAGCCTGACCCAAAATTGGACATTTGGTCGCAGCCGTCTCGCCGCAACAAATTCTCCGCCGGCGTGCAGCCACAGAGGAATGTTCAGCGGCTGGACACTCAGCCACTGGCCGCTGCGCCAAGGTAACTTCATGTAAGGGTAAATTTAGGTTAGGGTAGTGGGTTAAGGATAGGGGTAAGGTATTAGGATTTTAGGGTAGGGGATAAGGATAAGGGGTTAAGGTTTTTAGAGTAGGGGATTAGGGTAAGGTGTTTAGGGTAAGGGGTTAAGGTTTTTAGAGTAGGGGATTAGGGTAAGGGGTTAAGGTTCTTAGGGTAGGGGGTAACGTTAGTATTAGGTGTTAAGATTAGGGGTTTTAGAATACGGGGTTAGGTTAAGGACTTACCTTGGCAGTGAAGTGGTTGGCAGCGAGAGGTCCCTGCGGTGAGGTGAGCAGTGGCTAAACGCTAGCAGAGATTTTGCGGCAAAACGTCCTCGACCGCATCAGAACCCTTCCCCCCTTTTTAAGTAGGTGTTCCCCGTTAGTTTTTCCCCTGGTTTTTAAATCGTCATGTTTGCCAATAGGAAGCCACGGCGGATAACGCCATTTAGTTTCTACTGGAGTGGACTGGAATGCGCTATTTTGACGAAGTATCTTGTGAACCAGGGGGTCCCCGGAGATAAAATAGCACATTTCAGCTCTGCGGGACCCCCTTCTTCCCCTCCTGGTAAAATAAAGAGGGGAGGTTATATTTTTAGGAATCAGGGGATCTGCTGGTGTAAATTGTCCGCAGCCATTCACGCATATCACGCATTGCCATAGCAACACATTTTGCCAGTGACATAAACAAAGAACAGTTAAAGATATGGAAAATAAAAGTTCCAACTCATCCATGGACTGTGCAGGGGGGGAGGGGGGTCTTTGGAATATCCAGCATTAGTTGTCTTGCTACTTGAAAGTTCTATCCTTCTATTCCACCCATTCATACCTGTGTGATATTTGGGCAGGGATGGAATTTCATGAGGAACTGCACAATCTGGGAACAAAAGAAGGTCTGAAAGGAAGAAAACTCAGCAAAGCTATTGAGAGCTTCGCTTGGAATATCACTGTGCTAAAGGTAAGCGGAGGAGACCCTGCAGAACTATGTCTTCTCTCTACATATTGCATGCTTGCTGGTTGTCCATGCACTGCAACTTCAGGCCTCCTGGTCTCTCTAGTAACCCCCTCCCCTCCTCCACCCCCATTTAATGACAAAACAGTTTGCCAGAATGAGCCAAAATATGTCAAGTAATATGGACAGATATTTCTCGGTGCGCAGTTGCTACATGGTATCTGTCTCGTAAACATGGTGCAACAGCACTCACTCTTGATTCGATCTTTGGTCGATATCTGGTTTCTCCCAATCTCAGAAGGAAAAAAAAGAAAGATCAGACTTCCATACTAGTAAAAAGCAAGACTTTATTTAGAAACTGGTCAGAACAGCTGCCAGATACCCACAGATTGAGTGCTGTAGATTGCAAACAAAGGCAGATCCGTTGTCAAAAGAAATGCATAGTTACAGTAAGAAGAGGAACGGTGCGGTCACATCAAGAACAAACAGAGGGGAAAGATAGAAGCAGGACTGTTTCAGGAAGAAATAGCATAGGGGGGCAAAAAAAGGACAAGGGCAGTTACAGAAAAAAACTCACAGTGGGAAGTAGCACAGGGCAGTTGTTTAAATGTTTCCATATTGACAACCCCTTCAATGTAAATAATCAATTGGAGGGCTGCTGTACTGAACACGTTGCCCTGTTCATCAATACATTTATATATACATGTAACATACATTAAAAAAAAAACTAGTGGATCTTTATCTACATAATATAAATAAGTATTGACAGGGGGAATTCCTCTTGGAACCAAAGTGGACTAAGGGCAAAGACTTGTTAAAGGGATTACATTTAGGTGATTGATGCCTTATTTACCAAACACTGACACATATAAGTATTTGTTTAGCTACTGTAGTTAGTTTGTAAACATGATGAGCTGAGATTTGGGAGGGGTTTGATCTCCTCTGGCTGCTCCCTTTTGTCTGGTGTCACTTTGAGTTCTCTCTATCTCCCCTTATCTTTAATGCCCAGGGTGGGGGATAACGGTAATGACAACACTTGATTGACAACCACTTTCTTATTTGGAGCCCCAAAGGAAGACATTGTGTAATCCATTTCCAGAGAACCAAAATAAGCCAAATCTTTGGTTTCAGCACAGTTAGATCTGTTTAAGGACAGACAATTATATTGTTAAATTGTTAGCAACAGCTTGTTTATCTATTGGCTGGTTACATGAGATTGGTCACTTAATAGTTATAGAAAATGCACATAGTGTAGGAGAATAAAATAATTGGGATCCACTGTCATCGGGGACAGAGAAACATGGCAATTTAATGAGAAGTATAAATGTTGTACTTGCCCCTTGATCTCCAGAAGTCACTAATGCACTGAACGAGACTGATCGATTTTGCATGTGAAATGTACTGTATCTGTTATGCAGGACGTTTTTTGGATGGTTAGCTCACTGTACGCTCCCCGTTTGCCTCCCTCTGCTGGCCTCTTCACCTTTCCCCCCATAGTTTTGAAAAGAGGGTGCTGGGTTTTATCTGCAATTCATATTTTAAATTGGAAGCCAGGCAGGAAGGGATAAATGCACGCTTTTCCTACGAAGGCTGTCATTTATTTCCTGAGGTATGGCAGATGCACTGTGCTGTAGGGGAGAGAACTTTGTATCGTCTAAGTTAAAATAGGAGCCTCTCTTTGTAGAAACGTCAGATTTTATCACATCACATTAAAGCAAACTTTTTAGGTACTGCTTTTCACATCTCCTGACATGAGTGCACTCTGTGTGGGTGGAACATATCACAATCCCGTGTCTATTTTCCAGAGAGATTTAAAGGTCAGTTTTATGGTCTATCTTGTCTAGACAACCCTGTTAGATATAGGGATAGTCTCTCATATATATATATATATATATCCTTCAATGTGCGCATACATATATACACACAAAAAAGCGCTGTGTTGCCCACTAAGAATGAATGGGAGATTAAATCCAGGCACAAAACAACCAGAAATATATATTTTTAAATGGATATAGAATTCTCTGTTGAAAAACATAATTTATAATAAAATCTAACAAAAAATAATTATATGGAAAAGGTGACACATTGTGTGCTCATTTTCATGTCATTTCCCAGAATCCCTTGCTGCAGTGGAAGCACTGTATGCTAGGTGATGATGATGATGAAAGGCAGGGTTGCAGACTTGCCTAAGACATGTGAATGTGCTCACAAGTGATATTCTTTATTGGCTATATGCTAACGGTGGAGGTTTTTAAAAAAATAAATATATTTTTTTCTTCTTGAGATTTTTTTTGCAAATGAAGGCTGGTGAATATTAAAGAGAGGAAGCTGAAACGTGTTGCATTTAATGCACTGTTTTGTGTAGATGTGCAATGATCGGTTCGTTCTGTGAATAACCATGCAAAGTTTTTGAGAAGTTCAGTCACAAAAGCTAACTTTGCATTTCCCCTTTTCTTACCATAAACAAGAAGAATTTAATGCGTTTCTCCAAGAGCCCGGTCATTTTATAAATATTGTTACAATCCCCAAAAAATTTTTTTACCCCAAATTACACAGCAATAGCGACCTTTTAGTGAGTTGTTCCCATTGTCAGAGAGCAGTGGGCTTCAGGCCACTGATGTGAGAATAGGCCATAATAAACCTGTGAAGTCTCACAAAACTAGACCAATTAAGCATGTGTCTTCAATACCACTCAGATATCTAAGATATACTGCTCATTTTTGTAACTAATTACAGTGCCTGCTGGAGCAGTTTCTTTGATCTATAATCCAATCGGTAGCTAATCCTCTTTGTAAAATAGCCCACTACAATCTCTTTACCTGATGTGTTTCTAGCATCGAATTTAGCTGGGCAAATCCTCTTTCATTTAGAGGGGGGTGGGGGGAATGATTGTTGTGTATCCCCCCCTCCTCCTAAAGGGTTACTAAAAATACTAGTCTATACTGGGCCCCACCCTGGTTGACATGGGGATCCAGATGTCATGCAGGGGTATTTAAGGAGGAGGGTCTATTCTGGAAGGTCAGGTTCCCAGAGGTCCAGAGGAGTGGAGCCTCGGGGAGTGTAGATGGGTATGTTAAGAAGGTGATAGCATAGACTAGGCCCCTATATTTGTTATGTTGCAGATAGGGCCAGGAGCCCCTAAAGATGGAAAAAGAGTCATGTACAGTTTCAGTAAAAGGAATATGGCACGCCATAAAGGGTCTCAAGATAAGAGAGCCCCCCGGGTGCTCTATCCCTGGATCAGTGCTAATGTTCCTCATCTGTATGTGTGGAAGTGGCACTTCCCAAATACAGACAGTAAGGTATTGGGTCAAGGACAATGAGACCTATCAGGATTTCCTGTAGGGGCCTCAAATAGTTTGATCAATATCTAAAGGGTTCTGAAGGTACGCAAGGGGTCGGGTCCCACAACTACCTAAGCAATTAAGTCAGAGTACCTCCATCTAAGTGTTAAGAGTGGGCACAGATGGAAAATAAGTATTTGTGTGTGTCTTTGTATTAAACTATCTACAATGTGTCAAGACATGTCTGGGCGGTCCCTGAGTTGGGGACACAAATAAATGATGGTTGTACTATAAAAGTTCCTAGCGCCAATTATTTTGTAACCTTGCTACCTCATCGCCCAGCCGCCTGAATGACAGCACCCTGAGGTCAGGGTAAACCATACGGAGTAGCCATATAAACACCACACCAATGTAACCTCCCTAGGAAGCCGGCAGGGAGGGTTATAGTTGGCTGCTATAGCCCTTCACTGCCAACACATTTACAAAACATAAATGATGTTTTCTGATGTCCTCAGCTTTTGTACAGAATTATCCGGTTGAGCACCATTTTTGTTAATGACACTGTAAGACATGTGCAGAGGTACAACCAGGAAGATTTGGGGAAATTAAACCATGGCTTTTATTCAGCCCGTCACTTCAAACAATGCAGGAAACAAAATACATAAACAGCCTATCCCTTTGTAAGGGCTAACTCACTTTCCCAGTCCCTACCTGCAGGGCTGGGAGGATAAGCCTCTTTCCAACCTATAACCCCAAAGTCCAAAGTGATACCTGTAAGCAGTCTGTGAGTCTGGGTTGGTGTTCGTTGAGGGGCCACCCTCTGGCAGTTTCTAGGGTCCGCTGTGTCCTGGAATAGAGAAAAATGCTGCTGCAATGGCGGTCACTGCCCTCCGATAGCGCAATTAATCAAAGTATAACATGTTTATTAAGCAAAAATAGACATAAACAGAGCAAAGATACTCTGACGCGTTTCATCCTAGGTATATGACTTTGTCAAAGAGTAACGAGTCTGACCAACAGGTGATCCTTAAATAGGTATAACCAGCATCCAATTGGTTAGAACATAAAAGGTGGGTCTAAGAAAACACACTGATGAATAGTAGATCTCATCAAACCAAATATAAAGGAGTACTACGAAAGCCTGGAATCCTGGGTAGATCCATGAAAGGTAATCACCTGATTGGTGAACAAACGACATAGAACAAATATTTATTATCACATAGAACTAAGTCATGTAAACAAAACCAATAAAATAAAAAATCAAACAAATCTAAAAGCTATAAGCCAATAAAAATAGCAATGTGTGATGCCTAAAAAAAGAACAACTTGCAAACTTAATCAATTAATAATAAACTATAAAAATATGGAATAGAGGTCTAGGTCCTAGTGTCTTGCTAGCAGCAAAGTCCTGTGCTCAAGACAAAGGGGCCTAGGCACAAAGCAGCGATAATTTTTTTTATGGGCGATAAATGCCCTTATAGCATGATACTGCCTGCTCTGCTATTCACAACGCAGTGATAACAGTGCAGTATCGCGCTATAATTGCATTTTATCACCCATAAACATTCAGTGAAAAAAAGTCGTACAATAGGCCAAAAAATGGCAAACCCGACGTTTTTTTGCCAGTTACTGCTATTCTCAAAGCAGTGATAACTTTATCGTACTATAAAAGCTCACCATATCTTTTCACCAGCTAAAGGCTCCAACCCTGGGACACCAACCCCACCCTCCAACCCCGCTACCCATTGATTGGTATAGCCTTTTAGGGCTATGCTTTTAAAAAGCAATGCTTTTTGGGGGCAAATGCTTGCTTTTATTTCTATTAAATGTATTTTTGTTCTTTGCTTTGAAATATTTCTGCTATTTATTTTGTGTTTTGATTTTTAATGATGGGGATTTTTGTGGTGTTTTCAATTGTTTATTTCTGTTACTTTTTTGTTGTTTGCTTTTTAATTGGGGTTTATTTTTGATCTTTTGATTTTTTAATAATGGTGTTTATTTGGAGTTTTATTTTATTTATTGTTTTTTTTTGGTGTTTTAATTGTTAATTCTGGTTTTTATTTGGTGATTGTTTTGATTGCATTGGATATTGTTGGTGGTTGTTTATTTTTTAGGTTGACCATAGTGTTAAATCATGCCCATAACGGGGCCTGTATCTCAGGAAGTAGGGGGTCCCTGAGGCTGAAACCAATGCGGTTCAGCTCAGGAGACCCCCTTGCTCATGTACACTATTATTAAAATCAATATTTTTACTGCCCGATCGCCTGTAAGAGCCATGCATGGAGACACAGCGTCTCCATGCAGCTCTTACAGGCTGCAGTTTTTGCTATCAGCTATCGCGCTATAGAATTTATAGCGCGATAGCCCTGATACAAAAAACAGGTCGGACGATAGTGCATTTTTTTATCGGTCTTAAAAAATGGCCTTCACTTCTTAGTGAATCCCACTTTTGGATTCATGTCTAACAGCGCGATAAAAAAATGCATAGTCGGACGCAAAAACACTGATTTTATCACTGCTTTGTTTATCGGCCCCAATGTCTCTTTCTTTCAACACAGTTCTCTGTGCTCAAGACATCTCCTTCAGTTCAAGCAGGAGGCTTTTCTGCCTGTCTGATTAGTCAGATGAAGACTGGTTAATTGTCTCTAGCTGCAATTAAACGAGCTCCCTGCTGGATTCTTCAGACCAATACAGGCTTTCTATTGAAGCCCTTTTAGACAGGGGTTAAGGTCCTGTTACAGACACCCATTGGAAGAGACAGTCCTTCCTTGGTCCAAAGGCAACTAACAGCAGCGACATGTTCCATAGATCAAATGTAGGTGATTGACACCATTTTACATCAGACAAGCAAAAACAATTTAAACTATAATGTAAACATTTAGGCCCATATGCAATGAAAGACACCTTACAGCCCATTAGCTTGAATAGGCGTCTTCCAGCACCTTGCAGCAGATGACTGTTGAGTAATTAAAGTCCTTTATGCTTTGAAGTACAGTACTTTACAATAATCACATAGGGTCATATTTTCCAAGCCGTTTTCTGCCATAAGACACCACCTGTAAGACGGTCTATTCAAGTCAATGGCCTGTGCTGTGTCGCCCAGCACCAGACGCTGTCACAGTGATCCTCAAAGGTTTCATTATGACTAGCACACTGGTTTTTAACCTTTTAACAACCTACAGAACCCTTTAAAAAGTAGGTAATTTCAATTAATTGTTTGTTTAAAAAAAACAAACGTAGCAAACATTAATCGCCATGACTCACGTATAGCGGCCCATATTTACTAAATAGTCTTCTGTCATAGCACACCTTCCAGTGCTGGAAGACGCATATTGACTTAATTAGGTTCTACCAGCACCGGAGGGTGCCTTATGACAGGATACGGCTCACTGTACGCTATTACCAAATACTCTTGTAACTTCAGTTGAACTTCTACCGAACGCTTAATGTCCTGCACAACACTTTGAAACCACAAATTGCTGCCTCATCAGTCCCTGTCTAGCTGCTAACAAAAAGTGTCATGTTTTGTATACATTTTTTTGCAGTTACTGTAGTGCCGACGAGTATTCTAAAACCAATCTGGGGCAATCACCAACAAGGCCCAGGTACATACTGAGTATATGCTGAAAACATGCTGGGTACATGCTGCAACATTTCTGCAGCCAGACTAATGGCCCATCGGATTAACAGCGGGGGTCCCTGGCAGTCCCATTCAAACTGAATGGGACTGCCAGGGACCCCTGCTGTGTTAATCCGATGGGCCATTAGTCTTTGCAGAAATGTCACTGAAATGTTTTCAGCATGTATGCAGCATGTACCTGGATCTTGTTGGTGATAGCCCCAGATTTTCCAATGCAAGTTTAAGGCAAGTGTTAGAATACTCGTCGGCGCACCTGTAGGCTTCTGAGCCTGCATGTTTAAAGTGGGAGAGATGGTTTTACATTGTCCGAGCGCTTTTCCTTTATCGCATGTTCAGCAGCTGTTGCCAAGTGCATCTGCACCTGTTGCATGTTTTCAGTCGTGTAGCAGCGCTCTTCAGCCAACCAAAAATGATATGACCTTGATTCTCCTCTGTACACGGAGGCCACGCTATGCAGTCCCCACGTCTTCAAGAGATAATGGCCAGGTTCGTGAAGTAAATGAGTTTATTTGCTCAGATACCATGCTGAACTGTAATAAAGAGCGGAGAAAGGGATTCATCTTCTCTCTGAGCTGCATCCTTTTTCCTTTAACCGCTGCCAATGAAAGGGTTAAGGTGGATGGGGAGGTTTGCTACTAGTGAGACCCCTTGTCCCTGGCGATTCCGAAAACAGTCAGCAAGTACCAAGGTTTCGCAAACAACTTAAATATTAATAGCACTGGAAGAGCTTTCCGAGGGGAGAGGAAAAATCCATTCCCCCACTGAGAATGTTTATCAAGTCATCATTTGGCTTAACGTTTTCATAACATCCCAGGCCCTTCCGTCAGCATTAATGTTTAATGAAACAGTCACTGCACACCCAGAGCTCCACTAACAAAAAGCAGTGTTTTTTACTCTCTGTGTATTGTACTCTCGGAGCCAACCGTTAGGTCATCCTCAACACTGCAATTGTTCTCCCTGTGTAGAGGACAAGGCAAATATAGATCTCAAACACAGAGCCCGCTTCACATAACTGGGCCCCAGTTAGCCCATTACCACAGCCTGGAAATTGTGATTGCAGCTGATTTAACCCCGTGCCTGCCTGTGCAAACTGAATGGAGCTCCAACGCGTACCACGCACAAAAAGCGCTCAAAAATGGTATGGGAAAACAGTGGGAATAAACAGAATCTATTTAAAGACGCCCTGAAAATGCACCGTGTCAAGGAAGCCTATCTGGCATACAGTACCTCTAACATCCAACTCCCCCCTCACACCTTAATGAGATCAGCAGTGCGGCCAGACCGTGCCTCAGCCTGAGGCACACTCCCACTCACAATGTGCAGCCACTTTACCATTTTGTTTCAACATTGTTCCTCGTTCCCTCTAGAGTGTAAGCTCTCCTGGGCAGGACCCTCATTACCAAACAATAGCTGTTTGTGCATGTTTGTCCTTATTTGTATCATAGGCTACGGCGCCAGTGCTCCATGCTGCACTCGCGCCTGGTGGCGCGTGCACAGACTACAGCCGCGATCTGCGGCCTGTAGGGGAGCTATGGGATGCGTGAGGGGGCGCGACCATGGGGGGGCATGTCTGCCCTTACATTGGCTGCCCACCGAGCACGTTTCCGCGTCACAAGCGTACGCATCACAGCGCTTTGCGCGCCCACACACACGGCCTCTGGGGCCTGCCCCATAGACGGTTGTGCTGTAGTGTGTGGCGCGCACGCCGCAGCACGTGCTGCAGCGGCCACTGGGGACCTGGCCTAACTCTGTTTATGTAATGATCAAATCTCTATACCCCCATTGTACCGCACTGCGGAATATGTTGACAATAAATAAATTATAAAAATAATCTAAAATGGAAAAAATACGGCATTTCAGGAATTTTTACATTGCCATAATATAGTTAATCTTTTGGGTGCTCTTAAGAGGTCATAGGGTCCTGAACTCCAAGGGTCCCATGATGTAGGAGCTACGTCATAAAGTGCCTGCTCGTTTGTCTAGGGGAGATCGCAGAACGCGATATGTAATGAAGTTTAATGGAAGGAGGAGGACGCCCCTTCCATTCAGTTATCCGTGACGGAGCTGTCATGTGATTCTGAGTGCCGGAGGGGCCATGGCACTCTGGTTAGTACAAATGTCATGAACAATTAACAGCAAATAAAAATATCACTTGTGAGCACATTCACGTGTCTCAGGCAAGTCTGCAACCCTCTTACTCTTAGCATGCACTGCTCGGTCAAGGACATTTGGTCACAGCCATTTCGCCATGACTCATTGACTGCCGGTGTTTGACCTCAAGTCACCTCGCCCCGGGACACTCGGCCGCTGGCCGCTTTGCCGCTATCGGCTGGGGTGGAGGGTTCATCATTTGCCAAACGCCGCCGGTCATTTGGTTACGGCGAAACGTCCGGGACCAAATGTCCCATTCCATGCAATGCTTCCACTGCAGCCAGGGATTCTGGGAAGTGACATGCAAATGAGCACACAGTGCCACCTTTTGCTTCTTATCCATTTTAATATGGGCAACCCCTATCAGCTTATAATTGCTATATGAATTATACAGCTTTTCAGCACAGCCTGGGTTAAATAATGAAAAAACACTCCACAAATAAAATATTCATAAATACAATATATTTATATTTATTATTAATCCTGAAGTTAAGATTTTTATCTATACACATACTATACAAACACATATGTATAACATATTATAATTTATTTCTGAAATCCAGGTGTATTTTGAGGTGTATTTCCCAGACAACGGAACAGTAGTGACCTGGTTTGGTATCGTCACTCTCTGGAAAACTGCGTTTGCATCCAAGTGGCAACTCCCGGTAACCTCGGTGGAATTACTTCATCACCCTGTCTCTCAGGCAGCATAAATTTAGATTGGAAGCTCTATGGGATAGGAACTATCACTATATGAGAAATATAAATATTATTAAAACGTTTTCATTTTTCTGTGTGATGTACATTAATTCCTCATATAATTCTACTAAGAATATAGCCCATTAGTTACCTATATATGATGGAGGTGATTAAGGCTGCTTGCAACATCTTTGTGGCTTGAAGGTCACGGGTTAAATTCTCTCCAAGATTTCTTCAGGCTTTATTCCTTTCTGGTTGGATAACAAGATACCATTTGAATTGGGCAATGGCGATAGTGCTGTGTTCATTGCATTAGAATAGCACAAACTGATTGACGGATACAAAACATAACTTGGTTAATATTTGTAAGAGGGCTGTGTTTAACATTAGGCTACAGCCCCAGTCCTCCTTGCTGCACGCGCGCCTTGCGGCATGGCGGTGCGTGCAGTGACTACAGCCGCGATTGGCGGACAGTACGGGAGCGCGGGGGACGGGGCAGATCTGCCATTGGATGCGCGCCGCAACGTGACCGTGTTGCGGTTCGGGAAGACAAAATTCTTCTCTTCCCTGCCAGTGTCCGCGTCACAGCGCTTTGCGCGCCCACACACACAGCCACTGGGGCCTGCCCCATAGAGAGCTGTGCTGTGGTGTGTGGCGCACGCCGTAGCACGTGTGCGCCACACACAAATCTCAGACTAAGATTTGTAGCTGATACTTGCATCGTTAGTGGGTTCTTTTTAAGCTTGGACTCCACAAGGGTTATTTTAAGTACCGTATTTGATCAAATCCCCAATGCCACCACAATCCCATGGGACAAGCTTTTAGAGGACAGTCATCACAGCTCATGTAAACGAAATGTGTTTTTTTTTATAAACTGTCCTATTTTTCCCACATGACCGTAATCATGTACTTGTTTGTGAAATTCTATTTAGAAATAGTTGTGCATCAATGTTGGCTGGGCTGATTAAATATAGCTTAATGAATAACATGGGTAGCCCCACTAGCTGATACTATACATCTCATATGCATTGACCTTGGCTGCTTACAGACGCATTTACCATAACACCCTCCTTCTGTATCTGTAAGTTCTCCCTACCTGCCACTTAGATTGTAAGCTCTTCGGGGCAGGAGCTCCCTTTCCTATTGTTACTTTCACGAAGGAAGCGCTTATTCCCTCTGTGTTATATTATGATGTCACGTGTATTACTGCTGTGAAGCGCTATGTACATGGATGGCACTATATAAATAAATATATACATACATGCATACCAATGTAACTTTTTGCTCATAGCTATAGCTGAAACCGTGCAATACAGAATGTATGCATTGTCAGGCTTAAAGTTCTACATTAGAAAGATCCTAAATAATGGTATAAAATAAACATTAACAAGTGCAAAGGATACAATACAAGTGTGAGTGCAATTAGGGTTATTCGTTTCAAATGTCCAGTGTACCATGAATGGGACTGCTGCTTTAATCCTTAGGGCAGCGGTTCTCAACCTTTTATGGGTAGTGGTGCCCCTGTAGGATTTTTTAAATCTTGTGGCACCCCTGCGGTTCAGATCTCACTCATCCCCTTCTCGCTTAAACACAACATGCTCACCCTCTTTTTCACACGCACAACCCACCATACTTATCCACCCTCTTCTTGCACACTCGCCTTTTCCTTAACACACTCCACATGTATCCCCCCATCTCACACAGCACCCTCACCCCCTTTCTTAACCATAAACACCACATCTACCCCCCTTCTCTTACTTACACCACATACCTTCTCCCACCCCACAAAAATCAGTAACCTCACTCACCCTCCTCACACACAAAGCCATCACACTCTCCTCCCTACACAAAAATCCCACTCTCCTCCCTTCCACCTTCGCACACACCTAAAACGTGTCAGCTGCTGAGCGGGTGCATTGTGCGATGTCTAGAGATAGAAAGGCTCCTCTCCTCTGTGCCTGGCTAAGCGAGGAGGGGTGGGATGTGCCCGCGCTGGGCAGCCAGCAGATTCTCTCCTCTGGGGTGGTGGTAGCACCCTTGATAAAGTGTCGTGGCACACCAGAGTTCCCCGGCATCCTGATTGAGAAACACTGTCTTAGGGGTTAAACTGAACAGCTATGTTCTATCTCCTCTCCCAGCATTTCCTGGTTCCCCTTGTTGCCTTGGAAACCCTCCTCCCCTTATCTCCTGTGTAAGTTGTCCTGCTCCTCCTCCCCTTGCAATTTGGTGCAGTCCTACCTGCTATTTCCCCCCTCTGACTGTGGCAAATCCTGCCCTTTTGGAGTGTGCTTCCCTGCAGCAAGGTTCTCCCACTTGTTCCCTGTGAAAAGCCTTAGTTTTTTTTTTTTTTTTTTACCTATTCCTATTCCATTCCCATCACTATCCCTATTCTTAGCACTATACCTATCTCTACTGCAATCACCCATCGCTTCATATGTTCCCATCCCAGAGTGTGTATTCCCCAGAACTTTATCCCACTTTTATTTCTGTTTTGTTCCCCCAATAAACAATTCAGAATTAAGAAGCCTCCACTAGCATGGAATAGGGATTGAGTTGAGATGTCTGCCTCTACTCACTAGTCACAGTGTGCATGAGTCAGAACAAGCCATTTTTGTTTGGAGCTCCTGGATTTCTGCAAAATGACAGACAGGAGATGGATGTTATTATGTGTTTTTACATTGAACAGAGGACAATGTCTGGGAAATGCAACACAACAGCCACTATAAGTAGTCCAACTCATGTTGTGCTCCAGTTAAAATAATAGTCTAGCAGTAAACAGCTACATGTATTGATTTGATGAAAAGTATACATTGAGAAAACTAACAAATTGCTGAAAATAAAGGTACAGTATAAGGATAAACTGTAATAATAATGTAATTCCCCTGTATTTAGCGTGCTGTGATGCAAACTTTGCCCATGTACCATTGCTCTGCACCTCCTGATCCTAGCTTGTCTTGTCAGCTTGGTTTTTACATCTGCGTTAAAACACCAATCCCCCTAGAAGTCTATATGAATTTAATTCATAGATTGTTAGTATCTTGCCTCCTGTACATGTCTTTCTCTTAATTTTTTTCCCATTATTATTTTCTTAGTCTATACTTTCTGAGGTCACCACTGCACTGTGCTCTGGGTGTGAGCTTCATTTTAACCTCCAAGACTCTTTGGGGCCTATTCTATAAGCCGTCATTAAAAAAATCGCTGGGCCATTTAAATCGCCAGTTTTTTGAGTGTTGCTATCACGGTATCAGAAAGCCTCAATTACCTGTGATAGCAAAATTCCCAAAACGGGCGAGTAGCCGGCGACGTGATGATCGCCTCTCTGAAAAGGGCTCACCCGGCGATTTCTTTCAGCTGCAGAGAGAGCTGCACATAGAGAGCCGCCTCTCCCTGCGCATATCTCGCCAGCGATCAAAATATTTTAATATAAATTTTAATACTAGTGTAGATGAGCATGGGGTCTCCGGAGCAGAACTGTGTTGATTTCAGTCCCGGGGACCCCTGCTTTCTGAGATACAGGCCCCGTTATGGGGTGCCGGTATCTACTATGCATTTAAATGTTTCGCATCACGTGACCTGGGGATTTACATGCATAGGAGATAGCGGCATCCCATAATGGGGCCTGTATCTTGGGAAGCAGGGGTCCTCGGACCTCAAATCAACGCGGTTTTGCTCCCGAAACCCTCTGCTCATCTACACTAGAAAGAAACAGCTTCATTACCTTAGCGGCTAGCCGCTAAGGCAAAGAAGGGGTTAAACCTCAATAGCCTGTTTCTTGGGGCAGAGGGGGTGGATGAAGGGGATAGTAGTCCCAGCGTGGGTGGTTAGGCCTGCCTGGAAGGTTGCGGGACGTGTTAACCCATTCACTACCATAGCGGTGGGAACCGCTATGGTAATGAAGGTGTTAACCGGTCCCGCTAACCCCCGGAAGGCCTAAACATCCATCCTTGGGGCTACTTACCCCCTTCACCCAATCCCTCTACCCCAAAGAAACAAAAATAAACACAAGAACCCTACTACCCACCTCCTCTACCCACAATAGCCCTCCCCCCAAACACATACAGTACAGTAATGGGCACAATAACTATTATTCACATATGAATAATACTGCATTCTCCAATTGTAAAATCTATTAGGCAGCCAGCAAAAATAGTAAATAAAACGTTCAACTTACCCCTGCCATCATGAAGGGCGTCTTTGTCAGCATACTCCCGGTCCATGTCCTCCGATGCCAGCAAGAATACAAGAAAAAATACAATCTAATGGGCCCTAACCCCTTAATCACCTTAGGAGGCCTTTAAGTGATGTCACATCCTTTTGAACGAATGTGAAGTTGCCTGTAAATGCATTTTTATTGCATGGGATTCATGCCGGGGGACTCCGGTGCTGATATTAATGGGTATCGGCTCCGGAGACTCCCCATCTGAATCTGATGCAGGAAAAAAGCATTTTTCTTTCTAAGTCCTCTCTCGCCGCCTCTCTGCAGCTTCTCACCAGCATCATGCCAACTTTTCCTGGCGTGAGGGTTTTGGGAGAAACTCGCCATTCTAGAGCCGCGATTAGCCTCGATAAGCCAATCGAGGCTACTAGAATTGCACGAGTTTCAGAACCTGCCGATAAACGATTTTTTTTTTGACACCTGAAAAAATTGGCTATTTATGCCTTTGTCGCCCACTTATTGAGGCTTACAGAATAGCCGTAGGCATTTTGGCCGAAAAGGCCTCGATAAGTAACTTATCGAGGCTTATGGAATAGGCCCCTTAATATTTATGTCCTGAACGGGGCCTCTGACTTACAGTATTGGCCATGACATAAGGAGATCTCTTACACTGAGTGAAAAAATATAAAATGTGAGAAAGCATATTGTAATGGAGGCCTATATTTCTCTTGCAGGGTTGTTTAAAAATGATATTGCACTTGGTCACTTTTACCTGTTTGCGGCAAGAGAAGCCTGCCGTTCTGTGCCCACACACCTCTGCTATTCATAATGCCCACTCTGCTGTGGCACTAGGGTCACTGACATAAGATGCTTTAACAGATCTCTTTAATCATAATCCCAAATGCAAACCTGCCAAGTGAGATCAAAGTATTATATTCTGTAAGATCCAGCACTGGAAAAGCCAATGCAATGTTCCCAACTCTTGTGTTCCTTATTAATCAGGTTGTGTTCAGCAATTGGTTTGGGAGATCATTCAGTCCTCTATGTAGTGAGATTTAAAAGGCAAAGAGAAATGAAGTTGCTTTATTTAAAAAAAAAAAAAAACACAGCTGGCATGAATTTCCTGTTTTGGACCTTCCACTTCAAAGAACAGCACCTTATTTGTATTATTTTATTGCTATATAGTTATGGCAGCATACACACATCTTTACAATATGTCATTAATAGAGAGTGGCAAATTATTCACCTAAATTTGTATTCGCCGCAAATAGTGTTTTTTTTATTTTTATTCTCAAATATTTGCGAATTCGGTTGAGCTTGAAAAGTCACCATTTTTTTTTTTTAAATTTTTTTTTTAACAAAAATGTGAATATTGGAAATATTAGAAAATGTGCACACAAAAACCCCCCGGAAAAACACAAACCTAAAAAAAATATATACTATAGATTACCTTGCAGAGAAGACTGACCTCACACTGTCAAAATGTATCCGGCCAAGGTAGTTGGGTGCAAATCCGTACTGCCTCTCCCACCAAACACAACCCCCTGGCAGGAGTAGAAGAGCCACTCATAATATTTGAGCCACTCATAATATTTGAGCCCCTCATAATATTAAAATAATGTAAAAGGAGAATCCTCCCTCAAAGAGCTTACAGAGTATAAAGGGATTGAGATGTGTTGGTTAGGTTAACCCCTTGATGACTGGGGGCACGCCTCCCTGACTACCGCAGAAATGAAAGGGTTTAAAGGAAAAGGTTTGTAGGTGGTTGCATGTCACACCACATAACCCCTGCACTGATAAACGAGGCGCTGATAAGTATTCATATACGCCACACTGGAGATGGGTTTGTATCGCACAAGGGTATTACAGTTCTTTATAAGCAGCAATGTGCAGCATGTATGCGGATACAATGTAGATAAGGCAAATGTGCAATTCTATTCCCATAATCCAAGATGTCATATTTAATCTTTCCTTCTTCGAGAGGATTGAATGTGACAAGCAAAAATAAAACTCAAGATTGTTTTTCGTTTCAGAGGTTGGACCCTTTTACCAATAGGATCTTACCACCTGGGATGTTCTAATCCTGATGTATTTTCTGTGCAATTTACAAAACAATTGCAATTCATTTTATTTTATAATTGTTTTCTAAGGGTTGTTGCTTGACTCAGGGCAAAGTGGACGGAAAGGAAATTAAGCGTTTGTGTGGCGTTGACGCCGGCTGTGAATTAAAGCAGTAATTACATTTTTGTAAGGCTTCAGAATGGAAATTTGGTTTGAAAGATGTTTGAGAGGTAATGGCAGTATGGAAGTAAAGACATTGTAGCTAGTGGTTTGTTGTGCTTTATATACAGTACAGTGTTCAGAAGGGACATTTTTATTTTTCATCTTGCAGGAAAATCACCACGTTTTCATGAAATTGTGAGTAATTATAGGTCTGTCACAGTAGATTATTACATTTAAGAATTATTTGATAATATAATAAATATTCTTTGGAATTAGTGACGGCATGATGACCTCATCACGTGCATCGTTACAGAATGGTATTTAGTGAAGAAGATAAGCACGGTATCAAGTCCTGAGACGGAGCAGGAATTATGGTCCAAAACACTTCCATAAAATGTTTCCTGATAAAGGATGGTCGCTAGGACTGAAAAAACTAATTCGTAAAACAACGTATCGTTCAGGAATGGGAGCAGCTGGATCACCGCGTTACCGATTATGTAATCAGTCAGCGGCGTTCTCGTCTTCGGGCGTTTTAGCAGAAGTGAACACACACTTTGAACCATACTTTGAACTGAAACGTAATAGTAATTTTAGTGTTTCAGATTAGATTACAGCCGTTTAATGCACTTTTTTGGCTGCGAAGCAAAAGCTCCTATTTCTCTTTTAATGAACATGAACCTCCTATAGTGTATCTGGTACTTGTTGACTTAATACAGTGACTTCAATGTACTTAACATCAGTTGATTGTCTACATTGTGCTTCTTATGGTGTTAATCTACATGACAGACCGACAATTATGTACCTTTTCACGGGGATTGAGCAAGAAATATATGATAGGGGATCAAGCCAGGGGTGATTGAATCACTCACCTTAAAAGCTTACACTCTAAGCAGGCATTCCAAGTCTCACTTAATGTAGCCAGTTTCACTACCAGATAGCAGTGCACTGCTGGCACTCTGGCAGCGAAGGGGTTAAGCGAGTCTCACATTAGAACGCAGGCTCACACGTTCCCAGTAATAGCGGCTTGACAGACCTCATAGATATTTCTTTGTCATGGCTGCCATATTTCTTTCAGCCCAGGGAGGAAAATAAATAAAACTATGTACACATTTGTGGCCCTGAAAGCTTGCACTGTTTTAAACCACGAGTTAGCTATTAAAGGTATCACTCCTACCTTACTTGTCTTTGTCTGTATTACAGGCTAATAACACGGTATCATCCTCTATTTGTAGCCTACAAATTATAGCTCTGGAATGGTGGACCCCGGCAGTAATAACTGATCTCGTGTTACCTCTGCAGAACCTCTGTTGCAGACGTAAGGGGGCAGGGGGAAGGGGTGCAGATAGATTTGTTCTTTGAGTCCAGAGGCTTTTAAAACAATCTCCTTTCTCTTTATCAGGGCTGGGAAGATCCACTGGTGCAGGGCGAGTGTGGGACATTGGGGGGGGGGGGGGGGGGAGGTTGCACATGGACCGCAGCTGCTGCTGCAAAACGTTTTAGGCCTCGTCCAGGGTGGCGCTGAGCGGGCGGGCTCACACTAGCCACGATGAGACACATTGCAACAATGTGTGTGGCTAGTGTGAGCGGGCAGGCGCGCCTAGCCGGCCACGAATCGCCCGGCTGAGCAGGGCGCAGCGCACAAGTGCCAGCACGACCGTTCCCTTCCTGGCCGAGGCCCTGGCTACCGCCAGGGTGGCGCTGAGCATGCAGGCGCTCATGCGCAGCGGCTTGCTCACACTGGCCACACACATTACCGCAATGTGTTTCATCGCGGCCAGCGTGAGCACGCCCCCGCTCAGCGCCCGCTGGTTGAGGCCTTAGAAAGCAGAGCTGTCAATCTCCGCTCTGCTTCCCAAAGTTGCTTCCCATAATGCCTTGCGTAGCGCTAAGCAAAGCAGCACGGGCCGTGTCTTTGGAAAGCAGAGCGGTGATTGGCAGCTGTGCTTCCGAAGACACGGGCTGTCCTGCGCCGTGGTGCATTGCTGCAGGTGGGTTAGTGTGCTCTTTATAAGTGGAAATGTAAGTTGATATTTGTGAGACGAAAAATAAAAGTAGCATTATCGCCCTGTACTTTTCCACCACTGGTTTGTCATTGAGTGTTCCCGAACTAATGTGGCAAAGAAGGGTGAGTAGCCGTGTTGGTCCTTTCTGCTACGTAGTAACAAAGGTGGTAGAAGGGAGCATGTGATACTTGTACTTGTTGGTCCAATAAAAGGTTTCATACCACCTACTCCCTCCTGTGTTACTAGCTCACCTGGAGTTATACCTTATTGCGTGTTTGCATCTCGTAATAAGCTTAAGGCCACAGGGGAATCTCTTTATATGGGTAATCACAAGGTTAATACGGATTGGTCTCTCTAATTACTCAAAACAACGCAGAGGTGTTATTCTGTTCTCTTCTTGATTAAAACAAGCATTTATCCGAGAGAATGTAAGATTGTAAATTTAACGTGAGTTTTCTCACACCGAGGGACTTATCCCCTCTCCACTAGAAATAATATAGATTGATTTTAAACCCTCTAATCCGTCTTTAGTTAAAGCTGGCTTCTTACACGGTGCAGAGACTGTAGCCTGGCAGATGGAAGACTGCACAAAACTGAGGGCGTTACTAAACTCATTAAACCTGTAAATCAGGGCTTGAAATTTGCCTGTAGAAACTTAGCCAGTGATGGACACTCAGTGTCCTGAGCTTCCATTAGTTTTCAGAGATATTTTTTATGTAAAATAAAATCATATTGAGCTATTTCCAAGGCCTTCCAGAGGGTTGGCCCCTCCTCAAAGTGAACTGATGTTTAATAGATTAATCCCCATATTTACTAAGTAGTGCTATGCGATAAAACAGAGATAGTCCAAGTTAGGACTTCACAGAGGATAAGAGACATATGCTGATTTGTCATGTATAAAGAAGTAATAATGAGTCCCTTGTCCAATGACCTATAGAAATTGATGATATGGCTGGTGCCTGGAAGATAGCACCTATCTGCATCTTTCATAATAGGAAAACACACCGCAACCAGGAATAACAGCGTCAGAGATTTCTTCCTCAAACATATAGTTTATTACCCAGCCATTAATGAATAGTCCAAATAAATCTTAGAAATGGCATAACACGCACATGCTGTTGTTGAGAGTATGTTGCTGAAAGTTCTGTAGGGCAAGAAGGGAGTGTCCGGTGAGCAGGTCCACAGAAAGCAGGCATGATTAAGAAACAATAGGGACATGCGGTGTACCACCACAAATGAAGAACAGAGAGGGTGACTTCCATTAAATTATTTATTGATTTTGTCATATAAAAACAGAGGTACAAAAAAGAACCACCTGCGCGTTTCGCGCCCAGGCGCTTTATCAATAAGACATCTTGTGGCCCAGTTATTTAAATGTACAGTAGATGATTATTTTTTTTTTATCTTTTCTTTCTTTTCTTTTTTTTTTTTTAAATCGGGCAACTGAAAATATTTTTTCATTCATCTTTTAAATGTTAAAGTTTCTATGTTAAAAAAAAAACTAGAGGGTTTTTACAATTGTTATATACTGTAATCTCCTTTGGTGATAAAACTGTTCGACAGTACTCAAAGCTATACAGTAGGTAAATAGTTTTTTTGTTTTGTTTTTTATTCTAATGATGTCATTAGTCATTATGATGCCATCATTAGACAAACAGAAAAACATTAATACCGTAGTTGATACGCTTGAATTGAGCGGACGTGAAGATCAGGAAAATTTATTCCTTTTTTCACAACATACAAATAAATACAAGTGGTTACTGGGGATTAAATCTGTCTAAAAAAAAAGAGAGGTTTATACTGATAAGCTGTGTGTTTATATTTATATTTTTTGGCCCACTTCATGGGGCTGTCCCGTTAAAAGCTGAAAAATCTCAGAGAAGAGCTTTAAAACTCAACCATGATTAAGAATCACTGCTGCATTGTTCTCTCAGTTGGGTATGAGCCCTGAGGAAAAGTAACATGTATTTAAAGAACCATGATACTTACTGTTCAGTTGGAAAGCTACTAAACATAGCTTGCATTATTAATCACACGCTAAGCAGGGTAGATAGAATACGTATTACAAGGTTGGGCGGTATCCCTTTATTTCATTTCCAATGTCATATATAGATTGAGGATTGTAACAGCACCATGAGCTTCTGAGCCTCACATTCTGCAGCTAGTAGCAAGAGATGGACACCTAGCTACAGTAACTTCATAGCTGTTAGAAGAGTTATGCAAGAGACTGGATCATTTCAGGGCTGGAAGAAGGGCCATTTAATGCCAGAAGATTACCACATGTCCTGAAACAACCTTTCCTCTTAGGAGTTGCATTTTCCGTGCCTGCGAGCGCAGGCTCCTCGTCGAGTGACGTCACCCGGCAGTGCCATCGATGTGTGTCCTAACTGGATTAGGCTCATGATGATTTTTGCCTGGAAGACACGTTGGTTCTGAAAGAGAGCATTAAAATATCCACTCCTTGGAACATTGAGAGAGGAGCGAAGGGATAACACACACACACACACACACACACACACCACACACACCACACACACCGAGTTAAGTTATGGTGAGTAAAAAAAGTGACAAAAACCCTCCACAGCAAAGCAAATATGCAAATGTAAATACAACTGTGTATATATATATATATATATAATATATATATATATGTGTATATAGTGTAGGTGTTGTCTTTATTTCTCCTTTTACATTCTGATCACTTACATCATTCTCTAGTATATGTAGCTGATTGAGACTGAATCCTGTCAACAGCATTAAGTGAAAATGAGCAGCAAAAAAATATAAGCGCACATTAGGTATCACCTCAGATGTCACCTTAAATAAAGCACTTGTGATATAAAAAAAATAAGTGACTCAAACTTAAAAGTGAAAGAGTGTTATAAAGTAAAAAAGTGAACAGAAAATCACCATACATGAGAGATGCAGCTGATTCAGGAGATGTTTCCCAACATCACACAGACCAGATAGCAAGAACTTTCACAGCGCAAGGGACTCCCCGTGTACTGTGTCATGAAAAAAAGCAGACAATGTACATAGTGCAAACGTGCTAAAAGCAAAGATTTGAATATGATCAAAAACTTTCAAATACCCACTCACATGATGGTGGTTTAAATCAGGCGTATATCAGATAATCAAAAAGGAATAGGCCCTGGCACATGAAGATGAAACTGATGATAGCTTGAAGTTCTAGTGGTATACCAAGTTTCCCACAGAATCAGCAGTCATATAGAAAAAATACAATTTATTAAAATGCAGAAGTTCAATTAAAAAAGTCTCACTCAGGAGTCTTCTACACAGAAATTCCTATGACTTGATTAATCTTAATCAAACCCGTACAGCACATACACAATTAATATAATAAAATATATAGCAAATGAATACAATACATGAATGAAACCAGATAAATTGTGAAATCACTAGTTATGAACTGTTGGACTAGTGGCCTATTAATATAATGTCCCAATCTCCAAAGGATGTATATAGGTAGATATTCAGTGCTGTGACGCAAATAAAAGCTTTGTAGCGTCTGATCCCCTCTTGTTAGAGGAAGTCTAATTTGGAAAAACCATGTGACGTCTAGTTACACACTAGATCAGGTGTGTTCTCCAGCCTGTGGTTATGGTATAGGATCTTCTTTACAGATGCAATAGGCTTAACTTGCAAATGCTGAAGCCTCTCTTCTCAGTATTTTTTCTATATAACTGCTGATTCTGTGGGAAACTTGGGACACCATTAGAACATCAATCTATCATCAGTTTCATCTTCATGCACAGGGTGTATTCCTTTTTGTATAGCATTTTCTTGGGGGTTGAGATTCCCCATATCACTTAGGCTGCAGAATACATTTTCTATATAATATTGGTTATATTTAGGTTTAACATTTGCGACACTTTCTTTGTTCACTTCGTATATCAGATAATACTAATCTGGAACTGGATGTAGTGGAGTAAGACTGGACCTCCCAATGATATAGAATAGAAAAATATAGTACAGATCAATTATATAGTTAAAAATACATAGCCAGTGAGCTCCAAACACTTCACATGCTCCCAAAGGTTTACAGGCAATTTGATCACTCAGGGTCCCGCTATACCGGCGTCTCGATGAAACTTCAGATGCTCAGCTGATACCGCCTTTTTTCTCCTTCCCTCTATGGCTCCGCCGCGCTTCCAAGTAAGGCCTGGGACATAGTAAAATCAGCGTCGCTGAGGCGGGCTGAGCTGCACTGAACAGATGCACAAAGCCCCTGCATCTGTAATCAGCGCGGCTATAGTTTCTCCCTCCGCATGCGTGCTGATGCGTGCGGAGGCTGAGAATATCAGAAGAGACAGGAGAGTTTTAAATTTTCCCGCTTGGGGGAGCGGAGGAGCGGTCACGTGACCGCTCCCATCCAATGGGGCTGCAGTCTATTTTTTTCCTACTGTGTCAGTGTTCTGAGAAAGCAGAGCCACCAGACCAGCACAGCACAGAGCCAGCACAGAGGTGTGTGTGTGTCTGTGTATGTGTGTGTCTGTGTGTGTGTGTGTGTGTGTGTGTGTGTATATGTGTGTCTGAATGTATGTGTGTGTGTGTGTGTGTGTGTGTGTGTGTGTCTGTGTGTGTATGTATGTGTGTATGTATGTGTGTGTGTGTGTGTGTGTCTGTGTGTGTGTGTGTGTGTCTGTGTGTCTGTGTGTGTGTGTATGTATGTGTGTGTGTGTGTGTCTCTGTGTCTCTGTGTGTGTGTATGTGTGAGTGTATGTATGGGTGTGTGTGTATGTGTGTGTGTGATGTATGTGTGTGAATATATTTATCAAAGTTGCACAATGTTAATAAATAATTTATTCTCACAACATGTCTTTTTTTTTTTTTTTTAAATATTATATAATATATACACACACAAACACATATACACACACAGGTTCCCCAGTGACACACAAACACACACAGACCACTTCAAAGTGACACACACACACACACACACACACACACACACACAGACCACTTCAAAGTGACACACACACACACACACACACACACACACTGACAGCTACCAAGTGACACACACAGTGATACCCGCCTCCCAAGCGCGCTTGCTGTCTCCTCTGCCAGGACAGCAAAAAGCTCCTGGTAGAGCGAGTGGCAGCAAGCAACAGCGAGCAGCAGCACCAAAGTGTTTACTATGTCCCAGGCCTAAGCCGTGATTATACAGGAAAATGCGCGCGGCGCTGCGCGTAGGCGCCGTGTGTCTGAAAAAACAACTTTAAAAAAAACAATAGCAGTGCACATACCTTCCCGCGCGTGCGCACCGCATGGAGCTGCAGGGCGTCTGTCTCCTGGCGCGGTCTGCAGATTTTGTTCTTGGCTGACGATGGCCGTGTCATGTAAGCGGTTCCAGCCAATGAGGGCGAACCGCTCACGCCTCTGCCACGCCTCCTTGCCTGCCTTCCACCGACTCCCTGTAATAATCACTATGCTGCTCGGCGGCAGTGCCGGGTCACAGAATTGCGCTGCCACCTTGCAGCATTTGGTATAATTGAGCCCTCAGCAGCTGGAGGCGCGTCTGGCAGCCGGGACGCAGGCGGAAAGAACTGCAGCGGTTTTTTCAAAGTGCAAGGGAGTGCGATGACGCGCCTCCAGCTGCTAACCCGGAAGCAGTGTACTATTCTAATACTATCTGTGTCTAATACTCGACAAACTCCGACAAACTCCGAGACCAAGGCTAAGGGATTAGCAGCAGCATAAACACTGACCTCAGAACTGATCTAATAGTTTGGCATGGGGTAGCTTTGTGCCTCTTTGGGGGAAACTTTTGCTTCTAATTTTTGCCTCGTCTCTGGTCAGCCTACACACAATTCAGTACTGGCTGTCATTCTACACCACCTAGTGGTAACACCGGCCATTTACTAACATGTGTTTTTTTTTAATTTACACCTTTTATTGGGGCAGCATAAGAAGGAATTCTTCTGAGATATTCATATTATGCACAAACTCTCAAAGCTGTAAAAATTATTTCTACAGTGAAAAATATGCTTATGTTATTATGTTAAAGAGTCAACAGGAAATGTTATTGCCTTGCCGGGTCCTATATACGGCTTTTGAGTTCCTGTGCACAGTTACGGAGAAGCAGAAGAATTGGTCAAGCATCTTCATAATCATTTAAAATTACATAAGGAGATTTAGAAGAAGATAGCACTTCCTAATATACAAATGGAATAAAATGATTAGATTAGTATTTGCTCAGGTAACACGTTGCAAAGGCAAGTTCTGCAAATATTGGCTTCAGCTCTCTCAGATTTACAGCAAATGAGATGCAAAACAAGACCTGCTCAGTGTTTATCCAGGACGCAGAGTTGTGCAACAACTTAAAGACAGCATCATTTTATTTATTATAGCTCAAATATCACAATAATGCCAAACATTGCTCCCTGATTACAATGATCGTACTTAAGTCACTACGCTATTAAATAATCTTGGTTGTGTATTCCATTGAGCTGTTTTATTGTTTGTGTTTACATTCAGGGTCAGGGAGACCTGCTGAAGAACGCCCGGAATGAAGCGGTGGAAAACATGAAGCAGACACAGCAGGCCTGTCTCTCCTGTGGCCTGAGCAAGGCCACATGTGCGGCTTCTGATGCAAAATCCAAGAGAGGCCTGGAGGCCATAGAGGAGAAGGACACTGGGGAGGAAAATGGCCGCCTGTGAGGCAAGGCAGTTACCATAACGACAGGCCTACCAGGGCTGCTTTTAGATTTAAAAAAAAAAAAAATGTGGTAATTAGACAAAACATATGAAATCAAAGCCCTATTATGAGTAAAAACAACCCCATCATTATTTTTAGCTGTTAATTTCACCATAGAAATCATACATAATATATTTTTTTATCATTATTCAGCAAAACCATTTCTGTCTATGAAAGGTAGCGGAAGCCATTTTGATACGACGCAAAAGTGTAGAGCGCAATCTTCCGTACAAAAACTAGCAATAAGATTATGACATAGCTACTACGTCATGGGCCCCTGGAGTGTCAGTCCCCATGATGTAGTATTGTAGTTATGTCCATGGGCAAAGTGTTAAGCAGTGTTTAGTTTATTAAGTGCTGCAGTGCATAGGCCAGAGGTATATTGCATGGCCCATCAAAACTGAGTGGGCAATACATATTGGACTGTTAGTTAAGCTAAAAAAAAGAGCACCCTACATTTTTTTTAAATCATCCCCCTAAAAGCATCTCTGAGGCCTAAATGTGAACGGCAAAGTCCCAACAAAGCGTGTTTCAGATTTCTTTTTTCTGCATAAAACAGTGCGGTCCATATAGGGGCCTTTAAGGGGATTTATGCCAATATTTGCTAAGCAGTGCTATTTCATAAGACACCTTCCGATGGGAGAAGACATGTTGTAGCCCATTGAAGTGATTGGTCCGTAAGGTGACTTATGGGATAGCAGCGCTTAGTAAATTTGTAGTGCCCGGAAGTGTCAAATCAAGCGACAGAGAACAGAGAAATAAGAAATGCCCTGTGCGGATTCCACAGTGCTGTCTGTATGGAGAAAAAAGCTCATATCCGTGTCACGTTTCCTGCGAATTCATTAGCGCACACGTGTGGTCCGTGTCCCAAAGAAGCTCTAACGACTCAATAGTTTTGAAACACGACCGCACTAACACAATACTAACACTAACATCGGAGTATTCAAGTTTTCGTGGATATTTTTCTGTCAGCAAAGTTTGGTTACTTGTGCAGGGGTCCAGCAATGAGGGAGCTACAATACGGTGGGGCAATTCATCAGTGGTATTTAAACGTAGTCAGTTTAAAACATTCAGATCCAGATGGACTTACACAGCACCCAATCAATGCAACTTTATCCGAAAACCAGTTATCACACGGTCTGCTCTCGAAATTGGCAACTGAAATGTCATTTTTGTTGTACGTGTGTGTTACATATGTACAGTACCGCCCTGTTTTGTATGCCGGACTTGCTGCTGCTTACTCCATCATGCCCAAGAACGGTAAACGGTGCCAGCTTTGTAAAAAAAAGAACGAGGCAATAACATTGGGCTGAATGCTAATAACCTACTTATTTACACATAGGATCTCCTAATCTTCATAAAGTACCATTGTCTTTCAGTAGGCAACCAATTCACTGCCAGAGGCGCATTGTCGTGTTAGATGATCCAAGCGAGTGTATAAATATCAGAAAACACTTTCAGATGTAAATTCCCACTTTGAAGCTCAAGTCGTTACAACTCTGTGAGGAATATTTATCACAATCCCCCAGCTGCAGAAGAAACCTGATTTATCAAACTGGGGCTGGTTGTTGCCCAATTTCTACCCCCAGTTTGCAGGAGGGGGGTACGTCATGAAACATGATTGCAATATATTACTGTAATTACATTCCCCCCCCCCCCCCCCCCCCCCCCCCCCCCCCCCCGCCCCCCCCCCCAAGTAGCAAAACATTCAGAAAGCCAAAAATAAAAATAGTAAAAAGATACCAGCGTGTCTCGGACCACCAAAAGGTGTTGATAAATTCCAGTAACACTAGTGTAGATCTCTGACCCTTTAAATCCATTCTTCATATCGCAAGGTTGTCACTCATTAACCTTATCACTGCCTGCGTGTGCATTGCCTCTGAGAATGATAACCAATGTAGTTATATACAGTGGAGTATGTGTAAAAGTGGTGCAATTTGGGGGGCAAAACAATTGCACCAGATTTATCATAGAAAGTAATCCTATTGCTTTCAATAAGATTTTTTCTGTAACAAATTACGGTGCTGTTTTTTGCTCCAGAATTGCATTGCTCTTCTTATGCCCCAGTATACATAGGACACATTTTAATAGACCCAAAGGCAAATTATATCATGATTGAGGTAAATGCATCAAGGTGCTCAGGACCGACTTGGAAAATCGTGGGGCCCGGTGCAAATTGTGACTCTTACGCTCCTGTAGCCCTACTTGTGGGGAGACTGCGGAGGCGCTACTGGAAGGAGCCCACATGGGATGTCCTGACACGGAAGTTGGGCCCCACCAGAAGTCTGCCCGGCTTCCGTGATCACCGCCTGGGTGGGGCTCCCTCCGTCACCGCAACCGCCCCACACGTGGAGTCCCCAGGGAGAGTGCAGGGCCTCTACATGCCCGGGGCATCAAGCCGGCCCCTGACACCAGCCTTCAGGCATGTCACATATACCATTCATCTGAAGTTAGATCAGTGATGCTCAGCTCTGGAGCTGAACTGCACAAGTTTTTAGCTCTGGGGAAACCCGGGTTTCAAAGATACAAAGAATTTTTAGATGCTATTTTTTTCATTCTGATTGGGGAAACCAAAATAGCCACCAATTTGGCCTTAGTCCATTGGGTCAATTGGAGGCCGCAACGGATGATGTTGTAGCTTCCTTTTGGATAACTGCGGGGACCATCTTTGCAAATCCATGAAGGACACCGGCAACTGAAACGGTATCTCGGGAATCGGGGGTCACTGAGGCAAAAAAAAGAAAGCTCAGTTCAGCTCCAGAGGACCCCCCCACCCCCCAACCCCCACACCAGTTCTTATTAGTAAATGTGTATATATAATGGGAATTCAGGACTGCTGTTATTCTAATTACAATTCATACACGGCCCAGTTACCTTTTTATTAACATAGTTGCTGGCTGTTTCTGTTGCAATCTGGCAGCCTTTGTGCATATTTCCTCTTTCTATGCGCATTACACCAGGAGATGGAGTGATTCCGTGGTAATGTCACTGCCTTTGATGCGGGTGAACCTGGTTTGAATCCCAGCAAGTGGGTATAACATCTGAAATGTGTTTTCTTAGTGCAATTGTAAATTCTGGCTCTGCCCTGTGCTTGTTCTTAGTTGTATAACAGTCAGGAAGGAGTGGTACCTCATTAAAAAACAATGGTATAGCTAAACAGAATATATTTATACCCACAAAGCAGGCATCCGCTCTAGCAAAATGGCGCAATCCGTTGACTGAGTGCTGGAAGACTTCCAGATCTCAAAGCGTGATGGTTTGGTGTAGCGATCATCTGGTCGCCGGTAGGCTCCCAGGATGGAAACAGAAGTGGAGGATACTCCAATTGCTTGAACGCAACGTCCCCCCTAAAAAACGCTCATTTCTAGCCTGATATACCCTGTAGGTCATAGGGCCCCTAGAGTGACGTTCTGGGTACGTCGTGGAGCAGTCAAAGGGTTAATTGGCTCCACATAATGCCATTGGTATCTAAGAAGCGATTGACACATTGTATTTCACAGTGGATACAATGAAATGTAATAACGAGTGCAGTATACTAACCTTACAGACAGAGCTGCAAAGGTATGTGTTTGGGAGCTATTTTAAGTTGGATTTTCTCTGTAACAAGAAGTGGGTGAAGAGAAATACTCGGGATCATTATATAGTGCAGGGTTTTCATTCTGAGGAGCATAAAATGTGCTAAGACAGGTGGCCAACGCCAGTCCTCAAGGGCAGTGCCGTCTTAGCGCATGGGCACGCTGGGCAGTTGCCTGGGGGGCCCACGAGCATAGGGGTCCCATGCACCAGAATTTAACACATTTTCCGATCACCCGCCTCAACATTGAAATCTCCCGCTAACTCGGTAGAAGGAGAAAAATGACGACTTGTAGCGGAAAGTTGGCATGTCTGCATTGGCAAGAGAAATGTTGCCGTTTTTATTGCTTGCAATGTTATGGAAGCAGAATATCGTAACGGATTCGCGGGAGGCAATTAACGGCTGGGGTTGTGTAGGCCGGGCCCAGTGCACTGCTTTGCCCGGGGGCCTATAATGCTGTTAAGACGGCTCTGCTCAAGGGCTACCAACAAGTCAGGTTTTCAGGATATCCCTGCTCCAGCACAGGTGGCTCAGTTTGATTGAGCCACTTGTGCTGAAGCAGGGATATACTTAAAACCTGAATGGTTGGTGGCCCTTTGGGACTGGAGTTGGCCACTCCTGCGCTAAGACATATTTACCCATGTACTGGAATTTAACATGCCTATAGATACAGAAAACTGACCAATACCATCGTGCGTAGGTAGCTTTTGCATCGGACACGCGTCTTTTAGGTACTTTGCTTCAGTGTAGTATTTGTGTGCTCGTTTAACCCCTCCGCTGCCAGCGGGGAGCCGGGCGACATCGTACTGCAGAGCGAGGCAGGCTCCTGCGGCAGCGAAGGGGTGAAGGAGGCCAAGTTTTCTCTAGTTAAGAAATAAAAGAGATATCTATTTATTTAAGAGCGTTGCTTTTATTTTGAAAAGCTACCTTTTTAATGTATTCAATGAAGAGAATGTAATGTGCTAATTTTCTGAACCGGAGTAATATTTTAATTGTTGTTGTCTCTGACGAGTCTTACCTTGTGTTAACTCCTCCGCTGCCAGCGGGGCCCACAAGGCACTGCACAACAATGCGTTGCGGGACCCCTCTGGCCACGGTGGGGTTAAATTATTCTTAATCCTGATTTATCCTGAATAACACTAATCTTCTTTATTTTGCACATTACTGGAAGAGTAAAAATATTAACAAACATTGGTGTGCCGTGTTATTTTGTTTCACGTATTTTCCTTTCATTATATCGTACAGTGTATCATGTAGCAGGTTTGGGACATTAAAAGTATAATAATTTGGGATGAATTAGCTGCTCTTCAGTGGTTTGCATGCTCTGTAGTGCCTGACGAAGGCTTTGACTGCACTGGTACTTAATGCAGGAATTAGGGAAATCCTGTAAAAGGGAAGAAGCAAACACTGACACAATGTGATCATTACAACGTCCACGCCAGAATCTGGGTATCTGCAGTTTAACTGCGTTATGTTTTAGGGACTGAAAAGTTTGATATATCCACAAGATGTTGAATTCATCATACTGAGGACAAATGACATCTCTGGATCTTAAATTGTAAATACACTCGGGTACAGGCACAGAGAGGCACTCGGGTACAGGCACAGAGAGGCGCTCGGGTACAGGCACAGAGATGCGCTCGGGTACAGCACACTGATGCACTCGGGTCATGCACACTGAGCACTCGGTACATGCCGAGCACTCGGTACATGCCACTGTGCGGTACAGGCACACTGATTCACCGGGCAAGGCACAAGCCTCGGACCGCCTGACCCCTTCACCGGGTACAGGCACACTGATGCCGACTCCGGGACAGGTAACTGTGCACTCCTGGTACAGGCCCGAGAGGCGCTCGTGGTACAGGCACACTAGATGCACTCGTTGACACTGCGACCATCTGTGCACTCGGTACAGGCACACTGATGCACACTGATGCACTCGGTACGAGCCCACTGATGCGACTCGGGTACAAGCACAACGGTTGCCAACTACGTGGTCCTACAGGCACAGAGAGTGCGCTCGGGTACAGCACAACCTGTTGCACCGGGTACAGCACCCTGTGCACTCGGTACAGGCACTATTGCTACTCGGATACAGGTCACACTGGTGATCGTAACAGGACCGTGCACCATCGGTCAAGGCACTGATGCCCTCGGTTACTGAGCCACCTGATGCACTTGGGTACAGGCAACGAACACTCTGGGTTACAAGCACACTGATGCACTCTGGTACATGCACCTGATGCCTCAGTTACAGCACACTGATGCACTGGTACAGGCACACTGAATGCCTCGGACTAGGCCCTAGTGCACTCGTACTAGAATCACTCGGGTAGCAGGTCCTACAACGCTGATGCACTCGGGTACAGGCACACTGAGCACCAGGACTGTGCACCTGTGCACTCGGTACAGCACACTGATGCACTCGGGTACGGTACACTGAATGCCCCTCGGGTACAGGCACATACTTCGACTGTCCACTGACGGGCTGATATCGCACCACTGATGCACTCGGTACAGGCACCACTGATGCACCGTCGGCAAGGCTCTCGGTACACGGCACACGAGACTCGTTCACACACGATTCCTGGGTACGCACAAGCACTGTCGCACTCGGGTACAGGCACACTGAGCACTCGGGTTACGGTCCTCACGATGCAACTCGGGTACACGGCACACTGAGTGCACTCGGAGTACAGGCACACTGATCCCTCGGGTACTGGCACACTGATCACTCGGGTCCATGCACACTGATGCCTCGGGTAAGGCACACTTATGCACTCGGGTACAGCCCACTGATGCACTTCGGGTAACATGCACACTGATTGCACTTGGGGACAGGCACACTGATGCACTCGGGTACAGGCACACTGATGCACTCGGGTACAGGCACACTGATGCACTCGGGTACAGGCACACTGATGCACTCGGGTACAGGCACAGAGAGGCGCTCGGGTACAGGCACACTGATGCACTCGGGTACAGGCACACTGATGCACTCGGGTACAGGCACACTGATGCACTCGGGTACAGGCACACTGATGCACTCGGGTACAGGCACACTGATGCACTCAGACACTGACACACGTATAAGAGCGCGGACATTCTCATGTAAACCCTCCTTAAATTACCTCAGACCAATACCCATGCTGAGACGGGGGCCTGAGTTCTACTCCCCGTTATGGCCGAAGTATTATCACTAGCTGAGTACGCGACCACAAGTCTGAATATAGGACATGACACCGGACTGTGAATAACTAAATAAGCATTTATATATCCTAGTCCTTTAACCCCAACAATATAAACATCAGTGTGATTGTGTGAGGGTCATATACTGTACATACAATTATACTTTTGACACGTGTCAATGTCTCACAGAATCCCCACGATCCCGCAGGTAAGTGCTAGCATGAACGTTGGAGCGTATATATTCAGTATGGTACTGTTGCAGGCCTGTCTCTTCACAAAGACTTCAGTACCCTAGCATGGATACACTTCTACTCACATCACAGCTCCCTTAGTCTGGTGGGCCAATGACCCGCTGGTACTCTGCTCAGGGAGCCTATCTGTGGCTTTGTGAGCCTGCTGCTGCTATCTGATGCCAATTATAGACTATGGGGACATATTATATGCACGGCAACCCAAACGTACCTTGGGAAACTTGATACCCTCTACAACTCACTATGCCGCTTTGTCCTGCAATGCAACTACTGTACAACACATCACTGCAAAATGCTCAAAGAACTAGATTGGTCATCTAGATTGAGTCTAGGCACAAAGTTCATATTTCCTGTCTTGCCTTCAAATACTTTGTGAGCAAGCTACCCGCCTATCTGAACAAGCTCCTCACCCCTACCACATGTAGCACTTATCATCTGAGATCTGACTACAAAAGACTGTTCATGGTCCCAAAGTTCAACAAAGTATCCGACTGCTCCTCCTCCTACCGTGCACCCCACAACTGGAGTTATCTACCGGAGACTCTCCCAGCCGCCACCAGTCTAAGCTCTTTCAAAACTAAAGCTGTCTCACATTTTAATCTGGTCTGTTACTGTTACGTACGCCTATAATATATATTATCTTTAACTGTGCACGCAATGTCTTGTATATAATGTATACCCTGTTCACTTAATGTAACTATGTTTTTGTAACCACGTATTAGTCATCATAACTCTATGCCCAGGACATTCTTAAAAACGAGAGGTAACTCGCAATGTATAACTTCCTGGTAAAACATTTAATAAATAAATCTCTCAGACTGGGGCCATCCTCTGCAGAGTCTCTCCCTAGCTCCTGATTGCTTGCTGTCTCAGTCTGGGTTGCTGGGCTCTGCGTATCTTGTCACCTCATGGGGCTCATGCAGGTCCCTCTGTGCAGGAGGCTTTGCACACAGCCTCACTGCATCATCTCCCTGCAGATCTGAACTTTCATAGCTGCCCCTAGCACTCCTGGCTCACTCCCCCTCATAGACGCTCCTCCTTCAGCAGCCTTCTTGATGGCTTAGCATAGTCATATGTCCATGGGTATGTGCCTTCTAGGGGCAGTGTTCTCTGGCTACCAGGCAGACCAGGTGGTTACATCCCCCCCCCCTGCTAAAAAAAAGTTGATGTCCCCATCAAATAGGTCTGGAACTTTTTTCACACATAGTCTAAACTAACAAATAACTCCTCTCTATGCACATAACATCATGGGTACAGTAGAACCAATAATCAAGCAGTTCCTACGTATTGCATCCTTTTTACACCACAGAGTTCTACAATCCCCAAGGCCTCCTATTTCCAGGGTTATGGGTACCACCCATCTAGCCGTTCTAACGGATCTCTGTCGAAACTCCTGGAGAATCATAGCTCAGTCTCATGGGTGTCCTAGTTTCATTCTTGGGATGTGATGCTAATACTGGGGTACGACTTCTATTTCCCTTGGCACGTCAAAGAACCCATGTAGCCCTGGTGACTCATGTATTAAGGGCCCTACACTATCACTGATTCTCCTTCAGATACCCTGTCTTGTTCAACGTGACCCCTGGGGGTGAATTCCTCTACCTCAGGGTCCAACTCTTGGATAAAATCTCTTTCTCTGTCTTGGTGGCTGGCTGCATTGGGGGACCCTGTTGAGGGGGAGTTAGTTCTTCCCTATCCATGATAGTGGATAGATGCCCTAACATTCCTTTTCCTGGATAGGACCTGTGGGAAATTGGGAAGGGCTACCAATTAGAGCCCAGAAGAAGCGCGCATGCGTGAAACATCTTCAGCATTTAGCACCAGAACACACATGAGCATGGACGTTAGCTAATTTCAGTAGTAACACTAAGGCTGAGATTATTGACTTGGAAGTTGTTCTTAACACCACTGTGTAGACTTAAAGCAATTCGATCCTGCCATGTCACTGTTCACCAAATAGTAGATCAATCTTTTTTTAACTTGTGAGTCTGTTGCCTGCGGAGTCATAGGAAATCTGAATTACATGCACTCACTTCAGTATAAAAAGTAGTATAAAAAAAGCATTCATGGGAGACAATCTGTAAAACTGTCAGGAGTTGTGGGAGGATGATTCCGCCAAACAGTATAGCATAGGTGTATATGGGTGGTAAGCAGCGGTTACTTATCCGTAGGTGGATGGATGGTGCACAAGAGAGTCCCCTCTGTAGCAGCAGTGAAGGTAGTGATGCCCACAGATGATCTGTGCTCCATCCTGCACTGTAGGGAAAGTGTCCACGTATTTCAAATGCAGACCTCCACACTCCGTGTATCTGGTGCAAGAACACTGCCACAGCAGCCCGTCAGGAGCGCCTCACTTAGTTCTTCTCCACCCGGAAGATTCCACTGCTCCAACCACCTCGTGTAAAACACAGGCTAGCAACCTCCAAACAGCTCCCTATCGGCGTAGTGACGTCAGTGCATCACGACATTCGACGCGTTTCGTCACTTCTTGAAGAAGTCATTCACGTGACGAACTATGGCAATTGTCTTGAATGTTTTCCACTTTTGAATAATGTTTCTCACTGTAGAATGATGGACTTTAAATTGTTTGGAAATGGCCTTATAACCCTTCCCAGATTGATGGGCAGCAACAATTGCTTCTCTAAGATCATTGCTAATGTTTTTCCTCCTTGGCATTGTGTTAACACACACCTGAGTGATTCAGACCAGCAAACTGCTAAAACTTCAGCTTTAATATAGGTGGTCACACTTGCTGATGATCAATTAATCAAGGGCATTTGATTAGCAGCACATGTCTGCTACTTAGCATCTTAATTCCTATGGAAACAGTAAGGATGTATTTAGCTTTTCACACATAGCTTCTTCATTTTGGTTTTATTTTTGTTAAATAAATCATGACACGGTGTAATATGTTATGTGTTGTTCATCTGAGGTTGCATTTACCTAATTTTAAGACCTGCTAAGGAACAGATGATTGTTATTATGTCCTGATATGTAAAACCATAGAATTCAAAGAGGGTGTACTTTCTTTTCACACGTGTGTGTGTGTGTGTGTGTGTGTGTGTGTGTGTGTGTGTGTGTGTATACATACACACTTAGTTAAGTTATGGTGGGTAAAAAAAAGTGACAAAAACCCTCCACAGTAAAGCATATAGCAAATGGAAATATGCCTGCAACCCCGCCTTTCACCATTATCACCCAGCACACAGCGCTTCCACTGCAGCAAGGGATTCTGGGAAATGATATGCAAATGAGCACACATTGCCACCTTTTGCTTCAAAACCATTTAACATGGTTCCTTATAAGCTTAAGCTTGCTGCATTTCACAGCTTTGAGCAAAGCCTGGGTTAAGTTTCATAGCCTGCAAACACACCCACAGACAGCCGTTTCGACCTTAATGGGTCTCATCAGGTGGGTTTTATGGTTTACTGGCTATATATATATAGATTATATAATTATTATATATATATAGGTGATATTATATATATATATATATATTACCATACAGTATAAGATGAAAGATTGGAGAAATTCCCTAGCAGAGAGGAGGTTAACTGCAGTTATATGTGTTACTAGCATCTTTCAACAGGAATTTAGAATAGACACATTACCCAGAACACTTGCAAGGAAGGCTGACCTGGTTCAGAATGCAGGAATTTCACTAACGCTGCATAACTCCCAAGAAACCAAGCAGCAAAACCCCCTCTGTCTTTACCCACTTCCGAGGTTGCTCGCCTCATCTGCATAATGAAGAGCTTATGATTACGAGTACTTGATGCAAGTATAATTATCCTCTATCTACATAATCAAAAGTGCATAATTAATAGCTCACTTAGCCCACGGGGAAGCTGGAGGTGTAATTGAACTGAGAATGTGTTAGAGCAACAGCCCCCTCGCCTCCCCCGCTGTGCCACCCCTTTTCTATCAATAAAGGAACCGGGGGGCTCCGTTATTTTCAGCTCCGGAGGCTCCTGGTTCTCCAAATACATATCGCATATTGGTAATGGTAACTGCGGTTACTTCCTGGTTTTTAAATCCCCTGCATCACGTGGGCATATAGGAAGCCACCAGAGGGGTCTGCGATGTGCTACTTTTACCGGCGGTAAGTGTCTCAGGAACCAGTAGGTCCCTGGAGCTGAAAATAGCAGGTTTCTGCGGTGCGGGCGTCCTGGTTCCCAATCGGATAAGTGAAAGAGGGGGAACTTGAATTACTGTGGTGGGATATAAAGCAATGGCAGAATCGGAAGGCAAAGGGTTAAAAGGGACATCTGGACCATACCTGCCCCAGTTTTTACCCACTTCTCATCAGACACAAAGCTTCACAGTTGAAATGTCGTATTTTATACCATTTAAATATTATGTTGACCTGTATTTCCGATAGATCTGCCAGGTTAATTAACCCCTGGAGTGCTGCAAGATCTGCAATGCGGAAACCTCCAGCTCCAAATGGGTTAAAAATCAGCTCCCCCCCCCCCCTGTGTTGTAATAGAAAATCGGATATTTTTAATTGGCAGGAGATGAAAACGATGTGTAAAGGTCCAATCTGACCACGAGCTTTGAGCTCAGTAAATGCACAATTATAAAACAGCCTATTTAGAAAAGGGCCAATTTTTTTATTTCCCCCCCCAAAAAAGGATTCTCGAGATCTGTTTACTTACATTCAGTTGTACAATTTTTACAGAAGATTCTCTCCCTTTCGGTTTTATTGGGCATATATTTGGTATGGATCTGCTTTTTCTTTAAGACGTTTAGGCCCATATTTGCTAAATGGTGCTATTTCACCTTCCGGGTGCTGAAAGACCCTAATCTTAGTCCATTCAAGCAAATTACCTTAATATGTCTTTTGGCGCCGAAAGGTGCCTTATAGCATAGTATAGCATCGCTTAGTAATGATGCCATTTGGCACTTAGCCAAGCCCTGCTACCTATGCGTTTGAGCTTAATTTAAATATACCGTTTACATGTATGTAGAACTTTCCATCAGAAGGCTTTGCTGCCATCTGGTGGTTATTAATGCAACTGTAATTATTTGAAAGTAGTTCCATGAAGGACCAAAAAAGTAATTTTCCTTTTTTTAAACTTCACCTTTGAATTGTTTGCAAATGTATAACATTATTGTTTCCAATAACTCTTATTCCTCCTAGGATTAAAGTGAACGATGGACCGTGGCCTGTTTAATAACGTGCCAGAGATGTCATGCCCACTTGCTTGGTTTCTAGGGGCAAATCGGCCAGTCCGATTCAAACAGAGGTGAAGCCCACTGAGTCACGTCATGTGATCACTTTAGGAGCGGTCACATGACGTGGAAGTGCCGCCGGACCTCTGGCACTGTAAAGGTTAATAGGTTTAATTAATCTGAGTATTTTTTTTTTATACCGTGTAGTTATTTTAAATCATTTTTAAAACTTGAACTGTAAAGAAACAAAAAAAAGGGGGGGGGGGGGAGTGCCGAGCACGCGCGTTATAAGTGAAACGTCTCTGTGTTCGGTCACTGAAATTGTAATTCGACTCCCAAGTCTTTCATTCAATCAAAAACATGAAAATCAAAATACCATTTCAGTGACAAAACACAAAGAAGTTTCACTTACAACACGCGTGATCGGCACACCCCGCCTGTTTTTGTTTGCCTGAAAAAGAAATGATAGACTGCTCTGCTCCTGTGACAAGGAAATGTTATTCTCTGGGTGTGCTTTCAATCTTCTGAATTCATTGGTGTGTGTGTCCAGTCTGGCCATATGCGTGTGACGAAGGGCGCGGCGACGGCTGCGCACACACTGGAGTCATCTAGACCTTCTGCGCATGCGCTGCCTACGGCCGCTTCAACGCCTCATATCCCAAACAATGCGCATGCACGGACAGTCATAAGATTCTGCACATGCGCAGACACTTCCGTTCCAATTTTCGTTCCCCTGCAGACTTTTTTTCCCTATGAGATTTTTTTCCATTTCACTGCCAGCTAAGAAGTTTCACTTCAAAAGCTTTGGTGGGTTGTTACAATAATTATCCGATGTCTGTAAGTTATGACTGTTATAAGTCTGTTTGTCTGTCCTCACATCCCCATGGATTTTGAGTTTTTTGGTTTCCTCTTTGCAAAGTAATGATAAAGCCATCTTACAAATAAACCCTATTCTGAGGCCAGAGTCACGTGTAGTATGAATAGCCCAGATAGCTTGAACTCATTCCTGTTACAAGCACAACAAGTTCTTTGTCTTTTCTTACTTTATTGAGGAAAGCATAGATACACAAAGGCACTTGTGGAAGATGGTGTTGTGAGAGAATGTCTCTACAGCGAATGTGCTTGATAGTAGGGAAAGGTTAAAAGGATAAGGCCTTGCTAGTAGAGGGGGGGCCGGAACGTACTCACTCAGCCACTGTAGGAAGTAAAAGGAAGTGTGAGGGAACCTGGGTAGCAGGAATAGTCTGGGGACAGACTATCTGTCAGCAAGGCAGAGGGGGAGGCAGACTAGCCCATTCTGAGAGAAAGGCTGAGGTTGCTATAGCAACTCACTGGCTATGACTGTGTAAACAACATATGTATCAAAAATGTTGCCTTTTCACATGCAGCAAGCTGCTGGGACAGAGTAAATAACAGGCAGCTAAACTAGGGAGATATGAATCCCATAAGCTGCAAAGGGAGACAGAGAAATATGGAATCCTGTTCCATGACACTCCCATCTGGTATCTGGAGATACCACTATAATAAAATATGTGGAACATATGTGCAATGCAAACATAATATAACAATGCAAAGGTCCATGTCCACATAGCGATGTAATACTGGCTGGCATCACTGGCTTCAAAGTCCCTTGGCGAAGGTTCTTTGGCAAAGGATGCAAAGTGGATGCACCGCTTCAGGTTAGCTGGGTGCACCACAGTGTCTCTCTTGGTGAAAGTCTCTGGCACTGTTTCTTTTTAAACTTATGGAAGAACAGTCCTTTTGTCTCTGTAGTTTTACCTACAGAGTGCATCCCCTTGTAGGTATGCCAATCATGGTAGCCTGTCACTCTAACACCTGGCGTATGGCAGAAGGAGATGGCCTTTGGCTCCTTGCGGAAGCGGATCGACACTCCTGGGAGACTGGTTGTCGAATCTAGTCCAGTAAAGAGGGCGTTGTTCAGGGAGACTCCCTGGAGCTGAGCGCTGGGGCTGAACACTACCCAGATTTGATCGGGTTCCTGAGTGTGGTAGACCCCAGATGATTGGAGGTACCAGCATTCTTCACATTTCTTCATTAGAGGTGCTGGCTTTGCGTGGCCGGTAAGGAATATCTTCTGCATGAAGGCCACAAAGTTGTTTTTGGTCTCTGGTTCCCTTTGTAGGTCGCAGCGGTGCGAAGTGAACCTAGAGATGGCATGTTCTCCATTGTTTGGGAGGCGCCTTCTTGGTGAACGGAATGGTAGCGGGTTCACTCAACTGCCCGGTCCGTCTTTGAAGAGCTCCTTGACCGTTAACATCAGGAATCCTCTATCTTCCATCGATGGTGTTTGCTTGTCGTCGTCCCTTGTGGTCTGGAACCCTGTGCACCCTAAGTCATCAGTGCATGCCTCTTGCACGAGAACGTCTCCACGTATTTTGGTGATACGCCTTTGTGTCTCTTTGTTGACTGCCCTCAGGAGGTTGTTTTCTCCCTGGACATGACGAAGAACAGTCTCTTTTGTCCTTTGTTCACCTTTCTTCATTAGAGGTGCTGGCTTTGCGTGGCCGGTACGGAATATCTTCTGGATGAAGGCCACAAAGTTGTTTTTGGTCTCTGGTTCCCTTTGTAGGTCGCAGCGGTGCGAAAGTGAACCTAGAGATGGCATGTTCTCCATTGTTTGGGAGGCCGCTTCTGGGAACGGAATGGTCGGGGTTCACTCAACTGCCCGGTCCGTCTTTGAAGAGCTCCTTGACCGTTAACATCAGGAATCCTCTATCTTCCATCGATGGTGTTTGCTTGTCGTCGTCCCTTGTGGTCGGAACCCTGTGCACCCTAAGCATCGTGCATGCCTCTTGCACGAAACGTCTCCACGTATTTTGGTGATACGCCTTTGTGTCTCTTTGTTAGACTGCCCTCAGGAGGGTTTTTTTCTCCCTGGACAATGACGAGAACAGTCTCTTTTGGTCTTGTAAATCCTTTTGTGAAATGTCTCTGCAACTGTCTCCTTTTACGTGTGTGAAAGAACAGTCTTTTTGCCCCTGTGGTTACACCTGCAGGGTGCAATCCTTTGCGGCTATTCCAGCCGTGGCAGCTGGCTGCTTTGTCGCTTGATATTCTGTGGAGAGGAATGGCTGTACATCTCAGCTGTGTCATTGCTCTCAAGAGGACTATCTGATTGTTTCTTTTCCTTTGGGAGATCCTTTTGTCGGTCGCCTTCAGGAGGTTACTTTCTTCCTTCGGTGGAGTCGACTCGTCATCCTTGGTTGTCTGAACCACTAAGCATCCTAGGCCATTGTCACATCCCTCTGATGTGAGGATGTCCTGGTTAATCTCAGGGGTATGACCTTGTCTCTTCTCTTCACTTGGCCCTCCTGTCACTTGGAGATGGCCAAGATATGGTTCAGAGAGGGATGTGTGTCCACATTCTGTTATCACCGTTCTGCGGGTGTCAACATAGTCTTGTCCGTGCCCTTTGTCAGTGCACACGTTGCCCACTATCACCCATCCTAGGTCAAGTCTTTGGGCGTATGGTGCGTTGTGGGGTCCATTACGCTGTTTACGGACTTTATGTACCCTCAAGATGTCCCTACCGAGCAGCAGCAAGATCTTGGTGCCTTGTTCTACTGGCGGGATGTAGTTGGCTATTCCTCTGAGGTGCGGGTGATGGCGTGCCACGTCTGGTGTGGGAATCCCGTCCCTTTTTGCGGCCATGTGGTTGCACTCAATGAGTGTGAGGAGAGCTATCTTCACTCTGTTATCCACTGAACGCATGACGTAACCGCTTGCTCTTCTCCCTGTTGTCTCAGTTGACCCTGCACAGGTTCTGAGGGTGTAGGGTGAGGCATTGTCTTGTGAGTTGAATAAGTTGAAGAACTCCGTCTTCGCCAATGATCTGTTACTTTGATCGTCGAGGATTGCATACATCCGAATAGCCTTCTCAGGTTGTCCCTGGGGGTGCACTGCAACAAGGCATATTTTGGAGCAGGACATTTTGTCACTTCCTTTTCCGCAAACCTCGGTGCACTGAGACGTGACAGATGTTGGCTCTCCTTCTCCTTCCTCCCCGCCGTGCTCCGCTACGGAGGATGGGTTGTTGAGTTCGTGGAGTGTCAGCGCCTCTGGCTGTAGAGATGTTATGTGCTTGTCACTTTTGCACACTGCACATTTGATGGCCCCTTTACAGTCGTTGGCTAGGTGAGTCGTGGAATCGCAGCACCTGAAGCAAACTCCGAATTCTCTGAGTAACTTCTTGCGTTCCCCTAGGGACTTCATCCTGAACCCAAAGCACCTGTTACGTGGGTGTGGCTTCTTGTATATGGGACATTCCCTGTTTGGGTCCCTTGGTTTCTCGTCTCCGGCGACCGACTGATCGGGAGTAGTTTGGGTCGTGGGAGACACGTCCGTCCTGTGGACCGAGATGGGTGTTTGAGTGTTACCGTATCTCGCCACTGGTCTCTCATTCCTCAGGCTGCTCGCACTGTGTGTAGTTTGCGCACCCAAGATGAAACTGGGATCGTTCCTTGTCCTTGCCGCTTCGTGGATGAAGCTCAAGAAGAATGAGAATGGGGGGAAGGCGACTTGCTTCTCCCTTTTGTATTTGGAGCCTTGTGAAATCCACCTTTCTTGGAGTTTGGAGGGTAGCTTCTCCAAGATAGGTCTTACTCCACGAGCTGAGTCTAGGACGTTGAGACCTGTTAAGGAATGGTCTTTCTTTGCAAACTCCAGCTCTTGCAGCAGGTCCTCGAGCTCTCGTAACTTCGAGTAGTCTTTAGCTGTGATCCTGGGAAAGCTGTCGACTCTCTTGAAGAGCGAATCTTCGACTGCTTCGGGGCTACCGTAGCACTCTTCTAGCCTTCCCCATACTAGGTCAAGACCTACTTGGGTGTGGTTCGCATTTGCTGCCCCGAGTCTCTTCGCGTGTTCCATGGATTCGTTTCCCAGCCATTTGGCTAGCAGTCTGAGTTCTTCCTTAGCTGAGATGCCCAGGCTCTTGATTGTGTCCTTGAACGCGAACTTCCACATACGGTAGTTTTCGGGCCGTTCATCAAAGTTGGTAAGTCCTGTTTGCACCAGGTCACGCCGGATCATGTACTTGGCCATGTCTGTCAGGCCTGAGGCATCGGCGTGTTGGTCACGTTCTGAGGTAGTTGCTGGGAGGGTCCATGCGGTCGCCTCTTTCTTGGCGTGGACGCGTGATGACTGCTGGGGCCACGCACGGCTGAAGCCCAATCATCACCCCTTCTCTAGAAAAGAAGTCAGCATTTGCATTTTCTTTTCCAGGCCTGTGCTGAATCTCAAATGAGAAGGGTTGGAGGGCCATATACCACCTGGTCAATCTAGCATTGGAGTCCTTCATACTATTTAACCACTTTAATGGAGCATGGTCCGTCACCAGAGTAAAACCCTCCACCAAACAGTTTACAGCAAATACAATTACCACTTGTGAGCACATTCACGTCTCAGACAGGTCTGCAACCCTGCTTTCCCCCATTATCATACAGTGCTTCCACTGCAGCTAGGGATTCTGGGAAATTACATACAAGTGCACTAATTTTTTACTCACCATAATTTTCTGTGTGTCAAAATGTTAATGTTAAAAAGTAATACAAACCTTCATAAAATGTGTGTTGTATGTCTGAAGACAATTTAAAAGGGGTTATGCTGCACTCCACAATGATTAATTAAATGCATACAGTTTACCGGTGCTGCTGGTGCAAGGAGGTACCTGTCAGGTATATTCCCAGGCAATACTCAGGAAGGAAGGATCCAACGCTCCACGGTTTTTAAATAAAGTAAATTTATTGTGCCACACAACGTTCATCCATTGCACATTCGTGACGCGGAGTCCTGGCAGCCGGAGATCTTTCTACACAGCCTTTCCGCCCTCAACTTCACTCAGCCGGAAGTGACGTGGATGTGAGCCGAGACGCGGAAGTGAGTCTTACAGTGTGTGTACCGGCGAATAGGTAGAATACCCGTCGGGATTTCGTACCACGAACTGCCAATATGTACTGAATGTGAGTGCACATCTATATGCTTTTATTGTTATTGTAATACATTTTGAGATATACTACGCAATTAGTATTTTTCATTATTTCCTGGGTATACCAACCACGGATGGAAAGAAAAGATTAACAAAGGGGTTTATACATGTGGAGTTCCTGATCCATTGCTCCATTCAGAGAGAGGAGTGTCTCTGTACTGCCTTAATGACAAGGAGGAAAGTGTGAGTGGAATATCTTTCACTTATATAGTATCCATTCGGGTTGAAATTGTACTACACCATGCTGTTTCTGTTATTTTCTTTCATGACGGTGACGTGAACGCTGGCGCTCCCCTGAACTTTTGAAGAATTTTGGGATCCAACAGACTAAGAGAACAGTCTTTGAAAAGGGTTTTGAGCAGCTTTTCAATTAGCACCTCACACTGGGTGGTGAATTTAATTAATCACAATACATTCACTAATTGATCACAGTTCACAATATTATATTTTTATGTCACTTTACTATATTATATATTTTACATTTATTATTATTATTATAGGACACTATTCACTTAAGTAAGCGCCGTTACAATTAATTGTTTTGAAATACTCAGGAAGGAAGGATCCAACGCTCCACGGTTTTTAAATAAAGTAAATTTATTGCGCCACACAACACTTCAACCAATAGGTTCTTTCTCAAGTGACTAGGCATGAGAAAGACCTATTGGTCGAAACGTTGTGTGGCACATAAATTTACTTATTTAAAAACCGTGGAGCGTTAGATACTTCCTTCCTGAGTATTTCTGAAGACCTCACTCATATAACACATAATTTGTTGGCTACAATTATTTTTGACGCATCCCTCACGTTGAATACCTGATTGATACAATTTCTATGAAAACAGAATTATGTGTATTTTTTATTGATAACTAGTATTAGTAAACATCAATTATGAGTGTAATATAATTGATAATAGCCATACTCTGAAAATAATACATTTTAGAACTTACTCAGATAATCAAACATCTGCGCTGTGTCAAATACATTTTAGTTGATACACAGCAACTTCATTCTGTGTTAACACGTTTCACAGTCTTTTTAGAGTCGATGATATTGACGCAGTTTTTGCTTTTTTTTGTCGCACAGAACCATTCCTTTTTTATTGCATCCCATTAACATCTGTACACCCCGTGCAGTCCTTTTCTGTGCGTCTAAATTAAGTGAAAACACTAGTTTTTTATGCTGATGGTGCAAATAATAAGATTTCCATGTGCCAATTTGGCGCCCCCAAAAAAGTCATTTGTGGCACCTATTACAAAGGCCTCACAATCTTTCATGGAAGCCAATTACACTGATAGTTTTTTTCTATTTGACCCACTACATGGGAATGCCCTTTAAATGCCAAACAGTTCATCTGTTATCTGTTATGTTTAACCTTGGCAGGTACATTATGGCTCCAGTTGTGGGTGAAAATAATCAGGGGTTTCGATAACAGTTCAAAAATTGTGATGTTTGCTGATGGCCATCAGGTGTCACCACAAGCCAAGGAACCAGGACTTAGATGTTTGCATGTTTGACAGCCTGTGTACTTTTCTTCTGTAGACAAGCTGCAAAAGATGGGGCAACATGTTAATCCGTTTACAGGGTACAATGAACTAGATCATTATACAGTATATTCTGTTAACCCCTTTCATGAAATAGCATGTGTGATATACTCACATAGAATTCAAAGTATATGCAGCACACCAAAAAAGTAAAAAGATAAATGTTAAGAGTTTTTTTGGCAAAACAAAACATGATTTGATTTTACCAAAAAAACAGTGATAGTGCCCTGGGCAATGGAGAGGATGGGTGCAAGGAATTTGTATTCATGTTCCCAGACATGGGAATACTTCATTTCCATATACAATAAGATTGACATTGTTGTACCTTATTTCATCCATACTGCTATCACTCTTAACATAGTTCTTCCCGGGGTGCTCTGTCCACTCCTGGGAGGTACATGCAGTGCCGTCTTAATGCATGAGCACGCTGGGCAGTTGCCCGGGGGCCCCATGAGCATAGGGGCTCCATGCACAGACCAGAATATAACACACATTTTCCGATCACCCGCCTCAACATTCAAATCTCCCGCTAACTCGGTAGAAGGAGAAAAATGACGACTTGTAGCGGAGAGTTGGCGTGTCTGCATTGTGGCAAGAGAAATGTTGCCGTTTTTATTGCTTGCAATGTTATGGAAGCAGAATATCGTAACGGATCATTGCTGTACAGCATGTTTTTTTAATGTTAAAACACTGATTTTGTTGGAGGTACAGATAAATATAATTTTATTTTATCAATAATTTACATTTTTATTCCTGTGAGTGGTTGTGTAGGCCGGGCCCAGTGCACTGCTTTGCCCGGGGGCCTATAATGCTGTTAAGACGGTCCTGGGTACATGCACTTGTTACTGAGAGAACTTATTGTATTGAACCAGGCCCCACTTGTTTCACTTGGTTAGCACTATCCATGTGATCCTGCTATTTTTGGGCCCGTTGTGAAATCCAGTCCTGTTCTGGGGAGGTTATTATTACCCTCCTTTCTATTCAGGAAACTACCACTTTCTCAGGGGCTATAATCTCTCTATAAAGCCCTATCTAAGCAGCTCTTTGTGGCATGTCTGCATTCCTACTCTGGGACCTGCATATATCTTCTGTCCATGTTGTAGGGTTCCTAACTGTTAAGGCACTGCCCTAACTAAAACACAATAAACAGATGGGGCCTAACCTCTTCTTTTCTAGGGGAAACTTTTCCCCTGCTTCTACTCTTCAAGGCTCCTGCTCTCCTCTCCTTCTGGAACCTCCCTCTCAACGGTCCCCCTCTCACTCTTATATCTCCTGACGTAGTTCCATCTGTCATCAGAAGGTGTAGCCTATCATCTACTGCTTATTAGTAACACCCTATATTACATTAGTAGCCATCCCAAAGAGTGGGGGTTACATATATATTGCTTCAACACATTTTCTGGTTTCATGCTCCCATCTTACTTTTGGTCGTCGTCTTAGTCTTTTAATTTCCCTTGCAATCCAGTTGAGTACCATCTTTGTCCAACGATGGTAATTTCTTCTTGTAATATGTCCGTCCCACTGCCATTTCAATTTCTCCACCCTTGTGATAATGTCACAGATTATTGTTTGGTTTCGAACCCATTCATTCTTTTTCCTGTCTCTTCGTATAATACCCAGCATACTTCTTTGAGATGTCTCAGGCTTCTGAATTATCTTTGCATTTCGGATCCCAATTTCACATCCATACTGTACGTGGCATAGGCAGAGTACACTGGTCGAAAACTTCCCTTTTGAGGCACAGTGGGAGGTAACCTTAAAAGATTGTCTTGTTTTTTCCAAATGCTGCTGGGGATAGCTCTCCTAATCCTGGACCCAGCCATGTGCACACCTGCTCTCATCCATGCCTCCCTGCCACCTCTTCCCCTGCTAATGGTGTTAACCTACAGTATCTAATTTAATACTGACTAACCTTAAAACTCGCCTCACAAATCAGACATCCCAATAGCCTGCACTCATGGCTATTGTCCCACACTCACCAAACACTGTAATCTACAGCACTTATTCGCTTGGTCAGCTGCAGCTTCGTTGGATGAAACCCACATCCAAAGTAGAAATCTACAGTATGTAGCAGGGTCCCCCCTGGTCCCCCTTACCCTCTCTCCGGTGGGGGCTGCTGCTGTGGGGGCGATCGCGTCGCCAGGGGCTCCCGGCAGCGTCGGAGGCAGGGTGCCGCCATCTTGGTTGTGTCTGCGCATGCGTGGAGGTTCACGCATGCGTAGTAGCGACGCGGCAGCCATTTTGGCAAAGGAGAAGAGCAGCAGAGGCGCTCCATAGCACTGGGCCAGCACCAGCTCGTGCATGCGCAGTTAGCGGTACCGGCGGCCATTAAGATTTCGCGCATGCGCAGTACCCATAGCGCACGCGGTCCTAATGTTAAAGAGGCCCCTGCGGAACTACAACTCCCAGCAGCCCCAGGGGCTGGAGCACATGTGATGCAACAACAGCCAACAGGGCTTAGAGCTTCCCTTGCAGGAAAGGATACATTGTTGTGTGCTGCAGTGAGTTGTCAGTTGAAGCTGGGTCTCTGCAAGTGCAGAGACTGTCATATCTATCCGGTTGGGATCGCCCTGGAGGAGCGTCGAGGAAGGCATCGCGTCTGCGGAGCCTTTGCGAAGATTGTCTGCTGGTCCAAGTGCAGGAGCGCTCGGCAGGTAACCCTACACCTAAGTGCATCATCTATATCATCCTCATACTTGTGGGCCGCGCGGTCACCACACACTTGGGGTTTGGGTGTGGAACAGTGGACATGGTGTGGGGACACGGTGGAGGGTTGCGCCCTGCGTTGACGCTTTGGGTAGTTGTGCCATTACTATTATAGAGTTATAGAGTGAGAAGTGTGTTCATATTGTTATAGTAAAGATTGTTGGTATTTTACATCAAGTGTATGTGTTCATTTGAATGTGTCCTGCGAGGAACAACTCCCTCTCTGCTGGGAGCCATCGCAGGTGGAGGCGCTGTACCATATAGTATTGTTCCAGAGGATACACCCCAGGTTCTCACTGGCGGAGGCTCAGGCCTCCTGTGAGCCTAACAGGTAAAGCGCCGCACCGGGTAATACATGTAGATCTCCCCTCACATACACCCTATCTGCGATTGGGAGGGGGGGGGGGGGGACTGTGTTACAAGTATAAACAAAAAGAAGAAGCGCATGCTCCCATAGGGGAATCAAAGTTTACATTTTAATGGAAATGATCTCTAGGATTATAGTGCCACAGAGCACTAAGAAAAGGTAAAAGTGAACTAAGAACTTAGTGCTCAGTTGCACTATGATCCTAGAGATCATTTATATTAAAGTATAACTCTTGATCGCACTATGGGGGCATGCACTTCTTCTTTTTGTTTACAGATATCTGTCAATATTTCAGCTGTAACTTCCTCTTCCCTGTGAGCCTTGCCATTCTTCATAGATCTAAGTGCATGCGCCACTTCTTCTCACTGTTCCTCTGCTTGATTGTCCCCTGCGTTATCTGTGTTCACGTACAATTTAATGTAGAAATCTTCTGCTCTCTCTATGATAAGTGCATGGTCTTTTACTGTTGATCCAACGTCTTGTTTGATTGCAATGATTTGCTTCTTTCCAATCATAAGCCACTGCTTTGTCTTCTTTAAGTTTTGTTATGTCTTTTTCACCATACCACAGTTAGATTTTCTTACATCTTAAGTTGTACTTTTGCGTGTCATCTTGCAGAGCTCGGCATAATCAATAATTGTTCTTGCGTGTTAGGATTGCTTCATTTCTTGTCTTCTCTTCATTAATTGTTTTGTCTCATCTGATATTTTCTTATCTTGTTTTTTGTTAGCGATTCCTCCACTTATATCTTCTACAATCTTCATAGGTTCTTCATAATTGTTTGTTAAAGTGCCCCCATTCATTTCGAGCCAGCTGAAGCGATTTTTCAGTTCTAGTTGAAATTCTCTGCTGTTATTCTTCAGGTTCTTGATGTTAATTGTTTTCGTCTTCTTTTTTTCCCTCATTGTTTTTTTTATTACATTTTCCATACATACAGTATAATATTGAACAACAAAATACATAAACAAACCATACATAGACATACAACTGAAAGTATGTATTTTTCCCACCATAACTTATTTAATGTGTGGTTGAAACATATCCCAGCTTCATTTTGTAGAGTCAGTATAACCGTCGAGCAGATTGCCTAGGCTGCATAGGCGGCAAAAGCCAGGACCGTGGGCGCTGCCTCCCTTGACCTGATTGGCCGCTGGGGTGGCCGTGGGCGGTGCAGGGGAGGGGCTTGCGGAATTAGGCTAGCAGCTGGGAGCGAGGACAGGCACTTGCTCCTGGCTGCAGTGGTTTTCGGGTCCTCTCCTTGCAATGTATGTTACCTGAGTGCGGTGGGGCTTCCCCCGATGCACCCCTTCCCCTCAGCTCCCGTTGTCCGGGCTAACCTGCTCGGGTGACGCCTTAGCGGGCGGGTGGGCGGGTTTGGGCGCGGGGCATCCCCTACTGTACTCGTTGCTTTCTGGCTGCTCCCGACCTCCCTCTGTGACCGGATTTGCTGGTTGGAGTAGTCGACGGGCGCGGGGAGGAGGAGAGGTCCCAAAATCACGCTCCAAACCTCTCCAACCCGCCCTGGCTACCTCGACGAACCTACACTCCAGACGCGCCCTCGTGGCTGTGGGTGGCGTTTATATCCATTCCCACCTCAGCTCTGGGGTCTCTCCTTGTTTGTGGTGAGCACAGCGTGACATCTGGGCATCGAGATTGATTCAATCAGGAGGGCGTACAGGTTGCCTCCTGAGAAGCTTGTCGCCTTAGACAAAATACTCAGGGAGTTCATGCTACTTAAAAAGACATCACTGCGGCATTGCCAGTCATTGGTTGGCCACCTGGTTTTTGCGGCACGTATTATGCCCATGGGTAGGTGTTTACCAGGCGCCTGTCAGCGGCCACGGTGGAGGTGAAACGCCCTAACCATTTTATTCGAGTCACAGCAGAAATCCGAAGAGATTTAGCGGTGTGGCTCGAATTTGAACAGAAATACAACGGAAGGACGTTGTGGCGGCGGCGGCGGCGGCGGCGGCGGCGGCGGCGGCACCCAGCCCAAAACGCTGACCTGCAGCATCTGTGGGCTTTGGTGCTTATTTTTGCTTATTATTGTGCAGAACATTGGCCTGCAGACTGGAGAGGAACTCAGCTGATCAGGAATGTAACATTCCTAGAGCTTTTCCCTTTGCTGGTTGCCGTGCATCTATGGTGGCACTTGTTCGCAAACCAAGACGGTACAGAATATATATATATACATACATGTAGAGGTATCAGTACCGTGTTAGCCGAGCTTCAATAATCAAAAAATAAATAGATGATACCGTTCTGTGGCTAACGAAATGCTTTTATTTGTGCGAGCTTTCGAGATACACTGATCTCTTATTCAGGCGATGTTACAATGAATGAAGCAAAAGGTTACTTAAAAAACAGTGTCTCTTGGAATGTTATCTGTGCTGTTCCTTCCCCCGGTGTGGATGAGATTTATGGCTAGAGGTGTCAAAAGGTAATGAAAGCAAGTGAGGAAAGAGTGTGTATGTGTATCAATGTGAATAAAAATGAATGGGGAGCCCACAGTATATACAGTGCTTTACACAAGGTGTGTGTGGAGTGGGAGTGGATATAAATGTTGTGGTTGGGTGTGGAAATGTGAGAGTTTGTAGCACAACTAAAAGTGTGTGTGGATACTTAGTGGTCCCTATTGGTGTAGAGGGATGGAAAAACAAGGAGTATTAGTATGTGTGAGAGACAGCTGTGTGTGCATACATATAGCACAGTGTGTACAGACATGGTCTATGTATGTATGTATGTATGTATGTGTTTTAGGAGTAGGGCCCTCATTTCCTTCTGTATCAGTTTGTGCTTCTCTGTCCTTATTTGTATGTCATTCAGTTTATGTAATTGATGTCTCTCTCTACCCCCACTGTACCGCGCTGCGGAATATGCTGATGCTTTTTACAAATAAAGGATAATAATTGTAACTCCTTTTGAAAGATGAAAATGTCCTGCATGCAGTACTACTTAATAGCCATGTGGTGGCACTGTGGAATAATGTTATAGGATAAAGACTAGTGCCCCACTGACGAATTTGGTCTTTGTGAAGTGTAGGTTTGTGATACCTTTTAAATGAGCTAACAAAAGTTCTTTAGAGATTAAATTATAGTATACAGAGTCGTCTAAGGCCGCGCTTATAGTGCCGGCGACAGCGATGCAACGCCGCGGCAAAACAAATGCATTGAATCCGGCGTGTGCGCATGTAGTAGGAGTGACGCGACGGAGCAACGACTTGGTCGTGATCGCTGGAAGTCAATTCAATTTGATTTTTTCAGCGACGTCAGCGTGACGTCAGCGTCGCCGTCGCAAGGACTATAAGCGCGGCCTAAAGCTTGGAAGAGACCAGTGACGTTTGAAAACCTCTGTGCACTATTGAATTGATAAAGAGTTCTCATGCTTTGTCCATTAAGAGGGATGACACAACCTTCAAGGAATCTGGGACAGGACAAGCAGATCTTCCATCATGTGCAGTGACACAGGTGCATGTCTATGGAGAGGGGACAGTGTGAGATGGGTGAAGAAAGTAGGAGGAAAACCATGCTTCTTGAGGGGGTTTTACATTTAAGCAAACGGAGGCCCGGAACCACAAAAGGGTGGCAAGCTTCAGCATGCTTTAACTCCCATTCATGCGTGCTAAAGCGTAGCACCCTTTTGTGCACCTGGGTCTGTGATCAGGGGCCCAATCAGTACAGGGGAGAGAGAGGCATGTCACACATTGTATACTGATACCCCCCACGCCCCTCTGGAGTCAGTCTCACTGATTGTTAGCATTACTGGCCCCATGGACTTCAATCGAGTCTCATTCCTAAAAAAAAAAATGTGGGCACTTTTCCACGAACATGGCATTTTTTGGGCCATAGTGGCCAAATCTCACCAATTTCAGTCCTTTTAAAGGTTGACATCTCTGGGAAGGAATGACATTTTATTCAAAGGGGGTCACCAATTTACCGCAGGTCTTTCTGCAAAGCGACCAGATTTGGGGGAAACTCAACAGGGAAAAGTCGACATGAGACAGGAACATATTCGGGATACTTATTTAAAAAGAAAACATAATTCTGTGGATTTTCACAAACCTTATGCGCGGTCTGCAGACACATCTGACCACTTTATCCTTCTCTTCCTACTTATCTGGGCAAACCGGGACTGCCCTGGATTTAGTGGGACATCTGATAACTTTATCTCTGCCCCTGACTGGGATGCTGGGGAACATTTAACTGCAACTTGACAATAGCCCTTTAACACACGCCCCCATCTGTCTACGACTTTCAATGCTCATCGTGTTTCTACCTGAAGTTCCTATTCTGTTTCTGTGTGCTCATATGCATGTGATTACCCAGAATCCTTGGATGCAGTAGAAGCACTGTATGCAAAGAGATAATGGGGAAAGGCAGGCGTGAAACTTGTCTGAGACGTGTGAAGGTGCTCACAAGTGACATTTTTATTTGCTATTCTGTTTCAAAACCGCTATAATCCTTTTGCCGCCACAGGACGGTGTTCTGCCCACTTGGCAGTGAAAGGGTTAAATGCTAGCACATCAATTGCCGGCCTCCCCCTCGAACAGCGCAGTGGATTTCGGCTCGTGCTTCATGGTCAGATATTTTACTCAACATCGTTTTTTTTTCTTCTAAGTTTTCATTGAATAGTTCAGAAAGTTATAACGTTATACAGTAATGTTTTGTATTCTATAAGGGTTTCTGTGTTTATTGTATGGGTACAATCTGTGTTTCATTTTTTTTGTGTATTTCCGGTGTTTTTTTATTTTGTTGGAATATAACAAAAAACACAGGGGCCTATGCTATAAGCGTTCATAAGCCACTTATCAAGAACTTATCTGCCAAAATGCCTACTACGATTCTGTAAGCGTCGATAAGTGGGCGATAAAAGACTGAATTGACAAAATTTTGAGACTTCAAAAAACCAAATCATGCAATTCTACTAGCCGTGATAAGCTTATCGAAGCTAATCGCGGCTCTAGAATGGCAAGTTTCTCCCAAAATCCTCTTGCCAGGAAATGTTGGCGTGAGGCTGGAGAGAAGCTGCTGAGAGGCAGCAAGACAGGACTTAGAAAATAAAATGCTTTTTTCCTGCATGGGATTGATGCCGGGAGTCTCCGGAGCTGATACACATTAATACTCCCGTCAGGAATCCCATGCAATAAAAATGCATTTACAGGCAACTTCATTACCTTAGCGGCTAACCACGGAAGCAATGAAGGGGTTAACCCCTCCCGCTACCCACCAATGGCCAAATACCCCTTTCACCCAACCCTGCTACCCACAATAAACACTAATACCCACCTCCTCTACCCCCACATGATTGATACCAGAGGCTGCGGGTGTCTGGGGTTCCTCAGGTTGTCCCTGCAGGTGTCCAGGGGTTCTCAAGTGGTCCCCACGGGTGTCTGTGGGCCCTCGGGTGGTGCCCGTGGGTGTCTGGGGGTCCTCAGGTGGCCCCCGCGGGTGTCCGGGGGATCCTCATGTGGTCCCCACAGGTGTCTGGGGGCCCTTGAGTGGGATATGGATAATAGCTCATTTGCCCATTATTAAATCAAACATTAGCCATCTAGCATAAATAAAGTTAATAAACCTTTCTACTTACCCCTGCCTCGTCAGCCTACTGCAGGTCCATGTCCTCCGATGCCAGCAAGAATAGATGATAAAATACAATCTAATGCTCCTAACCCCTTAATCACCGTAGCGGTTAATAGCCGCTATAGTAATTAAAGGGTTAACCCACACTCACCCGCTACCCACCTGGGAGGCCTAACCACCCACCCCGGGACCACTATACCCACCCTGTATCCATTGATTGGCATAATGGTACATCATATCCATATAATACTGTATGTGCATGATAAGCCACTATAGCAGTCAATGGTCACCCTAATAAAAAAGCATGAAGGCCAAAAATACATAATAATAATAAAAGATATACACAAGCACCTAAACACCCCAATTAAATAAATAAAAGCTTTAGCCAACCAATCAATAAATAAATAAAAGCACTAATCAACCTAAAAGTTAAGGAATTTAAACCACTAGTCAACAAATCAATCAATTAATAAAAACACTAGCCAACACATCAATTAAAACCAGTAGCCAACAAAATAAATAATTAATTAAAAATGCTAAGCAATCGGAAAATTAAATAAAAACAAGCCATCCAAATTACCAACAATTTTAGCCAAACAATAAACAGAAAAAAAAAACAATCAATAGAAAAAATGCATTTGCCAAAAAATGCATTGGCTGTCACTGTATTTATCTTTACCTAACCTGGCACAGATTAATACATTATCAGTCAATGGGCAATGAAAAACATAAAAATAAAAAAATATAATCAAAAAACCTGTAAAAATAAAATGACATACATTCAATATTTTTCTTATCTTTAGAAGCGTTGACCCTCCGAATCCCGGCGTTTCAGGAAGCTCTCGTACCACGATGTCATCAAAGTCAATCCAACGCCATCCACCTTGAAGATCCGGAGCAGGTAACAAAATTCTTTGTTCTTTTATCTTCTATTACCGTCTTCTATCTTCATCTGTCATTATTTCTTTCTTATCTTTAATGTTCTATTTTCTGTCTTCATCTGTCAATCCAACCCCATGGCAAGTCCCAATGGATGTTGTCTCCTCATCTTCTTCCTGTTCAATGAGGCGTCCAGGCCTTGTATAGAGCCTGTGATGTCACATTTTTGGGTCAGATGGTACAGCTCCAATCTGATTGGACGCTGTATCATTTGCCCGCCTCCTTTTATTTTTTATTTTTAAGGATGTGCCGTCATCTCCAAGGGAGGTACGTCACGCCCTTACAACCACATGGCTATATCACATGGTATTAGAGCCAATGGGATTGAAGACAATCCTATTGGTTGCTGTACAATGTGATAGGTTACATTAGTTCAAAAGGATGTTCTCTGCAGCTGAAAGAAATCGCCGGATAAGTCCTTTTCAGAGAGCCGATCTTCACGTTGCCGGCTACTCGCCCGTTTTGGGAATTTTGCTATCACAGGTAATCAACGCTCAAAAAAATGGCGATTTAAATGGCCCAGCGATTTTTTTTCTGAACGCTTAGAGCATAGGCCCCACAGTGTTTATCAGTGTTCATAATGGGGAAGAAATTACACAGCTGTTTATCTGCGCACTTTTGATCATGTTTCATACTCCCCTCGTGTTGCTCGTCTCCTACTGTACCTGTGGCTGAGCTGCTACAAGAGGTGAGACGCAGTCTGAAATTGTGTATAATTTCCGGGTCTTAAACTGATCAGTCGGTGGTGTTTTTCTGGTAATGTTTCAGTGAAACCCTGAAACTGGAAACCTTAAATATCAATTATAGAAACATGTTAGTTTGTTTCAACAAATATATATTACACCCAGCTACTGGGTGAAGCTGGGGTTTTACAAAGTCACATAGGGTTTCACCGTTCTGTACAGCACTGCAGTAGTGGGCTTAATGCTCTCTACTGCTCAGTACAGGCATATCCCGCTTTAAGGACACTCACTTTAAGTACACTCGCGAGTAAGGACATATCGCCCAATAGGCAAACGGCAGCTCACGCATGCGCCTGTCGGCACGTCCTGAACAGCAATACCGGCTCCCTACCTGTACCGCAGCTGTGCGCAAGCAGAGAGACTATAGAGCCTGTTACAAATGCGTTATTTACATCAGTTATGCACGTATATGACGATTGCAGTACAGTACAGGCATCGATAAGTGGAAACAAGGTAGTGCTTCACTTTAAGTACATTTTCACTTTACATACATGCTCCGGTCCCATTGCGTATGTTAATGCGGGGTATGCCTGTGTTACATACATGCTCCGGTCCCATTGCGTATGTTAATGCGGGGTATGCCTGTACTGTAGTATGTTTAGTTTCAGTCTCAGATAGGAACTGCTGCCTTAAGCTGGTTGCAACACATTGCTATCAACTATAGTAAAAAAAAAGTAGTTGTACTGTGAATGAGTTTTCTTTTAAAAATAAAAAATAACCATCAGAGAAACTAGTTTAGAAGATCTGGATGAAGCCAGTCTAATCTTTTTGTGGAGCCGCGGCAACCCAGCAAAATGCTAAATGCTGCGACTTCGAGGAAAGTAAGAGCCATGGATGGCTGCAGGGGGACCTTTTCTTCTGTATTGCCCCTTCCCCCCCCCCCCCCGCCCCCCACGCTGTGTTAATCCCTTGCTGCTGGGCAAAGTCTGGCTACATCTGCATTTTAGAGAGGCTATGTGAAATAAATACAGTTTTAGTTCAATACAAAGTGGAACCGTGAGATTGTCAATAAGAAAAAGTTGTGGTACTCTGGGGTGGTAAATTAGAAGGTAGTGGTACTCTGGGGTGGTAAATTAGAAGGTAGTGGTACTCTGGGGTGGTAAATTAGAAAGTAGTGGTCCTCTGGGGTGGTGAATTAGAAGGTAGTGGTACTCTGGGGTGGTGAATTAGAAGGTAGTGGTACTCTGGGGGATAAATTAGAAAGTAGTGGTACTCTGGGGGGATAAATTAGAAAGTAGTGGTATTCTGGGGGGATAAATTAGAAAGTAGTGGTACTCTGGGGTGGTAAATTAGAAGGTAGTGGTACTCTGATTTGCCCCATCCATGCCCCCTTTGACCGCTGACACTGCAATGAGGGGGTTATTGGAAATGCAAAGCAATGTGTGGCAGGCCTCTCTGGCAGCGAAGGGGTTAACAGCTCAGACGCAAAGGGAGCCGGCGGCGTCCTGCGAACCCCCATTCCAATCAGCGGGATTAAAACCCCAATCCTACAGAGACTCTGTCTCCCTGGTAAAGCCAGGCTATAAGGAGGAGACGCGTACACAGCAGACTGTGCCAGCAGCCGACGCACTGTTGTTAATAACAATTAAAATGGGTAAAAAAAAAAAAAAAAACGTCTCTCAAAACATCTTTTGATTTTAATAAACATCGGTAATTATCGTTTCGGCTTCAAAACATCGAACCGCTGGAATTACCAGCTCTGTTTACGGCCCCTGTCCCACAACATTCCTACTACAAAGCAGGGGAATCGCAGCTAATTATTACTTTGTGCTCTACGTGGGAGCTCGGGGGGGAAATTGGAGTCACGTTGATTAACCCTTTCAAGGCTGAAGTGCCCCGCAGTGCATTGTGGGCTAGCAAGGCAGCGATCTTTACAAAGGCAATAACCATGCACGGCCATTCTGGCAGCTAAAGAGCTAAAGTGTATATATATATATATATTTATTTTTTTAATTTTTTAGACAACCTAGTGTCCTAGTGTAGTTTTCCAATATACAGTATATTATTTTAGCAAGATATTTAAAAATAATCACATTTTTCACTGTAAGGGTGATCGATTCTTTCTAAGATTCAATGAATCCTAAAGTAGGAATCACTCATGCCCTGTTAAAAATGAATGTTTTCTCTATTTTAACTGGGTCCTGTGGAACTAATTCTTATCAGATATTTATTGTAGCAAGGAACTGTAGACACATACAGTACACACACACACACACACACACACACACACACACACACACACCCACACACACCCAAACACACACACACACACACACACACACACACTGATGCATACATACATACAGACAGATAGACACATATACACACAAATAGAAACATACACAGTCATACATAAATAGATACATCCATATGGTATATAGACAAATAGATACATACAGTACATACAGACATACACAAATAGATAAACACAGTACATATTGTAAATACATACACAAATAGATACATTCATACACACACAAATAGATACACACACACACACACACATACATTGACATATATACAGTATATAAAAACAGAACATAATAGCCAAAATATATTTCCAAAAGCTTGAAATTAATAACCTACTTGTATTTGCTAGCAAGTTTGAAAAATATGATTTTAAATTCTCCATCTACACAGAAATGTTTTGAAAAACACAAGTTTAAAACACACGTTAATTTTCCTGTATTATTGTCTAATCTTGTATTCTCCCTGCACTCTTAATTAACAATAAGCAACTATATTTTCACATGAGAGAAAACAGATTCAACCTCCCCCTCTCCTTCCCAATACGTAAAAACACAAGCCCGTATCTCTGGAGTACTGTGTCGCACACAGCAGAAAAGCGGGGCTCACTGTGGATAGCCTAAAATGGTTTGTTAAAAGGATCATTAACCGTGTTTTATTTGCATGTGTCTAACCCTTTAACCAGTGCATTACTGACCCTTATACAAGTGGGAAAAAAACAGTTTTTTTTTTAACCTTTTATTAAAATTAAGAGGCCAACGTGCTAAAATCATATTTGATTTATTTTTGAGCACCAACATTTGTGTGCTAAAAAGTAATTGCATCATGTTGAATACCTGATGGGGATCAATTAAATTAAAACAGAGTGATGTCTCTTATTTTTCTTTTATAACTAATATGAATAAATGTAATATGATTAGTGTAATATTATATTTAATATATTATATTATAATATTAATAATAGCTCTACTGTGTAAATAATACATTTTGTTAACCATAATCCGCGCTGCATAAAATACATTTTTGGTTCATACATAGTAACCTAATTCTGTACTAACACTATTAACAGACTTTTTAGGGTTTTGCACCAGTTTCAAATTTGCAGACGATTTTAATGTACTTTCCCTTTTTTTTTGCTGGTGCCCACAACATCATTGTTTAGTACATCACATTCACATCTGTCTCGCATAGCGCAGTCCTTTTCTGTGCGCCTAACAAATGTAAATCTTTATTTTTGACGCTGACGGTAAATGTCAGGTTAGTGCAGAGGAAGGCCAACTTCAAATGAGATTTCTGTGGTGCACCACTTAGTAGACATAGGACTATATAGACATTCTTCATGTATGTTTTTGTAAGGCCGCGGCCAGGGTGTAGAGACGCGCGCGTGTGCGCTCGGCGCATTTAAATACCTTCTTACTGATGGACGCGTCCAAGGTGATGTTGGGTGCGCACGCACGTGTGCTTGGGGAGACAGTCAAATTTGTTTTTCCGGCGCGATGGCGTGTCACGTGACCAGTTAAGAGCCAATCAAAGTACAGCAGACTGGCAAACCAATTAAAATCTAGCATGTGATGTGATGTGACGTCATTGACTCCCATCATTGGCACGCCCCACTCTAGTCTGACACGCCCACCTCCCATCTGTGGCAACCCCCCTGCATGAGCACACAATTAGCAGGACAGCCAATCGCTCCTGCTTGGCCAGACGCTGACGTCACGCCTCGTGAGCGTGAGCACACGTCTCCTAACCCTGGCCGCAGCCTTAGTCTCCCAGAAACAGGATCAGATCTATCATAGGCTGCATGTGTGTGGGGGCGTGGGTGGGTGGGTGGGGGGGTGGAGGTGTGGGGTGGGGGGGTGGTTAACCTTGTACAGTATTATTATTGATAAATTCAGCTCAACATTTCCATTTTTCAGCCATCGTGTTGAAGTAATAAGAAAACCTTTTTATTTTCTTGTATAACACTGACCGTATACGCAGTGCTGTACATAGAAGTTTTGCAGGCACAAGTCCTGTCCCGTAGAGCTTACAATCTAAGTTTTTGGGGCCTGAGACACAAGGAGATAAAGTGACGTGCCCAAGGTCAAAAGGAGCTGATGCTGGGAATTGAACCAGGCTCCCCTGATACAAACTCAGTGCCGTTGTTACAGAGTCAGTGTCTTCACTCACTCATTGCTCCTTCCACCCGTACAGATGTATGGCTGATAGTACTAAGGGATCATTACTATATAGCACAAATACTTTTTTATTTTCACACCCATAGTACCATTCCCTATGTTTTTAGTACAAATGGTACAATTCCGCATATATACAGTATATATATATATATATATATATATATATATATATATATGTTACAAAGCCTTCTGTTTCTCAAAGCATACCTTTTGATTAAATCATTCTAAAATACAGTCCGATGCCCCAATGTTTAACATAGGTATTTTTTTTGTTTAAATAAGTACTGTACCACTACATTGACTAAATCTGTAGAAGACCGTTCAATAATGTCCAGGTCTCTCCACTGAAAGATCACAGTAAAATGTGAATGATTCCAAAAAGTGTTATTTTTTTAAAGACAATTCTTGGTAGAAATGGCTTTTTATCACTCGGACCAGAAATGCCCTTAAAATGAACAAAACCATTGTCCGTTTATTTAATATTAATATATTGTATTTTTGCCTTGAAAATACATCATGTGCTAAAGGAATATTCCCAGTCACGGGAAATAAATAAAACAACAACGCGTTATACGTTTAATTTTGTTTTAACAACCAAGTATTAAAAAATAGCAGAAATTATCTTTTATTTTTTTTTTCTTCTTCCTTTTTTTTTTCCACATAAGTGCAGCTGCCTTTTCTATTTAATTATAGGTATCCGGCAGGAGTAATTCCACCTCAACACGCTTATCTCTGAAGTCAGAAAATTGCTCCTTTTTAAAACTGACAATAGCACGGTGTGTTTCTAAAAGAAAAAAAAAGACAAATTATACGAAATCACAGCTTTAAATATATTTAAATAGCCAGGAAGAAATCCAAATTGAAAAGTTTGTGGCGGCTGTAAATTTTTTTCTTTTTTTTTTAAACTTTGATAATTCTCATAATTTTCTTAGATAAAAGAAGCCATGTACATGTTTTAACCTCTTCCCCACCAGGGGGGGGGGGGGGCATGCAACGCATTGCTTGTTAATGGTATGAAGTAGTAGTAGAGAAAATGGGCTGCAGTGATTTCAAAGTTCCATTGGTCAGAGCTGAATTATATAGAAGCTCATAGTATGTGCCACAGTGGCGGCCATTTTTTTTAAACGTTCGTAAATACATTTTATATAGGCTCTAAAACTAAACCAATATGTTGTTGATCCTGTTAGCACATAAGGGGTTACACCTAATATTTTTTTTCCAAAAGAAAAGCACATTTGGAATCACTTGTCATTTAACTTTTATCCATAGAAGAAAATGGGGAGATTTCCAATTTTTCGGATGCCATTTTGGCCCTTCTGGCAACACATAAAGATAGAGACGTGCAGTGTCTGAGGTCACTTGAGTTTGTCCCTGAGACTGTAAGTCACAGACCCATGTACACTTCAGAATAAAGAGTCTGAGGGGGAGTGTGTGAGAGACTTCCGAGAACATGGAATGGATGCATTTCCAGGAAGGATAGAACAGCTTAACGTGAGGCTGGAGGGTGAGAGTCTCAGTGGAAATGTGACGAAGTCCTTCTCCTCCTCCACTGAAAGAGTAGTGACTCATGAGTCTATGAAATGGCCGCCTAGCTGTCTCTCTCTGTGTCTGTTTATCCTTTACATAATAATCTCTCTATTATTTATCTATATATTTATGTCTATCTATATCTATATGTTGGTCTGTCAGTCTATTCTTGAAGATTGATAATCATCTGTCTGTCTACTAATGGTTATCAGTCTGTCTCTCCTTGTAGAAAAAACCCATCTATCTATCTGTCTGGCTGTCTGTCTGTCTAGTACATAGATCTGTTTATCTTTATCCATCCCTCTGTCTGTCTCTGTAAAAAGAAACTATTTATCCACCATTTATCTGAATAGATTGATAGATAGATGATAGGTGGATACAGTTGATCAGGGGTGCTCAAACGTTTCCCCCTGCGCACCCCTGCCTGCTCTCCTTAACGGCACGTGCCCCCCTCCTTCCTTGTCCTCAGTGTCAAATGACGCCCCGGGGTCTTGTGACGTCACATTGCCATGGCAACGTCACGACATGTGACCCCGTGGCGTCATTTGAAGCTGCGTTGCCGTGGCGACGCGTCGCCGAAGACAAGTTAGGATACATTGCAGAGGCCTCATGCGTTCCCCGGCATTTACTTTAAATGCTGTGGGGAAGACCGCGGGGCCTCTGCAACCACCACGCCCCCCCCCCCCTTAAAATCTTGCGCCCCCCTCTTTGCGCACCCCTGCTGTAGATAGATAAGATGATAAATAGATATATTATCTATCTACATGTATAGATATACAGGGTATGGACTCAATATCATATATGTATATTTGTAATTAGATAATATCTATCATCTATCCTTGTAGATACTGCAGATAATAATTTATCATCTATCTACAGTATTTATTATCTATATTTCTTTATCTACTGCCTATATCTGTATGTCTCTGTCTATCTACTACCTTTATCTATACTTGGGAGAGAAATGATGGTGAGTAAAAAAAAGTCCACCATACTGTGTACAACAAATAAAAATACCACTTCTGGGTATATTTGCATGTCTCAGAAAGGAAATTATACTCTTATCATCTATATAGCTCGATAGACCGACTGACGGAAAGACAGACGGACTTAATATTGCTGTACTTATAGTATACTTATACCACATAGGATGGGGAAAACATTTTGTTTTTAATACCATCTCCAGTTTAGTTCATCCACGTGAGCCTCCCCAGCTCCAAGCCATGATATTAATATCCACGGCTGGTTATTGCACACTCCGCTTTAACAAAACACATCGGGGGGCTCAATTACGGGTGTACCGTTTTCCCTGAAGCCTATGGAGGGCATTAATTACCAGGTAGCATTTGCCTAGGCCCGGCCAGCCCTCTCTAAAAGCGCTCACGCATTAGCTGAAATTGGGAAAATTATGGCCGGCCACAGCCGCTCAGAGAAGAACCAGCCAGGGAAATGAAAAGATGTCATTATTTTACTAGAGACACTGATATCTATATTTTTTCTTTTCCTCCTTCCGCTTAACTTATCCCCCTCCTATCTTATCTTTATCTTATCTCCCTTTCTCTCCATCCTCCCCCCTAAAAAAAGACAAAGGGAATACTTAAGAATACAAGTTGTAACAGCAAAAGCAATCAGGAGATAAGCTGGATGTCTTTGTCTATAGGAAGAACATAGCAATTTTTTCTGGCCTACCACTGAGTGTCAACCTTTTCTCTCCTACCCTCTCCCATTTCGGATGGCCAAGCTGATTATCTAAAACAGAAAATTAGCACACAATGGCCATACTCTGTGATATTCCTTATGCAACTAATGGCAAAGCTTGTTAATTGGCTGTAAATGCCAGCTGGGTGCCATGATAATACTTCAGAAATAAGCAGGTATTCTGATAATTACAGCAATCTTCATCTATAAAAGCTTAAGCAGATGAAGAACAGGCTGGCGAAAAACCAAGATTTACCCTGCTGCACTCACATTAAAACTGAGAACCCCCCCCCCATATATTCGCAGAAAACAATAACGTAACAAAACAATTATATAGCAGGAAGCTTGAGAGATTGAGAAAACTCAGGAAAGTGAAACACGGACGTAATAACCAGTTCTGTAAAAATGGACCATTTACATTTGTGTATAATTAAATAAAGGGTTAGGTAATTTCACTTTTTAAAGTTTACTGCCTGGGTTTTTTCTCTCTGCTGATGATTGACGTACAGTAGGTGTAATTACTTTGTTAAAGTTTTAATGAAAAAAGGGGTAGATGGGAATGGATGGACTTCATGTATGTATGTATGTATCTCTTTATTTATAGCGCCGTCCATGTACATAGCGTTTCACAGCAGTAATACACGTGACATCATAATATAACACACGGTTCAGGCACAACAGTATCAATAGGAATCGGAGTCCCTGCCCTGGAGAGCTCACAATCTAAGTGGTAAGTAGGGAGAACATACAGAGACAGTAGGAGGGTAAGTGCAGTAAGAGGTATGGGGATGTCGTAATAACCGAATTAGCTACATATAGAACGCACGAGGTCAGCGCTGTGACAACTTATTTTGAAGTCTGCAGTCTTTCTAATGCAAAGTTAACAAATGTTATGCTTTGTCCAGTGTAGTCCAGGTTTCTACAGGTCTGTAGAAAAGGAGGAATAACTGCAGAGAGCATTAAAGACTTGTTGAAATCACCCAAATGATGTACTAAGATCACATTTAAGAAAAAATGTGCGTGTCAAAATTTTAGTTCTAAAAAATAGTTTAAAAAAATTCATAAACGGTGCATCCCGTGTAGAAAGGTCGTTATGTGACTTCACATACGACACAAAATTTATTGGTTGAGATTATTTTTTAACACATTGTGCCAAGCGGAATACCTAAATAATACAAGTGTGTATTTGTTTTTATTTATAACTAGTGTTAATATATATCAATTGTTAGTGTAGTATTATTTCTAATAGCCACACTGTGAAAATGATACATTTTGGTAACCTACATAATGAAACATCCACACTGCGTCTCATCCATTTTTGGTTAATACAGAGCAACTTAATTCCGCGCTAATTATATAAACAGACCTTTTTGGGTGTGCGCCGAGCTCAACTTGGCGGTCGATATCAACACTTTCTACTTTTCTTCTTTGGCGCACAGACTAGCGCATGTTACATTTGAGATTTCCATGCATACATTTTATGCCAAACATGGCATTTGCGACTCTTAGTAAATAGGCCCCTGAATTTTCTTTAAATACTGTATTGCAGATTGGGGGCCGTATTTACCAAGCAGTGTTCTGCAATTCTTCGACTTGAATAGGCTGTAAGGCATACGGTGGGCAACTCTAGTCCTCAAGGGCCACCAATGGGTCGGGTTTTTCAGGACATCCCTGCTTCAGCACAGGTGGCTCAATCAGTGGCTCTATCGAAGACTAACATATACAGCTACCTGTGCTGAAGCAGGGATACCCTGAAAACCTGACAGGGTGGTGGCCCTTGAAGACTAGAGTTGCCCACCGTTGCTGTATGGTCTCGCTTGGTAGAAGACTGTTTAGCAAATATGGCTCTATACATAGGGTGACCATATTTGTCTCGGCAAAAACCGGGACAAATGTCACGCATGCGCAGTCAGTGCTCGCCGACTGCACATGCGTGAACGGCGAGCACCAACTGCGCATGTGCAAATGGCGAGCACCGACTGCGCATGTGTGAAGAGAGCTTGCCGGCCGCGCATGTGCGATTGGCGCTTGCCATCTTCTCTTTCGCATGCTCGGCCAACGGGTTAGAAAACCGGGACAGCACCCCAAAAAGTCAGGACTGAGGCCTAAAAACCGTGACTGTCCCGGAATAACCGTGACGTCTGGTCACCCTACCTATACTTTTAGTCCAGCCTCTTACTCTATCTATAATGTATCAATGTCTCAATAAATCTGTCCGGTATGAGCAGGAATAATGATATATTTATTTTAATGTTCCCTTTCAGTAAATATTTTTTATGCTCTGTACAGTGACTCTACCCATCTTTGTATGACCCAGCACTTCAGACTTGGCAGCCTGCAGTGTTTAGATACTGGGAGAGGGGCTGCCATTTCTCCAGAAGGAAATAATCATTGTGCTTGAAGGATAAACCCCAAGAGGGTGCACAAAAGTAACAGAAAATCAAAATGAAAGCAACATTTTTATGCTCTTTGCTAAATCTGGTGCAGCTTTTTCGTCCCAGTTTTGCAGCGCTGATACACATGGGGGCTGGAACTAGGGGTGTGGGCGGAGGGGGAAGGAGGTGCCATGGATTGATTACGGTGCCATGATTTAATAAGGAGAGAATGCTACCGTGATTCCAACATTGCAGTCATGTAGAAAGTGCTTTACGATTAGGTTGTAAGCTCCTAGGATCAGTGACCTACTGATCTATTGGGTTATTTTGTGTAAACTGATTTTAATGTGTTTGTTCTCCTGGTTATTCACATTCCCACCCCCCCATGGTACCTCGCTGAGCAGCATGCAGACACATTATAAGTGCTGGCACAATGGCAGCCATATTTAATACGCACCACACATTTATATTGCCGACATACTTTTCTAGAATGGAAAACCGATGGACGATTTAACGGTAAAGGATGGGATATGCCTGGAAAAATAAACATATTGGTGTATTCTCTAGAAAATCTTTTTTTTAAAAACAGTATTAGAGGGACTAAAGATTGAACCCCGTTAAAATCTTTCCCTTAATGCAAGAGGGGTTTTTATCTGTTTTTATATACTGTCGGATTGCCACAGAAACTGCCGTGGTTCACAATATTTTTATAGCTTTATTAATTAAACGTTTTCCAACAAGCTAGCTGTGGCATTTCTTATCATCAAAGGTTCCATTACTTTTTAATGGTGTGAGACCAAATTACCTTTTACCCACACGCAATTTAAGAAGTGTCGTTAACAGAGGCTGAGCACCTGGTGGAATAATTAATAGAAACGGTTCCTTGTTTATTTATTTTTTGTTTAACAGAAATGACGGCTGCGTTTCACTTTCAGAGGCAGAGTGAAACCTTATTCAATATCCAGTGAAGCGATCTTCCCGGCGCTCGGGAAGATCTCCGCTCCATTCAGACGCTTGGAGCTGAAACTGTCCCAGGCAGCGGGAAGACGGTCTCGCTGCGAGGTCCACGTGCTGAAACGATCATTCGTAAAAAATGCGCCAGATTCTGCAGCTAAAATCTACTACAGCTCAACCCCCTTATAACGCTATGCTTGGGGTCCAAAGAGTCACATCGCGCTATAAGCGTACCGCGTTAGAAATAATGTACAATTGTATGCATTGTACAATAAAGTATGTAAGATACAAATAATCGTGTTGTAAAGTATTCCTAAATACGAAAACTGGGAGCCACGCCTGCATCGCGTTATAAGCGGATTCGCGTTGTAACGGAACGCGTTATAGCGTGGTTGAGCTGTACAAACCTTCATACATTGTGCGTCCTGTGTACGAAGACTTCCTGCATATGACGCATCATTAGTTGTGTGAAAGGGGTTTTGACACATTGCGTCATGTTGAATACAAGATTGGTACAATATAAATGAAAACAGAATGATGTGTATTCTTTTATTTATACCTAGGGTAATATTATTGATAATAGCCATACCCTGAAAATAATACATGTTGGTAACCTATATATTGAAACACCCTGCGCTGCGTCAAGTACAGTTTTGGGGTTGAAACATAGCGACTTCATTCTGTGCTAGCATTATTTAGGGTCTATTTAGGGTTCATGCCAAATTGTACACTATGGATGATTTTGACGCACTTTCTTATTTTATTTTGGCACGTGTACTAGTAACATCTGTACGCCTAGAGTCATCCATTTCTGTGTGCCCCAAAATGATCATTTTTGACACAGGGTAGTATCTAGGAGCACAAAAGCACAATTTAAATTGAGATTTCGGAGCTCCTATTTTACACCCCCAAAAAATCACCTTGCAGCTCTAAGTACATAGCCTTGTTGAATAAGGGCAAAGAGGTATTTTGATTTATATATGATTATGATTATCATAGCTCCCAACTTATTGCTTCACTAAAAGGGAGGTTACTGACTTATAGGGGCACCAGATGTTTTAAGGAAATTATCTTGCATTTTAACCCTGCTGCTGCCGGAGGCATTGCTCTGCAATACACATAGCAGAATCCTCTGATAGTAACCGGGCTCTTGTGTAGTCTCCCGATGCGTGGGAACCTCCCGGTTGTCCTGCTGTCGCAATGTGCAGAATTAGTTGCCTGTCGGACACAAGATAGTTGCGGTGTCACGGCGAAAGAAATGTGACATCGTCAGGAGATGACTTTGAAGCTTTCTATGTGTGACCCTCCGACCATGTTTGTAGTCCGACGGCCATAATTGTAGTTTCTTTTCTGTCAAAACGGGCAAAGAAAAAATGAAACCCTACAAGTATCTCTTGGACAGGGGAGCCCACGGCCATTGGGAGACGATGGATGAGATCCTGTCCAGGCAAGAACACACAAGTTACAATGAGCAAGGGTCAGCGCACCATTAAAACAAGGTGTATCTTGGGATTTATGTGTAGTTACACACGACACACGAGGAGTGTGGATAGTTTCCTCCAAACTTCTGATCATTTATGAAATCAGTTGTTTCCCAGCTGCTGTAATATGGAAAAGGTTCTGTGGTTCAACCAATGGGAGACATTGGTGTATGGCCAACACACATGGGCAGAAGTAGGTGTGATAGGTACAGGGCATAATTAATACATTAAAATGTAGCATACAAATATTATTAGATACATTGAAATATGGAAGAATAAAGAGTGCCTGTTATAAACCTCTGTCGTAGGCTGCGGTCCCAGTCAGCACTATAGCACGAGCGCCCGGCGGACAATTGTCCCAGCTCTCCCCTCCCTGTCGGCGGAGGCCCTGGTGTTAGACTCTGTAATTGTTGTTAGTGTGTGAGAGTGTGATTGTATGATTGTATTTGCATTGGTATTGTGTTATTGTTTGACTGCGTGCGTGTGTTGCGTGTTGATTGGTATTGAGTATATAGTGAGTGAGTGTGATTGAGGGTTAGTGACAGAGGGAGTGAGAGAACGAGTGAGGGTGAGATAAAATAAGACTGTAGTGTTTGCGATGGGGGCGGGGGGCGTGGCTGGGGGTTTCCAGGGGCCTGACCATGACCTCTCGTGGCTGGTTCGCCCTCATTGGCTGAACCGCCGGCGAGGGCGTGGCCACGCCTCCGTCGCAGACTGTGAACTCAATTTCCCTGTCTTTAGGAAAATGTTGTAGTATGGCGCAGCTGCACCTTCCGTGTGTGATGGTGCGTACTGGGCCCAGCCCCATTGACTATAGAAGGCACTGGGACCGCAGCCTTGTAGGGCAATAGTTACTAAGCCAGGCTATTTCACCAGACAATAGAATAAAGCAGATGCGCGCAGTCTCAATAGATCCCCTTGATTCAAAGTATGTGCTCTCCCTTTGCAGCTTTCACTCTCCCGTGATCAGCCGGGTGGATTTTTTTTGCACATTTCACCAGACACCATCCAACACTGGAAGGCATCAAATGAGTGGGCTGTAAGGTGTCATCTAGTGCTGGCTGATGCCTTGTGAAATAGCACTGCTTAGTAAATGAGGGACGAGGGCCATCATCTCAGAGAGATTATAATACTATCCATTTAGGACCTCCACTTACATATATGTCCCTATATTCTTTCCAAATTGTTAGGGGGTTCATTTATCAATTTTTCTTTCACCAAAGTCGTTTCCTTGTACAACGTTCCGCCAAGTCTCCATTGCTAATAATATCACCAAATTAGTAATCTTCCAGCAACAGATCGCTGGACGCTGAGCAAAATGGCAGCATGAACGTCATACACGAACCGAGCCTGACGCATTTCCTGGAAGTACAAGTCATGTGACCTGCTGCATTTGCTTCTGAGTCTTGCATGTTGGTGTGTGCAGAAGCAGCGGGCGAAGGGAGGGATAGAGGGAGATTGAGCCTGTTAGTATTGTGATTGATGCTGTCAGTGTTAGACAGCCGACAGCTTTCCCGGGGCCTAGGTCCACAGTTTAAACCCCCTCTCCCCCCCTCACACACACACTGTCAGTGCAGTGGCCCCCCTCTTTCTCTCACCACCCCATGTATTTCTCTCCTTCACTTCCCCCCCCCCCATTCTCTATCTCACACACTCTCCCCTTCACCCCATAAAAAAGTAAAATGGGGGCTTAGGGTAATGGATTAGGGTTTTTAGGGTGGTGGCTAGCATTAGTATTAGGGGTTAAGATCAGGGATTTTTAGTGTAATGGGTAAGGTTAGGGGCTTACTTTGGCAGGGAAACGGCCGGCGGAGAGATGTCCCTGTGGACCGACAGGGGGAGGCAACAGCTGCGGAGAGTTGGGGCTCGGCCGCCGGACGCAGAAGTTGGACCTGACCCAACTTCCAGCGCCAGCCGTTCGGACCACCCTGCGGCCGTCAGGGCCCAGGACAATTGTCCCAGCTCTCCCCTCCCTGTCGGCGGAGGCCCTGGTGTTAGACTCTGTAATTGTTGTTAGTGTGTGTGAGAGTGTGATTGTATGATTGTATTTGCATTGGCTATGTGTTATGTTTGATGACCGTGAGTGTATTGCGTGTTTGTGTGTAGGGGTTTGAGTGTATAGGTGAGTGAGTGTGATTGAGGGTTAGTGACAGAGGGAGTGAGAGAACGAGTGAGGGTGAGATAAAATAAAACAAATATATATATTTTAAAAAGTTTTAAAAAAAACATGTTTAATAATTGTTTTTTGTTTTAGTTAGTTGTTTGTCATTAACGTACAGTAGTTAGAAGTTGTAGTTAGTTCTAGTTGCACAGTTAAGTAAGTTAGTTCATTTAATTAGGTTATTTAATAGTTTCTAATTAGCTGGTTAACTTTGAATGTGTATAGTTGTGTTGTTAGTTTTTTTGCAGTGTTAGTGTAGTTGTTTGTCTTTTTTATTTAATTGTACAATTTTTTAAATACATTTTATTATTTTATTTTCTCTAAGTGTCTTTATAATTTAGATCCTTTTTATGCCTTGTAATTTTCTTTATTTTTTGTTACTATGGAGAAGAGGGCGAGGAGGGGGAGGAGAGGAAGAGGAGGAGAGGGGCTTTTGCTAAGGGGGTCGGGGTACTTCTGCGACCCAGATACAAATTAGGTAGTCCTGGGGGGCCCAAACCACCCCTGCACAAGTAGTAGTAGTGTCACCATAGCAGCAGCAGAAGCGAAATAGTGGAAGTAGTGGGGGAGGGCCATGGAAAGAGTGGAAGTAGTAGGGGAGGGCCAGGGGAAGAGTGGAAGTATGTGGGGGAGGGCCAGGGAAGAGGTGGAAGTAGTGGGGGAGGGCCAGGGGAAGAGTGGAATAGTGTGGGGGAGGGCCAGGGGAAGAGTGGAAGTAGTGGGGGAGGGCCAGGGGAAGAGTGGAAGTAGTGGGGGAGGGCCAGGGGAAGAGTGGAAGTAGTGGGGGAGGGCCAGGGGAAGAGTGGAAGTAGTGGGGGAGGGCCAGGGGAAGAGAGGAAGTAGTGGGGGAGGGCCAGGGGGAAGAGTGGAAGTAGTTGGAGAGGGCCCGTTCCCACTCTTTCCCTTAAGCCCAGCACCCAGCGCCTTCAGTTTGATGAGTCTGCAGGGGTGGGCTAGCCTGTGGAGCAAGCAGGCAGTTTCCTAATGTAGGGCCAGTAGTTGCTAGGAGGGGACATGGGCCGGTGTAACAACTAGGCGACTTGGGCAGCACATTTTGGGTGAGCTGAGGAGAAAGAGAATGGTGGCGGTCGTCGCGCGACTGGGGCGAGGAGGAGGCCGGGAGGAGGAGGAAGGAGGGGGATGGGCGCGGAGAGAGGGAAGGAAGACGGCGGCTGGTGGGAAAAGAACGGGGCGGCGAGAGTGGAGGAGGAGCCCAGGGGGCCTCATAATGTATTGTGGGGACTGTGGACTAGAGTGGGGAACGTTGGTGGGTGGTTATGGCCGTGTGAGGCTGGCGGGTAGCTGTAACCAGTAGCCAGAACATATAATTGCTATGGTAAACTGTTATTTTATGTTACCAAGAGTGTGGTTATTGTGTGAATATATATATATGTACACACATATGGGTCCTGTAACGGGCAAATCCACAACGTAGGATCCGTTACTGGTGGAGGCGCTGACGAACCTTGTTTCCAGATACACCCCAGGCTCCCTGCAGCGGAGGCTCAGACCTCCTGTGAGCCACAGGTATTGCACCACACATGTTGTAGTCACATCACCTCACGGAGGGTGGGGTTACATGTGTTACACATGTGTTTAAGATGTATGTGTGTATAGTCCATGTATATACTTGGTACATACATCTGGAAAGTAATCTGTATGGTTCATGTATCTGATGTTGGTGTACTACGTGAAGGTGAAAGAAAACGGCGCTAACTCTATTAGTGTACACTAATAATATACAGTGAATATTTGACCAAATCAATTAATTGTTAAACAGTGATATGTGTTCAAATAATGTGATAATATTATTGAAAGGTTCAAACCCCCCTGCAAGCCCAGCTGGTGGGACTGGTTCGCTAGTCCCACAATCGTCACTCTCCAGTTGTAATCCAGGGGGAGCATGAAGGGAAAAGAACATGAAACAAGAAAACAATCTAAGTGCAGACAATAAAATTCAAGTGATGTAAATTGCGTTCTTTCTTGGCTCATATGTGATGTCTACTTACAAGATGTAAGTCAAAATCAAGCGGTTTGACCTCAATGGTCTCTGCTGTGCAGGTATTCCCACCAGGTGATAGGGTCTCCAGCTCTCAGCTCCGCAGCAAAGTGTATGTAAAAGAAATACAAAACATGTGCAGACCCGTATAATGTAAAAAAACTAGACTTTATGGTGTTAAAAAAATGAACACTTACAATAAAAACAAGTATTTCAGGCATGTACCACAATCATTGTGATCAAAGAGAGAAGATTTTTTGGTTTACACTTCAGGCTCACCCGCCTCCTCCGGGGTGACTTGGTGTGGACCACCACTCTCGGACTTTGTACCTCCAGCGGTGGGCGCATTTATCCAGGTCTCTTCCCCTCGTGGGTTCCCTCTTCTGTGGGTCGATCACTTCCCATAACAGCTGCCCGCAGGCACTGTGGAGTTCTCCACTGGGATACAGCCTTCGGATGGATGTTTCAGCTTCACTCGCACACCGATGCGTCACTTCCGCTCCGTCCCGATACGTCACTTCCGGTCGCGGTTCTGTAGTGATCTGTCAGTAAATTTTCCTCTCTTCTCTCTCCTCTCTGGGCGGTACCACTCTACGCGTTCGCCAAAAAAGGGTGGGTGAGGAAGCCACACACCCTTTTTTGGCGGAACGCGTAGAGTGGGTAGCCACCCAGAGAAGAGAGAGAAGAGAGGAGAAATTACTGACAGATACTCACAGAACCGCGACCGGAAGTGACGTATCGGGGACGGAGCGGGAAGTGACGCATCGGTGTGCGAGTGAGTGAAGCTGAAAAATCATCCGAGAGGCTGTATCCCAGTGGAGAACTCCACAGTGCTCTGGCGGGCAGCTGTTATGGGAAGGTGATCGACCCACAGAAGAGGGAACCCACGAGGGGAGAGAGACCTGGATCAATGCGCCCACCGTGGAGGTACAAAGTCCCTGAGAGTGGTGGTCCACACCAGTCACACCGGAGGAGGCGGGTGAGCCTGAAGTGTAACCAAAAAATCTTCTCTCTTTGATCACAATGATTGTGGTACATGCCTGAAATACTTGTTTTTATTGTAAGTGTTCATTTTTTTAAACCCCATAAAGTCTAGTTTTTTACTTATATGGTCTGCATATGGTTTGTATTTCTTTTACATACACTTTGCTGCGGAGCTGGAGAGCGAGACCCTATCACCTGGGGGGAATACCTGCACAGCAGAGACCATTGAGTGTCAAAACCGCTTGATTTGACTTACATCTTGTACGTAGACATCACATATGAGCCAAGAAAGAACGCAGAATTTACATCACTTGAATTTTATTGTCTGCACTTAGATTGTTTTTCTTGTTTCATGTTCTTTTCCCTTCATGCTCCCCCTGATGTTGGTGTATGCATCTAAAGTGTATGTATATGTCTGTGGTGTGTGTACTGTATCTGATGTATGTGTATGTGTGTATATACAGTATTGCATGTATCTGATATGTTTGAGTGTATGTCAATTCATGTATATGGTATGTGTGTGCATAGTGCTGGTGCATGTATCTGGTATGTGTATATTCATGGAAGTATGGTTGCGAAAAACGTCTGAGCACAGCAAAAAGATGAAGGACTGGAGGCAGGTAAAATCACTTGTTTAATGGCATAACAGCCAAAAAAACAAACTGGCAAACAGGATAAGTCCTCTGATGCGTTCCTCGCTGTGGAGGTGCTTTATGTTTGATAACGGGCGTCACATGACGCCTTAGCACCATAAGGAGTCCCGTTGTCATGGCAACTTGACACCACATGGCACAGCGACATCACATTTTCATGGCAACGCGTATCATTTGATGTCGCAGAGCCATGTTGACTCCCCGTGCTCCCCAGCCACTAATGTGCCCACCACCACTAGAGTGTGTACACCACAATGGAAGTGCCTCAGCATGGTGGCACCAGTTGAATACTTGCTGCTACCTTTGATATAGTGCCAGTTGAGGAGGAGGAGGAAGGAACAGGCAGTTGAGGAGGAGGGACAAGTTCAGGCCAGTAATGATGGGAGTATTGTTGTTGGGACTCTGTTGATTATGATGACGAGGAGGAGGATTAGAGACAGGAGGACACAGTGTCCGTGCGGCAAAAAAACTTCCACCCCACTTAAGAAAAGGGCCACATTATCATGGGTGTGTATATATATTTAGTCTGCCACTCCAGAGAATGGTGCATGGACCAACTCCCAACACAGTCCCCAGTGCCATCATCCGAAGGAGACCAGGAAATGCCACAGACAGAATTCTTCCTCTAGGCAGACAACAGCGTCATCACCACCATTACTACCATTCCTACTACCACTAGAACTACAGTAAGAGGAGGCATAGGCCTATTGTCACTCAGAAACACACAGTAATCCTTGTTCTACACCAGTGATTTCTCCACATTCCCCATCATTACCCCCACCATAAGTACCACTACTATCACAGTAGGGACTGAGAACAGAGGCAGGGAATGAGAGTGGGAGGCCACTTGAAGTTTTTCCTCTGGGTAGTGTTTTGAGTAGACTGCCTATTTTGTAAGAACAGTCAATGGGGTTGAAATCATGGCTAAGGGAAAATATGCCAGACTGGAAGACCACACGGTGAGAAATCATCCTATATTGTATGAACAAGACAAGCAAATATGGGGGGGGGGGGGGGGGCACACAGGGTCTGCCCCTTCCATCACCCTCCTCGTGATCATCATCACGAGTCCCCCCCCCCCCGGCCCTCGAGTAGATATTATTGGGTGGTATTGGACAGTGGTATTGGGTAACATTATGTGATGCTGTTTCTGAGGCTGATAAAATTTTCTTACCCCCCAATGCCACTTTAACTACATGTACCAGGCCCATGCACTCTTGACAATGATTACAAATGATGTGGTATTGGCTGTTGTTGCCTAATAACAGTGTGTGCTGTTTCTGATGCTGGTGGTGGTGATAGGTTGTGTTTTGTTTGGTAACTTTGGAAAAAATAGGCAATTTAGAGTAACTTGCTTTTCAATGTGCTAGTAGGAGGAGCACGCGTGCTAACATTTGGGGGTGGGGGGGGGGGGGTATCCAATTCCATAGCAGCCTGCAACTCGCAGAGTGATTGACTTCTATCATTAGGATTGTCATCATTTCCCTTGACTTATGATACTAGTGCCACCAAGACCACCAACAGTTGCTGTTGCACCAGGGATCATATCACCATCATACTCAGTTGCTTCCAATCACCCCTGTGTTGACCAGTTAGTGCCCTAACGTCAACACAACACTCATTATCATCTACCTTCTCCATCTTTGCCTCAATCCCTCCCTCGGCCATACCTTCTCCCTCAACCTTCTTATAGTCTAGAAATAGAAGAGCTGGAGTCTTATCATTCATTTTCCTCTTCCTCCAAATCCCTGCAGTTACACGCTGTGCTGAGGAATAGGAGGCTGCATCAGACACTGACTCAGTATAAGACACTTACACTTTCCTCATAGGTAGTTGTGCTGGTGATGGTGCAGTTACACACACAGAGGTTGAGGTCTGTCCACATTCTGAAAAATACTCTTTGTCCTCTTCCCTCTCACTCACATTAGTATTCAGATTGCATGTGCTTAGTTTGGCATTGATAGATACTCTCTAGTCTTGCCAACACCATCTAGTTTTTTCTGGACAACATTTTCCACTCTGATGATGTGCGTTTGTCCTCCTGACCTAGCGAAGAGGACAATGATGGTGTTGGCAAAACTTGCCTTTCTGACTATACCTATCGCACTAGAAGGCTGCTGCTGGGGGTGAAGTACAACTGCTGCTGTTTTAGTTGGAGCTACAACTTTATTCTCTAAGGTCCTACTCATTAGTCTTTTCCAGCTGTTGTCCCCACAGCCATAGCCATGACCACCACAACCATGCCATCATCCTTTGCCAATATTAGACATCATTATTTTATTACAATCTACTTAGTGTGATAGATCATTCAGCGGATCACATACTACTGTGGGCACTCCCTCTTCCACCCCGAGTCCCTTCCCAAATACAGAAGCACATGGTGTATGAGTAGAGATGGGCACATTTTGGGGGCGGATTTGGATCCACCGCATATTGGCCAGTTCCTTTGGTCCACGGATTTCCACGAATCAATTTCAAAAAAGGTCGATTCGTCTTTTTCAGATTTTTTTTTTTTAGCACCTACAAGCCAATCCGCTGATTCCGCAATCCACTGTGGATTTTAAGAATCCGTGGATTCAGCAATCCGCGGACTGGATTCTTAAAATCCACCAGTGGATTGCGGAATCCACGGATTGGATTGGTAACATCCACCAGCAGTTTGTATCCAGTGGCGGTTTTTGATTTATCCTCATGGATTGAAATTGGAACAATCCGCCGACGGATTTTACACTGCAGAACGGATTTTGAATGAAAGCTCGGGAAATTTCACGATGTGGGTTTTGACAGTTTTGCCCATCTCTAGGTACGAGCCCTATTTATAGTCTCAGAATTAAATGAAGCACAACTTTAGACATTTTGCAAAATAGCTAAATTGTGCTAAGCCTATTGATTAGTGAATGGCAAATCATTTGCAAACCCTTAATCAGAGCCTGGTTGTTAGGCTGAAAAGGGACACAGTTAGGCAGGTTCGGGACCTCATGTGATCATTTTGCACATCTCTGTTCCTTGGGACAAAAATGTGTGCAGTTTTGCACCACATGTAACAAAGAAAATAATTCAGTTGAAGGCAATAGTTTTTTCTTTGATACATCTATTGAGCCAGTTTTGTCTCAATACATAAACCCTTATTTTTCCAACGACAGTGCTACTGTTTGTTTTTGCAGTGGCTTCAAAAGATGCTCTAGTCCATTAAAGATAATTAAAAGCAAGATATTATTACTGCAAGAAGATGTTTACCTCGCAATGAGCCACTGTAGGCTATTTTGGCACAAATTTGCTTTCGATAAATAGATCAAACCTTGCAGATTCCACGATGCTCAAGAGAGCCTGCAGTTTGCACAAGCCCTCCCTTAATAGCCATAATATCGCATACAGCTATTCTGTTCCTGGTCCTTAGGTTCTAAATAAGGCAAGGATGGAAAAGGTGCGAATGCAAAGCTAACGGTCGAGGACATTTTCCCCCAGCGCTCTGTCGCTGCTACTCAGCACTACTGTTCTTGACAGGTATCAAAATTCTGCTTCTGATGCTCCATCCAGCGCACACGAGTATTGGTGACAGCTTTAACTTCTTCTGGCTGTAAGGTGGTTAAACAATGTTCTTTGACTGACCTTCATAAAAACCCACTCACAATGTTGCAGTGCATCCTGCATATACATTCCATTATCCCTTTAATAAAAAAAAGGCTATTTATGGAGGATGAACAGGTACACGGGTTCGAAGTTCGTTCGTAAAACATTTTTGAATCCGAGTGAAATTAAAGCCAAAAACACCCAAAAAGGCTCATTCTCAGATTTGTGGGTTTTAAAAATAAACTGTTTAAACTTTTGCAACATTTTTCAAAAAGTTTGCCCAAATGTAACTTTTTTTTACCCAACCAATTAATGCTACAGCATGGTTAATATATAATGGCCCTCCGCAGGTGTCCACAATACCGCCTGACGAAGCATACGTGATATGCGAAACGCGTAGCGGAGATTAAGAGTGCAGAAACCAGGTTATATACCAATTGGTTACCTTATACTCTAGTGTGCTTTTTAACACATTGGTCATTGCTCCTTATACGGGATGGCAAAAGTCAGTGATGAGGACAAGGGGGCCTACTTCATATGGGTATCACAACGGCGCATGAACCCGGAAGCGAGCTGTCATAAAGTCGATTAGATTGTAAGCTCTCTGGGACAGGAGGCAGGGAATCGGTGTGTGGCATTTTATGCACAGTGCTCCTGTAGAGAAATGCTCTGGAGTGAGAGCGGTGCTCATTCCTATTGTATAACACAACCTCTAAAATACCAGAGAGGCCAAAAATGCATTGCTTTGCTGGCCTCTCTGGCACGCAAGGGGTTAGAAGCCCTGTGACTATGAATACATTGTTATTATTACACTCCGTAATCAGGGGTGGGCAACTCCAGTCCTCAAAGGCCACCAACAGGTCAAGTTTTCAGGATATCCCTGCTTCAGCACAGATGGCTCAATCAGTGGCTCAGTCTTCGACTTTACTACCTGTGCTGAAGCAGGGATTCCTGAAAACCTGACCTGTTTGGTGGCCCTTCAGGACCACAGTTGCCCAACCCTGCTTGAGTAGCTAGTAAACTGAACAAAGGAGTGAATTTTGTGTCTATATTACACTGTTGCAGTGGGGAGAAGCAAGATGCTTTTTAACAACACTCTATTTCCCCCACGTACTGTATCTATAAAGAATTAAAAAAAAGTTTGCATAAACACAAACACAAGAGCTGCGTCTTTAGCTTTTCAAGGAGAACCGAGTAACTTCTAGCTGCCTTTTTTTTTTATTTTTTATTATTCTTCATTTAAGTATTATTTTTTAATTGCAGTGTATTAAACATAAAATCTGGTACAATCTTTAAAAATAAATAGGACCTAACTATAAATGGGCCCTGTTGTGTTTTTATCTTTGACAAGCAAGTAATTGCTTCTCAAATTTATCAGTTTGTTTATGCAAAACCCATTTGCCAAGCCTAGCTCAAAAAGCATCAATTTCATCATTATCATCTTATTAATTTAGCCTAGCTATAACACAGCTGATTATTCCTGAGTAATATGCTATGCGGGACATCATGTGTGGCAAAACCATCTGTACAGTACCTATTTAATAAATAAACCCTCGGCTAAATGTCTCTGTTTATTGAGAACTAATGTTTATAGAAAATATAATGGTTCTTCATAAATAACTCGGCTTCATCAACCTGCATATGAATCAGTGTGCAGAATGCTGACATCATCACCTTTGCACTACCAGAGAAAGCAATATTACCCAAAAGAGCCATTGAGTCAATATTAAAGCATTAAAACTGCAATGAAGGCATATTAATGCTTCAAACTTCAATGTTGGCAGTAGAATTGCCACAATGGACATATTTTATAACTCCTAGCATACTTAGACTTTATGGCTGTTTTTTTTTCTCTCTCTCTCTCCCTTTTTTGAATGCCTAGCATTTAATGCCATTTTCCCACTTTAAATATATATATAATAAAAGAAAAAAAAAAAGCCTTGAGATCTTTACAAAAAAAAAAAAAAGAAGGAAAATTGCTGATTGTCAGCATTTGTTTGGAAAATAATGCTAAGTGCTGATTCTAATTGTTCGCTATTTGAGACAAAGCAAACTTGCTGTCAACAGGGCCAGCGATGAGAGGGAGAGAGAGAGACAGAGAGAGAGAGAAAGAGCTGGTGGTCTCTGGGGCTGCTTTTATTAAGACAATATTGTGTTGTTTTGTACGGTGCCAGGGCTGTACACACTAGTTTAGAGACAATGGCAGACAGAGATGTGCTGATGAAAGACAGCGTGGAATTGTGGGGAAGGTGTTACCGGTAAATTCTATACAGGCATACCCCGGTTTAAGGACACTCACTTTAAGTACACTCGCGAGTAAGGACATATTTTCAGTAGCACCATACCCCTGTGTCCGTACGCTCGCTTCGCGAGTACCGACACTTATTCTGCCCTACAGACCGCCGTAGTAGTGACGCTCTGATTCCCCTCGCCCAATAGGCAAACGGCAGCTCGTCATGCGCCTGTCAGCACGTCCTGAACAGCAATACCGGCTCCCTACCTGTACCGAAGCATCGATAAGTGGGAAAAAAGGTAGTGCTTCACTTTAAGTACATTTTCGCTTTACATACATGCTCTGGACCCATTGCGTACGTTAATGCGGGGTATGCCTGTATACTGTAGTGTGAGGGGACTGTTAGAGAGTATATAGAATTTACACCTTGTACAGTAGGTTAAATTCCAGCCTAAACCTCTCTTCGTGTGACCACTTTGGCCCATATTTACTAAGTGATGCTACGTCATAACACATCTTCCGGCACCCAAAGATACCTCAAGGCCATTCCAATATTAGAGACTCTTTGGGGGCTTATTCACAATACTGCAGTAGCTGTATCATACACACGACAGCTTTGCCAATACTGTAGGCTGCATAGACCGCTATTCAATACATTGGGGCCGATTCACTAAGCTACGTTAACTAGCGCTAAAATGGGTTATATCGCCCGGCCGCAAAAGGCTGAAGCTATAAGCGCTATTCACTAAGGCTGCTCGGCGCGTTTACGGCCGGCCTTGGCCAAAAGGGCCATAGCGCGCTATCACCTTCACCCCCCCTGTTATCGTGCTAAAAGTTATTTAGCACGATAACTATTATAAACAAAGCAGCCTGTAAGAACTGCATGGAGACGCTGCGTCTCAATGCACGGTTCTTACAGGCGATCGTGCTGGCCAAATATGATTTTTAATAGTAGTATACATGAGCAGGGGGTCTTCTGAGCTGAACCGCATTGGTTTCAGGTCCGAGGACCCCCTACTTCAGGAGTTACAGGCCCCTTTATGGGGTGCCGGTACCCCTTGCAGAATTTCAATGTCCCGGTCATGTGACGCGGGAGCATTAAAGTGCAGGGGATACCGGCACCCCATAACGGGGCCTGTAGCTCCTGAAGTAGGGTGTCCTCGGACCTGAAACCAATGGGGTTCAGCTCAGGAGACCCCCTGCACATCTACACTAGTATTAAAAAAACTGATAACAATAAATAATAATTCATTACCATAGCGGCTATCCGCTATGGTAATGAAGCTGCAATAATGTACATTTTAATAATAGTGTGTGGGAGCAGGGGGTCCCCTGCTACCACACAATATTAATAAAAATACATTAAAGCAGCTTCATTACCTTAGCAGCTATCCGCTAAGGCAATGAAGGGATTAAGGCATAATAGCATGTTTATTGGGGACAATTGCCCCCAATAAACATAGCAATATACCACACACATCCCCCCCGCCCCCTAACACATACACTACATTAATGTGCAAAATTACTATTATCCACATATGGATAATAATGCTTTTGCCCATTAAATATACATTAATACAATAAATACATTAAATACATGTTGTACTCACCCTTGTCCGGCACGCACGATGAAGGCCAGCCGCATCTTCCTCCTCATCCATACACTGGGGTGCTGAAAAATATACAAAATAAGAACAAGTGCCAAACTAATGTCCCCTAACCCCTTAATGACCTTAGCGGTTATTAACCACTACAGTCATTAAGGGGTTAAGCCATCCTGACCCGATACTCACTTATTTGTACAGTGGCATCATCATGTTTATATATATATAAATTATAATATATATATATATATATATATATATATATATATATTATAATATATATTATAATATATATATATATATACTGTATATGCATGATTAACAAATATTCAAATAAATACTGTACATGGCCAAATACAAATCTCTCCCAATATCAAACATCACCAAGCTCAATCAATATCTAATAAATCAAAATACAAACACTCAATTTGACAATGTGTACACGATACAAATAATCTTTGCATCATATATACTATGTCAAACAATGCTCCTAATCAAAGACACTAATCCAAACAAGATACAAATACAATCATTAAAGAAAAACAAAGCATCAATACAATTAATTTATCATCAATTAATCCAATCACCAATCAATTACAATCCAATTCAATTTCACACTTCAAATCCTACAAGAAGAAGACAGAAGACCCCAGAAGAAGATGGAGAAGACCCCCTATGATGGATTACAAATAGAAAAAAGAAGATAAAGACACTTATGGATTGTAATGGATTTTTTTATTTTATGGTTACCTGGTTCCAGTTGTTAGATTAGCTGCTCCAGTGGTTCCGGTTCCCCTTGATTGCTGTGACTGGTTCATCTAATGGTAAGTAAAAAAAGAAAATGTATTTTAATTTTATTTTACAGGTTTCTTGGTCTTTTTTCCCTGACGTCCATTTTTTTTATGTCCATTTATTTGTCCTGAATGTATGTATGTCACTATGGGTATACATACGTACAGGACAAATCAGTGGTTGTATTGTATGTTCATTTTTAATGTGATTCAATTGTTTTTAATGCTCTTTTATTACACCTGTATTTATGTCTGTAAACTATAGATGGACATACATACAGGTATAATAAAAACGTGTTGGCTTGCCTTGTTTGGATGTTTTTTTGAATGGTAATTTGCTGCTTTGTGTAAAAATGTGTTGCTAATGTACATTTAATGTTTGCAAATGTTTAGTTAAAGGCTGGTTTCTATAGATTATTTTATTGGCTTATTTTTGGCATATAGATGTTGTTTGATGGTTACTTTGTCATAGATTAATTTACAGAATGGTTTGATTGTAGGATTTGAAGTGTGTAATTGAATTGGATTGTAATGATATTTGGAGAGATTTGTATTTGGCCATGTACTGTATTTATTTGTATATTGGTTAATCATGCATATACAGTATATATATATATATATATATAATATTATATATATATATATAATAATATATTCTAATAATATATTATAATATAATATCTATATACTAATATATATATATATATATATATATATACACATGATGAAGCCACTGTACAAATAAATGGGTGAAGGGTGGGTATCGGGTCAGGGTGGCTTAACCCCTTAATGACTGTAGCGGTTAATAACCGCTAAGGTCATTAAGGGGTTAGGGGACATTAGTTTGGCACTTGTTCTTATTTTGTATATTTTTCAGCATCCCAGTGTATGGATGAGGAGGAAGATGCGGCTGGCCTTCATCGTGGGTGCCGGACACGGGTGAGTACAACATGTATTTAATGTATTTATTGTATTAATGTATATTTAATGGGCAAAAGCATTATTATCCATATTTGGATAATAGTAATTTTGCACATTAATGTACTGTATGTGTTAGGGGACGGGGGTATTTTTTTACAGTCTTGTTTAATTTTTGGGGGCACACCATTGGTACCGCAGGTCCGCGGGGACTCCCGGACAGCTGCGGGGACCCCCGGACGCCTCCGGACGGCCGCGGCGACCACCGCTGGGACACCCGGACACCCCCGCGGGCCTGTTGTATGGATGGTGTGCCAGCAAAAAGGTAAACAATGATTTTTTTTCTAAGTCCAGCTTCTTTTGCGCCTGCCTTTTGCTGGCGCGTTTGTTTGGCGCGTTTTTTAAGGCCGATTCACTTAGCGCTGCTTAGTGAATCGGTAGTACTGGCAAAAATCAGCGTAATAGGCTGATCGTGCGCATTTTGCGCAGAGGGCAAAAAAAATACCTTTTAAGACCGATAAAGCGCCGTTATCACTGCTTAGTGAATCGCAATGCAGCTTTATCGGGCTTAAAGGGTACTTCGCGCTCTTAAAGCCACTTAACGGAGCTTAGTGAATCGGCCCCATTGTGTGTAGAAGTCAACCCCAATGCTGGAGCTGATTATTTAATCCCATTCATTGGAGTTGATCTATGAGTGAAGATTTTAATGTGCAGCCACAAAGCCAAAATTCCACCCCAACTGGAGGGCCATCTTTTTGGAGGGCGAATTTAAGTAGAGGTCTTGGGGTCATCCAGACCCTTGGATGCTCCTGGATCTTTAAACATTAGAACAAGAACATTGTGGTATTTTAACAGCAACTACTGTTATGATTATGGATGTATTTGTTTAACTAATGGCTTAGAAATAAATGTATCCTGTTGCAGCTTGTTGAGTGTTTCCAAGGGATAGAAAACTATCACAGCGGCAGACATTATTAAAGCTGCGGTCCAAGCAATATCCTACATGTGTGTGTTTTTGTTTTTTAAAAATAAATCAGTACTGTACTATGAGAAAATACTTGTAAGCATTAAAAACAAAACAAAACAAAAAACCCAACTCTGAATGACATTTTGAATGTATTATAATGTAGCAAGCATTTTTGGTTTCTATAGCCCCATTTACAAAGTCACATCCCCTTCCTCTTCTGAAACAGGCTCTGGCACACTCCTTTTTGAGCCCTGCCCTCTTTCTAGCAGTGCACCAATTGTATCTAGTGACTGCCTGGTCACATGATCTTCCCCACAGAACTTTGTATCTTTGGTCCTCATCTGCTGCACTGACAGCCATTTAGTGAACCCCCGAGCCAAATATTTGCTGATCGATCGGCACTGTAGCTAATTATGTATCATTGTGTGGATTGTAGAGACGCACATATTAAACTGAAAAATAATAATAATAATAAAAAAAACAACGCAGCCTGGACTGCAGCTTTAAGAAGCCCTGCAATAAATGTATTTTTCTATGACATTTTAAAAGGGCAGGACATAAATACATGGTGGGATTGCCTTGTCAAATGTCACCCCGGCACAAAGGTATCATGAATGTTTTTGTAGTACAGGAGGGCCCCGGGTATACGGCGGCTTCCGTTCCAGAGGCCTGCTGTATAGTGAAAATCGCCGGAAAGCGGATCCGGCGATTTTCAGTGCTGCGCATGCGCAAACCGGCATTTTTGCCGTTCTGCGCATGCGCGACCTGTGGTCTGCGCGCGCAACCGGCGGTCTGCGCATACACGCCGGGCGCACCCACCCATTCTGCGCATGCGCGATTTTAAATTCAACATTGCGGCCCCCTATCAGCGGATCGCCGAGAAGCGGGGCCCTGCTGTATAAATGTTAAAAAAAAAAAGTATATTGACAAACAAAGATAATATATTAATATAAAATAATATATTTTTATGTGTTTTAGATTTTTTTTTAGAAGTATCTTGAAAGGGGACAGTCCAATGTAGGTTTTTTTGTTTGTTTTTTTCCCACCGATTTAACAGTGCAATTGGCTTCCTTACAAATATTGAATACCCCTTAAAGTACCTGTTTTATTTATTTGTATCTTGTGAAATTTTTGTTTTGTTTTTTGCCAGGAACACCGACTTTCAGCATATCAGCTACTTATGTTTATCTGTTTGACTAATGAGGGCTACATAATTACTTTACAAACAGAGGAACAGTGTAAAACGAGTTATTTCCCTGGGACTGACAAACAGTCTTATCACCAAAAAGACATTGCATAGAGATTGTAAAAACCCTGCAACACTTTTATTTGGTAATGTTACAAATGTAAAGACATATTTAAAAATACTTATACTCGTCTGATTGTTAAAAACTCAGCTCTATTTAACCCATTAAATGTTACTGTCTCGAAGGCTTAGCCTCCTTCAAGGGTAATCATGGCTTTGCATTGTGGGTGGCAGATACCGCTAGCAACTACGTGGTAGTTAAGGCCTAGCGTCACACCTGGTTGGTTATAACATTAAAGTGACGTTGACCTGTTCAGCTAATAAGGGGTTAAAGTAGCAAAAAAATGCAAAAACCTATGTTTTTTTTAAAATAAATTAGTTCTGTAGTATTAAATAATATTGCATGATTTTTTATTTATTTTTTAACCTAATGCCATTTTTATTGATTTAAAAATAATAATGGACTGATCATCCTTTGGCTGCTTAGCAACCATTTATAAAGTCATTTCCACTTCCTCTTTTGAAACGTGCTTTGACACACACCTTTTTGAGCTCTGCCCTTTGGCAACAAAGTATCACAAACAGATCTGTTCCTGTGTTCCAAGCAGCAGACTGTCTTTTGCTGAGCTGAAAGCTGTAACAATAATGTGTTACACTTAGTGATATAATGTTACCTATAAGCTGCAGCATTTCACACACGGCAGCACAGAGTCAGAAGGCAGCCACGAGCAGGATATTGGCCAATCGATTACAGGAGATGTGATCAATTGGTAGCTTACCTTAGGTAATCATTTCTCATTAAAGCTACTCACATGCTACGTATAGTAAAATAAAAAAACAAGAAAAAAAAGATGAAGCCAGGACTGCTGCTTTATCCAGGTCACTGCATAGCTCCGACCAGCAGCAGAGCACAAAGTGCACAGCGGCAGAGCACAAAGTGCACAGCGGCAGAGCAGCTGGTGGAATTTACCAGCATTCTGCTCCAGCGGTCTTGTCTTTTAGGGCTTGAAATTGATTTCCTTCTCCTGGCACACGGAAGCTGAGGCTACAGGCTCCCCTGTCCCAAACCCAGCAGCACAGACACCCAGCGCCCAAACACAGCATTGTTATCTGCATGCAACAATGTCAGAAGGAAGAAGTGACCCCTGCTTTGGGGTGACCAAGGCAAAAGGGGTGCAATGCTGATGCTAAACCAACTGCACCAGATGTATCTAAGGAAAAATCCTGTAGATTTGACTGAGATTGTTTTCTTGGATACATATAGTGCAGATTTCTTTACCCCAGAATTGCACTACCTTTGGATTGATATATAGCCCTGTATAATAACTCAATACCTCCCGCAGAGTGGCAGGGGCTGCAGTTAGGAAGCACCACATCCGTCCTTGCTGAGAAAAGTGGATATATATATCTGCATTCTTCTATTGGAGCAGTGAATGATACTGACCTTTGTGGGGCAAATTTATCAAATGCTGGTACGGGTTATCACATCATTCCGGTGCTAACTTCTGCTGAAGTCAATGGGAGTTCACACTGGTAGCCCAGGGCTGACCTTAGGGCAAGGCGAGCAGGGAGACCGCCTTAGGCCCTGCGCCTTCAGGGGCCCTGCGCTCCCTCCTGTTGGCACCGGGATCCAACTTTCACTCTACCGTAGGGGGGAGATGGAGGAGGGAGCATGGGGCCCCTGAACAGACAGAGAGGTAGGTGGGCTGGGGGGGAGGGGCCTGGGGTGCATGCGTGTGTGTGCGTGCTCTTACCTTCTCATACATACAAAACAATCCCACCCTCAAAATACATACAAAACACACTTACCTTGGGGATTGTCTCAAATCTAGGGTGTCCCTGCTCTCCCCAGCTCCTGCCGGGCCCCCCTCTCCACAACGTTGTGCGGGCCTCCCTCACTCTCCTGTGCCGAGCCGCTCTGTGAAACCGGTGCGTGCCGGAAGCTGTGCCCAGTGAAAGAAAAAATGTGTGTGTTACAGACGTGTATATAAATATATATGCGTGTGTTTGATAGAATGATAGATGCATATAGTATCATTTATTTATAATGTGCCAATGTATGGTGTCGCCGCCCGTAGGGTTGCCAGGTGTCCAGTATTGAACCGGACTGTCCTTTATTTGGACACTTTGTCCAGTATAAAAGTATTACCTCTCTGGACATAGTGAGCTGATCTTCTTGGGGGGCCACAGGATGTGCCTGAGCAGGGAGAGACCAGCTAGGAGGCGTGGCAGCTCCTCCATCCTGATTGGCTGCTGCTGAGTAATGCAGCCAATCAGGATAGGGTGTCAGGAGCCTGCAGGTGGGGCCAAGGAGAGGAGGAAACAGCATGGAGTGGAGGGAGATGAGAGGGATGTGTGTGTGTGTTTGTGTGTGTCTCGAGCGAGTTGCACCTTTCACCATTGTGTCCAGTATTTTTGGAGAAGCCACCTGCCTACCCTAGGGGTCGGCAGACAATAACAATAACATTTCAAACATTAAACATTGGCACAGTAGGTAAGGAGGACCCTGCTCCAAGGAGCTTGCAATCTACAAGGAAGGGAGAGTGAAAACATAAGGTAAAGGGGGAGAATAAGGTTGGTGGGCTTCTGAGAGCTTGTTGTTTGAAAGAGGTGATGTTGGGGAAGTAGTAAGTGGGGTTGTGAGGAGATATACCTGCGAGAGCAGGGTAATGTGTGAAGGTGCAAAGGCTTAATTATACATCTCTAATATTTTACCCATGTTCAGTACCAGGCAAACGGCTGACTCCTTTTGGCTGTCGACTTTGCTGCGACTGTGGTGTCCTTTCTAAGAGAGTCTGAGGTGAATTGAAGAAATCTGAACCAGACACAGGCACAGAGATACAGGAGGGGAGGAGATGACAATCAACAAGTGTTCAAGCAGTGCCTGTCTTTTCTTGCTGATGTTAACCCTGTCTACACTGGCTTAGTGGACGGGAGCAGTCAGGGCGAAGCATATTGGGAAGACTGCCTATTGGAAGACTACAATTGCTGCACCTCTGAGTCTGAGGTGAAGATTGAGTTACCGAGCCCTGAGAAACAGTTTCCTGCATTGCATTTTGGACAGGTTACCCAATACAATCCAGTAATATTTAGCAGGTGCTGTACCTGTTTTTGAGTTCTGTATGACTACTGTACTGTAAGTAATGACCCTAGCTGTACCTGTTTAATTAATTCCTGTCAGTGGGGAAGCTTGAGCAGAACTCAACTGAAATAATCAAATCTAATCAATATGTTGTATCAAATAGAAATATGCTTCCTATAATGTGTGTGATTCAATAATACGTATCGGTTCAAAAGTTCTACTAAAATGTCATTTGCATGTAGAAAACGACATGTATTACAGAAGCGCCATGATGCTGCAGGGCTCCAGTTGACCCCTCTATACACTTTAACACCACATCCTTATCTAATAAGACTCAAGACACCTACATGGAGTCAAATGACCACAGCTTTTATTAATAACAACATATCAATATTAGTAGGATCAGATTACACAACACCTGTGTTGTCCAATAAACACCGGTAATAGTCCCCAAGCCCACCAGCCATACTGGCCTAGCAGGATATATATAACATACCACCCAGCCAAACCGGAAGGACATTACCAGTCCGGCCGCCCAGGCCAAAGTCCAGCAACATCTTATTTGTTACTGGGAAACGGATACATCCTTCCCAGTGCAATCTAACCACTTCCCCCAACGCCAGCTGAATCTAACCACTTCCCCCAACGCCAGCTGAATCTAACCACTTCCCCCAACGCCAGCTGAATCTAACCACTTCCCCCAACGCTAACTGTGACAACATAACCAGCCCAACCACCATCATTTTTACCAGACACCCCCTTTGTTTTTTTTCTTCCATTTCTCTTTTTTTATGCATTACAACAATAATAAATAAAAACACCACTTGTGAGAACATTCACATGTCTCAGACAGGTCTGCAAACCTGCTTTTCTCCATTATCTCTAAGGCTGCAGCCCCAGTGCGTGCGACGGGGTGCCTGCATCAGAGCCACCTGATGATCTTCAGGCAAATCGCGACGGGGAGGGTGGTTCGCCCTCATTGGATTAACCGCCGCCGTGACGTGGCCAATGCTCGCCCGCCGCACCAAAAGACAAAAATCTTGCCTTTTGGCATAGGCGGTCGCGCATTGCGCCTTGTGCGCGCCTGCACACATGCCGACTGGGGCCTGCCCCATAGAGGGCTGTACTTTGTGTGCGGCAGCCACCGGGGACGAAGCCTTAGCATGCAGTACAATGCTTCCACTGTAGCCAGGGATTTTGGGTAATGACATGCAAATGAGCACTCGCAGTGTTCAACCATACATTCATAAAACTACAACCAACAAACCCAAAAAGGGTCAGGATTCTCGTGTTATGGATAAATAGTGACTCACCACAATATATACCCCAACCAGGCTTTCCCCATTCCGCTGGCGACTCTACATCATTAACCCCTACACTGCCATTTCTATCAGGGGCCTCAAACCTACACCCCCACCCCCCATTATGTCGCCCTCCCTAAATTGTGCCGGGGTTAACTCGAGGTTCACTAGCTTGGAGGCACCTGCATCCTAGATATATGGAGGACTTACACTGTACCTATTTCCAAGTGTTATATAGTGGAGGGGTTGTTACTGCTTCAAATGGGACTGCGCCTCAAAATGCACTGGCTGCATGAGTGTAGTTTGCAAAGCAAGCAGTGATTTTTAGTCAATGTTTAAGTTAATATACTTTTACAATGAAAGGGTCAGTTCTTCCTAGGACCAACACCAGGATTCACTAAGTGTTGATGTGCGTTATCGCACCCGAGCCCAAGTTAACTACCATACGCTTGACTGTTAGTTACCTCCCGATCAGGGTGTGATATTCTGCATCCGTACTTAGTGAATCCGTCTGTTTGTAAACATTGTCCCATATGCACTAAAGCAGGGCTGTCAAACGCACGGCCTGCGGGCCACATGCGGCCCACAAGGTGTTTCCTCGCGGCCTGCGCCCGCTCAGCAGGTAGCACACTGTGTCAGACAAGAAGACGCTGCGCTGGAAGCCTGCACGTGAGTCTGTCTGCCCGATCACCCCCTTAGGCTGGGGCCTTGGTACTGCAGACCGTGCAGAGGCGTCCGCAAGCTGAGCGAACAGACTGCCTTAAGGCAGTGTTCGCGTCCATGTGGCGTGCGGGCGAGTCCACGCGGAAGCAGGAGGGGGTGCACGTTGCGTGAGAAATCAGTTAAACTGATTCCTCAGCGCGACAGACAGGTCACGTGAGCGGTTCGCCCAATGTAGGCGAATCAGCTCCGTGATGTCACTAGGAACGCCTCCAGGAATGCTCCCCACGGCCCGTCCACCATGACCAGGGAAAGCGCCCGCTTTCCCACAACCTCCGCGCGCCTCCGCACGGGAGAAGGCAGCATGGCCCCAGCCTTAGCCGGGGCTCCGTGGCGGTGGAGGGAGGGGGGAGTGTGGGGCTTCTTACCTGCTCTGGCATCTCCTCCCACGCCTCATCTCAGCAACATCACGACGTTGCATTGTCATGGCAACGCGATACCGCCACGTCTCAGAGATGAGGCGATGCCGGAGAGGAGAAGCCGAATGGAAGGTAAGAGGCATTTACAGAGGCCCCTCACTCTCCCCCAGCAATCAGTTTAACTGTTGTGGGGAAGAGCCCGGGGCTCAGTGCGAGGGCACTGACATCACGACAGCCCAGGATGTCACTGTGTGTTCAACAAGAGTTTACACAGGTAAAGCCCCTCCATGCCCCTCCCTTTGTCTTTATTGGTTGCCTGGTAGGGACAGGGTGAGCTAGGGGCAAAGAAAACACATGATTGACAAACAATCCCCCTCTCCCCTATTCAGAGACCCCTAAGAACTGCAATTTGTAGTTAATTCAGCAGACAAATATTTTCTTTTAGCCAATTTAGATTTGTTTAATTGTTCACTTGTTTACAAAAGGTTGGTTTTTGCCCAGCTACATGGGATTGTACCTTTAATCAATAGCCTGCCAGCCCACCCAAGCACTTTGCTACTCAGCATACTGTAAGTTGGCAGATTCACTCAATCTTGTCTGCACTGCTGATCAGCTTTATACTGTGACTCAGGCTCAGAAAACATTGTTTGTCGTGAATCAGACCTTAAAAACGACAGAAATTAGCGTGTCTGTGTAACATTTTCCGAAGCGGCTAAGCTGAGAGTATTTCTTGCATAGCTACCCTTTTAATACAGCAATACACGCTGCTTGCAAATGTTTATTTCTTTAGATTTTTAATTTGTATAATAGGAAGCTGGGGATCGCCTGTTGCTTTACTGCAGGACTCAGTAATATTTCCCATTAGAGGAGATATGGAAGAGTTAAAGGTGAAGTCCCACATAGTGGGTGAATTAAACAATGAGTGTATCCGTGTAATTGGCTTTCTTGGAGAGATTTAATTACCTCTAAAGTCACTGTTTTACTTACTTGTAGTCTGTAAAAAATAATATGTTTTGTTTTTCTCTGGGAACGCAGAAATCAACCACATCAGCTACTTACCTGCTTGACTGCTACGATGACTACATTTTTGCAAACAAAGAACAAAACAAAAAGCATGGTTCATCTGGGGCTTTGAAGACTGACAAATAGTCTTATCACCCAAAAATATTAGCTTTAGATGGCAAGAACCATCCAAAGCTTTTTTTCGAAATGTTAAAAGTCAAAATATATTTAAATATACTTATACGTCTTGGATTTTTGTGTTTATCAGCTCCATTTACCTATTAAACATGTCGCTGTCCTTGGTTCACGTTCTTCCTGCGGGGACTTCCGAAATGCCTTACACTTTCAATCTACAGTACGAAAAATACCCATTCAAAATGACTTTCATAGGGATATTTTCACTAGGGTGTGGTCGAGGGGTGGCCAGCTCCAGTCCTCAAGGGCCACCAACAGGTCAGGTTTTCAGGATATCCTTGCTTCAGCACAGGTGGCTGGATCATAATGGCTGAGCCACTGATTGAGCCACCTGTGCTGAAGCAGGGATATCCCTAATAGCTGGCCTGTTGGTGGCCATTGAGGACTGGCATTGGCCACCTCTGGTGTAGTCCAATGCTCTAGTAGCTGTATTGGACCCGGAGAAGTGTAGATTCTTTGGCCCAGATCCACAAAGCTCTGTTAAGACACGTAATGTGGCATTACCATACCATAGCATCACGTTAACATTAATGGTGCAAAAACGCGCAAACACATGTCTTCTCTATTCTACAGAGCAGGGCGGTAACTAGAAAGGCCGCTAGTTATTGGCGTGCACAAGATACAGTATGCAGATGAGACCGTATCATACATCGCATATCCACAAGTCTGATAAGGATAACACAGACTTACCGTCCTGTAAATTCGGTCACACCGAAACTTAGCGTCACTCTTATCTAGACCCTGTATTAGAGCTTTTATAGGGTCTGACTATACCACAGTCTGGTATAATGTAACTACCATGTCATTATTTCACGGAGTTATTTCCCTTTCCTCTTCCCTCTTTCTAAAATAAATGTAATTAAATCCCTATTTCAGGATCTGGATGGGAGTAACGCTAAACCAGACATAATGTCAAGGTATTGGCAGATAACGCAACAGTATGCTACAATACCGCGACATTAAGCCTATGCTACTGAGATGTAAGACAGACATTGTATTTTCATGTCATTAGCTTTGAGGATACCATGTTAGCTGAGGGAGACTGTTTTAGGTAACATCATGCTATGAGCCCTGATTTAACTGAGCTTTGTGGATCCAGTCCTTTGTAGGTTGTGATAAATTTCAGGGAACATATAGGAGAGTTCTTCAAGGAGGAAATCCTAGTGTATGGAGCTTACCAAACCTCACAGGTCTCTTCTTCATCTGTACAGTCACTATAGCAAAAGATGAGAAATGAATTCCAAAGATGGCGCTTCCAATATCCAGGTAAATGGTAGCAATATAGCTAGAATGTCCAGGACCTTAAATATCCAAACAGCACTGGATGATAGTGTGAAATGGTATATGGATCACCATAAAAGCCTAACATCAGGACCCAAATAAACCTGAAAAAACTCACTCAGCACGAATATAGGAGTGAGCTCATAAGTGAAAGAACTCACCCTACAGACATAGCTTTAAGTGGTAATCCGTCAGTCCATAGGCTGGAGCACTGCAAATGCCTGCTCTATAAGCACAATAAACATAAAGAAATCAGTCCGTTGGAGTAAGCATAAATAACTCACGATAATGCGGTCTGTGATGGTTCCGGAAGTGGCGTGCATCCGTCCGATAGGTAAATAGATAGAACAACAAAAAGATGATAGAGCACTGCTCAAAATAGGGCTGGAGGCTGGTTTGAATAAATAAAAATGCTTTATTAAAGATAAAGCGCCATTTAGGCGTGAAACACGTTAGAGGACCTTGTCTTTAGCTTTTGCTATCATGCATCTTTAATAAAGCATTTTTATTTTTTCAAACCAGCCTCCAGCCCTATTTTCAGCAGTGCGCTATCATCTTTTTGTTGTTCTATCTATGTACAGTCACTATAGTGTAACAGCCATACATGAGCAGATTGTCCTATCGGGTGATCGGGGCTACCCAGGAGGGTTGGTGGTGCGGTGGGCCGGTGCTGTGGCTCCCCAGCTCCCTGACCGCCTGCAATACTCTTTCTCCTACTGCTGGCGCCGGGACTCTGCCCGACTGGAGGAGGGAGCTGTGGAGTCCCTGGACTGGCAGGGCCGTTAGGTAAGAGTGTGTGTGTGTGCTGGGAGGGGGGAAAGGAGTGGGAGAGGTGTCTTACCTTCTCCGGCAGCGTTTCGTTGTCATGGCGACCCGATGTCAAATGAAGCCGCGTTACCATGACAACGCAGCGTCACATAACGACGCTGCACGAGAAGGGACGATCTTCAAGAAATCGCCCGGCCATCAGGTGAGTACAATCCCCCCCCCCCTGCAACCATATAACAGCCAGTAAAGGAAATGGCTGTTAATCATTGCTAATTGCTTCCCCACTTTAGTGAATACAGGCATACCCCGCATTAACATACGCTATGGGACCGGAGCATGTATGTAAAGTGAAAATGTACTTAAAGTGAAGCACTACCTTTTTTCCACTTATCGATGCATGTGCTGTACTGCAATCGTCATATACGTGCATAACTGATGTAAATCACGCATTTGTAACAGGCTCTATAGTCTCCCCGCTTGCGCACAGCTTCGGTACAGGTAGGGAGCCGGTATTGCTGTTCAGGACATGCTGACAGGTGCATGCGTGAGCTGCCGTTTGCCTATTGGGAGCGATATATCCTTACTCGCGAGTACTTAAAGTGAGTGTCCTTAAACCGGGGTATGCCTGTACACCGTATGACTAGTTTCAATGTAAAAAGACAACCTCTCAACATTTGCAAGTGTAAACCACGTTAAAAATATTCAGCATCTGTCTCTATTTTTTACATTTCTTTTAAGAATTCATACACATGGAGTATCATTCGAAACCATTACTTCCAATGATGGAAATGGCAACAGCTCTTCTTTCTTCCCCCCTCCCCCCCAATACAAGCACAAACAGAAATCTCTGGAGTGACACATTATAGAGAAGGTAGGCAGGCAGTAGAAAAAACAAATCAAACACACACAAGCGCACCACAGATTAGTAAAAAGTGTATCACACAATTTAATAAAGGTCACTGTGATCAAAAGACTCTCTGGCAGTAAATGGGTTAAACCAAAGCAGGGTAACTTAAAAGTAGCCATTCCCCCGTTTGTTTTTTAACCCTCCCTACCCGGAGCTGAACAGTGTGTAATCTCAGCTCCCAGGAACCCTTGCTTCATGAGATGCCAGTAAAAGTAGCAGGTTCCAGTCCTCTCAAGGGAAAACAAAATGGCGGTATAATAGTCTAGCATCACGCGGGCAAATAGGAAGCCACAAGGTCATTCGTTGCGGCTTCCTATTGGTCCGCGTGACACGGGGGATTTAGAAACCAGAAAGTACCCGTGCTACATTTACCGGTATGAGTAACCATGAGGTCCTGGAAGCTGAAAATAATGTGGTTGAGCTCCTGGGACCCTCTGCTTCCTTCCCAAACTGGTGAGGAAAAAGAGGGGGTATCTGGTGGGGGCAACTGCTGCTTGAAATGAGGGGCTTTAAACAAACTGAAGGGATGTGATGAGGGCGGTGAGAATAAAAAAAAGTGTTTGTTTCTTTGGGGAGGGGGGGGGAACTCAGAAGATTCTCTCAATCAAGCCTGTGCCACAAATATGTTGCAAATTAAAACCTGCAAATCTCAACTGTTTGGAAAGCAAGAGAGACCCCGTAACTCAATCTGCATTGGGGAAAGAGAAAAAAAAAAATCCCAAGCTGGTCTTAAACGGTCTATTTAAACAAGTGCCAATTATCAAATAATTCTCAGACCTAAACAGAAAGTTTTTGTATATGAAAAGACTCCCCCGGCTTTTGAGCGTTCAGCTCCAGATGCCTTTTCCGAGTAATTGTTTTGAATTCTCTGTAGGCCGTTGATAACCAAACCCACAGAGCAAGGTAATGGTGGGGAGGAAGCGGGCTCATGCTCACCAGTTCTCGTTATGAGGTTGGGACTGGAGGTCTGTTCTATATGAATTGCAGGAGAGGGGCAACCTGACAGTTTGGGGAATGGGCCTAATTTATTAAACGAGACGTCTAATATAAACAGTCATTCGTTTTCAGGTACTGGTGACAGCTTCGGTCTGGACTATGTGAGTATTTCTGCCAGTTGAAGGTACCATTTGTGATACTCCCTCTTAACCCCTTTGCTCACCAGAGAAGGCTACAAAGCATTGCAAAGGGGTTGCTAGACAGCTACTGATAACATCTTCCATAATAGTTTAGTGAGTCACCAACTGTAATCATGTATTCTGCAAACCTCTTAGACCCAAATCCACAAAGCTATGTTAAATTACAGATCATAACGTGACGTTACCTAAAACAAGAATGGACGTTATGTTCCCTGAGTTAACATGGTATCCTCAAAGCTAATAAAAATCCCCAAACAACGTCCGTCCTATTACCATAGGCTTAACATCACGTTATTGTACTTTAATGTTACGTTATCTTCAAATAGCGTGAAGTTAAGTGTGTCTTAGCCTTCCTCCCATCCAGACGCTGAAATAGGTCTTTAGCTCAAGTTAAGAAATAGAGGCGAAAAAAAGGGAACAAAACCAGGAAATAAATGCTATGTTACTTAACTCACTGATCCAGACTCTGTAAGAGCCCTATTTCAAAGATTGGATGTGAGTAAAGCCAAGTGTAGGTATGACCTAACTCACGCAGCAGTAAGTCCCTGCATTAACCTTAATGGACTTTTGTGGATATTCTATAGGTTTCTCTGTACTATCTCTGGATTCAGCTCTTCTAGACAAGGGTACCACTTCTTTTTTCCACATCCAGAGATGTACAGTACAAATGTCTTCAAATTTTATTTGCTAAATATCTAAATTTTTTCCCTTAAATGTTAGGGGTTTTGCCAAAATTCTCATTGCTCAGAATTTCAATAACTTCACCAAATAAAAATATCACTTGTGAGCACATTCACATGCCTCAGACAGGTCTGCAACCCTGCTTTCCCCCATTATTTCTTGGCATACAGTGCTTCCACTGCAGGGATTCTGGGTAATGACATGAAAATGAGCACACAGTGTCACCTTTTACTTCAAATCCATTTTAACATGGACCTCTATGAATTGATGCCTGCTGTATTACACAGCTTTTCAGCACAGCCTGGGTAAAGAAGTGCAAAGCCAGTAAACCCACTCACAGACAGCTATTTCGACCTTTTGCTCTGCAATTTGAAGTTGTAACTTCGCCAGAATTTGGCCAGAAGTTTGATAGAATGTCAACATAATTTTACCAAAATATTGCCCCTTTTCACCAGAATTTAACTAAAAAGGCAACATATATAGGTACGGGTAAAGGACCTTGCACATTGACTTTTAATTCTTCAGGAATTTTGTTCTCAAAGCATGCCAGTTTCGCTAAATTCTCACAAATTTCACCTCTGCTCTACAGAGTATCACTACTCTAAGGGGGTCATTCACTAAGGTCCGTTGAGAGTTAGCACACCCAATCCAGCGTACACTGCAATTCAAGTCAATGTCAGTTAACACCAGAGTAGGTGTGTTACCCCAGCCTAGAGTGTCACTGCCCCTCCGGCATGCTTGCTATCAGCGATCACATGAGTGTGACATCTGAGATGAAGCAAATGGAAGAGGATGAGTTGGTCTCTTCCATGCAGATTGGAAAACGAGCAAGAAGTCCAGGCGTGTCAAACCTCATGACGTGTTAGTCTGGTTAGGGGGTACTCAACGGCTTAAAACAGATTATCAGCCCCATTTTTTCTACCTATAAGGCAGAGTTTTGCTAAGAAAAGGCACAAATACCTGGATTCCTTAAGCTCATGACACCGGGTATCGCACCGCGATCCTGTGTCAACAACCATTGACTTGATAGCCAAGTGCCTTGAATGCTGTTGACTAGAACACCAATTATCACGGTACAATAGCTTGCACCGGAGCTTTGTGACTCTTCCCCAGACTCTGCACACCCCATTATATTATGTGCACGTAGTAATGTCTAACTCCCCATGCTGTAAGTTGGTGTGGGAGGCATCAGAGCAGTGGAAACGGAAGAATGTTCAAAATGTCTTTCTTTGCATCTATGTAATGGAAAAAACGCTACTTTTTTGCCCGATGTACAATTCCAGAGATGCTTACCTCTAAGAACTCAAATCTATTAAAACGTATTATTTTAGAGGAAAATTGCTGATTTTTATCAATAAAATGCGGAGAATTCTAATGGTAAGAATCCGTAAGACTCCAAGGGGGACATCTATCACAAATGGCGCATTTTGCACCAAACACGGAACAAATATTCGCACCTGAGTCATTTTGCGCCAGCGACATATGTACTGTATATGAACATGAATCTTTTAAAATCTAGCTTCTTCGAATTGGCGCAGATCACTTTGGCGCAGAGACCAATGCCACCTAAACCTGGCGGATTTATTTGGCGCTAACAGTGAGGAAAAACTGCACCACTTATAGGTGCAACTTTTGATCCATCTCATAATATGGTGTGGACGCTCTCCTCCCCTAACTCCTCCTATAACCATTCCCCACAAGGCTAATGGCGCAAGTGGAGCAAATTGGGACAAAACAAATGTAGCAAAACACCTTGATATATTGAAACAGAGTCACACAGAGTCAAAAACAATGCGTTTGGAGACGCTTGATACATACTTTATCAACCTAAATCAGTGAGAATTGACATGTCATATACACTCCATCCAACTGCACATATTTAGCGGGTACTCTAGCTAGTTTTTATATCCCTCGTCTATATTTCTTCCCCTGTGTGAAACCAGAGGACCACTTCTCTGCTTGTCTCCCATTGGTTGCACATCAGAACCATCAGCTAATTGCAGATGGATGACTAAGTTGACAGGTCTTCTTGATTCCTCTGAATATTTCCCCAGCCCTTTTGGCAGCAAAGGGGTTAAACTGAGCCGGGCCCTACAGCTAGGAACTGGCCTGTCCTAAGGGAACCCTGAGGGTCCTGCTTATTTTTTTTTGGCAAGTGACAAAGTCCAGATACGTGCCCTGGGCTGGCTAACCTGTGGTGCGTGTGCCACTTCTGTCTGGTGCTTTGTTTTTTCCTCATCAGTCAATTTGGGAACAGGTCACTGAACAAGGTCAGCCCTCTGCTCAACAAGAATCAACAAGGTGAATTATAGAAAGCAGCAGTTCCCCCTAACCACCCACTACCTTAACCCCTACAGCGCCAGAGAGGCCAGCAGCGAATTTACGTTTGCTGGCCCCTCCGACACTCCAGGGGTTAAAATACCATTCATTATCTACTTACTGTAGCTATAAGGCGTCAAAATCCTTTTACGTTTACGTTGTTTTCTATCTCGGAAAATGAGGCGTGTGAAGCTGTTCTGGTTCAATTTGCAAAAGTTCCTGCAAATCTTTACGGAAGTGTGTAGCAAAAGTGAAAAATTCGGGCAAACTTAAAAAAAAAAAAAACGTTTGCCCAGAAAAAAAAATGGTGTGTTTTTTTTCCTAATATTTCAGGAATATTCAGTGTTGGGAAAATTCTTGTAAAAATGTTGCCAAATATTCACAGATTTAGGGAGAAACATTTTAGAGATATTGGTGTAATTAATACAGAAATCATTACATTTTTACTGAAAGCAGCTTAAAACGTGCCCAAAATTCTGCATAATGGCACATATATCACACATCATGTCTACTTATCGAGGGAACTTTGGTATAAGTGCAAAATCCCTAATAAAGCCCTACAAACACTGTATGAATGGTGTATCATGGGATATTTATGATTATAAACGTCTTGCCTAAACTTGCAAAGCTAATGAAATGACCTTGTATTATGAAACAACCGTTTCTATGTTTTCCGTGGGCTGCTTGGGAGAAATTAGATTTGCTGTCATTACTTTTATTTATGTGCTGCGCTTCATGGAATTAGCATAAGGACATAATAAGACAGGGAATAATAGTAGAATGTAGGGATAAGAATTTAATATTAAAGTAGCAATACATTCAAAATCCTATATGTGTGGTTTTTTTAAATAAATCACTTGTGCAGTATTAGATAATACTTACTGCATTTTTTTGTTCCCACTCTTTATGCCCTTTTTATGGAGTTTAAGCTTCCTTGGGTTGCTATAGCAGCACTTCCTCTTTTGAAATAGGCAGTCATTTAGTGAAGGGGGGGGCAGAAGCAGGATCTTTGCCGATTGAGCACGGGAGAATGGACCAGTCGGCTGTGTAGGTAATTGCATTGTCTTAAAGCTATGCGGCTGCTGCATCTGTTAAAACAAAACATAAAATAGGAAGCAGTTTTAGGAGCAGTTAGGGGAGGAGTTAAGGGAGCAGTTAGGGGAGGAGTTATATAGGGAGCAGTTATAGAAGCAGTTAGGGGATAGAAGCAGTTAGGGGAGTCGTTATAGGGAACTGCTATAGGAGCAGTTAGGAGAGGAGTTATAGGGAGCAGTTAGGGGAGGAGTTATAGGGAGCAGTTAGGGGAGGAGTCATAGGGAGCAGTTAGGGGAGGAGTCATAGGGAGCAGTTAGGGGAGGAGTTAGGGGATAGAAGCAGTTAGGGGAGTCGTTATAGGGAACTGCTATAGGAGCAGTTAGGGGAGGAGTTATAGGGAGCAGTTAGGGGAGCAGTTATAGAAGCAGTTAGGGCAGTGATTCCCAACCAGGGGCTCCTTGAAGCAGTCTCAGGGGTTCCTCCTATGGACCACAGACACCCCTGGGGTGGTTTTTTTTGGTATGTATTTTGTAGGGTGGATTGAGAGTGAGTGGGGTAATTGACGGAAGGTAGGGGCGAGTGAGAGAAGAGAGGGGGGCAGGAGGGAGTGAGTGAGACAAAGAGGGAGTAAGAGTGAGACGCAAGGGATAAATACTTGCGAGGCGGGAGGGGGGAGAGTTAGTGAGATGGATGGGAGAGAAATACATGGGTAGAGGGTGGGAAATAGAGGTGGCTCGTGAGGTGTGAAATGTTGTGACTGACCCTGTCGAACCTAATATGTGTCAGCCAGATAGGGCTGAAATTCTTTGAAATACTTCAAGGGTTCCTCCAAACAAAAAAGGTTGGAAATCACTGAGTTAGGGGATAGGTGCAGTTAGGGAAGTCGTTACAGGGAGCAGTATAGGAGCAGTTAGGGGAGACGTTACAGGGAGCAGTAATAGGAGCAGGTATGGAAGGAAGTATAGGGAGCAGTAATTGGAGATGAGTTATACAGTATGTAGAGGTCATAGGAGCAGTTATGAGAAGAGTTGTAGGAAGTTGTTATAGAAGAGGTTAGGGGGTGAGTTATAGGAAGTTGTTATAGAAGAGGTTAGGGGGTGAGTTATAGGGAGCTGTTATGAAAGGCGTTATAGGGAATGGTTATAGGAGCAGTTAGGAGAGGAGTTATAGGGGGCTGAGTTATAGCAAGCACTTATAGGCGCAGTTAGGGGAGGAATTACTCAGCACAATATTGCCATGGCGTGTGTAAAAGTTTCTGTCTGTAATTGCCTCACTTTTATATTTTCATGCGTCCTCCTGATAATCTCAATACACAAGAGATCAGTGTCACACTCCTGCGTGCGAACGCCAGCTCACCGGTGTGACACTGATTCAGATCTGTCTTCAGGATTTAGTGTATTAAACCAAAGTTGCCATCAGAGCAGCAAATGAATCATTTTTACACCCGCTGACCTGGCTAGTTAGCAGGTTAGAAGCAAGAGAATAGTCTTCCCCTGTGCCTAGATGCAAACGGCCTTATCTTGGTATACAGCACATCCCCTTTATTTCTTTACCCAGACCACTAGAAAGATATTACACAGTCTAATACACATCACTGACTCTGCTCCTCAGACGTTCTGCTAGTCTCATGTGTTCTCAGACAGAGGAGTCAGACAGGGCAAATATTTAGTAAGCACACATTTTAATAGGTGTAATGGTATTTATAACTGTTGACCAGCACGTGATGACCTTTAACACCATTACACATATGCACGGATACACATAGAGACGCCATGATGAACACACAGTACACATTGGTAGCCCCCTGATACACACAGCCATTGATACACAGCATGCACACATAGCCACTGCTACACAGTGAAAAGAAGATATACACACAAGTACACACAGATTTGCACATGCACACTTACGACATACATATGCTTATGTACTAATATACTGCTAGTATTGTGAGCATGGGCTTGTTTTGCTTCTATGGACGGTACACCCCTGTTATATTGTGTGTTATATTGTGTCAGATTGTGCACTGTGTCCATTTGTAGCAGAAATTCCTTTCTCATGCCATAATGTTTTATTATATACTTGGTGCACGCACTGTTTTCCTCTGTCTATGCCGGTATGTGAAGTGCCTGCATTGTAGCATTTCTGTTGTAACATGCTGCATGCCGGGTTGGTGCTAATAATATGTGTCTGTTTATATCTGGTAACTAGAGCAATGTCTCTTACAATATTTCACTTTGACCTTTTGCGAGTGAATTTGTACCCTGTCTTTGCATTAAAACTCCTTTTACACAATGGAACGTGTGCCTCTTATTTTAATATTTTGTACATCAAAATACATACATACATATCATTTCAAGTCTAGTAATATGCCACATGGCATTACAAAAAGATTCTGTTTCTTTAGCAGCAATTTAAATAACAGGGAGCACAGAAAACTGGTGATTATGGAGATATGTAACCCAAGCCAAGTATTTTATAACCATTGCTTTGTTCCATCTCTATAATTAACATCTAAAATTAACATTTTTAAACATGACTTTAAGGCATTAGACGGTTCAGCCAGTGATAGAAGCCCATGGAATAGTTTGGCTGAGCACTTTTATAAACATTATCAAATTTCAAGCATGGGTGAAATCGGTCTCCCTAACTAGTTATGAGCGTTCATGTGAGCAGAGCACAGAGTGAACTCTGTAAATGAAACAGAATTTGCATGACCGTACTCTTCAAACGGGAGTTTTCTGTAAGTGCCCCTGCTTAATATGCAGCGCGGCCGCCTTCCCCTGGTTCAGAAAGATTTAAGCACTCTTTATTTAAATGGGACTTAAATCTTACCAAGCAAGAGGAAGACAGCTTGACAGTTTATCGAATAGGGGTCTGAGAGAGAGAGAGAGAGTATATTGGATAAGGGCCTGAGAAACACATTATTATTATTATTATTATTATTGTTGATGAGAAATGTTTGCAGAAGATTTGATCATTACAAACAGTTGGGTAGAAACTATATCTTTGTTCTTTGGGAGCTGATGTCTTCACGCAGTGGTTCTTCCTGTTTGTTTGGTTACCCCACACTTATTCTTTTTTCCAGGATGTAAAAAGAACATTGGTTCCCAAGGTACTTACGAGTAACAGTAGTCCCCTTCAGGGGAAACAAAATGGTAGCTTAAATCTCCCACATCATGCCACTGCATCATCTGTTACTGCTTCCTATTGGCCAGCGCGATGCAGGAGATTTAAATACGGCGCTGCACTTACCACTTAGGGCCTCATGCAGAGAGCAGCGCTATGCAGAATTGGAGAGGGGGAAAAAATTTACCTTTTTTGGAGAGTTTTTATCTCCATATGCAGAAAGGGCAGAAAACTGCCTTTCTGCATATGGAGAGTTTCAACCAGCGCTATGAGCGCTGTTGAAACTACTGGGGAAAAAATCGCGGTTTTTTTTTCTTCCCTCTCCACCGGCCACGGAGCGCCAGCTGCTTGGTGGAGAGGGAAAATGTTGAAAATCGCGCCATTTTTTTGCCGCGAACAGCCACTAGATGGCGATCGCGGCTCTCTGCATACGGCAGAGAAAAAAACTGGAGAGAATTTAAACTCTCCAGGCGCGCGGCGAATTTGAAGGGAAAAAAAAAAAAAATGGCGCTTTTTTTGAAACTTGCTGGTTTCTGCCTTTCTGAAGGCAGAATCCGCCAATTAATGCCGCTTTCACTTTTTGCGCTGCTCTCTGCATGAGGCCCTAAGTATCTTGGAAACTAGGGGGTCCTTGGAGCTGATGATAATGTTGTTCATATCCGGGGACACCCGTGTTCCTACCCTGATAAAACAAAGGGGGGTTTATGTGGTCGGGAGCATTAGGCTGCGCTGATAGTGCCGGCGACAGCGACGCTGCAGCAAAACAAATGCATTGCCACCGTCACGTGCGCTTATAGTAAGCGCGGAGCGACGGAGCAACGGATTGGTCGCGATCGCTGGAAGTCATCTCAATTTTATTTTCCAGCGACCGTCACCTGACCGTCGCATCACCGGCACTATAAGCGCAGCCTTAGACACGCAGGATTCTGGGAGAAGATACATCAATCCTGCTCGATTTGTATAAATTATCAACAGTGAAGGATCACGAGCCTGAAACTCAAACACACAGAGCCTTTGACTTATTCCAGTTGGCATGTAAAGTCCAAAAGTTCATGGTCACTTAAATAGGCAGTCCACGTGGCACTTAAATAGGCAGTCCACGTGGCACTTAAGTAGACAGTCCACGTGGCACTTAAATAGGCAGTCCACGTGGCACTTAAAAAAATGAATATTTTTTTGTTTTAATATATGCAGCCTTTTGATTATTTTTTTTAAAACGAATTACCTAACCTGCCGATCAATCACGGGAGAACGAATTGATCAGGAAAGATCCTGCTTCCCAGGGTTCACAAAATGGTGGCCTTTCAGTCTCAATCAATCCTCCAGTCAGTGTAACTCAGCAGCTACAATGTTTTCTTATACTGCTGCTAAGGTAATATTATCTATTGTCACAGTTTGCAGCTCAAACTGCTGGGAATATTGGCAACAAATAATCACAAACAGGAAAGTGTTGCAAATAGCTTGCACTGCTGGGGAAGTGTGCTAAAACCTGCCATACAAATCAAAGGATTCTCATTCTAGTAAAACTCATTAAAAATGGCATTACGAGTTGAATGGAATAAAATAAAATAAAAAGTAAGTATTTTTTAATACGACAGAACTGATTTATTTTAAAAAACACACGTGTACGATATTGCTTGGAATGCTCCTTTAAGTTCAACTTTGTGATTTTTTTTAGTGTCACCAAACTTTCACCTTCTGGATAGTTATGGGTAATCCTACTCAGCGACTGATCAAAGGGTATGTGGTACGGGCGCAAGAGTCACAGACTGGTTGTCACCAAATGATGACCGAGTAGTGTCAGCTGCGGGATCGTTTCGTTTTTCTGCCGGCCGGGTGGTTACAGAGCTGCCCTCTCATTTTAAGCAGAGGGCAGCTGTCCAGTTTAAATAAAAACAAAGTCTGCGGAAACCCCACTGTCTCAAATAAATAGAAACCGGCATCATAAGGCTGACCACATGATTATCCGTAATAAGCAGGGCCACGCTCTTAACTTCAGGATCAGCGGCTGTGCCACAGGGAGACCTGCATTTCACATTACTGCCTATTAGAGGCAGTGGTCGAACTGCCATCAAAAGGCAGCGGTATTGTGCTTGAATGTAGAAAAGCAAGGGGGGGGGGGGAAAACCCTTTAACCCTTTAACCCTTTAGACTTCAAGGAGAGTTTCTGTGTGACAGCGTCCTGACCGGCACACTCACAGTTTAATGAATAACCCCCTATGTGACATGATCATTTGGGGGCAAAACGGGTACAAAGGGAGGAATTATTATCCCCACACCTGGGCCGGGAATGAGAGATTCTGAGCAGTAGAGCTGAATCCACATTATTGTGGCGTAGTGAATCCTCCCTAGTGTATCAAGGCACTTGGTCAGCGGTCTAGACAGGGGTGCGCAAACTGGGGGGGGGCATGCCCCCTAGGGGGGCGTAGGATTTACTAGGGGAGGGGGCGCGCGCATTTACAGAGGTCCCGCGCTTCCCCGAAGGCATTTCAATTAAATTTCGGGGTACCACGTGAGGCCTCTGTAAATCTACTTACCTTAGCTTCCAGCGACGTGTCTCCATGGCAACTCGGCGTCAAATGACGATGCGGGGTCATGTGATGTTATGTTGGCATGGTAATGTGACGTCACATAACCCCACAGCATCATTGGAAGGGGGGGGGAGTGCGCAAGCAGTTGGGGGAGATCAGGCAGGGGGGTACAGACTTAAAAGTTTGCGTACCCCTGGTCTAGGGCATTTAGTCGCGGACGTTGTTTCCGTGACCAAATCTCCATTGGCATTTAGCCGCTAATCGCCTCACCACCAAGACCTCTCGGCGCTGCCCGCTTCGGCACCAACGTAAGTCCCTAACTTACTCCTTACCCTAAAACCCCCCTAATCTTAACCCCCGATACTAGCACTACCCCCCTACCCTGAAAACCTCTGCGGCCAAACGCTGGTGGAGACTTGGTCGTGGCGAGACGGCCGCGACTAAATGTCCCATTCCGCTTTGTTAGCACATATGAAAAGACCTGTGAGGTTTCCAAAGTTGTGAACACTATCCACTTCTCACTCAATAGGGCAACTAGAACTATGGGTGATAAGGAGCATTACTTTGCGATAATTATACCCTGTAGGCGTTGCATAACTCACATATTATAATGGTATATATCAAATTCTATACCTGTATGGGGGTAATTCAACCGAAGTTTCAGTGGGATAGTGCCCCGATTGACACTATTGCAGTCTTAATGCATAACCCTTTCTGTTATTTGTTTCCTTGTGACAAAAACTCCATCAGGTGTAGGGTATGACCCCACAGCATACCGCATGTCCAAATCGGTCCCGATCAACTAGCACAGGAGTGTCCAACTCCAGTCCTCAATGGTCCCCAACAGATCAGGTTTCAAGGATATCTCTGCTTCAGTCAACGACTGAGCCACTGATAGTCACCTGTGCTGAAGCAGAAATATCCTTAAAACCTGACCTGTTGGTGGCCCTTGAGGACTGGAGTTTCCCACCCCTGCTGTACTAGTTTCTTACATTTGCTGCTAATGCAGACGGAAACTATTCTTTGCATTGGCACATAGAGCCACTTGAAAAGAAACACTAATGTATTAAGGTGGCATTTCCTCTAGGTGGGAAGCAGAGGGTCTCTGGCACTGAACAGAATTAATTTCAGCTCAGGGTCCTCTGAAACTCATTGCAAGCACAGGAAGGGTGACATGTTGCATACCCTCCTATTTATCATCTCCTTCTCCCCCTCCCTCCCCAGCCCAACCCCCTGTGCCTCCTCTCGAATCTGCTAATTTGCCTTTCTTGCCCCCTCTCCACTGGAACAAGCTCTCCCACCACATCCAATCTGCCCCCTCCTAACTAATCTTCAGAAGCCAACTCAAAACGCATCTCTTCTCCAATCCCATCCCCTCCCTCATCTCACTCTCCCCAATGCCCATGATCTCCCTTACCCTCACCCTCCCTAAAGTCTCTCCAAAACCCTCCAAAGTTACCAACCTCACCGATCCAATTGCCTCCACTGTCCTCACTGTCAGACACTTCACCATGTCACCGTCTAGACTAAATCCAGAGACTTACCTCCAACCCCTGCCCACTTACCAAGCAACTCTCAATGCATGTAACCCATAGCCCAACCATAATGTTCCCATCTCTACTCACCACAAAGACATCTTAACAATTACTCTATAATCTACTCTGTATGTAACTACACCTTTGTTTTACTAACTAATGTACAGTGCTCTGGAGAAAGGCACTATATACATGTTGTGATAATGAAATACATTTAACAGGAGGGTGTGATTTTGGATTCTGTACCTAATAAAAAAAACTGTAGTACGTGCTGTACCTGCAAAATTCCATGTACAGTGCAGGGATGCATATTTGGTAGCGCTATATAAGAAAAACAGTTGACATATTATTACAAACATTTAAAACAGCAATCCGGGTTTCACTTTTTTTCAATGCATTTTATTAATAAGTGATTGAAGCAGAGAGTCGTTGCAGCTGAACTGTGTTAACTTTAGCTGCGTTTAAATGTCCCGCGGGCCAATAGGAGTCTGTGACATCATCTGGTGCTGCTTCCTATTGGCCTGCGCGACCGGGACATTTAAATTGCACAGAGATACCGGCACCGGTACGAATGTAAGCATCTCTGGAAGCAGCGGGTCACCGGGGCTGAAATTTACACAGTTCAGCTCCAAAGACCCCGTCCTTCAATCCTGTAACAACAAAAAAATGATACCCGTATTGCTGCTTTAATTTACATATTTTAATATTATTTGAGTTGCCAATTCCCATTCATCCACTAGGTGGCGAAAAAGCATGCAAAATAATTATCAAGAAGGGAAAAGCAAACACAAGAAACCTTTGTGGGCGCTAACTCAATCTATATGCTACCAAAGGTCCCATAAATATGTTCCACTGTCTCAGACTTGGGGTCAGATCCACAAAGCTCCATTAAGTCACTTAACGCCACGTTAACACAAACCACGTATCTTTCAAAGGACTAGCCATTTTTTCTCCCGTAAAGAGCATAGCGTTCGTTAACTGTACCGGATGTTCGTGATAATGACATGCAAATTATATGCAAATGAGGCGTTATCACAACAGCTCATATCCACAAACGTCTGTAAAGGTTAACGTGGGGACGTAACATGATGTTAGGTCACACCTGAAACAGGGATTTCACAGTGTCTGCATGGGTGCAATGCCATACTGTAGTTAGGCCTTATGCATGTATATCTTATATTTATTTATTTATAACATGTTGTACCAGGAAGTAATACATTGAGAGTTACCTCTCGTTTTCAAGTATGGCCTGGGCATAAGATGACAAATACATAGTTACATAAGTGAACAGGGTATATATATATACATTTGTAGCCCCCTTTCCTATGTGTCTATGGACGCTACCGTGGTGCTTTACCTTGATGGCTTACAGGAAACCGGACCTATTCACTTACACACATACAGCGCCTCCACCTGGAAGGGATTTGCACGCAGGGGGATAGCCCGTTCCCAGACAATGTCCCCAGTAATTACACACAGGTTATTGTATAACAGTATTTACTGAACGCTCTATCAGCATAACAGAAGGTACAGTACAACGTATACAATATATAAATGTAAATACCCCCCCGGGGTATTCCACCGTACATGGGTGCAGGGGCACCAGAACCCTAGTGTCCGTCCCACAATGTCAATCCCACCCAAGTATGAGGCGTAGCGCTAGCCTGTGAATCGTTGGTGCACTTTAGTTGAGGTATCTGCCGACTAGTATCGAGGATCCGCGGAACCCGCAACGTCGTCGTCCGCCTCTGCGTTGGCTGAACTCCGGTAGGAGGGTCCAGGGCCGCCAACAGAAATCATTGGGCCCAGGACAAATGAAAGGAGCAATCCCCCCCGTACCTAACACACAAAAAAAAAAAATGGGACACAACTTTAATATAAATGTTTTCTTGTTATTATAATACTGAAAAAAACATTACAATGCAGTCTGTTTATTTTAATAAAGTATAGGCCTGAGGGGAAGGGGTTAAGTATAGGCCTGGGGGGAAGGGGTTAAGTATAGGCCTGGGGGAAAGGGGTTAAGTATAGGCCTGGGGGGAAGGGGTAAACTATAGGCCTGGGGGGTTAAGTATAGGCCTGGGGGGGTTAAGTATATGCCTGGGGTGGTTAAGTATGGGTGTAAGGGGTAGGGTTGCCAGATGGCTTGTCCAAAAACACTGGACACAATACTGGACCCCCACGCCCCCCGAATACATTTAAAAAATACACCCATGCCCCCCAACTTCATTTTAAAAATACCCCCACGCCCCCAACTACATATAAAAAATACCCCCACGCCCCCAAATACATAGAAAAAATACCCTCACGCCCCTCAATACATATAAAATATACCCCCACAATAGATATAAAATATACCTCCACCTCCCAATACATACAAAATATTCCCCCACCTCCCCAATACATATAAAATATACCCCTACCACCTCAATACATTTAACATATACCCCCATCATCATCTCAGCTCACCCTGGCCCCCCATCATCATGATCTCATCCCATCTCACCCTGGCTCCCCATCATCATATCTCTCCCCCCCCCCATCATCTTACCCAGGCTCCCCATCATCATATCGCCCTGGCTCCCCATCATCATATCCCCCCACCTTTCATCTCACCCTTGCTCCCCATATCCTCCCCATCATCTCACACAGGCTCCCCATCATCATATTTCCCCCCCCTCATCATCATCTCACCCTGGCTCCCCATCATCATATCCCCCCCCATCATCTCACCCTGACTCCCCATCATCATACCCCCCCATCATCTCACCCTGGCTCCCCATCATATCCCCCCCCTTATCATCTCACCCTGGCTCCCCATAGCCCCCCCATCTCACCCTGGCTCCCCATAGCCCCCCCATCTCACCCTGGCTCCCCATACCCCCCCACAATTTACCCTGGCTCCCCTTACCTTATCTCCTGCAGGACGCAGACATCACAGGACCTGTCTCTGGGCTGCTCGGGTGTGGGCTCTGCCCCCGATGTCCTCCGATTGGCTGTCCTCTCCTCCAGTCAGGACCTCCAGGCCACCGTCCGCTCCAGCCTCAGCACAGGCTGCCTTCCAGTTGCGCTCGCGCTTCCGCCCTTGCGCTGCCAGCCCTCCGCCGCAAGTTATTATAATGGTAATACCGGACACATAGGTATTGCCTCCAATTTTATACCGGATAGGCATCGGAATTACCGGCCTCTCCGGGTGAAAACCAGACACCTGGAAACCCTAGTAAGGGGTACAGACAGTATTGATGTTGAGTATTAATTACAGTACCTCTTCAACTGGTCTGGTGGGTGCTCTTCAACCAGTCGAAAGGGGGGCCTTCAATTGGCCTGCGGGGGGAGGCCTCAACCAGCCCTTGGGGAACGGGAGGACGACTCGGCGGAGGATGCCACTGGGGGGGGGGGGGGGCAGAGGATGCCCTTAACCCTTCCCTTTACCTTCCTCCAATTGTGATATTACCAACTATCTGTATCTATGCATTCCCCCTCCTAAATAAGGCCGAGATTATGACGTGCACTGAGGTCCAGGGAGACATGGCGTCACGTGAACAGTTCGCCTTCATTGGCTTATCCACGCACGTGACCTGGCTATCGCGCGGCAAATACAAAATTAATTGTCTGGCTGAGAAACGTACGTGTGGTCGCGCGCTCTATAGCCTGCCTCATAGAGGTTACGGCCTTTTGTTTGCGGCACAAGCGGTGTCGCAGACAGTGACACATACACACAGTGACACACAGTGACACACACACGCACACACAGACAGTGAAACACACACAGACAGTGAAACACACACAGACAGTGAAACACACACAGTGGGCATGTGGACTTACCTGGGGCCCGTGGATGGGCCTGCTTGAGCAGCATGGTCGGTGCAGAAGAGAAGCCAAGCATGCCATCGGAGCCTAAGGTGTGTAATATAGTCCTCGCGCATGCGCTACCGTGCGCGCGTCAATTATAATTGCAGAGTATGAGCCTGCAGTTGCTATACTTCAGACGCGCGCGCGCACGGCCGTGAGCGGTGGCTCGGCAGACCAGGGAAAATACAATAAAATTGTTTTTTCTCGCTGCAGCCACGCCGCGAACCAATCACAGCGTGGCCTTACACTGTGACGTCAGAGTCACGCCCCCTAACCGTGCACGTCACCGCTTGCACCCCAGCAACTAAACCCAGCGTTGCGCGTGGCGTGCGCGCGTGCACACACCACCGAGGATTATATTACACACCTAAGGAAGGGAGGGACAGAGGGGTGGTGCCGAGGGAAGGGGAGGGCCCTGCAGTACTGGAGGAGAGAAGGGAGGGGGTGGTGCTGAGGGAAAGGGAGGCCCGGCTTGCAGTAGGAGGGAAGGGGAGGAGGCGTCCTCCAATCCTCTGAGGTCCGGCATTCGCCAAAGCCCCACCCTCTCCTCTCCTCATTTAATTTTTTTTTTTTTAAACAGACACAGGATTTTTTTTCTGACACCAACCCCGGCAGACCCACCCTGTTGGCGGCCCTGGGAGGCCCTCACCTTTAATGGTCTCTGGTAACACCGTGGTGGTCTGGTCCCAGACCACAGGCTGCAATCACCGCACGGTCCCACTGTGTATGACCAGAATTGAGGAAATAGCGCCTCCAGAGACTAAAGTGGAGAATACACCTGAAGGTAGAAAATGGAGGATACAATGTGTTTTATGTTTAATGTGCCTGGCCACACAAAACAATGTCCTTTCAGGAATGAGTATCCCGACGTGGTCCCGCAAAAGGAACTGCACCAGAAATGTTTATGGTGTGAAAAGCTGGACCACACCAAACACTGTCCCTTCAGGCTAGATGAGGATGATGACGATGATGATGATGATGAGGAGGACTCCTATGGGGCCCCACGAAAAGGACAGTCTCCATTTTTAGCAGATGCTCCAGAAATTTTTTACCCTGTGTGTACAGGAAGGCGTGGGTCAGAAAAGACCAGAGATGAGCTACGGTCCAGAGCGCTTGGTGCAATCGTCACAGGAATGATGACTAGCCTATGGATGACAAAGGCTACCACTACCGCCATAAATCAAAGAAAACAAGTGCTGACTGGAAACTGTACTATGAGCTGTCCCAGAAAGATGTTCAAAACTTCATCACAGAGTTAGAAGTTTCTCAGCAAGAGGCTTGCGTGCTCAAAGCAGAGCTCAAAGTCTCTCAGAAAGAGATCCACTTCCTCAGCACAGAGCTGGAACTCTCATGCCATGAGATCCACGCTCTCAGCACAGAGGTCTGTGAATTGAAGGATGCTGAGGAAGAGATCCTGATTTGTTTAGAGACTGTAAAAAGAACAAACACAAGTCTGAGACAGAAAGATTCAGATTTGACTGACCAAGTCAGTGAAGGAAATGAGAAACTTTGCCAAGAAGAAAAAGTGAAGAAACAATTGACCCAAGAAAAGTTAGAAGTGCGGGAAGCATTACAGAATGCAGAGATAGGGCTGCAAGAAGAACATGTCTTCCTGGAGCAGCGCACACGAGCAGCACACCTACTGCAGAGCCAGGTTCAAGGTCTGCGCACAAGTCTGCAGGAGGCCAAAGGAGAAACAGACGGACGCCGAGGAAAAGCAGCGAGTTCTACAGGAAGCAAGTGTCCAGGCTGCTAACCAAGTACAAGTGCTACAGGAACAACTGAGTACCCAGTATGTCCCCACAGAGCAGCACGAGGAGCTGAAGGCCACGCTGCGTGTCACCAGTGCATTGCTAGAGACAGAGCTTAGATGCCAGGTGACTCTATATGAGAGGGGGCGGGAAAAGGTCCAGAAACTAGAGCAAGAGATGGAGAAGCAGAGAGGCTGCTCCATCCCCATGAGTCAGTACGCCAAGGAGGAGGAGGCGCTGATGCAAACCCAGAGCAAGCACCGGAAAGAGGTGAAGGCTCTGAGAGGAGACTTGCAGGATCAAATTGCTGAGTTCAAGATACAACTCACCCAAAAGGAAGAGAGGGAGGAGGTGTCCATCTATCAGGTGGCCGACCTGACACTGTGCTATGAGACTGAGATGGCGATACCCGCAAACTGCTGGACTACAAGACCAATGAGAGGGCCCGGCCGCAGCGGGAGCTGGAAAAGGTCTGGGAGAAGCACCGGCAGCTGCAGGTCAGAATTAGAGAAAAGGAAACAGAGTTAAGCCTTACTCTGAATCAGCTGACAGATGTGGAATCACGACTCAAGTGCAAAGAAGCTTAACTAGCAGCTGCACTGAGTGGAAAAAGAAGTGCAAAAGGACAGCTTCAAGACCTGAGGAAGGACCTGGAGTCTGAGTGTACAGGCCGCAAAATGGCAGAGAAACAAAAGCGTGACCTGGACGAGGAGCTCGTGGCTCTGAAGACTGAGCGGGACGCTACTTTGGACTCTACTGCTGCCCAGCAGGAGGTTTCTCATATGAAGAAAACCCTTGAGAAGGAGTCCCTGGAAAAGATGGCGGTAGAGTTAAAACAGAGTGAGATTCTGCAGAACAGTAATGCACAGATGTTTCCACTACAGGAAAAGGTATTGTCCCGGCTCAAGCATCTGTATCCCAAAGAAACTAATGCCCGTGAAGACAAAGGTAATGTCCGTGAAGACAGTGAGAGCTGGGGACACCACTTAACTGCAAAATGAAATGGCAAAGTTTGAACCACCTGAGGAAGTTCTGCGTGCCTGTAAGCGTGTCTACAATACCGTTGCACTACCACAGTTTATTTTCCACAAGTAACGGAGGTCAAACCGGCACAAGACAAAGAGGTAGTGAAGTACCAATCTGCAGGCCCAGAAGGCCTAATAATTGCCCCGAAGAAAAAAAAGTCTTCAACTGGAAGGCAAGGAAAAAGAAGAGTTGGATGTCAAATGTCTCTGACAAAGAGGCTGGTGCACGGGAGGGGGATATGTGATGCAGTCAATGTCTCTAGGTGCTGGAATAGGGCAGCTATGTCACTTTCCAGCATACAGAGAGTTAATTTTTCCTTTGAGTAGCTAGTTCAGCTGCAGATTATCAGGATGAATTGCTGATTGAACAAGGAAGTGTTTTAAGGCAGACACAGAGAGCTGTCATTGAGAGAGACTGCTGTTCCCAGAGAAGGAGACAGAGAAGAGTTCTCCCCAGCTGTGGAAGATGGCACAGTCCTCTAGACCCGCTGGACAGTGGTCTCGGAGTCTGCTGGAACTGCCTGGGTCTTAGTCCCAGGAAGAGGAAGGAAGGATGCGAGATGTGCGGAAGCAGGGATGTCCTGTCCTTAACATTGGACTTACAGAGGAGAGATTCTCTGAGCTCTCGTGGGGCTGAGCTCCCCTAAGAATGAAGGCTGCGAGGCCATGCTGAAGCGGGGACATCCAGTCCATAGCCTTGGAATTACAGAGGAGGGATTCTCTGAGCTGTCGCAGGGTCCAGAGGGAACTACATAGAGCCCCAACTGAAAAAGAAGAGCTAAGAAATATATTAATGTACTAAAGACTATGTTGTTGCATATGCCAAGGCATGTTTTGGGGTGGTAACCAGCTTAGCTGTCCATCCAGTTAGTAGGGGCTGAAGCTGCATGTATAGTTAGTCTCCTAAGATGAGTAGGCATTTATATTATGATTTTTTTGACTTTAAGGGATGGTGGGCCTGTTAGTGTATTATTTATCCTTGTAAATAAACCCTGTATAGAGAAATACTAAGTTTCCTGCCATAATCTGGGACTAAAAGAGACTGCAACGTGGTGTGGGCATCACAATATATAATCAATGTTTCTCACAAGTTTACTAATGTGTAGGATCCCACAAATCCTCATGTTTGCCTAATTTAAAGTACATAGAAAAATAGAGATTTTGATTGCATTTCACATAAACAGCAACCTATTTTAAAATATTAGTTGGCAGTGTTTTTGTAGGCCGCAAATACAGTACAAACATAGAGAGATTTGCAAAGCTGTCCCATTTTTCTTGGCAAATATTTGTGCAAATGTATTTAAAAATTTGCACAATGGAAAAGAAAATATCTCGTGTGAGCACATTTTACATGCCTCAGACAGGTCTGCAACCCTGCTTTTCCCATTACCTCTTAGCATACAGTGCTTCCACTGCAGCAAGGGATTCTGGGTAATGACAAGGAAATGAGCACACACTGTCACCTTTTCCTTCAAATCCATTTTAACTAGGACCCCTATAAGCGTATGCCTGCTATATTACACAGCTTTTCAGCACAGCCTGGGTTAAAGTGCGTAGCCAGTAACCCTACTCACAGACAGCTATTTCAACCTTTTGGGTCTTATCAGTGTGAGGCTGGTTATACTAGCTTTGCAATGTGAAACTGGGATAGGTTTCAACCCTACATTAAATAAGTTATGGTGGGTAATGAAATTCTTGTAAATAGTTTTAAGAAATTTCCTATTCGCATTTTATTTAATTTACAGCGAGTTTTCAAAACATTTTCCAAGTTCGCCAAGGGCTTTGCAGAAACTGCCAAACTTCACAACTGCCACATCACTCCCACAAAACGTTTGTGGGTTATTTGGACATGCTTACTCATCCTTGAGATCATTTTCTTAGGTTTGATATCTTAGGAACAGAAGACGGAAAATACATGATTAAATAAGGGGTCTAGAGCTGGGGTGCTCAACTCCAGTCCATAAGCCCGCCCTCAAAAGGGCCGGTTTTCAGGATATCCTACTGTAGCTTCAACACAGGTGGCTCAATCAAAGGCTCAGTCTTTGACTGAGCCTCCTGTGCTGAAGCAGGGACTGATTGAGCCACCTGTGCTAAAGCAGGGATATCTTCAAATCCTGACCTGTTGGTGGGGGAGGGGTGCTTAATGACTGGAGTTGAGCACCCTTATACTATAGAGTGGGCCCTGCAGTTTGTAAGGATACCGAAAACTTGTAAACAGCTATTTTTTTTTACATTTCAGCAGCGATGGTCTTAACTTCAATTAGCTAGACCAGCTCCAGCAGAATTTTCAGAACTTTTTAGCTACAAAAAATAGAGGGAAACGTTTTGCAAATTTGAGAACTTTTTGAAAAGTTTGAGGAAACCAGTTGAAGCAAAGTTTGCATATCGCTGCTCCCTAATGGATGATGGTAAATTATCTTAGAGCAGTGGTTTTGAACCCTTTTTTGGTTAAGGAACCCTATCATTATATTGTGAAATTCTGAGGTACCCCAACCCTCTCTAATAGCGCGTCTGAGATCAGATGCATTGTAAGGAACCCCAACCCTTTCTAATAGCGCGTCTGAGATTAGATACATTGTAAGGAACCCCAACCCTCTCTAATAGCGCGTCTGAGATCAGATGCATTGTAAGGAACCCCAACCCTCTCTAATAGCACGTCTGAGATCAGATCCATTGTAAAGAACCCAAACACTCTATAATAGCGCATCTGAGATCAGATGCATTGTAAATTCTTCTGTATTTGATACAATTTTCAAATGATCTGAAAATTTCAGGGAACCCTTTATGGTTCCCAGGAACCCCTATTGAAAAACATTGGCTTTGAGATTGAGTGAGTGTCAAGGAGCATAGCTTAAAGGTCACGGACATGCAAGGGGATATGCATCGTTTGCAAACTGGAGCATTGCTCCAAAACTGGTGCAAACTGCATCACTGTAACTCTGCACAACTCTGCCTCAGTGGGGCTTATTCTGTAAGCTCTGTTAGCGCTGAACCGTGCGATCTGCACAGAAAGTCCCGTTGACTTGAATGGGGCTTTCCGTGCAGAACGCATGGTTCACTCTACTCCAAAGTGACCAATTGTAAGAGGCAAGATTAGAAAGATTCATATATACAGTATGTAACTGGCAGAGATTAACACAGATGAACATTTTTGATACATGTTTTGGGGCATTTTGATACATATCACCGACAATCTCTTTATACACTTATTGTAAGTGTATTGTGCCAATAGAAGCATTGCGATTTCCATAGAACTGACAAATGCATCTATTGGTATTTTCTTAAGTAAATCCATTGTTCATGACCTCCAGGTCATAAATATCTGTAGGGACTTTCAGATACTGTATCCATCAATTCATTAGGACAAGCATATTTTAATAGGCTGCATTTATGCAAGATACTAAACCTAGAGACCGGCTTCCATTATTAAGGGAGGATTTGCATGTTTTGAACACAAGAGTCACCAATCTCAATAACATCTGGTCTTTTCTTGTATGTATGTATATTTTTATAGTGCCAGTCAGGTATGCAGCGCTTTACAATTGTTATAAACATGACCTGGAGGACTACGAGGGAGCTCCCCGCCACCCCAAGTACCCAGAACCCCACATAAATAACACACAAATAACCACAAGACAAGGTCTGGAGGTACAAGGCTGTGACTTTTTATTTAACTATTAAATAATTGAACCCCCCTTAAACTAGCCCCAGACCCCTAGACACGTGAGGACCCTCATGAGCCTGCCGTACATGGCATTATTAAATACATCAGCACCAGTATCCGTCAAGTATACCCCATCGGACCTAAACAAATCGCTGGTCACTGAATGGAAGTCAGGATGCTTTAAAGTAGCAAAGTAACACACTCCCCCGCTCAATTAGATTGTAAGCTCCTCGGAGCAGGGACTCCTTCCTTAATGTTACTTTTACAGTATGTCTGAAGCACTTATACCCATGATCTGTTATTTATATGATATGTATTACTACTGTGAAGCGCTATGTACATTTATGGCGCTATATAAATAAAGACATACAATACAATACAATACAAATTGTATCCATTACCTCGGCTAACAGATGCATCCCCATAGGGCTGGCCTGGCACATGTATACGTCCTTGTGAAACACATCCGCCACATTACTTGTGTAACGGGTATTCCCTGTGAATACAGACGCTACTACTGCTGTGTATACCTGTGTGGCTCTCAGGAGCCTAAGCCTCCGCTCGGGGAGACTGGGGTACATACATATAACAATCTCGGGGTGCAACGCCTCCACCTGGGAGGGATCCCAACGGAGTGGGAGGAGGCCCTCACAGGAAACAATCACGGTAAACACACAGTTGTAAAACAGGACAGGATTTACTGCATATATGCGCATAACTTATACTCTACTATACATAACATTCAACGTTGCATTTGGGTGAGGTATAACATACACTCCGCTCCCACCACCGTGTATCCCCACACTGTGTCCAATCGCACTATACAAGGCCCTTGGCCACTCTCCACGTAAGTCCTCTTTTCATTGGTCCGGGTTGCCGCGCTAATCACTGCGCATGCGCGACCTGTCTGTGGGCCTCCCAGCGCTTCTGGCTCCTGCGCATGCGCGAGGCAGTGAACAATGGCGGCGCCCTGTATTGGGAGCTGCCGGGAGCCTCGCAACGCGACCGCGTCCCCGGCAACCGGCCGCACGCGTCCCCGGCAACTGGCCGCATCTGAGGAGAGCGCGCTGAGCGCGCACATGCCCCCTCACCTCCCCGCGAACGGCCGCAGTGAGTACCCGGAGGGGGGGACTCCGCAACTGAAGGGGGGGACATGGCTACATCCTCCCCCTGGTAAAAACCCCAACGTCCTCGCTTGGGACACAACTTAAATAACTATATACAGCAGTTATATAATGAAAATGGCACAACATCGTTATATAATAAAAATGCAACAACCAAACGTGATCTTACACTTATCAGCTCTAAATCAGATTGCACATTTCACTGAACATCACAATGACGGACTGCACTCTGCTGCGAGCCCACTGCTGAGCCTCATAATGGGGTGCCCCAATTTGATCATAGGTTACCCGGTTTGGACGGTACCTTACTCTTTGGCTCCTACGTAGCTGTTCTTCAGCAACTCCCTCTGGGGAGTAATAAGTACAGTCCTGAGGCTCAGCCTCTTCCCTTGAGGGGAGAAATGTCTCTGAACAGTCTCTGTTTGGCACAAAGCACGGGCTCTGCGGATCCAAAGGCTGGCCTGTTGGTGCCACCTTAGTAGGCATTGGCCTACGGGGCCCTTTACTCGTAGCTCCTCCGGGAGATGCCCCTTCTGTGGAATAGTCCCTTTGAGAGGGTCCTTCCATAGGGTCTTCAGGAGTTCCAGATTGGGTTTCGTTATTTACAGTCTCTTGACCCATCTCTGATAAGTCGGACTCACCGTTGAGCGGTGTGGCCAGTATTTCTGCTTCTTCGTCTCCCACTTGGGGGATGGGGAGAAGGTGATTACGATGCCAAACCTTTACCCGGCCGTCAGTGTCTTTGATGCGGTAGACCGGGAGGCCGGGCATCTGTGACTCTACCTCATATACGCCGCCTCTCCATCGGTCTGTCAGTTTATGTTTTCCGGGGACTCCCAGATTATGAAGCAACACAGCATCCCCAGGACGTAGCTCCCAATACTTGACTTTATTGTCATATCGTCTCTTATTGCCAGCATTCAGTTTAGCTGTAGACTTCTCAGCCTGTTGGTAAGCTTGCTGCAAACTGTCCTTTAGCCTTTGCACATACTTGAAATGGGTAGCATTGTGTATCCCATCCGTTGATACTCGAAGACGCACATCTACTGGGAGTCTTGCCTCCCGCCCAAACATGAGGAAGTATGGGGAGAATCCAGTGGACTCATGGCGAGTATAGTTGTACGCGTGTACCAAAGCTTCTACGTGTCGACTCCATTCCGTTTTCTGCGCACCCTTCAGGGTTCCGAGCATGTCCAACAAGGTCCTGTTGAATCGTTCAGGCAAAGTGTCTCCTTCGGGGTGGTACGGAGTCATCCGGGATTTGGCGATGTTCAGCATTTTGAGTAATTCTCAGATCAGAGTGCTCTCAAAATCTCACCCTTGGTCGGAGTGAAGTCGGTTTGGAAGACCGTAATGAACGAAGAATTTCTCCCATAGTATTTTTGCGACTGTGATGGCCTTCTGGTCTTTTGTGGGGAAGGCCTGAGCATACCGGGTGTAATGGTCCGTGATGACCAGCACGTTACAGATTCCTCGGGTATCGGGTTCAATACACAAAAAGTCCATACACACCAGGCCCATTGGACAAGAACTCTTGAGATGGGCCATGGTTGCTGCTCTGGTAGGCAAAGTCTTACACTGGACACACCGGGAACAACGGCGGCAGTGTTGTTCCACCGCTTCCCGCATCTTGGGCCAGAAGAAACGGTCTCGGACTAACCCAAAAGTCTTCTCTACGCCGAGGTGCCCATGCTCATCATGTAGAGATTTCAACACCATATATCTCAAGTTTTGAGGTAGCACCAGTTGTCGCCTATCAGGGTGGTTGTGATATTGGACTACCCAATAGAGCAAGCAATTGTCTATCTCGAACTTGTCCACCTCACGCATTAACGCGATCAGGTCTCGGGGAGCACTTTTCAGTAGAGCTGGATTGTTTCTTTGAACAGCTTGCCGAATGATGCTGATTACTGGATCTCTCATTTGATAGTCCACTAAGTCTTTCCATCTTATGACTTTGTCATGGGTTATGTTCATTCCCTTGGGATCGCAGTAGGTGGCGGGAATAGCCTGCGACTGGCATCCTAACGAATCTGCAACTCGTAGTTCGGAGAAGGCCACCTGATCATTGATGACGGCCGCTATGCTACACATTGCTCGCATCCCTGGCCCGGGGATCTCTTCCCATTCATCATCATCGGGAGTAGCACTTAATCCTGGTCGTCGTGATAGAGCGTCAGCTCCAATGTTCAAAGGCCCTGGCTTGTACTTCAGAGAGAATCTGTAGTTACATAGGGTTGCCAGCTATCGGTGCCCTGCTGCATCCAACTTGGCTGAAGTATTGATGTACGTGAGGGGATTGTTATTCATCCTTACCTCAAACGTAACACCATAGAGGTAATCATGAAGTTTCTCTGTGATCGCCCATTTGAGAGTAAGGAACTCTAGTTTGTGTACAGGGTATTTCTGTTCACTGGGTGTCAGACTGCGGCTGATGTAGGCTACAGGCCGAAGACCCTCTGGGTGCTTCTGATGTAAGACAGCGCCCAGTCCATTGAGACTGGCATCCACATGCAGAATGTATGGTTGTTCTGGATCGGCATATGCAAGCACTGGTGCTTCAGTCAGGCTTTTCTTCAAGTTCAGGAAGCCTCGCTCACACTCGGACGTCCACTTATCGCCAAACGGTTGACGGGCCGACGTGGCCTTCCTTCCGGTATCTTCGGGGTATATCTTCAACAGATTATTCAGGGGTTAATACCCACAGAAACCCAGGAACGATTGCAGTTCCGTGACATTCTCGGGACGCGGCCAGTTCACTACCGCTTCTACTTTGGCTGGATCGGTAGCAATTCCTTGAGCAGACACGATGTATCCCACGTAGGTCACCAAGGTTTAACAAAACCGACACTTGTCGAGGGATAACTTAAATCCTTCTTTTCCAAGACGGTCAATCACCTTCAGCAGCCTCTCTTCGTGCTCTTCCAGGGTCTTCCCGAAGACAATGATGTCGTCCAGGTAGACAAGACACTCCCGAGGGTTCATGTCCCCGATTGTTTTCTCCATCAGTCGCTGGAAGGTAGCAGGAGCTCCACATATACCTTGGGGCATACGCGTAAATTGGTAGAAGCCCAGGGGGCAGACGAAGGCTGTCTTTTCCTGTTCCTCTTCACTCATAGGTACCTGGTAGTACCCAGATCGTAAGTCGAGCACACTAAACCATTGACTCCCGGTTAGAGCATTCAGGATTTCTTCAATGCGAGGAAGGTTGTATTGATCAGGGACCGTACGATTATTCAGAGTTCGATAATCGACGCACAATCTTACAGAAACATTCTTCTTCCTTATCTCCACTATGGGTGATGCATAAGGACTCCGAGACTCTGTCAATATCCCAGCGGTCTCCATCTCCTTCAGGACATTCCTTACATCGTCCACATCCCTGGGGGCGATGCGATGAGAGCGTTCACGGAACGGAGTGGCGTCACTCAACCTAATGGTGTGTTGGGCGCTGCGATTGCGGCCCACATCCATCTCGCTGGTGGAAAATACCGTCCTTCTTTCATTCAGCTTGGCCGTCAGTCGATCCTTCCACTCAGTTGGCAGCGTCGAGTCTCCGAAGTTGAAGTCCAGATCGACTAACTGCTCACCCACTGCAGCGGCGTTCACCTGGGGCACTGTTTCTACCGGGCTGACGGGATATATGCTGCCCAAACTTTGTCCTGCATCAATGTCCATCGGAAATGGAGAGATATTTTGAACATACACGTAGGTTCGTAGAGGAATTCTGGTCGTCCATTCTCTCACTTCGGGTATTACCCTATACCCTCTCTGGGTCTCTTCCTCAGGGGTACTCTCCAGAGAGAACAGATGATCGGTCTCTCGATCGGGATAACAGCACCAGACGGCCATGTGTTGCACTCCCCCTGGTAAAATGGTCGTCAGTCCGCATTGACGATTGTAGAGGTCCCCGTGACAGTCTAAGGCATATACTCGATTGCACTCCTCTCTCAGTACAGGGTCAAGGAGTGGATTGGCCATTGGCAATTCATTTGTCTCTTTCAGGTAGGCTCTGATTACGACTCGCACTGTATCCGTATTTGTTCCCAAGATGACCGGGTACTGACACTGTCCTTGAGGCTTCGGGCATACCATTGCCTCCACATGCATGGGATGTTTCTTGCCGGTATTCAATTGAAGTATCTCCAGTTGAACTCTCACAATCCCATCGATGGGGTAATCTTCATTGCTTAACCCCCTCACCTTCATATGTTCCGCCGACCGCAGGGGACAGTGCTTAAGGTGTTGGTCATAGAATTGTCAGTATATTATGGTCACTTGGGACCCGGTGTCCAGTAAAGCAGAGGCATAGACTCCTTCTACTACCACACACACGATGGCAGAGGGGCCTACCTGACAGTAACCATCCCCGGCCGGAGTTCCATCGTCTGGGCTTAGGTCAGTAGGAGCTTCGGGAGGCGCAGGGGTGGCCTCGGATGTCTTGGCTTCTGTGGTCTGTAGCCGAGCTTCCTTTACTGGGCGTTTTCTTTTCTTGGGTGACTCCATCAGGGCACTCTCTGGAGAAATGGCCTTTCTGTCCACAGCCATAGCAGACGATATCTTTAGGATCCAGTCGTCTTGGGTAAGTGGGGGAGGATCTCCCCGAAGTCCGGCCTTTCGTTGAGGGCGACTTGGGTGGCTCCTCTTCTTCTTTGACAGGTTTCTTGATCCGGCGAGCGGAGACTCCCGGGATGTCACTTGCAGGGGGATCTTTGACCTTGGTGCCTTTATGCAGCTTGGTATAGGCTTCCTGCCCTTTGACGATCCCCAAAAAGTTCACAATTTCCACAGGACCAGCTGAATTCATTGAAGGAAATCTGACAGGTCTTCCTTTTTCTTCTGTCTGAGACCGTAATATTTGAACCATAGCTCACTCTCCTCTTCATCTTTGCCATAGATCTGGACTAACAAGTCTACCATCTGATGAGCAGAGAGATCAGGGTCTTGATCGCGCTGTGCACTGACCATGGTGGCTGCCGGGGGTCGGAGACTTTCCAGGATTCTCTGACGTCTTACCGCTTCAGAGCAGGGCCATTCATCGATCACCTTGAGGGTGTGTTCCTTCCAAGACTCAATGCTTTCTTCGCCTGCGGGAACAGGAACCATTCCTGAAAACGCCTTCAACTTCCTGTAATTTTGAGCTTGGGCAGACGTAGTTATAGCTTCCACAAGCTGCGGGAATGTCACTCCTAGCATGGAGCCGCCACTATCTGAGGAACTTGCGATCCCCGCTCCCTGACTGTTAGGGGTTGGGGTGAAGCTGTTCATTAACCGGTTAGGGACCGGTGATGTTGGTGGGCTACCGGCCCAGCTGGTGGCCCCTTGCCTAGCATCAGAAGAGAAAGTCACTCGGGGTAGGGATATGTCTGATCTGATGGGTGTACTGGCGGCCATATCTTTGCCTTCCCAACCCACATGTCTGCTAAGGGAAGTTACGTGACTGGAAACGGTTTCAGGGTAAATTAGGGGGCACCCTTGCGGTAAAGTCTCTGGTAGATACACTACTTGTGGGCCTCTATCAGGGGGTATAGCTTGTTCGGTGGCCAGCAATAGGGTATTCTCTTGCCGGTCAATGTTGAGTGCTTGCTGATGAGGCGGGCGCCTGCCAGACCAGGTAATGTCTTTACTGCGCTGCAGACAGTAAACTTGGATACATCGGCAGGTAACCTGTCTACGGCAACTATGTGTTGCAGGAGCTCTCCTAGTTTTTTGGCCCAGTCGGCCACTTGTTTGGGCGTGAGCGCAGACATGCTGACTGATAGGATACTACGTTAACTACTGAGTAGGGGTCATGTGGGGCTGCTGAGGCTCATGGGACATGTAGTCCCCTCCAAGAGCCCTCTTCTCATTGGTCCGGGTTGCCGCGCTAATCACTGCGCATGCACGACCTGTCTGTGGGCCTCCCGGCGCTTCTGGCTCCTGCGCATGCGCGAGGCAGTGAACAATGGCGGCGCCCTGTATCGGGAGCTGCCGGGAGCCTCGCAACGCGACCGCGTCCCCGGCAACCGGCCGCACGCGTCCCCAGAACCGGCCGCATCTGAGAGTGCGCTGAGCGCGCACATGCCCCCACACCTCCCCTTGAACGGCCGCAGTGAGTACCCGGAGGGGGGGGGTCCGCAATTGAAGGGGGGGACCTGGCTACATTTGCATCTGCTGTTCCCACCGTCGCGCTCTCTACGCCTGCTGTCGGTACTGCCACCCCCTGCGGGAGCCACGCTAGCAACCCCTAACTTTGTGACCCCTGCACCCCTGTCTTCCGCCTGTCTCGACCTCTGCATTCTCACTGACTACGCAACTCTGCTGCCAGCCCTGACCTTCGGCTTACGACTCACTACTCTATCAGGACTCTGTCCCTCGGCTCAGGTCGGCTCTTTCATATTCCTACCTCAGCCCTGCGGATCCATTTCCTGCTTGAGACGAGCATTGCTACATTTTGCTCGGCCCATACATGGACCCCGCTGAGGTAGGACGAGCCGTTACCCTTCAAGGACAATACTTGTGAGATCTTGAGCAACGCCTTGCCCTGCAGAATTAACTGGCACAGATGTGTGAAGCGGTGCAGGACTTAGTTACCCACTTTGGCACCCATCAGCCGGACTTGAAGGCTGTAGATGCGGTTCAAATACCGCTTCCGTTATCTCCTGTGATCAGAGAACCTCGGATCCCGACTCCTCTACTGTATGGGGGAGACCCTATGGCATGCAGGGGATTCCTTAATCAATGCTCTATCCAATTTAAATTACAACCGTCCATGTTCACAATGCACGGGTGGCTTGCATCATTTCTCTTCTCACTGACGAGACACTGCCTTGGGCTTTCCCACTCTGGGAGGGGGAATCGCCCTGATCAGCGACTCCCCTGCTTTCATCCATATGTTCAAATTGGTGTTTGATGCTCCTGGACGTGTATCTTCTGCTTCAGCTTCACTCCTGCAGATTAGCCAGGGAACCTGCACGGTAGGCAAATACGCCATTGAATTTCGTACCCTTGGGGCTGAGACTGGCTGGAATAATGAAGCTCAAGTAGTGGCCTTTTGGCAGGGCTCTCGGAGCACTTAAAATATGAGCCAACCGGTCGGGACCTCCGTAAAGACCTTGAGAACTACATTTCTCTTGGCATATGGATTGATCTCAGAATGCAGGAACACCTGTCTGAGAAGTGCCATGCTGTTAGGAGCCCGACGACTTGGTTGGCCCCAAATTTCGTTTCTCCGTCTCCTCCAGTTGACGAGCCTATGCAGCTGGGTACTTTCAGACTGTCAGAACAGGAGAGAAGCAGGAGGCGTACATTGGGATTGTGCCTGTATTCTGGTCCCAGGACCACCGGATCCGTGACTGCCCGATCGTTGCAAGGCTGGGAAAACACTTGTGTCCAGTGAAGTTGGTAGGAACAGTCGCTGGACATCTATATCATCCCTCCTCCCTCTGTGCCTTCCCGGATTCTTCTACCGGTTTCCCTCTCATGGGGTTCGGCCTCACTCTCTACTCAGGCCTTCGTGGATTCTGGAGCAGCTGGTAACTTCCTCGATCTTTCGTTCGCCAAACACCTCTTAGGCGATTCCGTTTGAGATTGCAGCGATCAACAGAAGACCCCAAGGACCCGGTACCATCATCCATGAGTCCTTTCCCCTGGTAGTGAACATTGGAGTTCTACATAAGGAAGTACTCCTTTTCATGGTAATCAATGCACCCTCAGCACCTATAATATTAGGTCTCCCTTGGTTGTGTGCCCACAACCCTACTGTCAACTGGTTAACGGGGCAAGAGACAACCTGGGGCCAGCGATGTCAAGGGACTTGCATGTCTGTACCTCGTCCCAGGTCTGACTTACCGCTGTCGTCTGTTTCCCTGCCCGATGGCCTTACCCTCGCACACCAGGATTTTGGGGAAGTTTTCAACAAGAAGCAAACCAAGGGGATACCACCGCATCAGACATTCAATGACCCAATCTACTTGTTTCCAGGAGCCATTCCACCGTCTCAGACTACTTTGGCAGTTTCTTCTACTCCTTCCATTGTCCACCGCCATATCTGGAAGTCCCGTGGCGGAAGACAAGGTCCAGGAGCTAAAGTCTCTCTGGAGGAGGATTCATGCCAACCTAACTAAAGCCTCCCTTCAGCAGAAGGATCACGCGGATAAGCGTCGGCCCGCAGTTCCAGGTTGGAGATCGTGTATGGTTATCTACCAGGAACATCTGTCTGAAGAGTCCTTCCCTGAAGCTCGGGCCAAGGTTCATAGGTCCCCACAAGATTGCGAAACAAGTAAACCTGGTCACGTTTAAATTGGAGTTACCAGATACCCTAAGGATTCCTCCAGGCTTTCATGTGTCTCTCCTAAAGGCGGTGGCCTGCAACAACTCTTCTTCTGCTCCCACCCTCCCAGGAACAGTTCCAGTAGATGGCCAAATGGAGTATGTAACTTGACAGATCATGGATTCCCATAGGTCTCGAGGCATTCTCCAGTACCTTGTATCTTGGAGGGGATACTGTCCAGAGGAGAATTCTTGGGTGAAGGTTAGTGATGTCCATGCTTCCTCCTTGATCCGAGGTTTCCACGGGAGGTTCCCCGACATGCCCGGGTTAAATTGTCCAGAGATCTATTTTGGAGGGGGGGGGGGGGGTACTATGAGGTTTTGCAAAATCCGTCCGGGGTTTTCTGAGTTCGGACCGGGATTTTGCTCTAGCTCATCCTCTGTCTTCCGCCTGCCTTGACCTCTGCATTCTCACTGACTACGCAACTCTTCTGTCAGCCCTGACCTTTGGCTTACGACCCCTCGGCTCAGGTTAGTTCTTTCATATTCCTACCTCAACCCTGCATAGTTAAGTAAACGAATCTGTGAACTGTATAGAAGTGATGCAGAACTTGTACCCTCTGGACTGGTGTTCCTACTTTCTTAACCCTCATTGTCTGAGGGGCCGTCAACGCATTTTAACGACTGAACAATTCCACGTAAATCTCTTCAGTGCTATACCAAGAAATAAACATTCCTACTGTAGCAGACCAAGGAGGGTTGCTTGAATGATGTTGGCAAAGAAGGGACATTTTAATGGAATATTTCTGGCTTTTAAGAGTGAGAAGTCTGCAAGACTGGGAATGTGGGAGACTCAACCCAAATGGCTGGGGCGGACTGACAGGTTTGCACAGAGATCCTTCGCCGTATTTAAATAACATTGTTCCTTGCCTTACATTCTGAGTGTGCAGTGCTTTCTTAGCTGTGTGCCAGCAGTGATCTCATCGTGCTAACTCCCCGCTGCTTCCCGGAATCTCATGCATTTCACTATTACGGAGGTTTTTTAACATGGGACTCAGACTGGGAAGTAACATTGACCCATTAGAGTGTTCCGCTCTGTGTAGCTGAACCATATTTTTATACCTCAACAGGTGCTGACGAATAATAGGATTGGCTCAGGTTCTGTAATGAATACACCCAACTTATCACCTGTCAGCTCTTTAGAGTGTTCCATAACCATTCAAGACGGCCTGTGTCTTACATCTTCACATCATACATACACAGTCCTCTCAAAGCAATATACAAATCTAGCAGCGAAGCACATACGTTAAGAAGACTCAAGGAGAAAGATGTAAAACGCTAGAAATATACTTATTTCCTCTTTTTCCCTCATTCCCTTTCTCCCGTATTACATATTTTAAAAAAGCACTGTTCCCAGTTAAGAATAATTTTTTCAGTTGTACGGTATATTTCCCCCCCCCTTCCTATCCTCATCACATACAGTATGTTACGGTGAAACGGCACTTTCTTATTTAGCATGATGGGAAAAACTGGTGTTAAATTATTTTTGAGGCACTAATTAAAGGCGATTGTTTTTTTTCCCCCACACTAGCTCCTTCCTCATTGCGTTGGCGTTTTCTATAGTAAATGTTTTTCAACATGACATTTGAATGGCTTTTAACCACTTCCCTACCAGTGGGGCCTACCACACAAAACAAGGGGTTCAAGTTAATGGACCAACAGAGGCTCCAGAGCTGAACCTTGTTGATTTGGGGACCCCCTATTTCCCAGCACTGCCTCTCAAATTACAAAAAATGGAATACTCATGTTCCAATCACACCGCATCCCTATCAATGACTCTGGTCTTTGGCAAAAATGCTTTGACTGCCGGGGTTTTCATTTCTTTCCCTGGACAGTATATTTCGCATCAGTCACTTCTATAGAGTGTAATAGGATCATAGTCTTTTCAACAGTCGGGAACACCTTTCCCCTAATCATAGATTGCAAAGAAGGGTGAGTAGTCGTGTTAGTCCTTTCTTCCATGTAATAACAAAGGAGGCAGAGGGAGTAGGTGTTGTTACCTTTTATTGGACCAACAAGTAGTTGATATGTTACAAACTTTCGAACCTTTCATAATGATAGATTGTAAGATGGTTGGGGCAGTGACCTCCTCCTTCCTATTGTCTCAACATATTTGAACTCTTTGGTCATATAATGTTATTGTCCTAACTCCCACGGTGTACTGCGCCGTGGAATATGTTGGAGCTATACACATAAAATATAATAGTAATAAAATGCTCCCAATAGGATCACCGTTTTACACACACTGCCCCTCATAGACTTCAATGGAGTCGCTCACATGAGTCAGTGGATTGAGAGCTAGAACTGTAGCACTGCTGTTTTAAGTTTAAGAGACTCTTCACACTCCCTCCACCCAGCGCTGACACTAAATCAACCCAGCCCTGCTTTGATCTGTGACGTGTCAGTAGGGTCAACTCTCCAGGAAAACATTCATTTGACTGTAGGTAACTTCCTCTGTATTGTAACCTATAACAGGGCAGCGCAAACTTTTAAAGCTGCGCCCCCCTGTCTTCCCTTCCCTGTCATGTGACATCACATCAAGTGACCCGCGGCGTCATTTGATGCGTGTGACGTCATGTCACATGGCCCTGTGGTGTCTTTTGATGCCATGTTCCCATGGCGACGCGTCACACTGCCGGCTGAATCCCGGTAAGTGGGGTGTTGTGGGGGCCTCGGGGAAGAGCGCGGGGCCTCTGTAACCACCCACGTCCCCCCAAAAAAATCTCCTGCCCCCCTGGGGGGGCGCGCCTCCCAGTTTGCGCACCCCTGACCTACAACATTCTCCTATGTAGACCCCTATTCAATATGCTGTGAAGGACTTCCCCGTGCCGGAGAAGAGTGCCATTCATCAAACAGAGCTGCACTAGAAAGACATTTTGACAGCCTATGGAATACGGGCTACAGATGGGATTGAACTCACATAGCTTTAACCTTGAGCAAGGTCTGCTGTGTTGGACCAAAACATCAGATGAATAAATACTAACCACTTGACCACTATTTTCAAGGGCTGCTCTTTTTGCTTCATTTCTATGGGATTTCACCGTTGAGTTTCAGCCGCCGCAAGTATCTTTAGTTGTTGAGTGCACACATACCTTTATATATATATTTGGACTCACATAGCGCAGTGTGTTGCAGGGATCTCTGGCAGTGAAGGGGTTAATTGGGTTCAAGGATGCGCTGTTCGGTTTGTAAGCCTGTTTATTTTGGGCTGTCTGCTGCCTCTGAGGCTGCCAGAAGAGTCACATATCCGTGCCTAATTCATGCACCGAAAGTATATTTATGTCACGGCCCTGTGACATGTGTATGCAGTGAAATGTGTTTCAGTTTTGATTTGACACGCGCCTGGAAAGGCTTTCAAAAGCTCCGCAATCTGGGGGCAATGAGGAATTTGCTTAACCTTTTCACCGCTGGGGTCACGTTAAAGATGGCTGATTCCATAACACTTTTTCTCTCAGCTGCTGCTTTTTTGTGTAAAAGGAAAGGGGTTAATATGGTTTTTCAAATCATTTTACTATACGTTGCTCACTTGCTAAGTTTATGTTGTCTAATTCACTTTTCCTATGTATGTGTATGATATATAGACATAGACATACAGTATACATATATATATATATATATATATATATATATATATATATATATATATATATAATTTTTCTTTTTCTGGGGAACCTTTTTTAGGGATTAACAAATATCTATGAAACTGTGATTATTCATTTATTAGGGACTGGGCTGGAATTCTAACTGGGAGAGGATTAATGCCCACCTACTGTACTTTGTAGATTAGATATCCATTATTTCTGCTTTTTTTAGGATTTTGGTACGTTTTTCCCTACAAAAACACTACAGTATGTATTTAAAAAATAATTATATAGTTTTAATTCTAAAAACAAACAGTGTTTTGGTTTTGCTGGAACTTAGTTGTCTTAATATTGTTTTTTCATTTATAAAAATGAAATTTGGCCAAACATTTTTTAACTTTGAACATTTCGCAAAAGTTTGAGTTTTTTTTTTAAGTTCATCCAGCCTCAGGCACCAAGAACATAGATTGTGCGCTCATCAGAGCAGGGACAGTGCCTATAAACGTCTATGTACAACTCTGCGTGCTATATTTTAATTGTGAAGCCATTTGAGTCAAAAACACTTTATGAAGTTATTATTATATATCATCGTCTTCAGTCCTTGTCGACCCACTGCTGGATAAAGGCCTCCCCAAAGATCTTCCATTTACTGCAGTTTCAGCCTCTCTTGTCCAAGTTGCTCCAACACATTTTCTGATTTCATCCTCCCATCTTACTTTTGGTCGTCGTCTTGGTCTTTTGACATCACTTGGAATCCAGTCAAGTACCATCTGTGTCCAACGATGGTGATATGTCCATCGTCAAAGTCTAAATCAGAGGTTGTGAATATATGTGCGACTGTACAGCAGGCTGTCACGTGCAGGTGTGGCCGGATCGCCACGTCCGCAGCTCGGCAGCAGAGGGATACGCCCTTAGCTCCTCCCCCTGGTTTTGAAACAGTCCACTAGCAGCTCAGAGAGGGACTTGGCGTTCGCGCCAATTCCGGTTACTTTGCCAGAAGGGCACAGTCAGGCTCCGCACCAAACTCAGAGGTTTTGCAGGAAAAATCTTGCAACTTTTGCACAGTTGCCATGCGGTCTCCCGTTTCAGTGGGAACCGCTATTTTGCATAGAAAAATAGTTTGCATAGTTTTTGCAGCTCCCTTTGTGGGGGCCGCTCTGGATACGAGGACAGCTCCTCCAGCACAGGTTCTGGTACCCGTGGAGCGAGCACCCCTCCTCATATGCCTGCCTCAACATACCTGAGGGTAAAGTTAGAAGGGCAACAAGCTCCCTGGTGTCGCCTCAGAGACTTGTTCCCAGCTTTCTTTTTGTAGCAACGGTTAGGCAATAACCTCCCTGGCAACGCCTCGGACAGCTGTCCCCACCTTCCTTTGTAATTTTTATGAGTGGGGAGCAACAGGTTCCCTGGTGTTGCCTCAAGGACCTGTCCCCCCAGCTTCTTAGATATGCCTGGTTAGGCAACAACCTCCCTGGCGACACCTCAGGGAGCTGCCCCAACCTTTCTTCTGCTTGTATATCACTTTGTTGAAGCCCCATGCTAAGGGAACTGCCTAGTACTATGCAGCTCCTCGAGCAGAGGGACTCGATAGCCCTTCCTCAGATGCCTGCCATCAGATACTCAGAGAGGATAGGGTAGTGCAGTGCAGCAAAGTCTAGACCCCAGTCCTCGCACTCCCTAAGTCCTAATCACACACATGAAAACACAAACAAATGTCCATCTCTTGCTGCAGAAGCCTGACCTGATGCCTATCTCAGCAGCGCCTCCAAATGTAGCCCCTTTTCCCCCACCCTATGGGAGATGGCATCATTACTGGTGTATTCTGTGATGCAGTTGCATACCTGGTAAGCAGGAGGCAGGAGATCTCCGCGGTGGTGTGGGGAGGACATCAGGACAGGCTCACGGTGGTTCCAATGGTAACAGTGCCTCCAATCCAAGAGGATCCTGAGGCTTCCAGTATGAACCTCAAGGACACTTCTTCTTGATGAACAGTTCAATCATAACACCAGATAGGGTATATCTGGGTTTATTGGTACATGCATGTTGGTATATACAGGTCACAGCCCCTGAATGCGGTACCCAGACATTAGGCCTTGACTATACTCTTTGTAGATACCTTACTCCCTCATGGGTCAACGCCTCAGCCTGCTCCCTCTGGGGAGAGGCTCTCTTCTGTGTCTGTACACTCTGAAGTACAACCCAGAACTACTACTCCCTCTAATCCTTACTCTAATTTATAGAGAAGAAACCCCCCTCCTTCCCTGGGGAGTGGCTAGTAAGCCGGCCTACATACTGTCATAGACCCCCTTACAATAGCAGGCTAATCCTGAACTTTATTGAACGTACACACTGAACAATATAACAGACCCAGCATAGTCTAACACTGCCCACATTTTAATGGGACTTACAGTGTTGGGCCAAGAAATCAGTAGTCCTAGAGGACTTGGCTACACATGCAAACAAAAGATCATCAGATTTGTTATCTGAAAAGATTACTATTGAATAGAAATAACACCACACCGTGTCCCCAGAGAGACACAATCACAGCAAATGTTATCTAAAGAGCTGATAAAAAGGTCTACATAACTAAGGAACTTTAAAGGGGCATTTCCCCTTGCCCGCTTTTATTTATTTTTAATTGATGCTGCAGTTCCTTGCCCTTACAGCAGTGCAATTATCCAAGCTGCCGATCGATCCGTTCTCCCCAATGTACTGTACTGCTGAACATGCTGGCACGTTATAAATAAATGATAATAATGTACATTTGCACAGCTTTATTGCTGTATATTACACAAAGCAATTGGACCAAATGTTTTGTTTAGTTTCTATAGCACCTCGCAGATTTCAGCTTTTTTTTACCAGGGAAAAGAAGGCAAAGGGGAAAATCAGTGATGTGTGTTCCAGGGAAGGATCAAACCCACAAACGTGTATACTCAACACACCAACACTTTACCCACGACCCTGCTCCTTGTGCAATCAACTCTCTGGTTGAATTCTTGGCACCATAAGTAGCTCTGATCTGCATGGCAGCCTCTAGTGGCAAAATCATTGTTATGAAATGACGGGCGGCTGAAGTCGGGGCACTGGGAGATAAAGTGATTTCCCCGAGATAACACAACATGAGAGTGTGCGCAGCTGGAACTGAACTCACAAAGCTTGTTCATTCATGCCTGACGCCACCTACCTGGACAGATGCTCGAGCAGGATAACATTGTACTTTATTTTTGCTTGGTCTGATACATCTTCTTTTTTTTTTTAACCGCTTAAGCGCCAGTGGAGCCAGTGACACATATTGCAAAGCAGGACTCTGGTACACGGGGGTGTGTGTGTGTGTGGGGGGGGGAAGAATCCCCTTCTTTGGTTTCTAAAATCCTCCTATCCAATGGCTCAAACCAAGCCTAATGCTTCTACAGAAGATTGCCTTGATTCCTTCAGAGGAGACGAGCATCTAAGGAGTTTGTAAATGTGTTTTAATTAAGATTCTGCTAAATTTTAACAGGCACCAACTCGAAAAACAAAGCAGCTGAATAATTAACTTTGATGAGAGCAGATGCTGCTCTAATGACAACCTGTTACCGCTCAAGTGCATCGTTATTAGGTTGATTGCAGTTTTAGAGATGTCCAGATCTCTGTAGGAAATGTAGGGTTGTGCTCGTGTTCCTGGAAGACCGTCCCACTTTTCTTTAGCAACCTCCGGCTTGCTACCGAAATTCAGACATTAAAACAGTACCAATGAAGTATTAAAATAAATAATGGTATAATTTGGCATTTATTTATGTAGGGTTTATAATGTATTAGTTTAATAAATTATATCACAGGGGGATGTTTTAGAACATATATTATCTCAAGTTTCACATTAGTTGCCCTCATAGATTTCAATGGGATTATCCTCTTACCCACTTCAGATGCCCCAACAGGCTTTAAGGGATCATCTTCTAAGCTCCATGAGCCTTCAATGGCAGGACCCTCTACACACCAATCAGCAATGGACTTTAATGGGATCATTCTCTAACACAGCTCAGTTTCCACAATGGACTTTAATAGGATAATTCTTTTGCATGTCAATTTCCCCTATAGACTTCAATGGGAATGTCCTCTTACACACGTTATTTCCCTGCATTGACTTCAATGAGACTTCCCTCTTAAAAGTCAGGATCCCCCCCTTACACATGTCAGCTGCACGTCTAAACATTTACAGTGTTAGGAGTATAAAGTCAGGATCAGCCGCCTGCCTCGGCAGACTTCCCAATGACCTCACGCCGGAAAACGAGAACTCTCACTCAGAGACAGATGGAGGGGGGGAGGGGGAGTTTTCAGCAGGACCATTTGACCCAGGCCCAGAGGGGCCCCCAACACTTATTCTAATGGTTCAATAGATTTATTCTAATATATGTAACAAATATCCACTGGCGCAAATAAGCACCGATCTACAGTAAAAGGGGAAGTGAGGGTTGGACTATGTAGAGATAGAGAAGAGATAGAGATGATCACTTATTGTCTGTGGCTGAAAAATGTAATTTTATTGTTAAATCGGTGGAGTTTGGTTGCATTTTTGAACAAAGGTAACTGAGAATAGCGACAGGCACTCTCTTATTACTTACCCACCATACAGGTGCTATGTATAGTGGATGAAGAACGCGTCAAGGTGGCGCTCAACGCTACCAGTGCAAATAGTCCGACTGACAGTGCTTAAATTATTACGTGATAAATAAGTGCACAATAAATTGGACTCATTAAATAACAGCCCTTACAACAGTGTTAATATACCAGGGGTGCAAAATAAGTGAACAGTGCACAATAGGAATAATCATGTAAATAGTATACTCCTCCACTCGGACTTTTATAGAGATAAGTTTCGTTTATCTCTCCCAGACTTGTTCTATAAAAACAGGGGGACTACATCCAAGAAGAAAGGGAAACAGAAAACACGACATACAGTAGAGCAGTATTGCTGGTACAGTGAACAAGCTGAGCAACACAGGATTCTTCAATGGTTATACTCACAGGTGAGTAAGCTATTCGGGCAAATTACAAATCAGTGGCAGGGTGGTAGAGTAGATGTGGTATCCTATGGTCCTGGTGAACTCAGGAGAAAAAGGAAATATGATAGTGCAGACGGAATGGATAGTAGAAATATAACTTTATAATATTTTTTTTAAAAAAACTCCAGAATTGAGGTTTACAGGATAAAAAATTCTTTCAAGCATAAAACAGAATATGGCAACGACTCCCGCAGGTCGGGGGAGTCACGATCTCACCACTCCTCTCAGGTCTGTCGCATCCGGCAGCGTCACTTCCGGTGACGGTTACGGAAGGTATAGTGGGTAAGTATTGTAAATGTGGAAAAATTCGACTTCGGGTTTTTAATGGATCTTCACCTGTCAGACCCCCATGAATTAGAATTTTTTTTGATATGCCGTCCGTCTTTCTGTCTGTCTGTATCCACAATAACTGCCGTTAAAATTGACCAATTTACTTAAAATTTGGTGTGGGGGGTTCTTATTCCCAAGGGACTTTTGAGGATTTAACTGACAAATGAATAAAAGCCTCAGCAAAAAATGACAACAGAAATATGCTAAGGAAATTTCACACGAAATATGCGATGAACTTGTTTTTATGAAGAAAACTTACAGAATAAACTTTAATTCACAACCAACTCCAGCCAATTTGTTACAGAACTTATTGGAAATTAATTTAATTGAGTTGCTTCCAAATATGTCTGTAGCACTTAGAATTTATTTGAGTCTACCCACTACTTTTGCTTCTGCCGAAAGTAGTTTTAGCGTTAGGAAGAGAGGGAAGAATTTTAACAGATCTGCAATGTTTCCAGAAAGGATAAATGGACTATCAATTCTTCACATAAATTCTGATGCTGACAATAGATTTTTCAACGATGTTAAAGAAATTTGGAAAAAATAAACCTCGAAAAGCATTTTTTTTAAATAATTTTAATTTGGTTAAATTTTCAATTCGGGTAATGTTATACAGATCATCAAATGATATCTCAAATAAATGTCAATTATATTTAAATTGTGAAGCATTGTAATCGGTTATGTAAATGACCTGGGAGACTGCGAGGGAGCCCTTCTTCACTCCAAGTGCCCAGAACCCCACATAAATAACACACAAATAAGGACAAGACAAGGTCTGAAGGTACAAGGCCGTGGATTTTTATTTAACTATTAAATAATTGGTAAGGGCTACCCCTGCCAGAGCGCTCGCTCAAAGGGTTAAAGGTCAAAGGTTCTTGAACCGATAACCCATGACACCCAAGCCGGGTTGGCCCCGCCCACTCGCCACTTCCAGCCCCGCTGGGGTTTACCAAGTATGGAGTACCTTCTGGCAAAGATAAGCACACTTACCCCCCCGAAGGAAAAAAATATAGTGTTTGCAGCGCTAATGCTAAAAAGTAAAATTATTAATGATAATACTACAGTGACTACTAGAAACTTTACCGTGAGAGTGAGGCTGCCAAGGCAAAAATGACCAACACAGATCAAACAATACTAACAATAAAAAACAAACAGCCGGCGCCTATGATAAAATAACACAGTGAATAATCTGACCAGTTGGAGATTCAATCACGGATACCAAACAGTCCTTGGAAGGATCTTGACTGATGTCTCATAGCACAGACAGACATAAAAGACAAAAAAAGACAAGGAAAAAGATCATAGTGTAACCCTAAAAAAAATAAACTTCATACATATACAAAGAATAACCTAATAGCTATTACAATTTAATAAAACAATGTAAATGCAAGTAAAAAAGACAAACAATTGCCAATAGTAGCTTGGGACATGGATAGAACAAGTGCATCCGATAGGATTAAAATTGGAATCCTACTTACAGCTATGCTGAAATAACAGGCCCATAGAACAGGTGTCCTTCCTCCTCATGTATGAAAACCTCTAGGGCAACGTCTCACGAGTCCTCTGGAGCTCCGTGCTGATCAGACAGGCACCACTGCTGGGCTCACAGACCCGCTGGTCACGCGGTAGCGGATGACGTCACTGAACAGCGCGAAGGCGCCAAAAAGGTCCTGGAAGCCAATACAGCCAATACAGCTCTTGGCATTCGAATGACAGCTCTATGGGGGGATGAGCTATTACAGTCCAAGTCCACAAGTGTAAATGTAACCACCCTACGCGTTTCGTGATGGAAGTCACTTCGTCAGTTGCCCCTTGAGAAAGGGCAGTGCATGCCCGAAAGAAAAAAAATACTCAGTGAGAAAGGGCAGTGCATGCCCGAAACGCGTGGGAGGAGGTTGCTCTATTTTTGTTTCTCCTGAGTGTTCATTTTTAATGTGATTAGAATAAACTTCAGTTTTATTTTTACCTGGTGAGTCCCTGGTTTTTGAGAGGCAGCGGCATCGATCATTTCTACTTCTCTGGTTAATATTAATAGCTTGCGAGCTATGCATTAACCTTAGTCCCATATGCAGGTCACGTGCTTACAGGTGTGCCGTACTTGACAACTTACCTCCCCTCTTTCAAGTCACTTCAGTCCTTATTCTCATACTTCTTATTTGTTATTTGCTTATTTTTTTGCTTCATAACCTCCCTCGCCCCCTCTCCCCCCCCCCACCAGTCCCCTGACCACATCACCCAAGCCCTAGGGGAGAGAGGTCAGGAGGCCAACACGAAGGTGAGAGGGGAACCTGGTCCCCCGGTCATGGTCACCCTTCGCTTAGGGCTCAAGGCAGCTTTAAAGTTTCCTCTGATAAATGGTGAAAAACCATCTGTGTTTTTTTTAGTTTTATTAATTTTATCCATATATTTATATGACTGTCATAGTGGGGTGGGGACCCACACGTGACTGGCCGGGCCCCATCTCACCTCTCTCAGGCCCTGCTCTCACCCATATGTCAGAATCATTAGCCTGAGATGTGTGCTACTTTTGTTGAGACATACACATGCTGTCATCTATCCTCTGATGTATTTCTCTACTTCTTCCACACTCCCTGTAGGGAGACAAACATCAAGTGAGGCTTAAAATGTGATAAGAAGCTAATGATGCATATGTTTACAGATGTGCATCCTGCATCCCCATCAGGCTGCCATGGAGAGAGAAAGTGGGCGAGAATGTTTAACCCTTGTTTTGCCAATCTCTATACACAAAGGTAGGAAGTCGCTTTATTGTGAAGTGGAGTGTTGCTGGCTCCATGGTGCCAACAGCCAAAGGTCACTCTACACGGACATAATGCTGCCATATCTTTATATTTAAACTCTCTTTAGAAATGTAGTTATTTTTTTAATTATTGTATCATTATTTTGTTGAGATGTATAGCATGAAGAACCAGAAGTTGCTGTATGGAAAAAGACAGTTCTTCTTTGTTATTTGACAAGAGCAGCAGCAGCAAGGGCAAAGCAAAAGTGGCAAGTGCAAAGCATCTCAGATGCATCTCAGATAGCGGCTTATTTAAATTCACAGGTCAGGTGGAAGGTAAGAAGGGGTTTTCTTAGGAAAGCTGATTTAAACTAGTATAATTGAATCAACAAAATGTTTGGGGATTCGGTCAATTTGCAGGATCAAAAAATGGCTACTGCTCAATTTTCTGTATGCAAAATTCACCAATACATGCAAACATTTGCCATTTTTTAATGCTATATTTTGACAATGTACTCTGTAGATAATGCATTTGTGAGCCTTTGACATGATGAGAAATGGGAAACAGCGTTGGGGCTGTTGTGATGCATTTATTTTATTGAAGTTTATGGCCTTGAATCAATATGCTATGAAGCCATATTTTGTATGTTTCAGAAGAGTTCAGCTCTATTCAAATGAGTGGGACTTAAGTCTTCTCGAGAATGGTAATGTATCTTCACAGCAATATAGACTTGCACAAATGACGAATATTGTACTTCTACTGCTCAAATGTTGCACCTGAAGTATAACATGAAAGACCCTACAGTACCTTATTATGTAACAATGACACTAGTTCATCTCTTCAACTTGTGGTTGGGACATATTCAAGTAATTATATATGCAGAAATGTGCAAAGGCAAACATTTGGATGCCGTTTTCATGACAAAAGCGGTCTTTCTTGGGCATACTGTATGATGGGGCCAAACCGTTAGTCCTTTGTCTTTCCATCTGAGTCTCTAAACAGGATTGGCAAAAACCTTAAACATGTTTGTGATACATTTGTACATCTTTACACAGCATATTGAATACGGGCTTATGATGTTAAAATTAATACAGCTTCCTTCCAAAGGGTGAAACTTGACAAGTCTTAATGCTGCTAATACACAGATACAAAGAAAGAATACGAAGCACCCTACACATAAATGCAAACATTTAGTGTGGGCTCTCTGCCCTGAAGAGCTTACAATCTAAGCTGACAAATGGTAGACAGAGAGCCATATGTACTAAGCAGTCTTCCAATGCCTTACGGTCTATTCAACTCAATGGGTGGGTGTCAATGAGGAGGGTGAGTTATGGCAAAAGACTGCTTAGTAAACATGGTCCAATATGTCTCTATTGTTTCCGAGATGAATTCAGTACGAAAGAGATATATGCTGCTCCCTACTCAAAATGGAATGGTTTGAAAAACCACAATTTGCAGCTTGAAGCTTTTTTTTGCACTGCGACCAGTCTACAAAAGAATATTCCTAAGGCCAGTCAAAAATAAAGTGAGGAGGAATCCTTTTCGGAATGTATAATTAATGGCCGAGGATGGGGTGGAGCGGGTTAGAGTTTGAAATAAGCTCCTCTTAATGATACATTTATAGCCCACTGTGGTTTTCTAGGTATCCTTTTAGATATTAAAAAGCAAATGGAGGGTTTCACTTCTGAAGCCAGAAATACACAGTGTGAACATTTAGAGCAGCCGGAAAGGAAGAATAGAAAAAGAAAAATAGGAGAAACGTCATGTATTTATAATATGTGTGCTCTTTCAATACCCTTTCGCAATGAGACCCCTCTGGCAGTGGAGGGGTTAATCATGCAGCCCTGCTTACAAATAGCCTTTTTTTATTTTCATTTAAATGAGGGGATTTTGTTGAGAAATTATCCAATGATATTCATTATATCTGCTTTAGAACTCAGCCTTAATATTTCTAGATACTTTAAATGAAAATGAAAAAAAAAAACTACACAGCAATTCTTTTGCTGTATTTCCTCTTACATCTTCTGCTGGAAAGCGGGTCTGTGCATCTACTTCTCTTTTCCTAACTCCAGAAACCAGCCCCTTATACTAAAGTTACCTTTGCTCTGAAAACCTTCCTGTTGAAATGACTGGGATCCTGTGGGAATTGACCCCAGGGCATCCTACTGCTGAATTAAGAATTACACCCCTCCCCACAGCCAAGATTATCAGGGCAGCTCCACAGCAATGCAGCCACCTCCGGAGCGGAATCGTGGGAGTATAATCTCCAGGACACTACGCTGAATGATACCAACCAAGTGAGACCGGCGGAGAAGGTTCGAGTCCCATTAATTTGAATGGAGCTGAACTCTTCTCCAGCCCTGGGAAGGTGTCTTCACAGTACATCGAATAATGGCCATAGCTCCTTACCATTATGTTTTTGTAGAAACAGCAAAAACATAACTCATACCTTCGTTACTGCAATAAATAATCCATCTTTCAATAACTCAGTGGCGTAAAAGAAATATGAATCCCCTCCCAGAACACATTCCTGCCCCATTCCTAACAACTTCACAGCCACTATAGCCAGTTTCTGGTTAATTGCTCTTTAAATAAAAAGGTGTTGAACTGAGCTCCTGGATCCGTATATGTAGCATAGGAGGCAGGTATGGGCCCTAGTAGAGTATACACTGATAGGCTGCGGGCGGTTTTAATCTTCACTGGGTAGTACAATGATGCTGTTCCATTCCTATTTGCATGGCTGTAACACTTCCAGTCCATCCCTAATTAATGAGCACTAGCATTTACTGATAAAGGGAGGGACAGCTCTATCTGTTATGCCGTTCCAGATCATTCTTGGCTAATAGCATTATCATCCACAATTTGTTTTATGCCTTTTGTACCATGCAGCTGATGGCTCCGTTTGTTTGGCCTCATTGTTAAAGCAATAAATGACGAAGATAGTTAGGGGCCCTTCCTCTGATATGGATCAGATCAAAGTGTAATGGATCACAGGGGCAGAACACCCTTCCCACCCCCTATTATTAGGCAGGTTTGTGCAAAAACATGATACTCATCCAAATATCAGAGGGGGTCCTAAAACCTCATGTCACAGCCCATCCCTCCCCTGCGCCAGCTACGAGACATGTGGTTAACACATTTCTTACATTTGGTGAAGCGGGAGCAGAAAATGATGTATTAAAGTAAATGTGACTTCCCGATTGATAGATCCCTAAAAGTACAATCTTGTCTCAATGATCATTAACTATCCTGTAAGAGAGGAATGAATTGCCGCTGACTTGTCTTACTGTGCCGACTGCAAGCGCTTTCTTGTTTTTTTGATGTCTTATTTCTGTTTTTGCAGTATTCATATTAAAAAGAAAAGAAAAAAAAACCTTCTTGGAGCCACTAAATAGTTAATGCAACTACAACAACATGCAATAATTCAGCTGAATACGCTGCACTTCACCGTGAATCAACGCATCCAGTGCCCTAAGGCACCATGTCCATGCCATCTGGCAGGTCCCAGCCAACAGAACCAGGCTTTCATTGTGCATGCTTTGATATTGCCTTTAGTTTAGTTTTAACTAGAATAAAAACTATCCAACAGAGACATTATTTGGTGTAACAGTGAGTGGTCGGTGGCTTTCTGTACATTGATTTTTTATATTTTTTTGTAAATAAAATATATGAATGATACTAATTTGAGTTTTCTGCATAGCGAGTGCCCGTGAAAATAACCCGGGTTTTGGTCTAGTGCCATATTGTTGATTTAACCCCTTTAGTTTTAGATGGGCCAGCAGTGCTGAAGAGTTAAAGCCAAAGTATCAGCTGCTTAGCAATATGGTATTAGTAAGATGGTGTAATCAATTACTTTTGGTGATTGCAGTGTTAACTGGTTGTGTACTGTACCTCACTCCCCCTTGGTGCTAGCAAGTTTTAACTACACCTTTCCACTACCGGGTTAAGCTATTTCCTTTGTGTTGTGGAAAGGGGAGTAATAATGGTTAATTGTATAATGTTACTGAGTATCTTAATACACTACAGTGTTCCCTATTCACGTTCCTCCCGAAGCAAATTGAGAGTGGGATCCCTGGCATATAGATTTTGCACACTGGAGCTCCCCTCTTCCCTACACTGGGGGTGAGAAGGGCTGATTTGTGTAGAGAAGACATTAGGTGTAGATCATCAGCTGTTCTTGAGTGTGGAGATTCCGTGTTATGTTGGTCTCCATTCTTTAGACCACAGGGTTTTAACCTGTGATCCATGTCAGGTGGTCATCATTCACCTTCTAGAAATCATTCCTTATTGCCTGGAGCCTGGAGACTTTACTACTACATGACTGTCAGGAGGTCAGCGCAATATGTTCTTGACAGGTTGCTTTCTCCAGCCCATGTCAATTAATCTTGAGATTCCGTCATCCCTCGATATACGGCAACTTAATATACGGAATTTCGCCATAACGGAATTGACAAATTAGGGAAGAAATTCGATATACAGAATGAAAACTCCTAGTGACGGAATTTTGAATCTCTAATGTAGAGGTGCTCAATCTTTTCCCTCTGCGCCCCCCTATCTGCACTCCACCCCTTCTCGTGCCCCCCTCTTTACCATGTCTCAGGCGTCAAATGACGCAGCGGGGTCATATGACGTCATGTTGCCATGGCAATGGGACATCCCGTGACCCGCGGCGTCATTTGATGCTGCATTGAAATGGTGAAGCGTCACCGGAGACAAGGTAAGTGAGGTTGCAGAGGCCTCACGCGATCCCCCTGCATTTAATTTAAATGCCTTGGGGAAGAGCGCGGGGCCTCTGCAACCTCCGCACCCCTCTGAAATATCTCGCGCCCCGCAGTTTGCGCACCCCTGCTCTAATGTATACATTTTGGTGGGTCGGGGGGAGAAATCATAAAATGCTCGGTCTGTCATTCGCCCTAGCCCAATTCATGTTTCTCTAGGTCATTTGTGCGCACTTTTCATACTGAACTGGTTTCCCCACACTCTTCATTTTGACAATTATTATTAATAATTTATTATGCACTTATCGATTTCCCAATAAATCTGTGTTTACAAAGGTTTGCTGCATTCTTAAGTGTGATTTTATTACGTCTTGGGGCTGAATTTATTTTACGTAAGAACACATCTCCAGTTATATAATGGAAGTCAATGGGAAAATAGGGTACGGTATAATGAATTTCACTTTATGGACAACTTTGCAGGAACGTATCTGTTCCGTATTGTGAGGGATTCCTGTATATATGAAAGGAGGTGGTCCTGCATAGGATTATTATATACTGCGGGTTTTTACTCATGCTCCGTACTGCTTCATGTGGCAGCATAGTACCGATGATCGGTGAAGTCCCTTTAAATGATAAAAGTTTGAAGTTACATTAGTGGAAGGGTAAAAGGACAGAGGCCATTCTAAGCCTGAACTGGGGCACAGAACAGCTTGTGAGCCATTACTGCCCTGAAATGCCAACTAGAATTAAAAAAAACATCAGGTATCTAGAAAAGAAACAGCTATTGTCTGGGTAGAAATGGCTTGTCCCCTGCTCTAGGAAACACACTAATGTGATGTCTTTTCTTACTCGCTGCCCTGCAAAGATCCAGGGAGCCGAATACTCCATGGCAGGCTGCCATGCTTGTTTTCATTTATCTGCCTCCAAACGCCATTTCAAAAAGTGCAAAAGCGTGTTGTTGACGGAGTGAATTGTTTATAGCATAATTGAGTGTTTTGGTGCATCCCACATCAGAATAAAAAGGGAGAAGGGAGAGTGATGGGGGTGAGGGAGTCTGCAGCTGCATCTACTTGAGTCCTTTGTCTAATTGACAGCTAGGGGCATCACAAAACATATTGTCTGCACTGCATTGTGCTCTGCTATGTCGTAGGATAAACAGAGACTTGGGCTGTATTAAGTGGAAAAGCTTTTGGAAAAGAACCATTTTTATGTATTTGCTTCAACAATCAGTATAGACCGCGTGGCCATTAATGGTGCCTCTAGAAAATATTTTTTTTTTTTTAAGACAGGAAAGCAATGCATTTCTAAAATATGTAGTATGCTTATTGTTTCATCTGAGACATCTGATCAGGCACATTTAATAATTAGGCTGCGAAAAAATCCCTCATAAATGTAAATGGCAGTCACAGTCTGAAAAACAGACAAGCAAATGTCTGCGCCAGTATTACACAATCGTAGCTAAAAATCAACAGAAACAGCACAAAGAACGTGTATTTTTTAATTGTGCCATTTATATATGATATTTGAGCTTTTTTTTAGAACATCATTAATTGTAGCTCATGGGGCTGGCTGTGCTTTGCTAAGAATAGGTGGTGCTCAATTTCCGTCCTCAATTGGCAAGGGCTACCAACAAGGGCAGATTATCAGAGCAATACATACAGTGTATCTAAGCAAGTTGTCTTCATGATAATCAGGGCCAGGCTAATATGTTAAGCACGAGTTAGAGAAATCCTAAAAATCTGGTGTGATAAAGCCCTTCAGGATGGAAATCAGGGCCTCAAACAGGGGGGGGGGGGGGCAGACCTGGCCCAACGTGAGTCAAGGGCCTTTGCCTGCCTTCCTGCATCCCTAACAGTGTAGGGCCCAATCCGCGGGCAACCGGCAGGCCCTTCAGATCTCCCTTAGGCCCATCCTCTGACCTATGCCAGGCACCTCCGGCAGGCACTCCGCAGGACTTCCGATGCACAACTTGGCTCTGGGATCCCCCCTCTGCTGCTGCCCTCCCTGCACCAGAGGCCCATACCTTCTTCCCCCTCCTCCTCCCCCACTTCAGGTCCATGGTTTCCTCCCCCACAGGCCCATACAGTTTCCCCTCCTCCCAGGGGCCATACATTGTTCCCTCCCTCCGGGTCCATACCTTTCTTCCCTCTTCCCCCAGGCCCATACATCCCCCCCCCCAAACCCATACTTTCTTCTACCCTTTCCTCAACCCCCCTCAGGCCCATTAATTCTTCTCCCCCACCCCATACATTATTTTTCCCCCTTCCCCATCTCCTTCTCGCCCCTTCCTCTTTCCCCTGCCCCCCTCCAGTTTGGGGTGGGAGGGCCTGCTCCTTACATTTGTCCTGGGAACAAATATTTCTGTTGGTGTCCCTGACTGAACTTAAGCACCACTGGCGCCATCTCTCTAGCAAATGCGTTTTTTTTAACACAGGAAAGCAAAACACTCATAAAATATTTAGTACGCTCATTGTTTCATCTGAGAAATCTAATTAGGTTGTGAAAAAATCTCCATAGAAATGGCTGTCATGGGATACCAACCTCTCCCTCTCCCCCTGGCGGTGGCTCTGTGTGTCAGACTGGGTGTGTCAGTGTGTATCATTGACACACAAACTCCTTCTCCCCCCCCCCCCCACCCGCCAAAAAAGTTAGCTGCACCTCGCTCTAAACAACCTCCCCCCCCCATGCAAGGCTCCCCCGCTGTTCGCTCGCTTCCTGTCCTCCCCCACCGGACTAAGCAGCTCAGTACTGACTGAGCTGTCAGTCACCATTACGAACGGCAGCAGTTCAACCTATCCTGCTTAGCGCTCATGCTAACAAAACAGGATAGGTTGCACTGTTGCCGCTCATGGCAGTGACTGACAGGCCAGTCAGAGCTCTGCCTCAACATAGGCGCTAGGATTACATATTGGTCTCTAGTAGTTTTTTGTGTAAGTTTTCTGCATGTTCTCAGTATTGAAACCATTACGCTTGAGCTGCCATTTAACATGTTTCAGAGAAAAAGAAGAAAATATTGGGGCGCAAATGATGAAATAAACTTTATAAAGCATATAAAGCATTCAATAAAAAGAGCAATAACACTGAGCAATAAATAGTTGTGCACTCACACAAATGAAATAAAAATGGGTTATATTCGACTGTAAGAAACTCTCAGGTCTCTCTCCTACTGCATTCACCGTCAGCTGAACTCCAACTGTCGAGGGACTGTGTTTCCTGGGTGACCGCTGGACATTCTTGTGGTCCCTAGGTTGAGATACGTAGCCGCTTGGAGGTTGCAGACTCCTGCTTGCTGGCAGCAGTCGCAGCTCTGCTCCACGGCTGTCCCTTCCGAACGGTGTTTTCAGTGTCCTCCGTCTTGTGCGGTGATGCACGGCCCTCCCGGCTCCTCTCGGATCTGACCTAATGAAACAGGAAGTGATTCGTCACCCATCAGTGCTCCAGCTCCCAAGTAGAGATCACTTGTCCACATGTTTGCCTAAGAAAATAGTATAAAATATATTAAAGAAAAATATTTACAACTACGACACAACAAATCTGTCAACTCCACAAAGATCAAAGTAGATATAATAGAACTAAAAGTCGAAGACTACAGTATGTGTGGCTACTGGCTAGCAAGAATCAATGGATGTGAACCTTCCAAATGAAATAAATAGAATTTAGATGGGATAGAGCACATTTGGAAGAAACAAGGCAATCTTTCAAGGGAACCTTCCATTGTGTCTCAAAAGGAAAGTCTGCAACAATTGTATCCTGTCTGTGCTCCTGTGTAGATGTGAAACTTGGACCCTAAATGCAAAGATAGTTCAGAAGCTTCCTATAACTTAAAGTATGCAGAGTTGCATGTTGGGTATTACCTGAAGTGACAGACTGAAGTGGTTCGAAATCAAACAAAAGTCTATGACCACATCATAAGGTCCTCTAGGTGCTGGAACAGTGCAGTAGGGGACCTTTCCAGCTCTCAGAGAGGTAATCCCCTAGAGTAGCCAGCAGCACCTGCTGCCTAATTGAGAAGGCTGAACACCTGATTACTCATGCAGTTTTGAATGAGGAAGTGTTTTAAAAGAGTGAAACTGCCATGCACAGAGGGACTGTTTTCCCCAGAGAAGGGGGGAGATAGAAGAGCTCCCCAGCTGCAGAAGCTGGTTACAGCGGAATCTACAGAGGAGAGTTTCTCTGGGCTTATCTGGGGCCAAGTTCCCCATAGAAGGAAAGGACAACAAAGCTGTGCTGAAGCAGGGACGTCTGCTCTGGAGGACTTACAAACAGATAAGCAAAAACCCTTTGTTATTGGCGTGAGCAAAGACTGTGTAGATTGTTGCATATGCCAGGGCATATTTTGGCTAGGGAACCAGCTTAGCTAGCCATGCAGTTAGTGAGGGCGAAAGCTACGGTGTAGTTAGCTTTCCCTAAAGGAAATAGGAGTTTATTTTATTATTTGTTTTTTTTAAAGGGACGGTGGGCCTGTTGGTATATGATTTGATCCCTGTAAATAAACCCATGCATAGAAAATACAGTGTTCCCAGCCTTAAATTGGGATAAAAGAGACTGAAACATGGTGTGGGCATCCCAAAATATATATAATATATATATATATAATCTCTATCATACAATACCAGCAGTGTAGATGGCAAAGAGGTGACAGTACTCAGTAATATAACCAAAATAAGTTGGATAAGAAGTATAGTACACAGATCCAACATTTCGATCCACACTTGGGGATCTTCATCAGGGGAAGGGGTACAGTGAACCAGAGACAGTGAGTGACTAATATACAGTACCCTAACCCACATGCAACTGAACACACCCAACAGTTAAGCAATCAAACAAAATGCTCTAAAATACAGGTGAGTATACTGGTCCTGCAGCAACTCCCCTTTGCCATCTACAGTGCTAGTATTGTATGATATATATGGCCGTTGTAGTGGAACACACTTATAGTATTTTTGGGGAAGTGCTGACAAAGTAATAAAATGAAAAACCTGACCAGCTCTAACCAGTGAAGGATTAATTACATTTTACCCACACACAACAAAAGAAATGTATGCTTTAATTGCTGAGAGGAATAACAAAGCTTAACACATACATATTCTTTTTATTGTACCTGTTAAGTCCTACTAAGAACCTAGCCTATTAAAGATGATTTTTATTGAGAATCTTCGGAGTGCTAAACATGATTGTAAAACTGTGGAGATAAGAGAAGCGGCAACAGTGGAACAGACTTGTAAGCGAGTGCAATTTGTGGGAGTTGGCACAATGCACGGGGGTTGAAGTGACTGGGTATAAGTGCCATAAACATGGCAGGGTACTGTATATCAGGTGGAGACATCCCAGTGATCGTAAATTCTCCTGTAAAAAAAAAAGAGAAGTTTATGATGCTTTACAAAATAACTATAATTGGGGTGCAGACCCCAAGAGGACCCCATCTTCTGGTGACGTAGTAATAGAAGAACCAGGAAAGCGTTTACATACATCATGTCACTAATTCACATGTCAATTTTATCACTGACCTCAGGGACTCAGATCTGTAGCCCCAATAAGGTTTATATCCCGTGAACCATTTGACATTAGGATTTAAAGCAGCACCATTTGCTTGCATTATATTTTGTTTATGTCAAGAGATCTCTTCTAGCCCTTTCCAAGGCTGTTTTATCTGTTTTAATCTGATGTTTCGTTCAGGAGATATATGACTTGTACAGGAGGAGGAGGTGGGGGAGGGGTTAAAAGGAAGCTCTCCACAGAGCCCATTGCAGTGTATACAGTTGGTCACCATGGTAATTTCAGAAGCTACAGATGAAGAATATCATGGTTTTTTTTTTACACTACAAAAAACTTTATTGTAAGAAAAAGAGCAGGACATGCACTGGGGGGCAAGATGCTAACATTATATGTGTTAACCTTACATAGGCTTCTGGGGGGGATTTAATTTTAGCTGATGAATTTGTTTTGTGGACTTGACATTTTTCACTTAGCCATTCTTGTGCTAGAGGTATAAAAATGTATTAACTCCAGTCCTCAAGGGCCACCAACAGGTCAGCTTTTGAGGATATCCCTGCTTCAGCACCGGTGGCTCAAACAGTGGCTCAGTCTTTGACTGCGCCACTGATAGAGCCACCTGCGCTGAAGCAGGGATATCCTGAAAACCTTACCTGTTGGTGGCCCTTGAGAACTGGAGATGGCCACCCTCTCCTAGTACTTTCTCACTCCCCGTAATTTCACTTATTACCACTAAAATGGAAAAGTTAAAACGATAACAATGACAATAATTTTGCTAACAATAATAACAGCTCTACTTAATATCAGGTTCTAATAAATTAACCGCGTCATATCAGTAACCTAATAGCGGGGCACATCAGGAAATAATAGTGTTACTATGTTATTGTTAATCTCACTTGGATGGTATCATACAGCGCAGTCTCCTGGAGATTATGCTCCCACGATTCCACCCCAGAGGTGGCTGCATTGCTGAGTTGAGCTGGTGTAATAATCTTGGCTGTGGCATTGGTGGTATAAGAGCTGTTCTATACAGCATGCGGCCGTGCGTTCCTATGCGAACGCGCGTGCACGTGCCGCATGCTTTTCGTGTGTATAGTGCCGGGAGCTGCAGGTAAGGTATATGTGTGTGTATGTGTATGTATGTGTGAGTATATGTGTGTGCATGGGTTGTGTGAGTGAAAGTAAGTCCTAGATAAGATTTTTTTAAAGAAAAAAACTTTATTAAATATTTTTTTTTTACCTTCTGCAAAGTTACACAACACAACACACCACACACCACACCCATCACACAAGACACACACACACACACACACACACACACACACACACACACACACACACACACACACACACACACACACACACACACACACACGCACCCGGCACTATAGAACGTGCCTATGTCTTAGTGTGCAGCAGTGAGATGTCCTGGAGTCAACTCCCAAACGATCTCTATCTTTTCTACAGGAAGACGTTTTCAGAGGAAAGGTAACTTTAGCATAAAGGGCTGTTTTATGAAGCTGCAAAAAGAGAAGTAGATGCACAGAACAGCCTTCCGGCAGATACTGTAAGAGAAAATACAGTAAGAGGATGAAAGAAATGCTGGTTAGCATGCACATAATTAAACACTAAATAATACACAAGACCCTGAAGGAAGTGTTTACCTTCCCAATTCAATATGCTGTGAAGCTGCTCCCCAGTGGCAGAGGTCAGTTTCATTCCAATGGGGAACACAACATCACAGTATATCAAATAGGGACTTATGGTTCTGGAATAAATTAGGAGGATTCTGCAAAATAATAGGGCTTTAGAGGAGAAATTATCACTCTGTTACCCTAATGTAGAACAAACGGGTTCCTCCAGGTATTCCCAACTGCCCCACAAAATCAGGGCACAAAAAAACATGACGTGCCAATTCATTTAGACAGAGAGACTTAGGGGGTAAACTCTATAGACTCCAAAGCTGCCTTACGGGCCGTTTCAGACAAAAATCCCAATTGACTTAAATAGGATTTGGGGCTGAAAATGACCCGATCAGCAGCCTCAGAGAATATAGACTTTACCATTTGGCCCTTATTCTATAAAGTGCAATAGCACACCGCACAGAAAGCCACACTGAAGTTAATGGGGCTTTCTGTGCGATAGCACTCAATCTCTGCTCTCACACTATACAGAATAAGGGCCTAAGAAGCCCAATTGTTCTCATCTGTTATCAACTTTGGAGATCAACATTTCTATGTGTTATTGCAAAGGGCTTAGAGTTGGTTTGTTGCAGTTTGTGTATTTTCAGCAGTATTTAAACCCACAATAAAAACAGCATCACTTAATAATAACTTTATGTCATATAGTGCTCTTCTCCCAATGGGACTCACAGCACGTCACAATTACAGTATAGTGCATGGTACGCAGCACGTAGGAAGTTTTACAGACACAGTCCCTGCCCAGATGAGTTTATAATCTATGTTTTTGGTGCCTGAGGCACAGGGAGATAAAGTGACTTGCACAAGGTCCCAAGGAGCTGACATCAGAAATGAAACCAGGTTCCCCTGATTTAAACTCGGTGTCATTGTTATCAGAGTCAGTGTCTTTACTCACTGAGCCGCTTCTTCACTTAGCATGCTCATAATTAACAATGGACAAAAGAGAGAAACTGGCGCACAGTCCAATGAAGTGGGTCCCAGGAATAAACAAAATAAATTATTTATTGATGTGTAAACATCCAACAAACAGAGGAGAGCAACCTCCTACGCGTTTCGAACAGTAGTTCTTTGTCAATGAGTATATCTGTGATCAAGCATTGGAGCGCAGTTGTCACTTTAAATTCTACATGGATATCATAATTAACAATGACCTGTTAATGAAGTTGAACCACAAGGCCTTGCAGTGGGCACAGCATAGAGAGAACTCCTTCTGTTTCCTGGTGACATGAGAAAATTAAGGGGAGAAGGGGGGGGGGGGGGGGCGACGATTCTTCTGCTCCCATAAACACAAAAGCAGATTTTTGCAACAAGAAAAGAATCACTGGAGATGGCAAAAAAGGATATGTTATCAATACAAAATAGGAAGAGTAGTTTAGTAGTTGTTGTTGAGTAGTTTAGTGATAATGTCAATGCTCTTGAAGTACAGTTTGAATGCCATTGCCAGCTCTTCTTGTGACCTTGGGCAAGTCGCTTTATCTCCCTTCCAGCATGAAAATTAGGTTGTAAGCTCTTCGCAACAGGGACCAGTTACGGCTGCAAAATTGTATATACAGCGCTGTAAGTGTCAGTGCAAAATAAGAAAAAAAAATAGTATTTTTTTTGGAAATTATTATAAGGGATTACACCTCTAACTTGACCTGCAAAGGGTTAATAAGACATGCACTTTTTTTTTAATGATATTTATACTGCTTTGTGTAGCCACGGAAAATTCTCATTTCTTAAATTATTAATCTAATTGCTGAAAGCTGCAATTAAGTTTTACTGCCGAGTTTAAAAGATAATCCTTTTTTATTGACTTCCCAGCCAATAAACTGGCATATTCAAATACGAACAAATGACTTTCCGACATAGGAAACAGGAGAGGTGGTGTTTGAATGTATAGCCGCATGTGTGTTTTTATATGTGTACTTATTTTAAAAGCTGTTCATAAACTTTTTTTTACTTTAGGTCACGGCGGTGTAATGAGAAATGCTACAGGTAAAGGTTTCAGGTGAATGGAAATAACGTTGCAAATCCAGCGCTTCTAATAATGAACCGTTGCTGGCTGTTTTCCCAAAGTCACAGAGGAACACTGCATCTTTGTACTAGACACGCACAACATTGTCGTAGTGCTTTGTGAACCATGAGAATGGAGAAGAGAGAGCCATCTTATTTCCCAGGTACAATAACTCAGGTCTGCTCCCATGTGATATAGAGAAGTGCTTTAGAAGGTATATAAGTGAATAAGGACTCCACTAAAAATAGAACTCTCTCTCTGGCAGGCCCCCCTGGCAGCGAAGCGGTTAACCAGAACCAATACAGTTGCTAGAACTCTGCCTCTTATAAGCCCCTAATAAATTCAGCTGTCTGGAGGTAGGACTCCAAGTATTCCTACAGAATTCCATTATACATATGAAACACATTTGTTTTCTTTTTAAACGATTGGTACTCTACGTAATTTGAACTGGGGTTTCTCTGCAGCTGAAATGCTCCTATTTTTAGCTCCTGCGACTTCCGGTTCCCAAGATATTTACTGCTTTAGTTGACGGTTTTATCCTAGCTTCTGGGAAATTCAAAATGGCTGCCAGGTCCCGCAGGCCCATAGGAAGCTGCAAAGTCATCAGGTGGGAAGGGGTTATGTGGCGGCTTCGTATTGGTCGAGCATTTAAATATCAAGAAAGTAACACCAGCAGGTAAACTGGTAGGTGTATTGGGGTCCGGGGGGGCCCCAAATCTTTAATTAGTTCTACCCGGTGAACCCTTTTGGCTCAAGTTATGTAAAAAAAAATAATCATTGAAATTCAGCGGAAGTATTGCTTTAAAGGAGCCATTCATGCTTTTATTTATTATTATTATTTTTTTAACATAGGTTTGAGCAGGGCATTTTTGGAGCTGAACCCCATTCATTTCAGCTCTGTGGACCCCCTGCTTCCCGAGATAAAGACCTCCAAAGGGGTTTCCAGTATCTCAGCAAAGTTTAAAGCCCCCAGTCACATGGGCCAATAGGAAGCCACACCAGATGACATCACTGCTTCCTATTGGCCCGCAGGGCGCGGGAGCTTTGGAAAGCGACCATTACGTGTTCCCTGCTAGCTGAGCAGAGCGGCTAACAGCACCCCCTACGGAGTTAAGTATCTCCGGAAGCAGGGGGTCCCCGGAGCTGAAATTATCAGCTCAGGAGACCAACTGCTTCAATCCTATGTTAAAAAAAATTGCCAAATAATTCACCAGATTGGATTGACTATTTAAAAAAGGGAAAAGATGATGTTACAGTATATCCTTTAGTGGTTCCACTTTTTTGCAACTGTCTTGCTATATGGAACTAGGGTTGTAACTTGTGAGCTGGGTTGGAGCACACCACTTAGGAGAGGATACCATCTCACTGCGCTGGGATTCCTCTAGTTTGAATATGCTGGTTCAGTTTTTTGGAGTTTTTTTGGCACCGGTTTTGCATTAAGGAGACTTTTAAAGTACATCCTTTAGAATAACGGCGGTCAGCTAAAATTATCTAGGGGTCAAAAAGACTTCCAGGTCTCCCATAAAATCCTAATTATCTACATTTTTAAACATAGCAAAGCTCTGTCTGCTCCTGGGTGTTAATACTTGTGAGAGAAAGGGACCCCAATGGAGAGCACTCAAGCAGATGCACAGAGTACACTAGACAAAGGATATGTGTGTATGTTGATAAGTGATATGTACACGATAAAAACCATTTATTAGAGTCTTAACTCAGAATAAAATAAAGTTGGACGCTAGGTGCCCAAATAAGACTCAATGAAGTCAAAAAAGCGCAGCGAAAGTAAAAATTGCCAGTTCTCAAGTGTATAGTGCGGACTACTGCCCTTGATGATATATGCAGGGTAGAGTCAGATGTAATCAGTGCCTCCTAGAGACTGTGTCCGTGAGTATTTGGTCACAGGTATAGTCACTTGTGCCTATCAGTATGAGTGGTGTATATATATGTATATATCACATCACCACGTATATATAGGTAGGTGAAACCAGTGAGTAGTTAGCTGTAGTGGAATCCCAGGGGACAGACTAAAGTCACCAGTCATAGGGTAGTCTGTATCAGCAGGTCGCTGCTTTAATCCCTGGGCGAGGGGGGGGGGGGGGCCAGCATTTCAGACCACCATAGGGATTAATCAGTCAATCACTCACATACACTCACTTAAATTGTACCTAGATGCAGATATCTAGGTGGATGTATCTGCTGTACACAAGTGACCAAAGGTCCAGGTAGGTAGAAAAAATATATATTGCAGTACACAAGTAGTGTCTACATAAGTATCTCCGGAAGCAGGGGGTCCCCGGAGCTGAAATTATCAGCTCAGGAGACCAACTGCTTCAATCCTATGTTAAAAAAAATTGCCAAATAATTCACCAGATTGGATTGACTATTTAAAAAAGGGAAAAGATGATGTTACAGTATATCCTTTAGTGGTTCCATTTTTTGCAACTGTCTTGCTATATGGAACTAGGGTTGTAACTGTGAGCTGGGTTGGAGCAACCACTTAGGAGGGATACATTCACTGCGCTGGGATTCCTTAGTTTGAATATGCTGGTTCAGTTTTTTGGAGTTTTTGGCACCGGTTTTGCATTAAGGCGATTTTTAAAGTACATCCTTTAGAATAACGGCGGTCAGCTAAAATAATCTAGGGGTCAAAAAGACTTCCAGGTCTCCCATAAAATCCTAATTATCTACATTTTTAAACATAGCAAAGCTCTGTCTGCTCCTGGGTGTTATCAGGTCTGGTTTACTTCTTCCTAACTGCTACAAACAGAGCGGAATTCCGAACGATGGCAACTTCAGAACTGATATGTGCAAAAAATATCCAGATCTCTGACGAAATGTCAACATTATTTTTTCCCCGGTGGAGTATTTTACATCTGCTGCATAAAAACGGCAAGGTGTCTTTGGTAAAGATAGGCATGGTACCCTCAGAAACTGACGGGGAATTAGGGCCAGTGCTGGTCAAATTGCTGTTTCAATCCCATATTTTCCTGTTTATTTTGTTATATTTGTAGCAACGGTTTCAATACTATTTCAAAGGATGAACCCTTCCTGGTGTTTAACACAAAAACGGCTCCTTTTTGTACCTTATATATTTGTATCGTTCAGGTGTTTGAAAATCATATCTACCCTTTCATCTTGTTTCTTCCAGAACCTACAAGGAGATGTCGGGGGGCCTTCAGTCTTTCCCCCTAATATATGTGTGACATGGACCCAGCACCAGTTAGTTCCACTGTCTCCACTCTATGTTTGTCATTTCGAACAAGCTGCTTCCAGAGCTGGAAGTAGAGTGTCATTTATCAAAGTCTCCGGGCGTCCGTCTCCAACACTTCCCTGGGATGGTCCCAGTGATTATCTACACCAGGGGTCTCAAACTCAGTTTTCAAGGGCCACCAACAGGCCAGCTTTTATGGATATCCCTGCTTCAGCATGGGTGGCTCATTGAGTCACCTGCGCTGAAGCAGGGATATCCATAAAACCTGTTCTGTTGGTGGCCCTGGAGGACTGAGTTACGACCCCTGATCTACACCCTCAATTCACCGCTTAAAGCAGACGTTCCCGCCAAATGGAATATATATTTTTTTACTTTAACCCGAGGACCTATTGGGTCCCTATATATTTGTAGTTTTTTGTGCCGGTTGTGACGCACAAAAAAATACAAATATGGCAGCAGGGCGTCATGCCCACGACATCACCGATAGGAAGCCATGACATCACCGATAGGAAGCCATGACATCACCGCTAGAAATCCATGACATCACCGATAGAAATCCATGACATCACCGATAGAAATCCATAACACCATCTCCCGATTATGTTGCTAATTGTCTATTTGTCCCAGGCCAAGTCCTGACCCTGCCTTCTTTTTGTGTTTGGCAGCCACTTATTTTGCTCGTAGCTGGAGTGGGGAAACAAACAGGGAGGTGAGGAACAGATGTCACACGAACCTCCAAACAGCACCAAAGGAACCCCGGTTCAGGTACAATAAAATAATTGCCATGTGTTATGCTACTTAAAATAAAGAGGTGTTCCTCTGTTTTTACTTTAAATAAAGCTGCGTCCTTTGCAGTCTTAACTACAGTACATTCATAATTAAAAAATACATTGCTTGGTCAGATTTAAGTTTCATATATGATAGTTTCTCTGGCCCTTTGGTATTTTGATTATAATCTTCAGAATTATTTTATGAAGTACTAGGTACATTTCAGTTGTTCTTATGAAAACAACACTAGTTAGAAGACTGAGGTCTTTGTACTTGCAACGTTTGTTTTTTTTAAAGCGGCAATCCAAGCGGGCGGTTTTGGGGGGGGGGCAAATTGTTTTTAATTTTAACATAGGGTTGAACCCCATTAATTTCAGCTCCGGGGACCCCCTGCTTCCGGAGATTCTTTCCTCCATTGGGTGTGCTGGCAGCGTTGCGATCGGCTAGCAGGGTTCATGTAATAGCAGAGTTTGAAAGCTCCCGCGCCCTGAGGAGTTATGGGAACGTCATCAGGTTCAGCTTCACCCATGTGACGCGGGAGCTTTAAACTGTGCCAAGATACCGCCACCCCCTTTGCAATTCTATCGGGAAGCAGGGTTTCCCCGGAGCTCAAATTAATGGGGTTCAGCTCAGGAGATCCCCTGCTTCAATCCTATGTTCAAAAATAATAAATATAAAAAAGGGCCTGAATTGCGCCTTTAATGCACAGATTATAGTTTTTTTTAGGTGTTCTGATTGTGGCAACATCAAATATAAGAGACGTGTTAAAAATTGAAAGCAGGAGGTTTACACAAACGCAAAACCTGCGGAAGCTAAAAAAAAAATGTGTGATGATTATTAATTAATCCTATTAACTGATAGAATAACCTTTTCTAATTAACACTCCCCAGATCAAAAGTTTTTGCACATACAGTAGGGCAAAAAGCATAAGACGCTAAGACAAGCAGGATGTCAATTCTTCTGTTAGCAACAACTGAATGACACTATATAAAAATGCACAGACCCATTAATGCAAATATTATTATTTTTTGCAGGTATCTCTGTCACCCAGAGCTGAAAATATAAATTTCTATAGCTATTGAAAGAGGGCTTTGAATTGCATTTAAAAACATCTGGCCTGGCACATTTTGGTCATCGTAGCAATGGATGTGAAGGTTACGTTTTATGTTTATTAGCATCATCCAGATGGCTTTTTATGTTCTTAATATCTTTGTCCCTGACTAAGCCATGAACCTCGTGTTTGACAAACAGTAGGAAATATCCATTAGACTGGAAGCTATTTTGTAATCTTGCTGGAGGGTTAACGCCTGCGGTGCTGCAGCGGCTTGAAAACGCTTGGCGGAGCGATGCAGCGCAGGTCCCTCTAGCAAAGAAGGGGTTGATTTCTGCCTCCTGATTATTAGCACATATTGCAGTTGTTGGGAGTTTGTAGGTACGTGTAACATAACCTCATTCCGCCTATTTATAATTCTGCATTACAGCACTTATGCGAAGTTCAAACTAATGCTTTTAACTCACCGGGTGCATGCTCTCTGCAGTGTGAGTCACGCTTAACACAATATGATGGAGCTGTAGTGAAAGGGGAGCGCTCACCCATCCCACCTCTTTTAGGCTACTGGCATATTGTTCTCACTTAGCTTGTAGGAGGCATGCGAAGAATGTTCTATTTGTACTTGGGGGCAGTGGTTGAGCTTATGCATTCTGTAAGGGGGCAGTAACACTTTAGGAACATATATCTGTACTAATATGTGTTCAGCACTAATATATTAATGATTAACCTTTACAGTGCCGGGGGACCAGCGACACCAAAGGGCCACTGGATCTGCAACCTGTGACCCCTCCTGGATCATTCACATGACCCCAAATGTGGGAGACTGTATATATTACCTGTGCTCCTCCTGGTAAAAGGAATGGTCTTACATTTATGGAAAGCGAAAGAACAGATCCTGGGCTTCTACCAATTTGGGCTAAAATATACTAGTGACATGTTTACATTTAGAACCTAAGTCTGTGTAACAAAGTAGTCATTTGGTTGCATCTTTTGGTCAAAACATGATTAAAGCCGCCAACCTCATCAAGGTAATCTCTGTTTAGCAGGTAACTACACTGAATTTGTCATTTCATAATGTCCCGTGGACTATACTTTGTCAAGTATGTGAAAGTGTGCTGAGGGGGTTAAATAAATGAAGCATATACTTATTTGTGATTTAGTCCAAAGCCAGTATCAGAGTTCCCTTATTATGAAGGTGAACTGTGGGTGCACAAATACACGCGTGTGAAATATTAAAACTTACACATACAGTATATCTTCTTTCTGTCAGCCGTAGACACTCACCTGCTCTTCAGTGGCGGGTGATGTGTAGACTGACAATGAGGTGTATTATACCGTTATGCTAATTGGAGAATTGGTCGGGGTTCTATCCTGAAGGGAGGAGCCATACACCGCCAAGGAACTGCTTTGTAAAGCAGAAACCAAGTGAACCAAAAACCTTCCTACATGACCCCAAATGCCGTAAATGGAAGTGAATGGGGCTGTACATTGGTTTGGATCGTGTGGGCCATCCTGCCTGAGTGGTCAGTCCAATTTGCCCCTAGAAAGTGAGCAACTGCCCATGACGTAGATCAGCGGTGCGCAAACTGGGGGGCGGGAGATTTTTGTTCTTCGGGGGCGCGGGCAGTTGCACAGGCCCAGTGCTCTTCCCCAAGGCATTTAATTTCATGCCGGGGGATTACGTGAGGCCTCTGCAATACTCCACTTACCTTGATTCAGCCAGCTGTATGACGCGTCGCCATGGCGTGACGTCACATGACCCGTCACCATTGCAACGCTGCACCAAATGACCTCCACACGCCAGGAAGCATGGTAGGGGGGGGGGCGCAAGGCAAGGGGGGCGCAGCGCCAATAGTTTGCGCACCCCTGACGTAGATGATACTTCATAAGGGCCTATGGTGTGCCAGGTACATCATTAATGCACTGTAAAGCAGAGGTCCCCAACTCCAGTCCTCAAGGACCGCTAACAGTGCAGGATTTAAGGATAGCCTCTCACTAGCACAGGTGGCCCAATCATATTGACTGAACCACCTGTGCTCTAGCAGGGGTATCCGTAAAACCTGCACTGTTAGTGGTCCTTGAGGACTGGAGTTGGGGACCTCTGCTGTAAAGGTTAAATATCTTCTCCACCAAGATACTGTATATAGTCATTTAATTGTTATTGTGATAACAGCACAAGTGAGAACAGCATCAAACTTTCATAAGCGAACAACATTGGAAACTTGTGATATGCATGTATATATACTAAGTAAGCAATAAATAAATATACAGTATAGATAAGAGAAAAAAATGTGGGGTATTAATATGGTTAGAGTGCAGTGTTTCCTGCACAAACTCTTGTTGAACACACGGAATGTTATCCACAGAGGTCTGATAACTCCGTGCTAATATAACGGGCTGTTATCAAACTCATTAATGGCCTTTCTTTTCCGTGAGATTAACTCGAAATAAAAACAAAGCTAATTATATAAACTATGGCCTGTATATAACTCCTTCACATAGGCTTCACGTTGCCTTCAAATTAAATGATGAGAGAAAGAGTGAGTTATTGTTAACGCAAGGCCCGTTCTGTCTAGAAACAGCACGTAAGGCCTCGTCCAGGGGGGTGCTGAGCGGGCTCACGCTGGTCACGTTGCGACAATGCACGTGGCCTGCGTGAGCGGGCGGGTGCGCCTGCTCGGCGCTCAGCCGCTTGCCGAGCAAGCAAAATTGATTTTGCTGCTTGCAAGCGCGTCATGTGAGCGGTTCGCCCAATGAGGGTGATGTCATGTCTGCGCCCCCAGACGCGCGCACCTAGCCGGCCAGGAATCGCTCGGCCGAGCAGGGCGCAGCGCCAGCGAGCCTGTTTCCACCCTGGACGAGACGAGGCCTTACACTGCGTTAGTGAGCTGTGAAGAGACGCGTTAGCACTTTTACCAGGCCTTAACTAAACCTTGTTAATTCAATAACAGACCACTGTGTATCTGGGCCACAGAAACAAAAGGGAAATCAAACCCTTTCCAAGATGTCGCTCTCATTGTTTACAAACTAACTTCAAAAAGTTGTTTAAAAATACTTATCGGTGTCAGATATAAAAAAAAAAAAAGAAGAATTAATCTACCAGATGTAACCCCTTAAACATGTCACTGCCATTTGTGGACTGTTGTCTTAGCAGAGACTGATCCTTTAATTATCACTGAGGAAGTAAAGTTGCCAGGGACGGTAGCAGGACAACTGTAACAAATAACAAGGGAGATTCTTTTTCTTTTCCATAAAATTATTATCATTGAACAGAAATAGTAGCAGTTGCAAGTACACCAGACCCTGACTACAAGTTCAACTGCTTCATCCCACTGCTGCTTATAAACCACACACTTCTACAATAGGAAATCATAATTGCTTTGCCAACAAAGTAGGTGAAAGCAAATTAAAGACCAACAACTTTCCTTGGGTTGTTCTTAAGGATATGAATGAAAGACCGCAAGAACCATTAGAAGCTTATTCTAAATCGGGGTGTTTTTGCTTTATATTGCCAAGCCCTATAAACCACAGAATAAATACTACTCAGTTTAGTACGAGAAAATAAGCCTAAATATAGGTAGAAAACGAGACACAGGGCAAAATGTCATTAAGGTTTCCTCGCTGTATTATGTCCACTAGTAGTAAAAGTGCTGTAGCAGTAACATGTCCCTCAGAACAGATTGATATTCGATAATGAAAACGTGCTTGGCTCTTTCATTTAAAAAGGTTCAAGTGGCAAAACTCTCGGTAAGGGGGAGTTGGCGGGGAGTCCGTGAAGCTTCAATAAGGGGTATCAGAGCTTGATACGTGTTAAATGCCAATCAAGTCCATACCAGTAAATGCCAGTCAAGCTCCCATATCCCTTATCAGTGTATCGGAGCTTCCCGAACCCCCGCCCTTACCCCCGCTCTTGCATTGACTTGAATGGCAGTAAGCACGGAATCATGGTGCGATATACAGTACGACATTGGTGCTTAGTGAAATCTCCCCCTTAGGGGCCTATTCTATATTATCCGAAGCGGCCGATCCGGCTGCTTTCAGCTGAAATTTTCCATTGAAGTCAGTGGCAAAATTAGGCCGAAAAAGGGCCTGATTGGCTACGTCGGTTCATATAGAATAAGCCCCTTAGTGTTTTCATTTTTTAGATTTATTTACAGCCTCTTGACTTGTGACTGAGAAACCAGCACTTTAAACCTTTGGGATATGTAAGATCTGCATCCGTGGCACCCCTTATTAGCTTAGGGTGCCTTCATCTATATATACACACCACGAAAATAACATGTCACTTTTGTTCTTCATGCTATCTTCCTTCCACCATTACCCAGCCTCTTCAATTTATATTAACACTTGTAAATTTCATTATTTTTCCTTCTTAACGACCTGTGCTTCAATTTCAAAATAATAAACAGCACATAAAATGAAATCTTAATGCAGAGGAGACTGAAAAGTTTGTAATGTGAACAGATGGTGCATCAACCTTATGTATGTATACAAATCTTCTTATGCTGGGCTTTTATATCCTCCTATTTATAAATGCAAATACTGCGGCCCCAGATATTGCTGTTAGGATGTGAGTGCCTCCTTATCGCTGTTGATCAATGTGACATTTGCTGTTACCATAAAGCGGAATCTCGTTTAATGATGTTAATGTTTTCTTAATGTCAGTATAAATGGGCCTCCTTTGTAGACACTTCCAAATTAAATGTCCCAAGGAGGCCACTGAAAACTGTGACACTTACATAGACTCGGCTGTCTAGATCTGGTATACACAAAAAGAGTGTATTTAAGTCTATTTCACTGTTGTTTTGGTTCTAAAAAAAATAAATACAAATTATCATGATTTTGTTCTGCTGGTTTTGGTTTGTGAAAAAAATCCTAGGAAAATTTTAAAACAAACAGGATTTAAAAAAAAAAAGTATTTTGCTATATTTTCGAACTTTAACCTTTTTCTCAGAAGCTCATATTTTTTCGTTGGTGAAAAAGTTATCTGGATTTAATTTAAAAAAAAATTAAAATAATAATAATAATAATAAGTAACTACAAACCACACAAAAAAACACCATATGAGGATGAGCCCATCTTGGATTTTGGCTCAAATTTCACTTGGATTCAAAAATGTTTCAAAGTTTGACTCATATTTCCGTGAACTTCTAAATTCAGATTTCGAACCCGTGAACCTGCCCATTCATAATATACACAAATGTATGGATATAGGTGGGATATGGAACATTAGTTTTGCAGGAATTCTTTAAAATGCAAAACCTTCTCTACTAGTTTGTAACATCTATTTCCTTACTAAGATTTGAATGGTTGGATTTGAAGTGAAAGGTGACACAGTGTGATCATTTGCACGTAATTTCCCAGAATCCCTAGCTGCAGTGGAATCATTGTATGCTAGGAGATAATGGTGAAAGGCAGGGTTGCAGACCTGTCTAAGGCGTGTAATATAGTGCGCATGCGTGCGCGTCAATTAGAATTGGCTGTGTCCAGGCCTGGTGTTCAATACTTCAGCCGCGCGCACATCTGTGAGCGGTAGCGTGGCAGATCACAGCAAATACATGAAAATTAATATTTTCGTGCTGCCAAGCCAATCACAGCGTGGCTATCGCTGTGACGTCTATAGCCATGCCCCCTAGCTGCGCACACCACCGCTTACAACATATAAATGAAGCGCATTTGCGACTACTATATAACAAGCCTAAGAAATGTGAATGTGGGGGGGGGGGGGGGGGGGGGGGGGAAAAACTGAGCTTTGTCTGTGTTTTATGTTATGTCTCTGGTTTTAATACCTATATGTGTCATTATATGTGGATGTCAAGTGGACACCACTAGGCACATACCCTTTTCAAACCTTTTTAAGCATGCATTATATGAATTGAATATATACTGCACCGACACACTTTATTCGAGCAAATACCCAGTATGTACCTGGCAGATACCTGGAATGCGCCGCTCCTCACCTCTGACAAGCCCCGTTGCGTTTGCCTTCCCAGCCTGGGTTCATGCCTGGCTGACGGGCGGCTGATCTGTTAAATGATAATGATTAGGATTTAATAGGCTGCAATGCTTCGCGTGTCTACCAGATGGCATAAATTCATGAATTGTAATGCAGTATATATATATATAGTGTGCAGTATTGCAGCCAGCGGGAATAAAATGCTTCAATCCCTGCCTGGAAAATAACCCAATGCACTCGGGCAGAAAACAGTCACAAACCTCAATACACCCGGGTATACCCGAATTCGTGGGACTAGCCGAGCTCGAATAAAGTGTGTCGCCAGTGTATATCAACATCTGGACATTTATTGTATTTATGGACTAGTTCATTATAAAGCCTTATCTGATTTTCTGAGCACCACAATATCTACCATTGAATTGTAAAAAAAAAACAGGCCCAAAATATAATGCATAACATAGAAAAATAAACACATTACAAATGCCAATAAACCAATTGATTGGCACAGTGGGTACATCATGCCCATATAATATGGGCATGATTTAATACTATGGCAGTCAATGGTCAACCTAAAAAATAAACAACCAGCAACTATATCCAATGTAATCACAACAATCACCAAATAAACTACAATAAACAAGTAAATACCACAAAATTACCAGCAATCAATTAAGCAAATACCAAATAAACACAAGAATTAACAATTAAAACACAAAAAAAAACAATAAATAAAAGAAAGCTCCAAATAAACACCATTATTAAAAAGCAAAAGACCAAAAATAAACCACAATTAAAAAGCAAACAACAAAAAAGTAACAGAAATAAACAATTGAAAACACCACACAAATTTCCATAATTAAAAATCAACAAACAAAATAAATAGCAGAAATATTTCAAAGCAAAGAACAAAAATACATTTAAAAGAAATACAAGCAAGTATTTGACAGAACAAGAATTGCTTGTCCCTGTATGTATGTCTAGCCCTAAAGGGGCATATATAAATACATTGGCAATCAATGGGCAATGAAATAAAAATACAATGAAAAAACCTGTAAAATATAAATAGCATACATTCAATGTTTTTTCTTACCTTCAGATGTCTTCATCCTCCGATTCCCGCAATCTCAGGAAGCTCTCAAACAAATCCACGATCCAGAACAGCAACGGGCCTCAGGTAAAGTCCAAAGTCCTTTTCTTCTTTCTTAATCTTCATCTGTTCGAGAGCTTGCTGAGACCACTGGAATCGGAGGGTGAAGACATCTGAAGGTAAGGAAAAACATTGAATGTATATTATTTTTATTTTGCAGGTTTTTTCATTGTATTGGGGGAGGGTGGGTTGATCCCTTAATTACTTAATTACTATAGCGGTTACTAACCGCTAAGGTGATTAAGGGGTTAGGGGCCATTAGATTGTATTTTTTATTGTATTCTTGCTGGCAACGGAAGACATGGACAGTGCTGAGGATGAGGAGGGCCTTCATCGTGGCAGGCTGTCAGGGGTAAGTGCAAGTTTTATTTACTTTATTTCAGCAGGTTACTGTTTTATTTTAAATGGGCAAATGCACTATTATCCATATCAGGATAATAGTAATTTTGCCCATTACTGTACTGTATGTGTTAGGGGGTGCAATTATTTCAAAGTATTGAACAATTTTTTTTTTAAGCACAGAATTGGTACCGGAGGCCAGCAGGGACCACCCGAGGGCCCCCAGACACCCACGATAACCACACGAGGGCCCCCGGACACCCGCGGGGACCACCCGGAGACCCCCGCCGGCCTCTTGTATTAATGCTGTGCAGGGAAAAAAAATGCTTTTATGCATGTCTCCATCTCTTTTGTGCCATCCTTTAGCTGGTGAAAAGAAATGGTGCGCTTTTACAGTACGATAAAGTTATCACTGCTTCGTGAATAGCAGCTACTGGCAAAAAAACGGCGGGTTTGCCACTTTTGGGCCTATTGTACGACTTTTTTTTGACTGACTGTTTATGAGTAATAAAAAGCCATTATAGTGCGATACTGCACCATTATCACTGCGTTGTGAATAGCAGAGCAGGCAGTATCGCGTTATAAGGGCATTTATCGCACTTAAAACCACTTATCCCTGCTTTGTGAATAGGCCCCTAACTTAATGGCCTGGTATGTAGAAGAGAAGCCAGTGGTTTAGAAAAAGAGACATGTTGGTGGAAAACGGATAGAATTGTATGGTCTACTAAAGATTACTTGTGTGATGGAGAGAAGATCAATATTGTGTTAATATTATTCCTTAATGACGTACCAGTAAAAACAGAATCCCAGAGAGAGGATCAAAAAAAACCCGGAGACAATGTACTAATTACTTGTAATGTATCGAACATCTGCTGTTGAAGAGTACAAATATCTCCACAATACAGGCGCCAAAGTTGGAAACTAAGATCCTCGGTCACAAGATCAAATTAACATACTCAATAAAATGATAATTACAATAGTTACATTTTAAGTGAAAAGAACAAAATCTTACTTTAATCAAAGAAAGATACACACAGTGTGCAGAAACAAATGCACAGTGAACCAATATATTGTATAAAACTATGGTGGGAAGGTCGCTATACATATATAGGGGCCTATGCACTAAGCGTTCATAAGCCACTTAATGAGCACTTATCGCCCAAAATGCCTACTCTGATTCAGTAAGCGTCAATAAGTAGGCGACAAAAGACTGAATCGCCCCCAAAAATTTCCTTAAAAAAAAATTCGCTGAGTGAGCGGCGATAAGCCACTTATTGGCAGGTTCTGAAACTCGTGCAATTCTAGTAGCCGCGATTAGGTTATCGAGGCTAATCGCGGCTCTAGAATGGCGAGTTTCTCCCAAAAACCTCACGCCAGGAAAAGTTGGCGTGAAGGCGGTGAGAAGCTGCCGATGAGCGGCGAGACGGGAATTGGAAAAAAAACGCATTTTTCCTGCATCGGATTGATGCCGGGGGGTCTCCGGAGCTGATACCCATTAATAATACCACCGGAGACCCCCGGCAGGAATCCTATGCAATAAAAATACATTTACAGTCAACTTCATTACCTTAGCGGCTAACCGCTAAGGCAATGAAGGGTTAATGGACAACAGCAGCTTTATTGGGGGCGGTGGGTCCCCGGGTGGTCATCGCGGATGTCCGTGGGCCTGCAGGTTGTCCCCGCTGGTGTCTGGGGGTCCCCGGGTCATCCCCACGGGTGTTTGGGGGCCCTCGGGTGGATCCCACGGGTTTGGGGGCCCTCGGTTGGTTCCCACAGGTGTCTGGGGGCCCTCGGGTTGATCCCACAGGTGTCCGGGGGTCCCCGGGTGGTTCCTGTGGATGTCAGGGGGTCCTCGAGTGGTCCCAGTGGGTGTCCGGGGGACCACAAGTGGTCCCCGCAGGCCTTCAGGACCAATCCTGTTTTAAAAAATATAAATGTGGCATACATTTCAATAAATTCACCTACCCCCCCAACACATACAGTACAGTAATGGGCAAAATAACTATTATCCAGATATGGATAAGAGCTAATTTGCCCATTATTAAAGCAAACATTAGCCAGGCAGCATAAATAAAGTAAATAAACCTTTCTACTTACCCCTGCCATTATGAAGGGCGTCCTTTAAAGTGACGTCACATCCTTTTGAACTAAGGTAACCAAGCACATGGTACAGTAACTAATGGTATTGTCTTCAATCCCATTGGCTGTAAAAGCATGTGATACAGCCATGTGGTTTAAAGGATGTGACATACCTCCCTTGGAGATGTCACATCCTTCTATAAAAAAAAAGTGTCGGGCACATGATACAGCGTCTAATCAGATTGGAGCTGTACCATCTGACCTGAAAATGTGACGTCATAGGCCATATTTAAGGCCTTGTCATCTCATTTTACATCAAGAAGCCGACTAGACAGCGTCGGTTGGGATCTAACATGTGGTTTTTGACAGATGAAGATAGAAAATGACAGAAAAGCAAGAAATAATCACAGATGAAGAAATGAGAAAGAAGAAGGCGATTGAAGATAAAATAAGAAAGAATATTTTTTTTTACCTGTTCCTGATCTTCATGGTGGATGGCGTCGGATTGAGTTTGATGACGTCGCGGTATGAGACATTGCAGATTTGCTGGGACTCGGAGAGCCAACTCTTCTAAAGTTAAGTAAAATATTGAATGTGTGTAAATGTCTTTTTTGCAGGTTTTTTTTATTGTATTTGTCTATTTTCATGTTTTTTATTGCCCATTGACTGCTAATGTATTAATCTGTGTCCATTTAGGGTACAAGTCAATACAGTTATGGCCAATTAATTTTTTGGCAAATGCTTATTTTTCTATGGATTTATTTTATTTTTTTCTGGTAATTATTTGGCTTACATTATTTGTAATTTGAATGGCTTTTTAAAAATGTAATTTTCCAATGGTTTAGTGATTTTAATTATTTATCTGGTTGGCTACTGGTTTTAATTTATGTGTTGGCTAGTGGTTGTATTTATTGAATTGGTTGGCTAATGGTTTTATTTCTTGTATTGTGCTTCTTGTGTATATGTTTTATGATTGTGTATTTTTTTGCATCTAGGCTTTTTTATTCGGTTGACCATTGAGTGCTATAGTGGCTTATCATGCCCAGATTATAGGGGTATGATGTACCACTATGCTATTCAATGGGTACAGGGTGGGTATAGTGGGCCTGGGGTGGGTGGTTAGGCCTCCTTGGTGGGTAGCGGGGGAGGGGTGGGTTAACCCCTTAATTACTATAGTGGTTATTATCCGCTGCAGTGATTAAGGGGTTAGGGGCCATTAGATTGTATTATTAATTGTATTCTTTCTGGCAACGGAGGACATGGCCCTGCAGTATGCTGACGAGGACGCCCTTCATAATGGCAAGGGTAAGTAGAAAGGTTTATTTACTTTATGTATGCTGCCTGACTAATGTTTGATTTAATAATGGGTAAATGAGCTATTATATAATAGCTATTAATAGTTATTTTGCCCATTAATGTAATGTATGTTTTGGGGGAGGGGGTTGTATTTATTGAAATGTATGCCACATTTATTTTTTTTGCAACAGGATTGGTCCTGCAGGCCAGCAGAGGTCCCCCGGATACCCACGGGGGCCCCCAGACACCCGTGGGAACCACCCGAGGGCCCCCAGACACCCGTGGGGATGACCCGGTGACACCCAGACACCCGCGGGGACCACCTGGAGGCCCAGAGACACCCGCGAGTACAACCCAGGGACCCCCGCAGGCATGTATAAAAAAAACCTGCAGGTGTATAAAAAAATAAATGATGGTTTTATGTGGGGGCACAAGGGGGTGGGTTGTGTATTGATGATTATAACATATTGTAATGTTTATTGGGGGCAGAGGGGGTGAGTGAAGGGCCAAGTACCCCCTTCACTCACCCCCTCTGCCCCACATAAAGCTACTGTTGTTCCTTAATCCTTTCATTGCCTTAGCAGCTATCCGCTAAGGTAATAAAGCTGTTGTTAATGTCATTGTTATTATTAGTGTGCGGGAGCAGGGGTCTCCGGAGCAGAACCACATTGATTTCATGTCCGGGGACCCCCTGCTTCCAGAGTTAGAGGCCCCGTTATGGGGTGCCGGTATCGCCTATGCATTGAAATATGGCAGTGGGAATCAAAAGCATAGGAGATACCGGCACCCCACAACGGGGCCTGTATCTCGGGAAGCAGGGGGTCCTGAAATCAACGCGGTTCTGCTCCGGAGACCCCCTGCTTATCTACACTAGTAGTAAAATGTATATTAAAAAACATTAATTTTGAGCGAGATTTGCACAGGGAGAGGCGGCTCTCTCTGCGGCAGAAAGGAATCGCCGGTAAGCCCTTTTCAGATAGGCGATCATATCGCCGGCGGCAACTCGCCCATTTTGTAATTTTGCTATCAAAGGTAATCGAGGCTTTCTGAATACTGTGATAGCAACACTCTCAAAAATGGCAATTTAAATGGCCCGGCGATTTTGTTTTATGAACCCCTAGTGCATAGGCCCCATTTTGTTGCTAAATATAATGATAAGAGGGAGATACCCCGAATATATGTGGAACAGTGGGTGGATACAGATGCAGCCATCAGAATCCGATCACTTGCCTGGGTAAAAACTAAGGCATCTCACAGTAAATGCCTCAACATTTCTGTGAGATTCTGCTGCCAGACTAATGGTCCATCAAATTAACACAGCAGGGGTCCCTTCAATTCAGTTTGAATGGGACTGCAGTGACCCCCCCACTGTGTTAATCCGATGGGCCATTACTCTGGCTGCAAAAATCTCACAGAAATGTTGCAGCTTATTGGGAGATTGCCCCAGATTTTCCAAGGCAAGTGATCGGATACTGGTGGCTGCATCTTTATTTCATTATCAGGTTAATGAATACCCCTTGTTCATATCCACAAATGTGCAGCTAGTGTCTAAAACGTCCCGGTCGGTAGACACAAAAATAGATCACGCCTCTCATAGGTTGCATGCATCTCATAGGTAGCACGCCTCTCGTAGGTAGCACGCCTCTCGTAGATTGGTGATTATAACATATTGTAATGTTTATTGGGGGCAGAGGGGGTGAGTGAAGGGCCAAGTACCCCCTTCACTCACCCCCCGTGCCTCCAATAAAGCTGCTGTTGTCCATTAACCCCTTCATTGTCTTAGCGGTTAGCCGCTAAGGTAATGAAGTTGACTGTAAATGCATTTTTATTGCATGGGATTGATGCCGGGGGTCTCCGGTGCTGATATTAATGGATATCAGCTCCGGAGACTCCCGGCATCCATCCCATGCAGAAAAAATGCATTTTTTTTCTAAGTCCTGTCTCACCGCTTATCGGCAGCTTCTCACCACCCTATGGCAACTTTTCCTGGTGAGGCGATTTTGAGAAGAAATCTCAATTCTATAGCCGTGATTAGCCTCGATAAGCTAATCGGACCTACTAGAATACCATGAGTTTGAAAAGCTGACGATAAGTCGTGATAAGTGGTGATAAGTGGCTTATCGCCGCGAGTTGGGCGATTATTTTTTTCGGCCCAAAAAATTGACGTAAAACGCTCTTATCGCCGACTTATCGGGGCATACTGAATAGCAGTAGGCTTTTTTGGCTATAAGGTGGCGATAAGTGACTTATCGGAGCTTAGTGCATAGGCCCCTTGATTGGATATCGCTCATTGTAAAGTTGTATAACTAATTTGGGGGGTGTCTCCTTGGATGGCAGCCTAACTCAATAAATAAGGTTTACTCTTTGGACGGTGATACATTCATTGATTGGAAAATAGCTTCTCTTATTGGAAGGAAGTACCACTCGGTGAAAGGCAGTCTCAGTCTTTGGAATACAGTCTCATTTAGTGGAAGATCGCTTCCCTCATTGGCAGGGGCGATGCAAGAGTTTCATGCGCCCAAGGAGAAACGTAAAATTTGCGACCCAAAAATAAAATAAACAGTGGCGTAGCTATTGGGGCTGCAGGGGGTGCTTCCCCACCCCAGCGCGATGCAAAATAAAATAGGCGCCAAAATACCGGACAAAAAAAAAAGAAAAATAATTTAAAAAAAAGATAAATAAATAAATAAATAATAAGAGGAAAAAATAATTATTATTATTAATGCGCCCCTAGGACTTTTGCACCCTAGGTAATCGCCTAGGTTCGCCTTATGGGCGGGCCGGCTCTGCTTCATTGGATGCAGTCTCACTTACTGGATGGTAGTCTGACATATTCCCAGCATTAGTTGCTTTATAATTAAATTTAACCCCTAAAATATTATTTCTGGGTCCAGAAATCGGAACCTATGCCTGTTTATTTCAATAAAACTTTGTATTTCCCTTGCGCCGCTGACCTTTGTAAGTCTTTTTCTGGCATCTTTCCCTCACCAAGAAATGTTAAAAGTCATCAAGAGTCTCTTTGCTTAGCAAGTCAACCTCTCTGACCTCTCAGGCTAGACCAGCTCCTGTTACAATAACCTCTGCCCTTCAGCACTCCTTAATGGCAATACTCATAATCCCTTGCTAATTCCCTCCCACTAGTCCATCTGAAACACAAATTCTCTGTGCTGATTTCAGATATATCCCTCTGTTTGCCAGTGCCGGGGGCCACCCAATCCGGGTGCAAGGAAGATGAAACGTCTTCTGCTTGTGTCACTTTTCCTCAACCCAACATGTTTTGGAAGTCTGTGATAATTTCAAGGGGAGCTTGGCTCCATTCTCAACCAAGGGCTCTGCCAGACTGGAGGGCTGGCATATAAACAGGATATAGACCTCTGAAATCAGATAAGCCTTCTGTAAATATCCCCATTGATAGGAAACTGGAAAGAAAACATTACGGATACTTTTGATTAAACCATTGCAGGTAATTAACCCCCAATCAATGGTCATGAAATACTCCAAGCCGCTAAATGCAAGTCTGCACGATGAAGTCCAAAGCAAAGTCACAGGGAAAGAGACACCTTCATTACATTGAAAATCTGGTGGGGATATATATATACTGTATAATATCACACCTAAAATAAATAATATGTACACCAGAGATTTAGCTGGAAGCTCCTTCTTCATGCTCAATTTTTTTCAGGTAACATCTTCACAACAGCTGCATTTCTTTTAGTTATCCTAATAGCTTTATATGTTCTGCAGACCTGTCCAGTGGGGGGTGAAAGACATCCATCTAAAAGAATTGTAACGAAAAAACGTGGGAAAAATAACCTCAGGTGTTTCCCACACTAAAGAAGCACGACAGGAATGGAAAAAAAAATATAGTATATAGATATAATATAATATAATGAATATATATATATATATATATATATAATATTAAATATATATCATATATAATCTAATATTATACAGTGGTCGACAAATCACCAAAAAATCTACTCGCCGAACATAAAATCTATCGCCACCTAGTACCACACGTGTGCGGTTGGGCCAATAGGAGCCGCCCACGATGTTAAATCCACTCGCCCGGGGCGAGCAATGTATAGGGTGTCGAACACTGTATATATATATATATATATATAGACATGCAGATGAGCATACAGTTATATTTACATATTTGCAGATTGCTTTGCAATGGAGGGTTTTGTCACTTTTTTTACTCACCATAACTTAACTCAGTATTATGGTATACCCCATCCCTTAGACTCTTTGCATACCCAGTCAATAAACCCACACTGACCAGACCCATTAAGGTCGAAACAGCTGTCTGTGGGTGGTTTTCTGGGTATGCACCTTAACACCTGGCTGTGCTCAAAGCTGTGGCCAGCAGCAAGCTTAAGCCTATAGGGAACCATGTTAAAAATGGTTTCTGAAGCAAAAAGGGCACTGCTGCTCATTTGCATGTCATTTCCCAGAATACCTTGCTGCAGTGGAAGTGCTGTGTGCTGGGTGATAATGGTGAAAGGCGGGGTTGCGACGCCCCTAAGACATGCAGATGAGCATACAGTGTGTTATAGTATATATATTAGATATATATATATATATATAGTAAGGGAAAATATATATTGTATTATATGTGTATGCGTCATAAATAGTATAAAAAAGGTACTTCATCAAAATAAAATGACCAGTGAAGGAGACACAACACTACAGGCAGTTATAAAAAAAAGGTATTGCATCCATATACACAGGTATCCAATGTTTCGGAGCCATCTCAGGGTCCTTTCATCAGGGAGGTGCAAGAGAGCCAGCACTTCTGGTGCAAGTCTCAAATAATAATGTAGAATATACGTTACCATCCAGAAGAACGATGAAGCAGAGACTGCACGCAGTGGGTAAGTATTCAAAAGAACTGTGGGTACATCCCCTTGAGAAAGATCCCTCTGTGGGTTTTTTTTTGTGGTGTTCAAACACAATACAATTTTTTCAAATACTTATCCACTGAGTGCCGTCTCTGCTTTATCGTTCTTCTGGATGGTAACGTATTATATATATATAACCCTGGCTGTGCTCAAAGCTGTGACCATGCAGCAAGCTTAAGCCTATAGGGGAACCATGTTGAATTGTTTTGAAGCAAAAAGGTGGCACTGTGTGCTCATTTGCATGTCATTTCCCAGAATCCCTTGCTGCAGTGGAAGTGCTGTGTGCTGAGGGATAATGGTGAAAGGCGGGGTTGCAGACCTGTCTAAGACATGCAAATGAGCATACAGTAATATTTCCATTTGCTATATATATATACAGTGGCGACCGCCTTTAGTCTAAATCGGCTAGATCCGCGATTTTCAGATTATCCCGGTTATGTGCGGTTTTGTGTCGTTTTCGCCCGGAGTGAACTGCGTTATTTTCGCGCTCGTGATATTAGCATTTTATTCTCGCTGTCTGCAATACTGCAATGCCGTGTAAAAACTCAGGGGGACGTTTGCGAGCTGTTGTCTTGGAAGTCTAATACCTTCGCGGTTCAACCTATGTCAGTACACAGTCTGTGTGTGCGCGCGCAGTAATTGTAAATTTGCATATTTAAAGTATACATGCATTTGCGGTGCTGTGCTGCTGTACAGTATGTCTCGTTTGAAAATTGTTGAAACGCATAGGCGTGTACAGTACTGTAACAGTGTCACATTTCTGCATATACAGTGCTCTCCCCTCGCTCAGGATAATTAACTGCACTGCAGGGTATTTCAACTTCTTATCTTCTGTGCAATGCAGTACATCTCTCCCACACCATTCCTTTGAACGTCTGTCTGGTTTCAATCACATTCCTGCTTGACAGCAGGAATTTACTGCGCATGCGCCTGTAACTTCGCCCACCACTGCTTGCTTGCCTGAGTGAGTGACCAAAAAAAAATTAAGAATTTTTTTTTATTGTAATTTTTTTTTTTTTTCTCCACAAGCCTGCAAAAACCATCTTACTGTAGCTTTTGTCTGCGACATTGTGCGTTTGACTGCACATGGTTGATTTGTGTGCTTTTTACGTACTGTATTTGGGGGTGTATTATTATGATGAACTGCCTTTTGAAATTAAAGTATGTCTTTAGCTTTGAACTTCATGCGGCTGTCTTTAATTTTTGGAATCTTGCCATTGTGTTTTGAATCCGTCCATAGCCGAGCTTCAAAGCCTCACTGCGCCTGCGTGTAATCCTTGTTCAGATGGGAGCTATTTAGCTGCTTAGCTGCTTACTGCGCATGAGTCACCCAACCCCCCCCTCTCCACAGAGTCATTCGACAGACACCTGCACAGAGTCATTCATTTTCTGAAGTTAGTCATTGTGTTTTTAATCCGTCCCTAGCCGAGCGTCAATCGCCTCACTGCGCCTGCGTGTACTCTAAGCCTCTTTGAGATGGAAGCTAGCTGCTTACTGCGCATGAGTCACCCAACCCCCCCCTCTCCACAGAGTCATTAATTTTCTGAATCTTGACATTGTGTTCTTAATCCGTCCATAGCCGAGCTACAGTACAGTACAAAGCCTCACTGCGCCTGCGTGTAATTCTCTTTGAGACGGGAGCTTTGAGGCTTTGTTTACGGCAACATTTTGGAAAATCCCTTCTCGAATTTGATTTGCACAGAGCATCACCTTCATATTATAATAATAATAATAGCATGTTTTTGTATAGCGCTGTTAGTTACAGTATACGTAGCGCTTTCCAGAGACATTTTGCAGGCACAGGTCCCTCCCTGTCCCGTGGAGCTCAAAATCTACTGTATGTTTTGGTGCCTGAGGCACAGGGAGATAAAGTGACTTGCTTTTTATGTACTGTATTTGGGGGTTGTATTTGGGGGTTTATTGATCAAATTATAATGATGAACTGCCTTTTGAAATTACTGTACTCTACTCTACAGTATGTAATTTCTTTGAACTGCAGCACAACTAATCCTTCATCCCTCCCCCACGCACACACAAACTCTTTTCGACAGATACCTCCACAGAGTCATTCATTTTCTGAAGTTAGTCATTGTGTTTTTAACCCGTCCCTAGCCGAGCGTCAATCGCCTCACTGCGCCTGCGTGTACTCTAAGCCTCTTTGAGATGGGAGCTAGCTGCTTACTGCGCATGAGTCACCCAACCCCCCTCTCCACAGAGTCATTCGACAGACACCTCCACAGAGTCATTCATTTTCTGAAGTTAGTCATTGTGTTTTTAATCCGTCCCTAGCCGAGCGTCAATCGCCTCACTGCGCCTGGGTGTACTCTAAGCCTCTTTGAGATGGGAGCTATCTGATTACTGCACATGACTCAGCCAACCCCCCCAACCCCCAACCCTTTGAAGCTTTGTTTATGGTAACGCTTTGGAAAATCCCATCTCGAATTTGAAATGTAAATTTGATTTGCACAGCATTGTGAGAATAGAGAGTAAAAAAACCCATTAAATGATTCATGTTGTTTTGACATTCATTCTTATACTGTGAGGGTGGGGCGGGTGTGGTTGTCAATGATTATGATTACCAGGAATGTGAATAAATATTTATTTTATTTCATCAGGAACAAAAAAATACAAATATAAAAATAATCATGAATAATACATAATGCAGTCTTTATTAAGTTCTTCTGGCAGATTGAAATTGGATAAACATTTAGAAAACATTTGAAAAATGAGGAGAAACATGAATTATGCACATTTATAAGAATATTATGTAATAATATATATATACTGTAATGTATAATTTATGTATACTGTGTATATATATATATATATACACAGTATACTGTACATAGTAATATTATTTTTTCCGTCGTTATCTTGTTCCTCATTCCTTGTACAGTACAGTAGTTCATTGAGAGAGGAGAGGTTTTGTGTACATCAATACTGCTGTTTATATACTGTACATTTGACTGTACAAACAGATTAGACTGAACACAACACCCCACCTCCCCCCAGGCCACCCTTTTTTCCTGAAACGACAAAAAAATAAATTAGTGCAGTTACTGTATGTGCGTACTGTATTATGGCATTGTGTGATATGTAGTACTACTTTAGATGGCTGGTGCTGCTTTCTCTGAAAAGAAAAAAAATGACCAGTTAGTAGGCAGTTACTGTACTACTGTCAAACTAGTCTACTGTATACTGGAACTACTGTACTGTATACTCTGACTACTGTTAAATACAACTGTATGTAACCTGATGGCTGGTGCTGCTCTCTCTGTAAAGAAAAAACGGTAACTACTGTACTGTATACTCTGACTATTGGGAAAGAAAAAATCTGTGCCATACTTACCTGTATCATACTGTACTTACAATACTACTGCGCAGTACTACTTTCCTGATGCTTGCCCATTACGCGCGATCACAATGGGCAACACAATCGCAATATGGTCTATATATTTATTGCAGCGTTCCACAGTGAGTACATCGTTCCAAAAACTCATTATGCCTTTCAACAACTCGTCCTTTTTGGAGGGTTTCGCCACTTTCCGGATATGGTCCTTCAGCTGATGCCAGACGATTTCGATCGGATTGAAGTCTGGCGATCTGTCATTGGAAAAACAGGACAATTAGTTTAAGAGATACAGTACACAGTAAAACCAGTGGGGAAAAAAATGAGACACAGTCTACTGCACTTACTCCGCTGGCGTCTTCACCCAGTTGATACCGCGCTCAAGGATATGCGCTGTTGACGTGGTGTGCTTCGGATCGTTGTCCTGGTAGAAGCGGTGACCATCTGGGAACTCGCGTGTGATATATCTCAGGGACAATGTTGTCTTGGAAGAAAGCTTTATTCATTATTCCTATAGCAAGAAAAGAAAAGTGCTCAAAAAACTGCACAATAGTACAGTACAGTACATACAGTAAGGTTACACTAGTAAAGTACAGTGCATAAGGCTACATTATATTTGATATATTTTACCTTCAAAGATGAGAATGCATCCTGGTCCACGCCTAGAGATTGCACCCCACACATGCAGCTTCACGGGGTGTTTTGGCCGCGGCTTCAAAGATATGCAGCCTTTTTTGTGGAATGCAAAGCTTGCAAATCTATCCAGCGACACAGTAGACTCATCAGTGAAGATGCAATCCTGGAAAGTCTCCCCACTGTCGATCCATGCCTGGGCCTGGACCACTCTTTTGATTTTGTTTGTGTCCCGTATCATGGGGTACGCTCTGTAAATACAAGGAATAAATAATTTTAGCGGTACTGTACAGTTTCCTAAACAACACCTTTACCTCCTGTACTGTCCAGTACTAACCTCACACGACCATATTTCAATCCAATGCTGCGTCTCATCTTCTTTATGCTGCTCTCGGATAGAGTCAGATTGTGCTTTTCCTGCAGAGTGTTTTTGACCCTTAATGCACTCTTCTCATCATTCTCCTCACTTATTTTGTCCACCAGAAGAGTTGCCTCCCTACAATGTTAAGAAAATATATTGTTTAATTAATATGCAGCAATATAAAATTTATATATAAATATAAATATACAAAATATATATACTGTTGTAATATAATATATAATATACACAAAATATATAATGTATACGTGTAACTGATATAAATATAAATATACAATAATTATATAATGTTGTAATATTAAAATAAAAGTATATATACTGGTATGATATAAATATAAATATACAAAATATATATACTGTTGTAATATAAATATACAAAGTATATATACTGTACTGATATAAATATAAATATACAATATATATATACTGTTGTAATATAAATATAAATATACAAAGTATATATACTGTACTGATATAAATATACAAAATATATATACTGTTGTAATATAAATATAAATATTCAAAATATATACTGTATACTGTACTGATATAAATATAAATATACAAAATGTATATACTGTACTGATATAAATATAAATATACAAAATATATATACTGTACTGATATAAATATACAAAATATATATACTGTTGTAATATAAATCAACAGAAATAACAAAAATATTAGATTTAAATAAAAATTATTTTTTTTTTTACGTTGTATAAATATACTTACGCGTTAGTTAGACTTGGTGCCCTTTTGCGGTCTCTGTTTTTTCCGTGTGCATGATAGCTCAAAGTGGTTGCTGGCACAACGATGCCAGAAGTAGCTAGCCAGTGTTGGATAGCAGCAATTCGGTGTCCGCTCGTGTACATCTCCTTTATTCGCATGCTGAGCTCCTTGGAAATCTTTTTAACAGGCATTGCTGCGAGTGGAAAGAAATACAAACACAAGAATGTATATTCGATGTTTAGTCGATGTGTATTCAATGTGCAGTGAATCCACAAAATGGATGGTTTATATATACGGAAATGACTCACATCAGAGTACGCCCACTTTCAGCACCTGTACCTGGTCACCATGCATAACAGGTTACACACTTTGCATAGCCCACCACTCGATGATCTTTATCTGAACTTGCCCTAGTCCAGATACTGCATTGTGCCACCTGCTTCCATGGAGGAACCCCGATTCTACGGACGCAGGAACCCACTCGCCTCTGCCGTGCCTGTCAAGCAGAAAAAGCGAAAGGCGGTTGCCGTTTCCACGCCAAGGCAAAAGCGACAGGCTAAAGAAAACCTTCTGCTGACCCCAAAGGCTAAGGGTTTTCATAGACGTCAGCCTTATTATGTCAAGAAGATATACGGTGATGTACTCTCGACGCAAAACAATTGGCAGCCAACCCATCGAACCCGCAGACCACTTCCTCACATACGCTTCGACGACTCTGCCGCCGCTGTCCTGGAAATCTTCAGCCCATCTTCTCCACCCCTCGTCCTTGACGCTGCTGCCGCCCTCCCGGAAACCCACAGGCCATCTTCTCCAGTTCTATCCGACGACGCTGCCTCTGAAATCCACGGGTCACTTTCTCCTTTGCTCTTAGACGACTCTGCTTCTCGCCCAGAAATCCAAAGGTCACTTTCTCCATCCCTCTTCGACGACGCTGCCGCTTCTCCTCTACCAGATATCCACAGGTCACCTCCTCCACTCTTCTTCGACATCGCTTCCGCTTCTCTCCATGGAATCCCCATCTCATCCTCCATTGCACCCATCCACCCAGATGTTCACACGCCATGCACAAGAAGCAGCTCGTTAGACCGGATGCTGAATGGGATAAGTGTGGATCTCCCCGGGAACTCTATTGTGCTAGCAAAGATAGATCTGCTTCTGGAGACAATGCTAAATGTGGAGCAACGGATGCTACAAATGGATAAACGGATGATACATATGGATCAACGGATGCTAGATATGGATCAACGGATGCAACATATGGATCAACGGATGGATCGACGGATGGAGAAGATAGAGGCTTACATAGCGGGCATACATTATTTGCTCGGTTTTAATGCCCCTGTTTCCCCGACGCTGGAGCAGGGGGGTGACATGGATGTGATGAATGGGACCATCGACCCCCTTCCATCACCAAGCGCACCACCTCCACCAGAAGATGTAGTGTACATGTATGCCGTTGAGGAGGACATGACAACCCCGTCAAGACCACGCCAGGAGACAACACGGCGACCAAGACCGGAGGAAAGCTTCCTCCCAGACAACCTACCATCACCCGTCGCCTCAAGCACACCCGCTCCCAAAAGACCTACAGTCGCTCGCATCGATACGGTGCCCGACATCACCCTGTGCGATCTGCCACCGGCACTCAAGGAGAAGTATAGGGTGAAGAGTGCTGGTGCACCCCACAAGTATGCCTTGTTACTTTTTAAGCACCATGTTCCCTACTCGTTGTACTGCGACTGGGCCGTCAAAGTGAACTACGACGGAAATCGCGTAAAAAAGGCGCTTCCTGCCAATTTAAGACGGAACATTCGGGATAAAATGCGGCGCTTTTATCCAATTACAGATCCTGTAATGAAAGGCGTTCGAGACTGCATTAATGGAGTTTTGCGCCATGCAAGGAATCGGCCATGGACGGACAATGTGGAGGACTTTCTGTAAGACCATACTGTTGTGCTGAACTGTATTGTACTCTACATGATTTGACCTGCTGTACTTAAATAAAGGAGATGTTGTTGTGTGTTTTTTTATTTGTATTTATACAGAAATGTTTTAACTTGCTGTCCACACACATAGGACCTGCACAATTCCAGTCCCTGGGGGCCGCAAACAGGCACGGTTTTCAAGGTTGTCCTGAAAACCTGCCCTGTTTGCTGCCCTCGAGTACTGTAGTGGTGCAGGTCTGACTGACAGTTTTGCACACCATCCCACTGTACTTTATATGTTTCTTTAATAAAGGAGATGTTTCGTTTGTATACTGTATTTTATGAATAAAGTTTTTTTTGTAATCACAGGTAAGGCCATGGACGGACAATGTGGAGGACTTTCTGTAAGACCATACTGTTGTGCTGAACTGTATTGTACTCTACATGTTTTGACCTGCTGTACTTAAATAAAGGAGATGTTGTTGTGTGTTTTTTTTACTTGTATTTATACAGAAATGTTTTAACTTGCTGTCCACACACACAGGACATGCACAATTCCAGTCCCTGGGGGCCGCAAACAGGCACGGTTTTCAAAGGTTACCCTGAAAACCCGATTCAGCAGGCATTGTTACACAAAGCGATATTATCCATCAAAATCCCTCCATTAGCCGTTTTCTTTTCTGAGGAAAAACAAAAAGAAAAGTTTTACTGTAATGGTCAGCCCCCTAAAGAAGTTCCCAGCCAGTCCCACCAATAATTTTCTCGGGGGGCGTCTCCTGTTCACATGCGCATGCGCCTACCGTCGATGTAATGACACGCATACTGTATGCGTTTCAAGAAAGTTCCAATGCGCATGCGCCTAGCGTTCCACCAATAGTTTAGTATCTTCAGTACAGTACTGTAGAAGCCGCTCAGCCAATAATATTGCTTACAGGAGAATCGCTTGACTTTTGAATCGCACCGATATTGATACTGTATTGTCAAAATAAAAAAAACACAGAAAATAATACGGCAACAATACTCACCATAGAATTTCCCATTCAGCTGGCGCCGGCGCCGGTCCACTGCCAGTCCAGCATTCTTGATCATCCACGTCGATAGTTTGCAGTGGGACTAGTCCACCTGTAGTCAGCTGATGAGGCTGGAAATTGCTTAGGTACATGCAATCTTGATCGAAACTGCACGCGAAATCCGGCTCAGGCTCAGGTTGTCACTGACGGTGGGACCGTCATTGGAAGCCGGTGCTGGTGCATTGCTTGGCAGCGATTGTCGTTTCTTAGTTGGTTTTAACACGACCCTTCGCCTTTTGCCGTCATCATGATCATAGATACAGGAAAAAGCCGGTGATACACACCAATACCCTCCAACAAATTGTGGCTCAATACGATAAAAACAGGGATCGCTACATAACCTTTTCCTTATTGCACGCTTCCACGTATGAGGAATTGGCAAAAATTTGTAAAAGTCATACTTTTCGACAAAATACTGATAAATTTGAACAACTGTTGCCATCTTATCCTTTGTTGCATTAATCGCGGCCCATATCAAATACGCGTAACTTCTGTCGGGTTTTTGGAAAGCGGGCTGCATTTGAACACTCATGGCGGGCGGGTCTCTGGAGAATACTGTAACCGAAACTGGTCTTTGTCTTTCTTTAATATGAAAAGCCTAAATTGATACATTTTTGCAACCTCTTCCTTCAGTCTCAAGGCCAAGTTACAATAGCACACTGTGGTATCTTTTTTAAACGAAACACCTGCAAGTGGACACATTACTGAAGCGCATGCGCATTACAATTCATGAATATCTGCCATCTGGCGGACACGCGAAGAATTGCAACCTATTAAATCCGAACCATTCTCAATAAACGCATCAACCACGCGTCAGCCGCGCATGACCGGGGCTGGGAACGCAAAATGAACGCGGCATGCGCCAGGTGAAGAGCGTCGCATTCCAGGAAAAAGCCAGGGAAAAAAACGGCGATTTGTTAGAATAAAAGCTGCGGCAGCAGTATGTATATATATATATATATTTATATATATATATATATATATATATATATATATATTATATAATGTGTCTATTCTTGCATGATACTTACAGGGATTTTTTTTTAAAGAAATCAACATGAACATTCATATAGTGATGCTGAATAGTGAGTCTGCATGTTTTGTTCTGATACATTATTTTCCTTGGAGCTGGATATGATTTGGCACTCAAAGCCATTGATGGTCGACATCTGCAATCAGCATATATCTCTTTACAGACCGTTCTCTTTTGTCTTCGTGCAGGTGAGGACTACACGGAAGAGATCCAGCTGGATGCCATTCACACCCTTCAGTGGATGTGATTCTTGGCCTCCCACGGCTGCAACTTCACAATCCACGCATTGATTGGTCTGAGAAGGAACCAGTCCTGTGGAGCCCCTTTTGTTCCAAGAACAGCGCTGTGCCCATCAAAAGTATTGGTTGGGTTACTGCTCCCAAATAAGAGAAGGTAAAATTGCCAGAGGTCTACGCCGAATATCGCAAAGTTTTTGATAAAGCCAGATCTGAGGTCTTCCACAACATTGTTCTTTCGATTGTCCTATTGACTTGCTTCCCGGCTCTGTACCTCCAAGGGGAACTGCTTACCCACTTTCCCTTCCTGAGACTAAAGCTATGAAGGAGTATATCCATGAAAATTTATAAAGGGGCTTTATTCGAAAATCTTCTTCTCTTTGTGAAGAAAAAGGACGGGTCGCTACGACCATGTATTGATTACAGAGGTCTTAACAAGATCACCATCAAAAACCGTTATCCCTTACCACTGATTGCGGAACTTTTTAATCGCCTCCAAGGAGCCAACATCTTCACTAAATTGGACCTCCGTGGGGCCTACAATTTGGTAAGTATTCGCCAAGGTGACGAATGGAAAACGGCTTTCAATACCCGTGACAGCCACTCTGAATATCTTGTCATGCCCTTTGGTCTATGTAATGCCCCTGCCGTCTTCCAGGACTTCGTTAATGAAATCTTCAGAGATCTGCTCAATCAATTTGTCGTCATCTATCTGGATGATATAATGATCTTTTCTAGGTCCTCACAGGAGCATGTCAACCATGTCAAACAGGTACTTCTATGCCTACGTGAAAACCATTTGTTCGCCAAGCTGGAAAAATGTCAGTTCCACCAAACCTCCAAAGCGTTCCTAGGATACATCATTTCCAACACAGGTCTCACTATGGATCCTGCTAAGGTAAAGGCGGTTCTGGATTGGCTTCGTCCCACTACCCTCAAAGCCGTTGCAGCGCTTCCTGGGGTTTGCGAACTACTACCGCAGGTTCATTCAAAATGTATCCTCTGCGGTAGCCCCCATCACAACTTTAACTAAGAATGGTGCGGATCCGGCTTCATGGTCGCCGGCAGCTACCCAAGCTTTCGATCACTTGAAATCCACCTTCCTTTCTGCACCAATCCTCATACATCCGGACCCCAAGCTATCGCTCACCTTGGAGGTAGATGCGTCAGACGTCGGGGCCGGTGCTATTCTCTCCCAGAGAAGGAAACCTCAAGGCAGACTCCACCCCTGTGCTTTTTTCTCGAATTTTTTTTAATCGGAACAAAATTATGACGTGGGTAACCGGGAACTCCTAGCAATCAAGTTAGCCCTGGAGGAATAGAGACATCTGTTGGAAGGCACAGAGAACCCAATCACTATTCTCACCAACCACAAGAATTTTCTCTATATCGAGGGCGCTCAACGCTTAGGGACTCGTCAAGCCCGGTGGTCGCTTTTCTTTTCCTGTTTTAATTTTATTATCTCTTGTCTTCTGGGTTCTAAAAATATCAAAGCCGATGCTTTTTCCCATCAGTTCCTGGTGAACGACAAAACCAAGGATCAGCAGGAACCTATTCTTCCCTCCAAATATATTCTCTCTGCCAACTCTTTTGATGCCTTGAGAGACATTGTACAAGAGCAGTCTCACATTCCTGAGGGTCTCGTAGTTCCTGATGGGCAATTGTTTACCTCACATCGGAAGAAGGTCCTTGAATGGGGTCACTCTTTGAAGTCTTCAGGTCATCCAAGTACTAAAAGGACCACCGACCTTGTGGAACGGACCTTTTGGTGGCCCGGCATGCAAAAGGACATCAAAGAATTTGTTGCTGTATGCTTGACATGTGCTCGAAATAAGACTCCCCGGGATAAACAACCAGGACTCCTTCGACCGCTGCCCATCCCGGACCGTCCATGGGCACACTTGTCCATAGACTTCATAGTCGAACTGCCAGTATCTAAAGGATGAACACCATCTTAGTTGTGGTAGAACGCTTTTCCAAGCAGTCTTACTTCATTCCGTTAAAAGGTCTACCCAACTCTCCCAAATTGGCAGACATCTTTATCAAAGAAATCTTTCGCCTCCATAGGGTACCATTGGCCGTAGTCTCCGATAGAGGTTCACAGTTCATATCCAAGTTCTGGCGCTCCTTCTGCCAGCAACTAGGAATAGAGTTACATTTTTTTTCGGGTTATCTTCCCCAAACAAATGGTCAGACTGAGCGCACCAACCAGTCTCTCGAACAATACATCCGGTGTTTCGTTTCGGACACTCAGGACGACTGGTCGGATCTTCTTCCCTGGGCCAAGTTTGCGCATAACAATTTGCGTAATGAATCCACTATGGAGTCGCCCTTTTTCATTAATTATGGGTTTCACCCATCACTTCTACCCATCTCTACACCCACTTCTGGGGTACCAGCAGCAGACAACAGAGTTCTTAGTCTCAAAATTTGTGGAAAAGAATCCAGGAGAACCTCAAGAAGGCAACTCCCAGACAAAAGGCACAGGCAGACCGCCACCAAAGGTGGATCCAAGAGTTCAAACCATGAGACAGGGTTTGCTTGTCTTCTAGGAATATCAGGCTCAAGGTTCCTACACTGAAACTGGCATCAAAGTTAATCGGACTATATTCCATCTTGGAAAAATTCAACCCAGTGGTATACCGGTTTCGCCTTCCTCCTTCTATGAGCTTTCCCTCTGTTTTTCATGTGTCTCTGCTAAACCAGCGGTGCGGGATCCTCGCTTTCCCGATCCCTCCTCGTCTACAGCCCCTGTTCTCGTACACGGCCAACAAGAGTACGAGGTCCAGTCTTTCTTGGACTCCAGGATTTCAAGGGGATCAGTCCAGTATCTTGTGCACTGCAAGGGTTTCCGACCTGAGGAACGATCCTGGGTTCCTCACCACCGTCTTCATGCTCCAATGCTTGTTTGCATCTTCCATGCCAAGTACCCTCATAAGCCGTTCCTGAGATGCATGGAGGTCGCTCCTGAAGGGGTGGGGGGTACTGTAAGGCTCCATGAGTTCCGGTTCCCTCTGCGCATTTCTCGCTTACCTCGGCCTGCTATCGGGTGCTCTGCTTCCCCCGCCTCCTGCGGCGCATCACCTTGGCCATCTAACAGCCGTCGGTCTACGGGCACACGTGAGTATTAATACGGACTACTCTGGTCCCGCCTCCGGGTTGCACCCGTGCTGGGGCGTCATCGACACATCACGTACGCGCGGGATGCGTGCTCTATGCGCACAGGTGCTGCGTCACCAGCCTCCGCCTGTAAGCCCTCTCACACCTGTCTTCTGCACCTCGTCAACCAATCTCAGCAGGCGCTCCTGACGTTCCCCCTCTCGCCTTGTCCTCATTGGTCCCAAAATGCCTTATATGCTCAGCCATTCCTCTGGTTCATCGACTGAGCATAAACTTTCCTACTAGCGAAGTGTTCACTGCTGTCTTGCCTCCACAGTCTTGTCGTGCTTCCAGATCCTTGCTCCTGACCGTAGCTTTTTCTCCAGACTCCGCTCTTCCGTTCTCCTGACCTCGGCTACGTATGACCATCCGCACCTCTCCATCCTGACCCCGGCTAGCTCCTCAATGATCCACTCCTCTCCGATACTGGCCTCAGCAAAGTACCATTACGATCTGCCTCTCTCCAATCCAGACCATGGCTAAGTACCTCCTATGATCTGCTACTCTCCAACACCAACCTCGGCAAGTATTACTGACCATCCAGACCTCTCCTACCCCGACCCGGCTACCTTGACCAATCTACACTCCAGATGCGCCCACGTGGCTGTGGGTTGGTGTTATATCAAATCCCCACCTCGGCCTCGCGGTCACGCCTTGTTTGTGGTGAGCACTCCATCACAAAGCGATTCCAACAAGAATCCATTCCTCGAGGGTCCTCACAGCACATAAATTAGCAGTCTACCAAGAGTAGGATGTACCACAGGCTAGCAAAGCTCCATCTCGATATGCTGCACACGATTATAGTCCATTACAAGCACTCTGTGGATCCATAGTCTGGCTACTGGCTAGTGGTACTCTGGGCTTCTTCCAACAGAGGGGTCTAGACACCTTGTACTTCAAGCACGCCTCCTAAGATTCTCCCTATCAGTACCGGGCGCCGCCTCCTCTTGGCTGCCAGCATCGTGGACCCTCTCCAGAGGCTCTTGAGATTAAATTAACCAGAGCACCCCTTTTAGGCATCCAGACTACCCGCCTCAGGGCGACTAAGAACAGCTATAGCCTTTTTGTCTCCAGACCATTCACCCAATAGGGCAGTCTAAGCTTTAGTTCCTTGCGGAGACGGTCCCCCTGACACAACACCTAGCCTCCCACCTTCATTAGCACTTGCTCTGGAAGCGTACCTTGTTACTTCCAGCTTTGTTTCACTGAAAGCCTGTCCTGTTACATATCTCAGCAGCGCCTCCAAATGTAATGGTGTTTCCCCCACCCAGTGGGAGATTTGGCCATTACTAGTTGTGTGGTGCATGATACCTGCTGGTAACAGGAGGGCTGAGTCGTCCGCCGGTGGTAGTGGGGACACAGCACTAGGCTTCTGGGATTCATACATTACATATCTCTTTAGCAGTGCAGCGCCTCCATCTGCCGTACTGTAGGCTCCAGGAACTGAAAGTGATCTCCCATGCTAGAACTATTATCTCTCCCCCCAGTAAGGTCACGCACCAGGCAGGAGGTATAACAACAGGAACGGTTTATTATCTCTTCTGTACAGCACAGTAACAAGGCAGGCTTCTGCATGATGCAGTACTTCCCAGCTACCACAGAAGGATGGTCCCTGGACCGTCACTACAGGCCAAAGGCACCCACACCATCCTTGCTCTTCCCTGTCTCCCTAGCAGAGACAGAGGTATGGTCCACACTCACTCTCCCCAGCCTCTCCACTGTGTGACCTGCCTTCCTCAAGTGGGGAAAGGCACTCTAAATTTGGGCGGTACTGCCCTTAAGTACAGCCAGGAGGAGGGCCCCAGGTCTGACTCATGATTGGTCATGCCCAGGCCTGATGTCACTGCCTCCCGCTGTCACTCAAGTGCAGTACCAAGGAGGGGAAAAACCCCATATCAACTACTGGCAACCTGATCGTACCAGGACTTACTGCAAGGAGGGAAGCAGACTAGTAGCCACAGGTGGCACTGCTACACTCTCCCTCTGGTGGAATGCCAAAGACCATGCTTGGGTCTAAATAGAGCAGAGGCAGTAGAATGAGTAGAATGACTGTCAAAATAATACTAGAGCCGTGTATATAGTACTAGCCTTCCACTGCAAAGATAGCCAGAACCCTGTGACAACAGGGGTGGGACTTATAACAGAGAGACCCTAGGGTTCGCTAGCCTGGCTGGTGTTGATTCTAGTGGTGGGGTTCATTATTCTCCACACATGTCGCATTCATTTTTTTTTAGTGTTTAGGAGTTGCCCTCCTGCTCCTGTCCTCTACTTGCTCTAGTGTTAGGTTGATCAAATCTTTGGTTGAGTACGGAGTTTAAATCTCTTCCTATTATGCGTCTTTTGATTAATCATTTTAGCAAATCTGCGATTAAAATATTGTTTTTGTTTCACATTAATCTCATATATGCACAAGAGTGTGATATCTACAGTGCCCACCACAATAATAATAAAGACGATATACATTGACTTCAAGACAGATCATATTGACACATAATCTACTCACCTGCCTTGATTAAAAAAAAAAGAAGAGGGGTGGCAATTTTGATTAGTGCAAGGCTCCCCTTCAAACTACACTACTATAACGCTGACAGAGTCCCCACATCATCCATTAAATCTATTTGCTGCTCTGATATGTCTTCCATCCTGTTTTCTAGCTCAGTGGTTCTTTCTAAGATGGCTGCCATGTCAGCTTTAAGCTTATACACCACTTTCTGTATTTGCTCTTGTATTGTGTGCTTTATTTCCTGCATCCCTCCTTTCATTTCTTTCCTGGAGTAGGGTCTGCAGTCCTGCTCCTCGTCTGACTCTGAGTTAGAGCTTTCCTCTCCATTAGGAAATCCACCATCTTTGTTTTTGTTTTTTTAGCAGGGAGCACTTGCTTCTTCTAAAAGAAGTGTGCTTTGTCCCTTTTTGTGTTTTTTTTTTGGCTGCGAGACATGGCGGGGGCCATTCTGGAGCCTGCTTGTTCCGTTGTGGGAGTCGTGAGGTGCTTTTCGAAGGCACTAGCCTCTTGTTACTGCTGCGGGAGTGTGGGACTTTAATCTCTGGTGATCATCTTGGTTTGCGCCTCCCCTTTTGGTGTGTTTATTGATAAATAATAATACCTACGTGAACCATTTCACAATAAGAACACGTCAAACATAATATCTGCCAGCTTTTTGCTCCTGCCAAAACCCTTTCAATACTTTGGTGCTGTTAATATCTCATTAGGAAGATGTAGTGAATAGTTGAGGTGCTGTACTAAAATATAACAAATACATACACTGCTATTTCGGAGAGGCCCCATACTACAGACTCCTAACTTCACTACTAAATCTCCTCAAATGAGACTTTCAGTAATAAGGCATTTTGCTTATATAACATTGCAGCAATGGACAAAGCACTATGCATTCAAGTTTTCAGACACATGTCCTGTGCTGTTTACAATCTCATTTTTATTCCTATCCTCAGGCACAGACATATAAATGGCCATATTTACAAGCAGTGCTAAACGATAAGGCGTCTTATGGCCACAATATATACTGATAGACACGCCCTTGAAGAAGGTCCCTCTGGAGACCGAAACGTTGGGGCTTTAACACAACCATTAAATGTGGCATTTATTGTGCATACATGTGTCCATTGCTGACTTTGGCTGCTCTTTCAGGAACATAGCAAGAGAAGGAGACCGAAATGACTGCCGCTCCACTGGGTGACAGAGTATCAGGAACGTTTTCACCCAGTGGAGCGGCATTCATTTCGATCTCCTTCTCTTGCTACATTCTTATCGATCGATGGACGCCACCGGGAGGTTCAGCAAGTGAGCAATCATTCCCTCACTCACCTGGATCAGCGGTGTGGAAGGAGCTGCGAGGCGGTGCTACCTAGTGTGCTTGTGGTTCCACACCGCAGCCGGCTGGGAGAGACGGGTTAAGGAGACCATTACAAGCACTGAAGGGGATACACAGTTTGGTGGTGCACACCCGCCTCCATGTAAGTACCCAGCATAGTCTCTACCCCTCTTCACGTCTCCCCATCACCCTGCTTTGCAATTATCACTCGGAATTTGCTCCACTACTATATGCCTTTATTGTGGACTATTATCTATGCTACTCAGCTTAGAGCTGATATTCGGTTACAGTTTTTCTTTTTCCTCTTTTCCTTTTTCCAGAACATGTCTGTGTTTCAGTCACTGAAGAAGTTAAAATGTACGGTATAACTACTCATTAGATTACTTTCCTTTAAATGAAAATCTAAATATTAGCTCCAAAGATGTGGATAAATCAGCATTCATTTTAGATTTGTATTTAATGTTTTGATTTCTCTTGGCTGCTATTACTGGCTGTGACCCAAGTAAGTCCCCTGTGTCTCTAATTCTCATTATTATCTGAGCAGTAATTGGGGTTATATGAACCTTTATCATGCACACATCCCTACAAGGGTATACTGTTATCACAAATCTAAGGTCACTGCAGTATACAGTACTTGTATTGAAGGCATTGAATCAGGACAGCTGGGATGTAGTAGAATATCTTGATTTTAACATAGCAACATTGGAAATTTCATACAGCTAACCCATTATGTAAACGTGAATGAAAGGGATTAAATTCCAGCATTCACAAAGCTCATCCCATTTTATCCAATAGATACCAACATATTCATACCTCAAACTCCCTCCTACAGACTTCAGTGACATAGACATATCCCACACCCTTCCTAATATACAGACATCAGTGCCACTTACCTCTCACCTCCACCCAATACACAGACACCAAGCCGGTAGGGTTGCCAGGTGTTCAGTATTGAACCGGACTGTCCTGTATTTGGACACTGTGTTCAGTAAAAGATTAGAGGTAATACTGGACATGTATGTGTCCGGTATTATCTCACGGATATAGTGACCTGACCGGCTTGGGGGGCTGCGGGACGTCACGGAGCAGGGAGACGGAAGGTCTGTTGCAATAGGGGCTGGGCAGCTTCCTCCATCCTGATTGGCTGCATTACCCAGCAGCAGCCAATCAGGAGAAGGTGTCAGGAGCCTGTGGGCTGGACCAAACAGAGGAGGAAATAGCATGGAGAGGTGTGTGTCTTTCACCATTGTGTCAAGTATTTTTGGAGAAGCCGTTTGGCAACCCTACACCAGGGACACATACCTGTCCCCCCATTTTAATACATAGACCACAGGGACAGTTACCTCTCAACACTCTTAATACACAGATTCCAGGGACACATGCGACTCACCCCCTCCTAAAACAAACATCAGGGACATACTGTATACCTCTCACTACATGCTTTAACACAGACATTAGGGACACATCACTCTCACCTCCTCCTAATACACAGACATCAGGAACACATACTGTACCTCTCACCTCCAACTAATAGCCAGATTTCAGGGACACAGACCTATCACCTCCTCCTAATACCCACAGCAGAGACAGATAAATCTTACCCCTTCCAAATATACAGACAGTAGAGAGACTTTCCTCTCATCCCGCCTAATACACAGACATCAGGGCCACATACTGTACATCTAATTTCTTTCTGTCACAGAGACATAAGGTACAGTACATATCCACAGTGGCAGAATCATATGATGTATTTAATATGGGGGAACGTAAACACTCAGTTATCAATGCATCAACTTCCATTCAAAGGATTGGAAAATGACTGCATCGTTAACTACTCAATTATTATTATTATTGTATTTTATGTGTATGGTGCCAACATATTCCTCAGCACAGTACAATGTGTGAGGCAGGACAGTAACATTATATGATGAATGAGTGCATGCAGTACACTATACTGTATGTTAAGATAAACTGAGACAATAGGAAGGAGGTCCCTGCCTCAAGGAGTGTACAACCTACATATTCAATAGGGATAATAGGCTTATGGGGAAGTGAGGGCAACATTTAATAAGAACTGCTGTAAGAAGAAGGGATTTATTTTTAAGCGTGCACTACGGGGTCTTTGTGTTAATGCAATTACGTTGTTAAATTTAAGGTAACAGAGATCATTTTTTTATATCCAGTATCTCTTAACATCAACTTATTAAGACATTTTGCACCTTTTGTGCCCTATAAGCGTTAGGTTGTAATTTGGGACATGTTAACAGGAGGCAGTAAAGAGGAGTTATATACCAGGAGTTATCATGGGATGCATCAAATATTGCGTGTCTGTCATTTTCGAGCAGACATTTCTCGCCTTGTTACACAGTCCCCTGTGTCCCAGAGTGACGCCGTTTTGTCAACAAATTCACACCCAGTCTCCCCACCCAATAACCCAGTCCTCTCGCTCCACCCACCCGCCCAAAAATAAACGTACGCAATTTCAGGTTTTTCTTGATTGACCCGGCTGATTATGGGAAAACAGCCACACGCCATCACAAAATCAAACACGAAATATCGTAAAACCTTAACATATTAATGCTGCTACAGTACAGTACAATTGCTGTTTTACAATGGCAGAGGCACATAATAATTGCTCTTTGGACTCTATCCTCTGTCATCAGACTAATCCAGCCTTATAAATTCCCCTTTTTTATGTGAAGTTGGGCTACTGTCACGTAGATAGTCCAATAAATTATACAGGTTATTAAAGGCGACCTTTGGGAAACATACAGTCGCAGTGAAAATGAAAAGTTATCAGTGGTAAAGTTGAAACACTAGAAGGAAACAGATCTCCAAACGTGATTCTGTTGCCTTTGGTTCAGATATTGAGTGCAAGGAACTCTCTTAGCCTGAGTTACCTGCACTGCCCTACAGTATATAAGTGTCCCAAATAGGATGGAGTGATTCACTAAGCTTTGATAGTAAAGGAGATTTCGCAAGCAGCAAAAGACAAGGTTCTTTCCATTGCTGGCATTGAAAATGTAGCATTTACTGTATCCATGGAGACTGTGACGGTAGATACAGAAGACACATGTAAGAAACAATTGGACATTTTTTCCACCCACTGTTTATTTATGAATACACTGGCGACACACTTTATTCGAGCTCGGCTAGTCCCACGAATTCGGGTATACTCGGGTGTATTGAGGTTTGTGACTGTTTTCTGCCCGAGTGCATTGCGTTATTTTCCAGGCAGGGATTGAAGCATTTTATTCCCGCTGGCTGCAATACTGCACAGTATATATATATATATATATATATATATACTGCATTACAATTCATGAATTTATGCCATCTGGTAGACACGCGAAGCATTGCAGCCTATTAAATCCTAATCATTATCATTTAACAGATCAGCCGCCCGTCAGCCAGGCATGAACCATGGCTGGGAAGGCAAACGCAACGGGGCTTGTCTGAGGTGAGGAGCGGCGCATTCCAGGTATCTGCCAGGTACATACTGGGTATTTGCTCGAATAAAGTGTGTCGCAGCAGTAGGTTTTAAGGGATAAAGAAATCAAAAAGAGGGAGGGGGAGACAAATATACATAACCATTTCATAACAATACATAACCTCTTATAACCACTTCCCATAACTCCTAATCTTACGAATCTTAAAACCACTTCCTATAACTCTGCCCCTAACTGATCCTATAACTCCTCCCCTTACTGCTCCTATTCCCACTTCCTCTAGCCCCCCTAACAGATCCTTTAACTCCTCCCCTTACTGCTCCTATTCCCACTTCCTCTAGCCCCCCTAACTGCTCCTACAACTCCTCACCTTACTGCTCCTATTCCCACTTCCTCTAGCCCCCCTAACTGCTCCTACAACCAGTTCCTAGAATTCCTGCTCTAACTGCTCCTATAACCCCTTTTATAACTCCTCCCCTAACTGCTCATATTCCCACTTCATATTACTCCTCCCAGGGTCGTCGAGAGCTTTCCTGGGGCCCAGCAATAGAGTTTGCACCGGGGCCTCCATGTCGGTGGCCTTGCGAGCTCCCCCTCTTTCTTTTACCCACCTCCTCTTTTTATCTCCCCCCTCTACTCACTCCCACCTCACATTCCACCCTCCACCCATGCATTTCTCTCTCTCTCTCTTCCTCTCTCACACCTCCACCTCCCCTCACTCAATACCCCCACGCCACCATTGGCCACAGACACACAATTTTCCGTCCCACACACACAAGGAATTCCTCCCCACACACAAACAATTCCCCGGACACACACACAACCCCCCCCCCCCCGCCTACACAATTCCAATTCTACACAATTCCCCTCGACAATACCCACACAATTCCCAACACACACATAATTTCCCACACACACACACAATTAAAATTCCACACAATTCCCCCTCCCCCAGTACCCACATAATCTCCGCCACAATACCCACACAATTCCCCCTCTCAATACCTACATAATCCCTCCCCCCACAATTCTCACACAACACCCACAAAATGACATTTCCACACAATTCACCCACCATCCCCTCCCCCCCACACACACACAATTACCAAAAATTCCTCCCGCCACAATACCCACACAATCCGCCCCCTCCACAATACTCACACAATTCCAATACACACAATTCCACCCCACACACACAATTACAGACAATTCCCCTCCAAGCACAATACCCACACAATCCCCCCTCCACAATACCAACACAATTCCTCCAACACACATACATAATTACTCACAATTTCCCCCCAGAACGCACATACATACTTTTACCTTGGGGGTTGACTCAGGCCTCTGGTGGCGCGCCGGTCCCACGCGTGGATGCTGAGGTTGGGCGCTATCTTCCGGCAGAGATTGGAGGGGGAGGCTCGGCATGGGCCAGCGAGGGAGGGAAGCCGGCGTGAACCGGGGGGAGGAGGGCAATCAGACCAGAGAGGGAGGCCCAGCATAGACCAGCGAGCGAGGCCCGGCACGGACTGGCGTGGGAGGGAGGCCCGCCACAGCAGCTGGGAAGAGCTCAGTTGTCACAGTTCTCCTCCCCGTCGGCGGCCCTGACTTCTTCCCTAACCACTTCCTATAATTCCCCTATAACCACTTCCTATAACTCCTCCTGTAAGCACTTACTATAACTCCTCCCTTAACTGCTCCTATAACTGCCGCCAATAACTCATCCCCTTACAGCTCCTATATTCATAAAGCAACTTGATACATTGTTGAAAAGTGTTGCGAAACATGAAACTGACACTTTCTTAGTGTCAACTTTATGTAAAAATGCCCATTTGTGGTTCTTCTCCTGGAACCTCTCTGCATGTTTAGTTTCTCTGTTCTGTGGCAGCCATTGCTGCTCAGTATAAGCTGCAACATTGTTGATACAAATATTGCCTTTCCCCCATAGTTTTTTCCAGTTGCCTCGGCGACCTCCTTGTGCTCAAAACCTGAGATAGTTTGCCAATACTCCCCTGCCATGTCTTGGTATTTGGTATGCTCCGCAGCCTATCCATGTCTGTACAGGAAAGTGTGCTTCCTCTTGGATCTTGTAGTCTGTGAGTACACACATCTTACTGCCACTCCCACACAAGGCATTATTTATTTACCTCTACCCCACATATGCCACTTAATCACAGTTCCCCTCATTTATTGTTATTGTTTGTTTTACAATAAAAGAACAGAAAGAAAGAAGGACTCAGTGTGCATCTAAAGGGAGTGAGTTAACCTTCCTGACCCTACCCCTTAGTTACAAGGGGCTGGATGGCCAGAAGAGCCCTGGATACTTTTTCCCAGTGTTCCCAATATGTCCCCTTCTTAACCAGTTGTTTGACCTAATCAGTGAAACCCAGCCTATGAAACTGGAACACTTCACTGCCCCTCTCCCTTCATAGCAAAGAGTCCATCAATCTGAGTTGAACCACTTAAAAAAAGCAATTGTTGTTTATTTTTACATTTTCTATATTAAGAACAGCAGGAAACAATGCATGAAAACAGGCATAATAAGGAGAGTGTTCGAAAATATTTGCAGATATCTTCCAGATGCGTTTAGATTTGACTATCAGAGGAATGTATATGCTTGTTTATGAATAAAAACCAAGTGTAAAGGAAATAAACGCATTTTACATTTGAATTATGTATTTGAAATATGCATTTTTTAATATTATTCAAGTAAAGTGGTGGTAATTGTACCAAATTCATTTCTTAGACACACACACACACACACACACACACACACACACACACACACACACACACACACACACACACACACACAGACACACACACACAGACACACACCACTCATTTGAACTGGAGTCAAACACGATTACCAGACTTTAAAAGGCTATTTAAAATATTTGCCAATTATTTAGAGGGTGGTCACCTACTATAGTTTTTTTAATTTTTTTTTAAAGTATTTGTATTTAATATTTTCAGTGTCCAGAACCATATACTCTACAAAACACATACATTTTTTTAAAACAGTAAAAGTTTAAAGATTATATACTGTATAAATCAATTCTTATCCACTTGAATTTGCGTTAAATGTAGACCACAGAGAACAAATTTGTTTCACATTTGCGCGTTGTGTCATGTAATAGATGTGGTCCTTTTTCCAATGTAATCACCTCCTATATTCTAGATTTCCAATTATTCAGTGAAGGTTAAAAAATGTTTGCTTACAGCATGCAGTAATCATAAATATTGATGCATTTATGATACGTACAGTATGTATATCTTTATTTCTATAGTGCCCACAGCTGTACTCAGTACTTTACAATAGAGACAATACAGTACAGGGAATTATAATACAACATGTACAACAAATAAGATAAAAATGCAAGGAAATCCCTGCCCTGGAGAGCTTACAATCTAAGTGGAATGTTGGGAGACTTACAGAGAGAGCAGGTGAGAGAATAAGTGCAGTAGATGGCAGTGCTTGGTAGGAGTGACTGTGAGTGTGGGACAGTAGCTATAGTAGTATAGACTAATGAAATGCTTCAAAGAGATGAGATTTGATATGTAGAGAACAATTTTTGGAGATGAAGACCAAGAATATTGTCTCTGTTTGACCGTGGTTCTCATGGCTCAATGGGAACTGTAACAGCAGTGATCATTTTTATAACCTCTTTTCAAAATTGGCATAGTGTAGGGCAGTCCCGCCATATACGTTTCATTGACCCTCTGTACCCACAGTTCCTCGAGCATAAATTCATGACCTCCGGGAAACGGCAGTGTGGCCTAAGAGGAGTGTAATTCCCTGTATATAATATTTTAGATGAATATTTCCCACATTTTCTACCAATCTTCCAACATAATTTCGGATCCTAGCTCATGTTCCCAGGAGATTGCAAATTGTTGGTTATTATTAATATCATCTTCCAGTAATATTTTATACAGACAAAAGAGTATGTTCTGAAGAATTTCAATATTATATAGTTTCATATTGAGCTCTCAGCCACATTATGATATTTCTGATTTATTTATTTTTCACTTAAGTTTTTTATTAGTTCCCAACAGTTGGGGTGGAGGGAGGAAGGGTACAGAAATAAAAAGGAGGGGGAAGGGGGAGGGGGGTGGAAATGGTGCAACATTCCCGACATATTTGACAATCATACTTCGCATATATCAAAATACATTATGCCCGGTCATTAAAAACTATACCATTTCGGATACAGATTGTTCCTTCTCTGATTTTGTTAATGTTATTGTTACTACTGGGGAGGCGGGTGGCTCTCCCATCAGGTAACCTGGATAGCGCAGAGATTTTTCTGATTTTTTAAATTGCTACGATAATGTTTAATTAGAAAATGATATAAAAGAAAGAAAGGGAGTCTAGACACTATAAGGTAAATTAATACCAAGACATCAATGTGTTTTCAAAAATAATGTTGTGTATTGAATAGAGAAACAGTGTCACATAAAGGCATGATCATAAAGCATATACAGTATTACTATGATCAGAACACTCATACAGGTAGTCCTCATTATCCAACCTTTCACTTTACAACGAATCTCATAGCCAACGCTTTATAATGAGCCCTAAGGGCCGTTATCCGACGCTCACCGCCACTGATTAACATGGAACTCACTTTACAACGGTTTCACTATCCAACGCTACTTCCAGAATGGATTCCGTTGGATAACCGAGGACTACCTGTATTGGCATATAAACAGGTTTGTAAATACCAACATCTTCCCAAAGCATCACTATTAGAATAAAGAAATGCCAAAATCGGTAAAAAATACTATCCTACCATTAGAAAAATATGTAGACTGACACCTTAGAAATGAGACTCAACACGTGTAGCAAAAAGCCCTCTCGCAATAGTCTCAATTGGAGAATTCTTGGCCAACTAAATGTATCTTTAAAATAAATAAAGGATCAGAGCTTAGCAAATCAGCAACATTTCATATTTTGGCTTGTTCCCATTTCCAAAATGCTCCAGCCGGCATAACTGGTGGGAATTACAGGTCTCGTAACATGGGTGTTAAGGGAGAACAACACATTTGTTGGTTGTTGTAACATTGTCCCAGGAGGACAGACAGAGTCCTACCAGTCAGAGCTTGTGCATAAGGATAACCTGGTCTATGATTTTTTGTTATTGCAACATATTATATCCAAATCCAAACTCTCGCTCATCTTTTCAATTTGCACTCATTATTTATTTTGGTCATTTGCGTGCCAGTTCATTATAGAGTGCTAGTAATGGGTGCAGCCCAATGGTAATATAACAAAATCAGGAACACCCAATTCTCCTGAAAATTGTAGTGATAATGATCTCACTCCTGAGTGGCCATTTTTCAAAGTCTCCCATCAAAAACACTGCACCAATTACAGCACTGTATATCACACAAGAAAATGCCATTGGTTTCAATCTTTAACAAAATCTGATGCAGTTTCTTTGTCCCAGTTTTTACAGCTGGGTGACTTTGAAAAATAACCCCCTTGATATATTATTTTGCATATAAATGTATTAAGCCTTGTCAAGAAAGATGGCACTAAATGAATAATAACAGTATGAAACAGATACAAGACTATTGATAGACTGTTCATTCTGACACAGATACACAATTCTTGGAAACATTTTAATTGTGACACTATTAATTCTTCCCCCCAGGATATAATAAGTTTATCCCAGCTTTCTAAATCCTTTTTAATAGCTTTCAGTAGATGGGGATAATTAGATAGAAAGAGGCCTTCACAGACCTGTCAACTTTCAATTTCTCCCCATGTGCTTTTCCTCCCTCCCGGGTGCAATGACGCAATTTGCATCTTCACCCCCCAAACACTATGGAAGGACACGGCCCCACTGCATGAAATCTGGCCAGACACCCCTTTTTTACGGCCCCCTATGTTATATTTCTACAGTGCACCGGGAGATTGTGAGAAGGGGGTCAAGCCCGTGTGTCACAGTATGAGTTGGCAGATCTGCCTTCAGTACTAGGAGTGATATGTATACCTGGATATATGTCACTGAGACAAGGTGAAGAGAAAATGAGTTTATTAATAATGATAATATTCTCGGCAATAGAACTTTGGATTTTGACAAATTAATTTTGAAATGAGAATTTTCGCTGAAATCCTTTATTTCCTTCATTACATTAGGCACAGGTATGAAAGGATTTGTTTGAATCAATAAGACATCATTTAAATATAATGCAAATTTATGAGTACACGGACATGTTTGAAAACTAGAGACATCCTGATTTATTATTATGCTTTCCGCTAAAGGCTTCAATTATTCATGCAAAAAGTAGAAGAGACAATGGGGGAGGGGCAGCTTTGTCGTGTTCCACTGGAGATGGGGAAGGGTGCAGACAGAGAGCCGTTCATATTAACTGTAGCCGTTGTAGTACTATATAACGCTTCAACATTCCGAAGCAACGATTTTACCTATCCCAATGTGTTCCAAGATTCTGTCTTTAAATCCCCAACTCACTCTATCAAAAGCCTTCTGCGCATCCATAGAGAGTAACATCATAGGAATGTATATAGTAAAAATATAATATGTAACATTAATCAATCTTCTGGTGTTATCCCTTGCTTTTCTCTTAGTATAAAATTTGCTTTGTCCAGATAAATTGACTTGGGCATGAAAGCATTGAAAAGATTAGCTAATATTTTGAAAAGGTTTTCCTATCAACATTCAACAGAAATATGGGCCCACAGCTCGCTGAATTTTGTGGATCTTTCCTTGGTTTATATATTACTGTAACATGAGTGTTTAACATTTGTTTAAGTAGGGAGCCTAACGTACAAATAGAATTACAGGCATTTTTCCTACAGTATATGGGCTAAGAATGTTTCTGAATTTGTGGAACTATAATTGAGTGAGGCCATCTGGTCCAGGACTCTCTCGCTGGCAACAACTTTATCACATGTTTAATTTCCTCCGATTCTTTTGGTTGGTCAAGAATTTGCATAGCCTTATCTGATTATTTTTTTTATTTCTTTCTTGCTTAAATTTTTCACAATCTTAACTTGATGCTTCTTTACAGTAGATTGCAATATTTTAATATTCTTCTTTAATGTGTTTAGAGCTCTTAGTTGGTAATTCTTCTTTTAATACTGCTTCTTTGAAATTGACATTGTTTCTTCTTGGGCCTAGAAGCTGGTATTTAATCAGATTTCTCGCTTAAAAAAACAAACAAACTGTTGTTTTGTCCAATTAAAAGCCTTCTCTACTTTAGGGTTTTGAAGGTGTTTCAATTGTGATTTAAAAAAATTGTATGTACAGTATGTCTTTATTTATATAGCGCCATTAATGTACATAGCACTTCACAGCAGTAAAATACATGAGAATCATATAAATTATAAATAATATAAATAATACATAAAGGGGAGAAGTGCTTCAGACATAAAAGTAACATTTAGGAAACGGAGTCCCTGCTCCGAAGAGCTTACAATCTAATTTGTGGGTAGGAAGAACCTACAGTACGAGACAGTAGGAGGGCGTTCTGGTAAGTGCATCTGCAAGGGGCCAGCTTTAATGTATGAGGTGTTAATTATCAGCCATGGAGCTACTCATATGCTTCGTTAAGCAGGTGCGTTAAAGTGGGTCTTAAAGGTGGATAGAGAGGGTGCTAGTCGGATATTGATTGGAAGGGTATTCCAGAGCTGTGGAGCAGTCAGTGAAAAGGGTTTAAGGTGGGAGAGGGCTTTAGATACAAAAGGGGTAGAGAGAAGACATCCTTGAGCAGAACGCAAGAGCCAGGATGATGTTGTAGCGAGAAATTAGGGCTGAAATGTATGGAGGTGCAGAAGAGTGTACAGCTATAAAAGTGAGGAGGAGAATTGAGTGTGTGATATTGGATTCGATAGGAAGTCAGGAGAGGGATTTCAGCAGGGGAGACGATGAGACAGATTTCGGAAAGTGTAGAGTGATTCTGGCAGCATTTAGGATAGATTGTAAGGGAGACAGGTGAGAGGCAGGAAGGCCAGAGAGCTGGAGGTTACAGTAGTCGAGAGGGGAGAGAATGAGGGTCTGTGTCAGAGTTTTTGCTGTCGAGCAACAGAGGAAAGGGCGTATCTTGGTAATATTGTGGAGGAAAAAAACGATCGTTTTTGCTACCTTTTGAATGTGAGAAGAGAATGTGAGAGAGGACTCGAGTGTGACCCCTAGGCAGCGTGTTTGGGCTACTGGGTGAATGATTGTAGTTCCAACAGTAATGTGGAAGGAGGTAGTAGGGCCAGGTTTGAGAGGAAGTATAAGGAGCTCTGTTTTTGCCATGTTAAGTTTAGGTCGGCGGAGGGCCATCTAGGATGATATAGCAGAGAAACATTCAGAAACTTTAGTTTGTACAGCAGGTGTAAGGTCAGGGGTAGAAAAGCAAATTCCCCATTATTGTCTATTTTTTGTAAATCGTACATTTATCTGCTTAAATAATTAATTTCTCAACTTCTCTATTTTATCTTATGTGTTGCCAATTTCATACATTATTTTTATTAACACACTTGTGTGCTTCTAGGCTGTAGCAGAGTAAACTTCATGGGAATAAACCACCTTAAAATATTCTACTGAGGTTCTGATTTTGTCATTAATAAGTTCATTCAGTAAAGAACTAAATAATACATTTATTGACCTCCAGAGTGCCACAGCCCATCCAACACACGGTGGTCATGTGACAATTCCATCAAAGTGAACGCATGATCATGGCGTCACTGATGGTGTGAATGGCAGACGAGGTGTCCTCTTCAATTACTGCTCTTGCCAGATAACATTCAGCGCTCCATAGGAGTGGAGGGTGCAATCTCCCCACAAATACAAGCTAAACGCCCGTAGCATACGTAATGTGCCCCCTGGAGAGCCAGACCCAATGACGTGATGGCTACTTCATGGGGCCTTCGAAGTGTGAAGTCTCCATGACAAAGAAGATTTATCAGTAATAAGAAAACATTGCACAACCTTAACAGGTGCCTGGTCTGACCAAGTGAGGGAACCAAAACTTGAGCCCAATATTATCTCTTTAATGTTCTGTAAAAAAAAAAATATTCTCTGGACATGTGGTTGGGTGGAAATATTCCTTACCTTAGGGGTTATATAATCTCCAGATATCAATGAATAGGAATGAAGGATGTTATTGACAAGTTTTTATTTGGACTAAACTCTTAACAGATTTACTTGTTGAGCTATCCGAAAAAGGATTTCAAATCAAATAAACTCCTATAACAAAAAAATCCTTCTCTGAATGCAATTCATTGAATAAGAGTGTCCTCTAAGAAAACATTGTTAGAAACCTGTGTTGAAATTAAGGGGCCAATTCTATAAACCTTCATTAAAAAAAATCGCCGGGCCGTTTACGCCACCAGTTTTTTGAGCGTTACTATCACGGTATCAGAAAGCCTCGATTACCTGTGATAGCAAAATTCCCAAAACGGGCGAGTAGCCGGGGACGTGATGATCGCCTCTCTCAATAGGGCTCACCCGGCGATTTGTTCCAGCTGCAGAGAGAGCTGCAGAGAGAGAGCCGCCTCTCCCTGCACATATCTCACCAGCGATCTAAATATTTGAATATAAATTTTAATAGTAGTGTAGAAGAGCAGGGCGTCTCTGGAGCAGAACCGCGTTGATTTCAGGCCCAGACACCCCCTGCTTCCCGAGATACAGGCCCCGTTATGGGGTGCCGGTATCTCCTATGCATTTAAATGTCTTATGTCACATGACCGTGGGAATATAACTTTTCCTGGCTTGAGGATTTTGGGAGAAACCCACGATTCTAGAGCCGTGATTAGTCTCAATAAGCCAATCGAGGCTACTAGAATTGCACAAGTTTCAGAACCTGCCGATAAGTGGCTTATCGTCGCTGCAAAAATGGGCGATTTATGCCTTTATCGCCCACTTATCGAGGCTTACAGAATAGCTGTAGGCATTTTGGCCAAAAAGGCCTCTATAAGTGGGTTATCGAGGTTTATAGAATAGGCCCCTAAGTGTTTGTTTCTGTGTTAACTGATTCTTCCCCAGGAATAACTTTACATGTACAAAATATGTAGTTCTTAGTCAGGTTCCATTTGTATACCCAAAGCTACTTCCAATGTGACAAAAATACACAGTGCAATACCTATATATCTCTTGTAAAAGGGGTCATTTAGTTTAACCCTTTGGCCAAAGTGTATTAAGCCTGCTGCCACTTACAAGGCATGACCATAGCAGGGCCTAATACTCACCTGGGTTAAAATTCTTATTTACCTGTATAATTACAGGAAGAATGATCACATTGGATCTGTCGTAACCTGGCAAAATAAAACTGACCTGCCAACTTGGAAAGTGAGGTGGGGCAAGCTTAAACCTTCGGGGGAGGGGCCACTGCCCTTCCATAAGCAACTGAGACCAGCTGCACACAGTTAACAAAATAGTTCCCTGGGTTTCAAAACGATTGACTCGCCTTGTGGAACTCAGTTTAAAGATAGAACCTTATTTATAGTTTTTGTTATGCTTTTGTATATTCTGTAATGCCTTTCATGTTTGTTGAATAGTTATTTGAGATAGATTGTTAAAGAATTTGATTTCAGCTCCCTCAAATTGTATATTTTGAAGGATTCTGGCATTAGTTGTGATAATGTCCTTATTTGTAAAATAGTGAAGTCTTATCAATACTGTTGGGCGCTCAGATGACGCAGGCTTGGGTTCAGTGCTCTCTGTCCACTCTTGCGGCTGATTCTGCAGCCCAGGATGGAATCCAACAACCGTTGAAGGTATGACTCCAAGCCAAGACACAGGATTCTTATTATATTAAAATGTTCTCTCCGTCCTCTATTATCCAAGTCTTCCACTTGCTATTGTAATAATTTGCTCCTCTGGTTCCTACATTTTGCATTGGGAGGCTTCTCGTCACGTGCCACTTGCCACTTGCCATGTGCCACGTGTCATGTTCCTCCTCAAGGTTTGAAGCTCCAGTTTTGAGAGAAGATAGATCATTCTTGATCTCTGACATCTCATATTTGATTGTTTGCTTGATTTGTGAGAAGAGGTCTTGTAGATCTTTTTGGTAGATAATGGATTTAAATCATATTTGACTGCATACACGGCATCTAAATATGGCGTTCTCATAGTGAAGATGACAGTGAGTCAGAGCCATGTGACAGAGTTTTGCAATCTTTAGTCACCATGTTTGAATCTATTAAAACATATCACTGCCATTAGTTCACTTTGGTCCAACAGTATGTGAAATTGCACCTTTCAACCAAATATATAAACTTCCAAGGACTAAAATCAGTAAGATTGGGTGGTTCCATCTGGACCGAAAAAAATGACATCTTAAAGCTGCAGACCAAGCAATATCCTACATGTGTGTTTTTTTTTTTAATCAATTCTGTACTATGAGAAAATAGTTGTAGCATTTTTTTTATTTTTTAATACAACTATGCATGAATTTTTTTATGTATTATAATGTAACAAGCCTTTTTTTTCTTTAGCAACCATTTACAAAGTCGCACTGACTGCAGAATACTTCTCTGCAGCCATTTAGTGAACCCCCAAGCCGAATCTTCGCAGATCGATCACAGAACGGATCGATCAGCAACATCGTTAATTTCTTATCATTGTGTGGATTATATTGATGCACATATTAAAGCGGGGGGGGGGGAAATGTTATCTTGGATTGCTGCTTTAATAGAATTGCGCATTTATTGAGCATTGAATTCTATCTGTCGGCTGATGATAAAAATCAGTGTGACTGACTCCAGATCAGCGAGACTCCCAGGACATTAGTGACAGAGTTGACATGTCTGCTAAACAACACATATCACTGCTGTTATACCAGTCCTGCGTTGTTGTGCACATGTAATTGCATGGCTGCTAGAGTTCGATAGGCTTTCATTGCATAGCCCTGCAATGCCTTGCTCTGGCAGCCAAGGGGTTAATTCCTGGAAACTCTAGACAAATCGCAGAGGGCTGCAGGCCCTCATTCCACCCCACTGAAATGTGGTAGTAATATTCGCACAAATTGAATCGTTAGGCTCAGTGTGTTTAGGTAGAGAGGGGGGCCTGTGAAACCCTTCCCCAATTTTGCAAGCCACAAACAAAGAGCGAATGGAAAGCACTTCCAGACCACATGAAAGGGCACCGGGTCTGAGCGAGCATGCGGTGCGGCCCTGCGAGCTAAGGGCAAAAGTTTAGAAACAAAAGGAGAAGAAGAAAAAAAAATTAAGGCTTCCTCCCTTCCCCCCGCCCCCAACATGGAAAAAAAAAGACTGTGGTCATGTTATTCAGTTATAATATGAAACAGGGGACATATGTACACATTAAAAATATATACAGGCTGATGCTCTGTAAAGTGCAGTTCTTATGTGCAACAAATACTGAACTTGCAGTGAATTGAAAACACTCAGCCATGTAACTCTCTTTAAAAGTAACACCCTCTGTACAGTGTTTAACAGTTGTTTCTAAAGGTAAAATCAGAACAGTAGCTTTTCAAACTATGACAGAAGTGTTATTCTTACAACTAAGACCATGAGAACACAGCATGGAAACACTAGCACTGCTGTCCTTAGATCCTAGTTAAGAGTATCAGATGGATAATTCTGAAGGTTGCAGGGCTACGTTATAATGCATATCTTAGAAAAATTGGATATTATATCCCTCCAAGAGAATTAAACATTAAAAAATGGATGTAGCTTATAATAAAAGGGAAGGCTTAAAACAAGTCCTGTGCAGTAAGTCTTCCCCATGACCAACAACCAATGGCAACATCATGCTAGCACGTCAAGACATAATGTATATGTCACTATGATATATGGTAGTCCTCATTTCATTGACTGGTGGAGGAAGCACCCATTTTTATACTGGTACTTAACACCCCAATATCATCTGAAATTAGGGCTAATCTGTTCTGTTCCAGTTTGGGGGGGGGGGGGGGTGAATCCCAGTAATAATAATTTTGGATGGATTGTTATATTTTTGTATTAAAAATTTCATGGACCAGTATAAACAAGAATCTGGATTACACAACATTAGCTCATACTGTATGCAGAGCCCCTTCCCAAACCACACCGAGCTAATGGTCTTACTGTCTTTAGAGGTTTTGTGTTGTACGAGGACAGCAGCAGAACTACATCTCCCAGCATTCTATGCGGCTTCGTCAGGGATTTAAGTGTAGAGATTCTTCAAAAGACTGGCACAAAACAATCTGTGGTGCTGTTATTGGGCACAGCTGGCATAATTGGTTGGTTTCAGCGCTCCTGTTAATTCATGATGGATGGCGCCATGGGGAAGACTTTATTTCCTGCCTTTGGAACACAGAGCATGAATATAAAACAGAGGGCAAATAATCAATAGCACTTGATTAGCTGCCACCTCTTTATTCTAGATGTTTATGGGGGCTGGCACCCCCTCAAATATTCCATGTAGTTAATGTCTCTATATTTATGATGAGTTAGAAACAGTCTGGCCCACAGTCAAAAGAATTAACTAATTTATGCTGCACAATACAAGCAGCTGAAACGGAGAGCTGGGAATTTATAGTCTAGAGATGGTGAGTGGAGAGGTTTAACCACAGAGTAGAGACCTTCTGGCTGGGCTATTATATGCTGGTCTGGCATAGCACACCCCACCCCTCATCACAAATATGCAGGACGCCTGGATCATATAGATAATACAGCAAACCAGAGGAATGTCTGCTGCCCAATGGAGGCACTCTCAAACTGGACTCCTTTATCCAAACCAACCAATGACTTGTCTCCCTGTGAAAATGTTTAGGTTCACTCTCAGTCCAAATGCTGCTATATTATGGCGAGAAAGGACTCGGCGTCAATCCCATTTCATGGAGACCAAAGAAGTTAAATATTCCCTGCACTGGGGTTAGTCATCCGCTTCTGTTTTGTGCAATATGAATATAGCATAAACCTCTTAAGGGTGCGGTCTGATGGAGGACCAAATTAAACAACTGAGCAACGATATGTTTCAGATTAAAATCAGTTGAAATTTTTTTTTATTAAATCATTTTTGACAGTTGGAAGATGTCCCCTTGCATTGATTGACTATAAAGACTTTGGCCCATTGACTGCTCCATAAAGGGCCTTAAAGATTCGCACCACCAACTAATTCCGGGCATCTGTCAGGGTGGCGGAATTGATTGTCAGTCTTGTTTGCTCAAACCCAGTTCATTGTTATGTGACTTTTTAGTCAAATAGGAAATTATGGTTCTGGACAGAAAAGTCCTTTCCAACATTCAAGTTATGTGTATGAACATATTCAGAATAAACATTCAACATTGATTTAAAAACACTTATATATACTTTTTTCCCATTTAATTCAATAATAATGGCCTAGTTGAAACCTATATCACTGTTATTAAAGGAAACCCTGACCTGATATGGGGAAGAGAACATGATCCATGCCCTGATGGCTCTGCAGTGATGCTTGGCGGGGGGGGGGGGGGGGGGGGGGGGGATGGGGGGGGGGGCTAGGTTATATAAAGGGTTATCGCCATGTGACCTGCCTCTCTCATCCTCTGGAAGTCTCCCCAAAAGGCTGGAGTGGGGCGCACTGAGCTGGTTGGCAGTGTTAAAACTGACAGAGGAGAAAGCAAGAGTAGTTTCCTTACCATGGGCTGGTTGGTGAGCAATTCGGGGCTGCAGGGGCCAGCGGGGTAAGGGCAGTGGGCCAGGAGGATGAGAGCTAACTGTTGATGAGTGTGATGGATAGGGTTGCCACATTTACGTTTTTAAAATACGGGACGCCAAATCCAGTAGGAAAATTTAATTTAAATCCAGACATTTCCTATGTGTTTTCATGACAAAAACACACACCGATTCTCTCCCCCTCCATCCATCTCTCACTCCTCCATCTCTTTCACGCCCCCTCCATCTATCTCTCCCCCTCCATCTCTCATCCCTCCATCTCTCAGCCCCCCTCCTTCCTCCATCTCTCATCCCCCCAACACCTTCCATCTCTCAGCCCTCTATCTCAGCCCCCCTCCTTCCTCCATCTCTCATCCTCCCTACTCCCACCATCTCTCAGCCACATCTCCATCCATCTCTCATCCCCCTACTCCCTCATCTCTCATCCCTCTATCTCAGCCCCCCTCCTTCCTCCATCTCTCATCCCCCCTACTCCCACCATCTCTCAGCCACATCTCCATCCATCTCGCCCCACTCCATCTCTCATCCCCCTACTCCCTCCATCTCTCATCCCTCTATTTCAGCCCCCCTCCTTCCTCCATCTCTCATCCCCCCTACTCCCTCCATCTGAGCCCCATCTCCATCCATCTCTCCCCCTCCATCTCTCATGCCTCCATCTCTCAGCCCCCCTCCTTCCTCCATATCTCATTACCCTACTCCCTCCATCTCTCAGCCCACCTCCTTCCTCCATCTCTCATCCCCCTACTCCTCCAACTCTCAACCCCCCTCTTTCCTCCATCTCTCATCCCCCTACTCCCTCCATCTCTCAGCCCCCTCCTTCCTCCATCTCTCATCCTCCTACTCCCTCCATCTCTCAGCCCCCTCCTTTCTCATCTCTCATCCCCTACTCCCTCCATCTTTAGCCCCCCCTCGATCCATGTCTCCCCTTCATCTCTCATCCCTCCATCTCCTTTCCCTCCTCCATTCTCATCTCCCCTACTCCCTCCATCTCTCAGCCCCCTCCTTTCTCATCTCTCACCCCCCTACTCCCTCCATCTTCAGCCCCCCTCGATCCATGCCTCCCCTCATCTCTCATCCCTCCATCTCCCAGCCCCTTTCCCTCCTCCATTCTCATCTCCCCTACTCCCTCCATCTCTCAGTCCCACCTCCACCCATCTCCATTTTTTAAAATGCAGTAAGTATCTAATACTACAGAACTGATTTATTTAAAAAAAACCAAAATATAAGATTTCACATTTTGCTGCTTTCAGCTGCTAACAGATCAGCCCTTTCTCTGTAACTACAGTTCATGCCACTTCCAACTTCCCATGCTGTTACAATGTTTTACGCTTAAAAGTACAAGATTAGTATAGCAGCAGTCCAAGCTGCTATTTTTAATTTTATTATTATTTTCCTTTAATATATGCATCAATACAATCCACACAATGATACGTAATTAGCTAAATTACAGATCAATCCGTTCTCCTGTGATCGATCAGTGAAGATTCGGCTCGGGGGTTCACTAAATGGCTATCAGTGCAGCACAAGAGGACCAAAGATACAAAGTTTTGTGGGGAAGATCATGTGACCAGGCAGTCACTAGATACAATTGGTGCACTGCTAGAGAGAAGACAGGGTTCAAAAAGGAGTGTGTCAGAGCCTGTTTCAGAAGAGTAAGGGGATGTGACTTTGTAAATGGTTGTTACAGAAACAAAAATTACTTGTCACATTATAATACATAAAAAATGTCATTCAGTTGTGTTTTTCTTTAATTTTAGTGCTAGAAGTATTTTCTCATAGTACATAACTGATTTATTTATTTTTAAAAACAAACGTAGCATATTGCTTGGTCTGCAGCTTTAAGTGTCATGTTTGGAAAGTCTTTTCACAAAAGTATTTCATTATATTCATGCAGAGGGAGTGGTGTTGAAGCTTTAAGCAAATTGAGGCAAGTTCTTGAAAATTGTGAAGCCAGAATATCCTTAGAAAGCCTCTTTCCTTTTTTGGTTTAAGTGGAAATATTAAATAGCTGATTTGAGGAATGATTTCAGGATATGGGGATAACAGCACCAAATTAAGGTACAATGCTAAATGCAACTGCAATTACAGTATTTCTTATTTATGCTTGTTCTGCATGCATGTACACAATAACATGTAGATGTGCAGCTCTTATGGGCTTGGGACTAGGACAAGGTAAGAATTTATAAGGCCTTATTATAGTGCATTATAATTGGTAAACACTTCTGTGGAAACGGTCACCATTGTGTGATAGGAGGGCCAATTCTAGCTGGTGCGCTATGTCGGTGGGGTCTTATCATTTTACAGTATGCATCATGTTATTCTGTATGAGTTACATGTATTCAGTGAGCTCATTATCAGGCCCAACACTATCTTTCCTATCTTCATTCATAAAACAATGGGTGGTTTATTTAAAATGTGGAGTCATACTGTGGGCGGTAGCTGGGTGCTACTTTATGCAAAGGTGGTAACATGTGGTAAGCCCGCATGAGGTCGGTGCTTAACCCACGTGTATAGATTATAAACAGGTGGGTCAGGCATGGGTCTGGAGCAGAGTAACTAAGTTCATGTTGAAGCAGCAAAATACCTGGCACTATATAATTGGTTTGTTATAGGTTTGAAGCAGGGAGTCTCTGGAGTTGAACCCCATTTATTTCAGCTCTGGGGACCCCCTGCTTCTAGAGATACTTACCGCAGTAGGGGGTGCTGGTATCTCTGTGAAGTTTAAATGCCCAGGTCTCGTAGGCCAATATGAAGCCGCAAGGGATGACATAACGGCTTCCTATTGTCCGCAGGACATTTAAACGCCACCATTTCGTTAGACACACAAGTTCCCTGGCTGCAGAGATACCGGCACTCTTACGGAGGTATCTCCGGAAGCAGGGGGTCCCCTGAGCTTAAATTTATGGGACTCAGCTCCGGAGATCCCCAGCTTAAATGATATATATATACCGTGGGGGAGCTTGAGAAAGGACCGTAAGGTCCGAAACGTTGCTTCTTTTTTCTGTGATTACCCCCTGATGCCTGTGTTACTTCAATACATTCTATTTTTTGAAATTGTGAGTGCTCCAGATCCTTCTATACTGGGTATTTATCTATTTTTTGTTGCTAGGTGGTGATCCTGGCCGCACTGCGAGCACCACGACTGATCAGATAAGGAATGTTTCCAGGGGTACATTTACAAAATACAGTCCCTTAGTTGGGATGTTGTGTGGATACTGTACTTTTGAATCTGAATGCATTAATGCATTATATTAATCTAATTCTGTTTGAGGGGTAGGTGTTCCCATTTTCTTTCCACAGTGCAGGTTTTGGATTTACAGATACAGAGATTGCAGTGGGCAATAAAGGACCTGGAAGTAACCTTAACCAGTTGGTGGTTCCAGGTGCTGGTTTCAGCAGCCCCTTTGGGGAATAGAATTGCCCACATTCGCTTTGGCAAATCGGTTTGGGGGGCTGATGGAGTTAGTAAAGGAGTCATTGAGGTATACGATGTGGGCGGCATAAATGAGGGCCTGGTTGGCATGGCAGGCGTTTGTGGACAAGTCAAGGGGAGTGGATTCCAAAGAAGATTGCTTTCAGGCAACTGTGGATTTCGTGCTTGCTAAGTTTAGTGCAAATGCATTAGCCAGTTTGCAGGAGCAACCGCTGGCCGGGACATCATTATTGGGACCATTCAGTGTGTGCATAGATCTGTGGGGACTTGTAGTGTATGTCTTTTGGGCCGAGAAGAGTAGGAAGCTTTTCTGCTGTTGGTGGCGGTGAGGCAAATTTGAGGGGTTAAATGGCCTCTGTGTTGGGAGAGGTACAGATTGGAAAAGAGAAATCAGAGAAGAGAAGCGCACCAGAGGTTAAAAGGGTGTAAATTCATTTAATAAAGGTAAGTATACTTAACACATATAAAATAAGATCCACCTATTCATAGAGTATTTGAGTGTTTTTTAAGTATCGCTGTCCCTTGGTGTTATACAGCAAGAACCACTGGAAATTGGGTCACCCCAGATTAGCAAGAGGCTGCTCCGAATTATACCAGCCCGCCAACAAGTACTTCCTCAGGAGTGCAGACTGGTCAGTTCTTTCCAGGTGGTTAATTTGGAGGTATGTGAGGAGTCCAACCGGATGCACTCTTGGGTCAGGGCCAGGTGCAGTGGGCCAAAAGGTGTAACCCTAAGAGGTACTCCAGGTATTATGAGCCAGGAGGGCACGCTGAGTCGTAGCAGCAGTGAGCATAATCAGGTTCAGTTGGTTGGGGCTACGTTCTGACCAGGTTCAGAGTGTTGCTGTTTTTTCCAGATTGCCCCAGGCAGAGGGGGGCCCAGCAGCAAATTTGAGGGGTCAAATGTCCTCACCGTTGGGAGGGGTGTGAACTGGTCAGTTTTGCCCAGGTGGTTAATGTTGAGAAATGGTAGGGATCCAAAGAATGCACTCCTGGGTCAGGGCCAGGTGCAGTGGGCCTAGTCACGTACTCCTAAGAGGGACCCCAGATATTACGAACTAGGAGTGCTCACAGGGACATTTACTGTAGCAGGGGTGAGCATGATCAGGTTTAATGGGTGGGGCCACGTGCTGACCAGGTCCAGGAGTGTTGGTTTATGTTTAATAAAAAGCTTTGGCCATTTGTACCCACCAAGAGTCTGTATTTATTCCAACTGACTGTCTGTATTTATTGGGGTGGGTTTGCAAACTGAATGGGCTAGAATCGAGGGTACAGGGGTCATGCATTTTGCCCTTTATGGAAGTACAGTAAGTCCTCGTTTTACGACGCTTCGCTTTACGACGAATGGCTTATCCGACGCTGTCCAATGCATCCCTATGGCCGGTTTTACGACGCCAAAATGGCTTATCCGACGCTCTTACGACGCTTTGCAAAGTTGCAACATTATGTCAATCAGAAAGCTGCAGTCAGGGAAATCATGCAGATCAGTCTGTGTGAAGGTTTTGTGGTATATTTATGCCTTTAAACATGTCTAACAGTTTTATTATACAGTTCTGGATTCAATAAATAGAATCTTTACATCATAATGTATGTGTGTGCAGCATAATCTTATTGTTTGAGTCTAATATTTTGTGTATTTTAGCATTAAAAATGCCTTCAGGAACGGAACGTTTCATTTAAACAGTGTTCCTATGGGAAAACGGGTTTCGCTTTACGACGCTTCGCTTTACAACGCCATTTTGAGTAACGCATTGCGTCGGATAACCGAGGACTGCCTGTACAGTACATGTTTAACCAATCCACGGCAGCTATTGTCTAAAGACCTCTTGTTTAACAGAACTAAGATCACAGTACGTTTACTTTTTTAGTAGCACATTGGACAAGGAATATCACTAAGTGCTACTTTCCCCTAAAGTTGTATGAGTGGCAGGAGTGATTCAGCTGTGGGTTGGTGTCCTTTATTTTATGGCAATAGGGAGGAGAATGGTCTCAGAGCTACCCATTAGCATCTGGCAGGAAAGGAGTCCTGTTTGTTATGAATGTCCTCAGCCCTTACCACTTCCAACAAGGCTGTCCCAAAGTGTGGTGCCAACAAGAATGCCACCCACGACCACAAACAACATACAGTATTATTTCTGCTGCTTCTCCCACTGTACCCCTACTGCCTGAAACTACAAATTTAGCAGAAATGTAGGCATTTAATGATACATTCCAGCTGCATGGGTCATTTTATGGTTTTGTTTCTTCTTACTTTTCTTTTTTTTTCTTAATCAGTGTGTTTGTTGTTTCTTAAAACACTAATGCTAAAACCTTGTCTCATATCCCCATTGTCAAATTGGTTATTATATCACCATAAATTATACATTGTAGCAGAGGGCAGATTGGAGAGGCGGTCTCGGAGACTTTCTCATCCGAGGAAAAATAACACCGGGCACGGTGGGGGCATAGGAAATGCTATTAACCCTCTATCTGAAGGCTCTGTGTACGCAAACAGCAATAAACCAGTTTCATTTCTCTGCTGCCTGCAAGTCCTGCAATAGCTCAAATTCAAAATGAACATGATGCAGTATAAATCCACAAAGAGTACGGGGAAGGAGTGGTCCAGTGGTAATAACACTGTCTTTGAAGTGTCAACTCTTTCTGACATTTATTTTGCCTAGCACCAACAATTAGATTGTTAGCTCTCCAGGGCAGGGAATTACTATGCCTGTAACTTTTAAAGCACAGTGCTACAGACTAGGTCAGCACTTTACAAGTCAAATGTAGGATCATTACCCACTCCCAAGTATTTAAGAGTATTAGTATTTCGAGATCAGAGGCGAAACCGTTGAATTAATTATAGCTACTAAGCAGCGGTAACCTCCGGGCCCAGTCCGACTCTGTTTTGTTCTTGAAAGGAAGGGTAAAGGCAGAAATACAGTATGTTGCAACCCTCAGTGAAGAAGTTAAAAATGCTCCACTTGTCTGCCCAGGTGCAAGCGGAGTTCATGGCATTTCTCCGATCGCCACGGACAGCTTCTCCCAATTTTATACTTTAATAAGCAAAGGAAAACTCAGAGGCAGCCATGAACCGTGAACTCGTATTGAAGCTCATAACATGTGTCCTCTGGTCCAGTTTAAATACCAGTAAATGGCGTTCCCCAGATGCACCTTTACAGACACCAGAAAATGGTGCAAAGGCCAAATGCCGAGGGGAAAAAAACAGGAGTTGGGATGGTATTTGCCCAAAGTGATGATGGGCTTTCTGGAAGCGAAAAGGTTAATTGCATTCTAATGAATATATTATACTAATGTAGAGGTTTGAGCACAGCCCATAAAAGCAATGTCTAGTTAATAGGAGGCTTGGATCTAATAATGGTGGGCACTTTCACTGGGGTTTTGGTTCTAAAATGTTGGGGTTTTGTTTTTGTTTTGTTTTTTAGTTATGGAAAAAAAACTCAAAATAGGGGGATCTTTTTTCAGACGTTTGCCTGGTTTGCAATGTTTTGTATTAATGAATGAATCAGAGAATGAGCCTTTTGGCTTGGCTCGTTTTGAACTTCCAAACGAACTGTGAGGTTTGCGGAGTTCGGATTTTGCACAATTTAACTTGACAATACTTAGTAGTATTCAATGGCATATGTAATGTTACCAGCAGATGCCTTGTGTGTGTTTGTGTGTTTGTTTGTTTGTTTGTTTTTACTGTAAAGCAGAAGCTGACCCTGAAGGTTTTTTTATTTTTTTAACCTGCATTTTATTTACAGGACGGGGACAGAACTATTTCCAGCCCCAGGGACCACAACGGTGGACCGCCACCTATTTTAAATGTCCCTCCAGGGGAACATAATGTCTGACAAATCTCAGGTCAATAGGAAGACGCTACATCAGCTGTTAAAATCAGCTAAAAATAGCCTGGTTCAACTCTGGAGGACCCCCTCGGTTCCAATCCTGCTAAAAAAAAGTTGGGTTATTTAGAGGGTATTGCTGCTTTAAAATAGGACAAATGTCTCGGGTTACTGAAATCTAGCATTATCTGGGAAATCAGGAGTTATCAAAACTAGGGCTGACTTGGAAACAATCAAACAGAGAAAAATTATATGCCGGGTTATTTATTTTTTATTTTTTAACTATTCATATACTAAATGAGCTTGTGCCTGTTTTACGGCTTCCAAGCATCTGAGCAGTAAATGGCCCAGGAAGATCAGGCTTGTGTTATGTTTGTGTTTTGGTAAACTTGGTGCTGTGTTTTTGCAGCCGTGAGCTTTTGATAAGGAGATTTTCCTAAACTCTCAGCTAATTTACCTACCTGACTTTTAAAAACAGCTCAGTTTTATTTTTATTGTATGAGCTGAATAATCAAGTGTTATATGAATTATTAGTATTTTTTTGGCATGCCAAGATTACGCATTTAACAGTATATTAATTATTAACACAACCCTGTGGCTTCATTTCGAGTAAAAGTTGATGCACTTTGTAAACAATTCTTTATTGAACACTAAAATATTTTTGTACGGATGAACACACACACACACTTATTTATAATATGTTTTTATAAGGTGGTAGCATATTCTATAGTGTACAATAGCTAATAGTACATATACCATGTATCCATAGTAGCCTAATATTATTTTTATACAAATACTATGTGTTGATGTGGGGATGAGTTTCTTCTATGAAAAACAATGTGTGTTTTGTATACACACTCTATCTATCTATCTATCTATCTATCTATCTATCTATCTATCTATCTATCTATCTATCTATCTATCTATCTGTGATAATGGTTGAAAGGCAGGGTTGCAGACCTGTCTAAGACATGTGAATGTGCTCACAACTGATATTCTTTATTGGATCTATCTATCTAGATATAGTCAACAAGGTCAATTGGCCCTCCCATGATGCAAAAATAGTAGGTGGTGCATGTCCCATAAGAAAAATATAAATATACAATACCGCATAAATCTGGAAATCAAGAGACAGCACGCAATGTGTTGAAGTATAAAAGGTGTATTAGTTAAAATAGTACATCAAAAAGACCAACATTTCAACCCACGTAAAAGGAACCTTCCTCAGGGTGATGTATGAGACAAAGGACCCACAACCCATATTATATACACACCAAGGTGCAAACAAATCACCACAAGTGATTGGTGACCTGCCCAAACCAATAAACCAATTACAAAAAAGCTGCAGACAGCAGCATCATATGACAGGCTAAATGTCCATTATGTAACGGTGATCCGCCATCTTGATAACACCAGCATTGTTATGGATACCATCCTCTGTTTACTGACGTGGTTCCTTACAGCTCAGCTGTTTCGATAGAAACAGCATTCTGTAGTTGCCCTGATGATGGTGCCGCGAGTGCGCATCAGGGTCCACACAACCAGACTTTGCGATGCTTGATGCTGGATGCCCAATCGTGCATACTGTCCAGAGGACAGCAGTGAAAGGATGGGGGCGTGCAAAGGGAAGTGTAGTGCTATACAAATGAGAAAAAATGCGTGAGTACTAATACAAACTACATAATAATGAAGCACAGATGATGCCAAGGTCCACAGGACCACTCTAATGGTAGCAACACCAAATATTTAGACACTATTGCCGCATTTGGACAAAGTAGTGTATAGCACATTAGTCAAATATGTGCCCAGAGCAATCTTCTGGATACAGGGGATATCCCTCGTGGTGTGCTATATAACACTTAAACAAATTGGGTCAGGATATTACAAAGGAAGCACCCCAACTGAAAATCTTCGTTGAGTCCCTAAGATGCCATGGTCCTGAGTTTGTAGATAGTCTTGGCCTCCAAGTGTAGTAATAGTTTTTTTTCGGTCACCCCTATGGGGGGAAGCCTGTGCCTGCAATATGGGCATACAACGCATGGTTGCCAGGCTGTGCTTATATTTCCTAAAATGCTGTGACACTGGTTGGTATTTAAGATCTTCGTCACTGTCTGTGCCCAAAGGTGCTTTCCTGATTGAGCTTCTGTGAATGGCAATTCGCTCCTTCAACATCCTCATGGTCTTACCAATGTAGTAAAGCCCACAAGGGCATTTAATAAAATATACTACATATTTGGATTCACAATTGAGGTAATGTTTTATTTTAATCGGATTACCATCGAGGGGATGAGCATAAGACGTTCCCGTTTGCAGAAACTGGCAGTTTGTACATCCATGACACCTGTATATACCTGTTTTTCTCGCTAACAAGGTCGTGGTTGGTGTATACCTCATCACAGGATCAGAGTTCATAAGCATGTCAATGTTCTTACCCCTCCGATAGCAAAAAAAGAGTTGGGGCTACAAAAACCTTGGCAATCTTGCGATCCTTGGCTAGTATATGCCAGTCACTCTGTGCTCATGATTTTGAAGCGATTCATGTCAGGCTTTCCTTGAGCTGGTCTGAGCAAATCATCCCTGTTAGGCAGTCGTGCTTTAAACAAAGCTTCATTGATATCCTTAGCACAGTAGCCTCTATCTTGGAAATATTTTTCCATCTTCTGCAGTGCCTCTTCAAGCTCTATTGGGTCACTCGTAATCCTCCGTACCCGTAACATCTGGGAATACGGAAGTCGATGTTTCAATGGAGGTGGATGGTGACTTGTCGCATGCAGCAGGGTGTTCTGATCAGTTGACTTATGAAACAATCTGGTGGATAAACCACCATTGTCCTTGTAGACCACTATGTCCAGGAATAGACATCAGTCTTGCTGTAATTGACCGTAAAGCGAATAGGGCATGATATATTGTTCAGATGAGCAATGAATGACAACAGCTACCCGCTATGGTAATGAAGCTGCATTAATGTCATTTTTATTAATAGTGTGCGGGAGCAGGGGATCTCCTGAGCTGAACCGCTTTGATTTCTGGCTCAGGGACCCCCTGCTTCCCGAGTTACAGGCCCCGGTATGGGGCATCGGGTGCCTGTGTCGCTGCCATTTTTATAGCGTCCACGTCGCGTGTGTCACGCTGTGCAGCCCATAGACCAGGCCAGTCCCCTGTACTGAGGTGGGATGTTGAATATACACACCGACAGCAGAGGGAGCGGGTCCGGGATGTGGTTGTAGCGTGGCCAGGCCTGGGTTAAGATTTAGAATAGTCGTTGTACTTGCCGAGTTCAGGAGTATAGAGAGTTCCGTGTTTAAATCCGTTTCTGTGTCCAAGGGTCTGAGAGGTAAGAATCGTGATGGGTAAGCTGAAGTTGAAGTCGGGAGCCAAGAGGGTTATGTCAAGACAAGCCGGTTCAAATCTGTAGGAGAAAAGACAAACAGGAGCACGACACAGTATCCAGGCTACACAGGAACGCAAGGAGCTATGCGCAAGCAAGGAGAGTGAAGTCACAGCCGGATATTTAAGCGATAGTAGTGACCAATCCGGACGAGGGGCATGGAGGAGGCGGGTCGAGGAGCTGCTGTGAGTGGTGAGAGAACCAGGAAATAGTAGAGCCCAGCTGAGGGTCTGTAACACCAGTGCCAGAATCCAAGATGGCGACGGCAGAGTCACAGGTATGCACTGGCGGCAGGCATGGGTTAGCAGAGGGGGCAGGGGCAGCAGCCGCCGTGACGTACTGGTAGTGGGTAAGGAGAGGTCACGCCGCAAAGGTCGTGGCCCCCGATTCCTTACAGTACCCCCCCCTTCAGGATCGACCTCAGGACGATCCATCCATCAAGGCTTCTGCGGGGAAATTTCTTGTAAGGAACGGTCCAAGAGAACTGGAGCATGGATGTCTTCCTTGGGTACCAGAGCGTTCTCTGGGCCTAACCCCTTCCAGTGAACAAGCGAATTGTATCTTCTCTGGATACCAGAGAATCCATGATGTCGGATTTCAAATTCAGGTGTCCTTGGATCGTGACTGGTTTGGGTTATGGGCTTAGCAGGGAACACGTTTGCTCTGGACGAATGGCTTGAGCAGGGAAAAGTGGAATACTTTGGAATCCTCATGGAAGACGGAAGTTGCAGACGAAATGCCACAGGATTAATTTGTTCTCTGATCAGAAAAGGCCATAAGAATCGAGGGTTGCTAATTCGGGGGTCGGAGACTTCACTTGATATTCTTAGACGAAAGCCCAACTCGGTCCCCTGGCTTGTAATTAGGGGCCTGTTGACGACGTGGTCATGCATGAGACTTGAATTTCTGAGCGGCGCTAAGAAGCGCGACTGAATCTTGATCCATGACTTCTGAAGAGTAGTTACCCGTTCATGCCGCCGGCACTCCTATCGGAATGTTTGAGATTGGCAGTCGACTTGGGTGGAAACATAATTCACGAAGAACGGGGTTTCATGCGTGGATTCATTAAGAAGTGAATGGTTGCAAATTCTGCCCAAGGTAGCAGGTCAACCCAATTATCTGGGAATCGGAAATAAAACACCGCAGGTATTGTTCCAGTGTTTGATTTAGTCTTTCTGTTTGCCCATTAGTCTGGGGGTGATAGCCTGACGAGAAGGATAGCGCCATGCCAAGCCTCTGGAGAAAGCCCGCCAAAATTTTGATATAATTGCGTGCCTCGGTCCGAGACTATGGAAGTAGTATCCCATGGATGCGAAACACCTCCTGGTGAAGATATCAGCTAGGGTGGGCGAGGAGGGAAGTCCTTTGAGTGGAACAAAGTGGGCCTGTTTTGAAAAAACGGTCAACGATGACCAAAATGGTATTCATCCCTCTGGAAGGGGGTAGATCCACATGAAATCCATTAAAATATGGACCATGGACGTTCAGTACTGGCAAGGGCATGAGCAAGCCTGAGGGTCTTGATGAAGAGTCGTTTTGTGCGCATACTGGACAAGCACTAGTAAATTCATGAACCATCTTGCCATATTAGGCCACCAAAAAGTACGTTTGATAAGATCCAAAGTTCTTGAAGCCGGGATGGCCGGCTGAACGGACAAGAGTGACACCCATTCTAATATCTTTTGATGGAAACCTGGGTGCGGCATAAAGAGTCCTTCCGGTACACTCTAGGACCACTAGGAATTTGTGTTTGAGCTTCAGATCTTTTCGAGAGTGCAAATGAGTTGGCGGGAAAATATAAAAATTAGAGGGTACAATAGTTCAGGGGTCTCTTCGGATCTTTCCTCCGGAGAAATTGTCGGGACAAGGCATCAGCTTTTGTGTTCTTAGAAACCAGGAATAAGACAGAGTATAATTAATCTTGAGAAGAATAATGCCCAGCGAGCTTGACGAGACCCCAGACGACGTGGCATTTCGATATATACAGAAGATTTTTATGGTCGGTATAATATAGAGATAGGTTCGCGGGGGGAACCTTCCAGGAGATGTCGCCATTCCTGTAAGGCCATCTTGATAGCCAAGAGCTCTCTATGCCAAAATCATAGTTCTTTTCAGCGGGCGAAAAACTTCTTTGAAAAAAAAACCGCATGGGATGAGCTTATCTTGAGGGAAGAATCTCTGGGACAGGATGGCGCCTGCACCACAATCAGATGCATCAAACTCAAGTAAAAGGAAACTAAAATCGGGATGTCGCAGGATGGGTGCCGAGACGAAAGCTTGTTTCAGGGTGTTCGAAGGACGAGACGGCCTGGGAGGCCATACAGACGGGTCAGCTCCATTCTTGGTAAGGGCCGTATATAGGAGCCACAGTGGTGGAAAAATTTCGGATGAATTTCCTATAGTAATTGGAGAAGCCCAAAAAACGCTGGATGGCTTTGAGAGAGTTGGGCTGAGGCCAATCCAAAACACCTTAAGTTTTCAGGGTCCATTGAAAATCCTTTATCAGAAATTATTAGGCATAAGAAGGCAGTAGAGTTTGATGAAAAAGACATTTTCCGAGTTAGCGAGAGAGTTATTGACACGAAGGCGAGCGAGAACGAGCCTGGTATGCTGGACATGATCTTGAAGATTTTAGAAAAAAATTAGGAATCGTCCAGATAGACAATTACGAAAGAGTGAGAACATCACGGAATACATATTCATGAAATCCTTGAAAAACAGCAGGAGCATCATAAACCGAAGGGCATTACAAGATATTCGTAGTGGCCGCTCTGGTATTGAAGGCAGTCTTCCATTCATCGCCTTCTCGGATGCGAACAAGATTGTAAGCTCCTCGGAGGTTAGCTTGGAAATTTTTTTGCCCTTGAAGCCTATCAAAAGTTCGGAGATCAGCGGAAGGGGGTATCGATTTGACTGTGATGAGATTGAGCCCTCGGTAATCAATGCATGGTCTCAGGGATCCATCTTTCTTTTGACAAAAAGAAACGGCACCAGCGGGGAGAAGAATTACGAATGAATCCTTTTCAGGTTTTCTTTGATGTATGCTGCCATGGCTTCAGTTTCAGGGAGAGACAAGGGGTAGGACTTACATTTCGGAAGAACAGCGCCTGGAACCAGATTAATGGGGCAATCATAAGGTCTGTGAGGAGTAGAACCTCCGATTGCGTCTTGCTAAACACGTCGATGAAATCCGCATATGCTTCAGGAAGAGCGGAAAACATCGCCGGGGGCGTTTCCACTCCCGCGAGGACTGTGGGTAGGAGAAATGACCGGCAATGGTGAGGCATCGACTCTGGCTCCCACTGAATTGTCTTGCCATCCCTCCATCAATCGTGGGTTGTGCTGCTGTAGCCAGGGTAATCCTAGGATAACTGGAACAGCAGGAGAGTGCATCACGTCAAAGGATATGATTTCGGTATGAGTACCGGCAAGAAAGGGTGAGAGGAAGAGTCTCTAACGTGATGAAGGAGGTTGCAAAGGAGACACCATCAATAGCCTCGAGGCCAATCGGCGATTTCTTAGCGAGTGAGGAATCTGTTAGAGTAGCAAAATCTTGATCACAAAGTTACCACACGGATCCTGAATCAAGAAGAAAGCGGCTGGGTTCACGCGAAAATTCGGACTTTAAGCGAGACTGGAAGCATAATTCTCTAGGGAGTTCCTCTTCAGAGATAGGGTGAGAAGATATTGACCCCAAAATGAGTCCTTTGCCCCATTGGTCGTGTTTGTTCTTTGGGCCTTAAAGGACAAAAACGTACCGTATGTTCAGGAGATCCACAGTAGTAGCAAAGGCACTCATTCCGGCGACGAGCCCTTTGGCAGTCCGGTCATGAGTTCTATCGGCAGTCCGTCGGTATTACGGAACTCTTGACTGGCAATCTGCATGGGTTCCACAGTGTCTAGAACAGGATGAATAGCTGGGAAGGATCTGGGAGAAGAATAGGGTCAGAAGAGAAAATTCTGGGACGCTGGGTCATGACGGGCTGTTGAAGGCGCTGATCCACTCGTATGCAATTGCGATCAATTCTCCAATCCCTGGGCCTGGCTGAACTGCAAGTTCATCCTTTATAGAGTCGGACAAACCTTGCCAAAACACAGCAATAAGGGCTTCATGGTTCCAATGCGTCTCCGCCGCGACAGTCCGGAATTCCAATGCATATTTGGCTACGGACCTACGACCTGAGACAATGAACAAGAGAAGCAGCAGCAGTATCTCTGCGGGCGGGAATATCAAATACCTGCTGGAATTCTTGTGCGAAAGAGCTGGTAATCCTGGGTGGTTTCGCCACGCAACTCCCAGATGGGAGAGGCCCATGCCAAGGCCGTCCTGTTAAAAGAGAGTAAACATAGGCTAACATTGGTGCGTCCGGTGGGGAACAGGCTGGGAGAAATCTCAACTGTATTTCACATGATTCAAAAACCCACGACAGGCTAGAGGGTCACCCGCAATGTTTAGGCGTAGGAATCCGGAGTTCGATGGCCGGTCGCCACCCTGCGCGGCTGGGGCCGGAATAGGCTGTAGTGAGAAGCTGGGAAAGCTGCATTACCAGGCTCGTGATCTGATTTCCCAAAGTATCAATGCATTGCGCAAGTCCCCTGATAAGTTGGCCCACCTCAGTCAGGTCTTGTTCTGTTGGGCTCTGCATAAGTCACGCTGTGCAGCCAAGACCAGGCCAGTCCCCTGTACTGAGGTGGGAGTTGAATATACACAACCGACAGCAGAGGGAGCGGGTCCGGGAGTGGTTGTAGCGTGGCCAGGCCTGGGTTAAGATTTAGAATAGTTTGTACTTGCGAGTTCAGGGTATAGTATAGAGAGTTCCGTGTTTAAATCCGTTTCGTGTCCAAGGGTCTGAGAGGTAAGATCTGTGATGGTAAGTGAAGTCGGGAGCCAGAGGGGTATTGTCAGCACAGAGCCGGTTTCAATCTGTAGGAGAAAAGTATCTAACTAGTGATGCGACCTTCGTACCCCAGTCTC